>QRDG01000273.1:245979-854441 GCA_012064385.1 Puccinellia tenuiflora
AGTGGAAAAGAAATTCAGTAAGCTACATGAGCTGAGTAAAACTAAAAAGCAGTAGTAAGCCAAACCGGGCCGAGTACAAAGTAAGTCATGCGAAGCCAGTGCGACTCCATTAGCTGAGTCTCTTCTTTACTCCCATCAGGAGCGGGCTTTTCGACTGAAGGAAAAATTGAGTTTAACCTCAATTGCAAGCAATTCAGCTTAATCTCGGGGGCTACTCCCATCGGGAGCGCTGTTCGTGCTCCCGAATGACTCAGAACAATCGCAATCAAAAAATCACCGACCAAAGCAATACTCGCAGTTTTTACTCTGCAGTCGATGTTTCGACTAAGGAATCCTCCATAAGCCATGAACGGCCGGAGTCGGCCAATTTTATTTGTTCCTTTCAGGAACCTGATGGCGTGCCCAGAAGGAAGGAGTCCTTTACCCGACTCTACGATTCGACTAAGCACTCGGGGGCTACTGTCGTGGGGTCATTCTTCGACTACCCCACGGTGGGGATACCTGGTGCACGCCAAGACTAGGACCCGACATGCGGCCTATTAGAAGATGACAACAAAGGCCCACCTGGCGGCCCGATGAAGCCCAACAAGCTACAACTTGAAGTACAAGACAAGAACCTCATGTAAACCATACCTGGCTCCCTTTATAAAGCCAGGCAGGGGCACCCCATAGAGGGGATCCCCACGGGACACACAGATAGGCATAGCCCTAGCGAGACCACGTCTCATACCATCGCCCTTATGGCCACCATGTAACTTCACATCATCATCTATACAGATCAGACAAGCAGGATGTAGGTCCTTATCTCACCATGAGGGGCCGAACCTGGGTAAAACGCCTCGCTTGTTAGCCGACGGAACTACCAGCACGCCATCTCTCTCCCCCTCAATCAACCCGGGGCACTCGACCCAGGGATTTGTCGAGTCCCAGCCTCGTCAGTTCACCTTATTGTTGATTTCAAAGTCCTACTTGTTCGATTAAACCTTGGTTCTTTACTGAGGGAAAACTGCTACTTGCCACATTCCACGCCTTCGCTTGGGGCACCACCCAACTTTGCTAGGCGCAATCAAGTAGTTTTGTGGCGCCGTTGCCGGGGATCGAAAAAACTTCAGTCCCGTCAACTACGCCATCATATAACTTGTCTCCTTGAATGGCAATACAAAAAGGTGAAGTGCATCCAGCTTGTAATTTTTTTAGAGGACCTCACATATTTCTTTAATCAAAAATCAAGTTACAATAAGCAGCATATGTGGAAACTAAAAGATAGACCACGATAAAATGATTATCCTAAATTTTCAGATAAAAACCTAAGAGACCGAGAAATACAAAACAATCTCTAGGGTTTCCTGCAACCACCGTAGCAAGCGGCCGCTGCCCAACTCCAGCATTGCCGAGACGAAAGCTGGAAGAGACGCCGAGACTCCACCATTGCAAGATCCGAGAAAGCACCATCATCAACGAGGCATTGTGATTCGATGAACGGACCTATTGCATGCAGCGAGGCACATATCGCTTTGGCACGTCGACCAGGGGACGTCCCTATGCTGTCTTGGACCAAGTTCTGTCGCCTCCCATCGATGAAGTCGGAGAAGAACAACAGATTCACCAATCACCACCTCCAGACCAACATCCTCGCTCTGGAAAAACCACCTCGCCCCGGCCGCTAGCGCCTTCGCGAATAACCATGAACGCCAGGAACACACCGAGAAAATGATCTCGCTAGATCTATTGAATGGCGAAAAACCAAGCTGCCGATCTGAAGGACCGAGCAGCACACATTGCCATCAACTCCGAGGCGCCGCCGTGAAGGTCGCCTCCGGTGTGGTTGTAGAGTTGAGGCAGATTTATTTTCCCGGGCACCACTCCCACCACCCCAACAGCGCACCCCAGCAGACATACCCAAACCCTAAGTACTAGACCAGAACGAAGGGATGAGGTCCCCTCTCCCTCCTGCCGCCGGGCGGCAAACAGAGGGAGAGGGGACTAGCGATATGGCTGGTGGAAATCCGTGGAGGTTTTTCCGCCGCCGCCTGGCTCTTCCGGGGAGAGGTTGGAACCATCCGCCTTGTGATTGGGAGTACATCTGCACTATATCTGGGAGTACATATGTCATGTATCTGAAAGTACATACATTCTACACCTAAGAGTACATTTGTGTTGCATCTGGGAGTACATCTACCCGGTAACTGGGAGTACATCTGCGCTGCACATGGGAGTACTTCCGTCCGCACCTGGTAGTACATACATATTGCACCTAAAAGTACATATGTGTTGTACCTTGGAGTATAAAATACACAGAATAGGGTGTACAAATTATACAAAACAGAGAGTGCAAAGTACACAGAATAGGAAATACAAAGTACGCCGAACAGAGAGTATAAAGTACACAAAATAGAGAGTATAAAGTACACAAAATAGGAAGTACAAAAAAAGTTTGTCAAAACCTATCAACATGGGATCTAGTATTGAAGATTTTGACGCGAGGAACTCAAAAGTGAAAACGGTTTGTAATTTTGACGAACTGTTCTCAACATATTTCATTTTAAAATTTCAGAAATAAAAGGGGAAAACTCTACTTCCACCTCCCGTACCTCATTCTCTCTCATCCTCATCCGCACTTTCATTCTCGTTGCAACACCTGGCGAACATGGAGACAACCGTGAGGGGACCATGCGAAGGAAAATGCGACACTTGGCAAGACAGGAGCGTATGAGGAACAAGAACGCGCCAAGTGGAACGATGAGAGCGCGCACGCGGGACATTCGTAGAAGTTTCTCTTTTTCTACGTGTCAACAAATGCCACGTGTTACCGTCGACCATTGACCATGGGCCTCTAAAACTTATTCCAATACCGCAGATATGTATTTCCAACGTGCGGTGACCAAAGTTGGCTTCGTCGACAAGTATGAATACCACCGATACATTTAATGCATAATTTTATGTAATGCGGATCGTATGTTGAAACTAATGTAGCGGTGCATTAAATCAAGATAAAATTGGAGATACAAATAGAAAATGAAACAACAAAAGAAGTAAGGAATGATAGAGAATTAACAATACTTACTCTGTTTTTTAATGTAAGACGTTTTTTTTGGCAAACTAATTAGTTTGCGAAAACGTCGAGGTATTATATTTTTCATTCGTACTCCATGTGGAATTCGTAGAATATCTTAATTAGCTCATGAAATCATATAAAACAAGAAACTTGATTTATATATGAAATTCACCCCAAGATTGGGATCTAGAATGAAGTTATATGTTATAAGTTAGCAATATGATTGTTAATGTGATAAAAAAATAAACTACTCGAAATTGTGCATGAAAATAGCAATGTCTGGATCGATGGAGTGGGAGATCTTAGGTTTCCTAATTACCTAAAATCTATATGTGCATGTGTGAAAACATTTGTAGTCAAAAGGTCATAAAATTGTTTATGTTCCTCTGTCCTAGAGCAAAGGTGTTACCAACAAGCTAACAGGTGCGAACGTGTTATAAGACGTAGATTTTTCTTTTTAATCTATAATTGATATATAAATATTAAAATATCGATAAATTATACTATCCAATAACTCTTTCGATCCATATTTATTATCGCTGGATTGGATGTATCTAGCACTAAAACATATCTAGATACATCTCATTCAGCAAAACTAATATTTATCAGAGGGGGTAACGATTAATCCAGCTAGTTTCACTAGCATACCATACTACAGTTCTGAAGTTTTTTTGGAAGATAAATCTTAAGATGCTTTATTACGCGGTCAAATTGCAGCAACTTCCGGGCCCATTGCCATATTTTGATTTTGGCCCGTTGACCTTGTTACTCCCAAAGCTACAACATGCCTTGCTAATAAAAAAGCTGCAACATGCATGTTGCAACATAGGCCGCAACAACTGACGGATCGTGCGCTTAAACAAAGAAAAGAAATAAATGACGAATCAATGAAGTCAAGCATGCATCGATCTTAGCTAGTAGAACTTGATGATCATGTCGTGCTTGTACACCTGGCCGGGCCTGACGATCGACGACGGGAACTCGGGGTGGTTCACGGCGTCAGGGTACGCCTGCGTCTCCAGGCACAGCGCGCCGTACTGCCCGTACACCTCCCCGCCTTTCCCCTTCTCGTTGATGACCCAGTTGGCGGTGTAGAGCTGCACCCCGGGCTGGTTCGCCCACACCTCCATCCCCCGGCCGGACATGGGCTCCTCGACGCGCGCCACCACCCGCAGCGCGTCCTGCCGCCCGTCCACGGCGAAGTTGATGTCGTACCCGCCGCCGCCGCCGGGGACGATGTCCATGTGCTCGCCCACGGGCGTCGGCGTCAGGAAGTCGTAGACGGTGCCGGCCACGGGCTCGATCTGGCCCGTCGGGATCATGGTCGCGTCGAGGGGCGTGTAGCGCGACGCGAGGATCTGGAGCTCGTGGTCGAGGACGTCGCCGCTGCCGTGGCCGGCGAGGTTCCAGTAGGCGTGGTTCGCGAGGTTCACCGGCGTCGCCTTGCTCGTGGCCGTCGCGTTCATGATGATGCTCAGGTCGTACGGGCTGGAGAGCCGGTACGTCACGTACACGTCCAGATCGCCCGGGAATCCTGCGTGTCACTCCCCATGATCCGCGAGGAAACGAGTGCGAGTCAGCTCTCAATTGTTTTCTAAACAGAGGATATGCTGTTGCTAATTTGACTTCACCGAATTTTATATACCGACATGTCATGAAAATAGATTAATGAGCGTGCAGGAAAGTAGAGCTTTGGACATGTGGAAGCTGTACTACCTTGCTCTCCGTCGAAGCTGTGGTAGAAGAAGGTGATGTACGGGGAGTCACAGTCGATGACGTACTCCTTCACCGTCCAAATGACCTTGCTGAACCCCCTGTGGCCGCCTAAACAAAAGAGCAACGAGATAATTCAGTCTCAGGCGTCGTGAGTCCAACAATGCATGTGGTTGGGGAAAAAAAAAAGTGAGGTCTGAAGCATACCGTGAATCGAGTTGTTGCCGTCGTTACGGAAGAGACGATAGGATTTCCCGTCGAGCACGAAGCGGGCGTTGGCGATCCTGTTGGCCACGCGCCCCACTGTGTCTCCGAACGAAGCGCTGCCGTTCTGATTAAAACATGCACAAAACGATTTTGGATTTTCGACAGTAACATATGGTCTCAACAGTGTAACAATGGAGAGGAGTTCGTGATCTTACAACATATTCAGCTAAGGTGTCGTACCCAAGGATGACATCGGCCAAGTTTCCTACAAAAAAGAGATTCCGTCTCTTGAGCAGCAAGACGCAGACATGCATATGGGTGGTCTCTTGGAAGCAAGAAGAAAGCGGCCATGGCCATACCTTTGCAATCAGGGACAAGGACAGACACGAGGGTAGCTCCCCAGTTGGTGACCTTGATGGAGAAATCCCCCTTCTTGTTATTGAGCTCGTAGAAGCCGACCGGCTTCCGGGCAGCGTCGGCGCTGCCGGTCAGCACGAGGCACAGCAGCAACGCAACAGGAAGCAGCGCAGCTCTGGCCATTGTTGGGCAGCTCTACTACTAGCAGAGACTGGTTTGCACGTTGCCAAGAGAAGAGACGCTGTGGCTATTTGAACATGTAGCCAGTCGCATATGTATAGTGAGGACTGTTGGCCTAAATGTGAATCGGGAGAGTGAGAGAGCTACGGGAGAGGAGAGCACCGGGAGAGAGGAGAAATGGAGGTGTGTTTGTATGAACTACAAGTGTTTGACTCAATTTTCTCCTTGTGTATTCCTCCCTTTACATAGGGGTTGGACTGGCCGGAGCCACAAAGTCCACTATCCCGTCACGTCCGACTTGACGTGGCGGGGCCTATACTATGTCATGCCATACCGCCACTGTTGACGACGTCATGACACGAGTTCGCTGTGGATGACGCCACAGACTCGTTTACACTGTAGGTGATGTCTAGCACGTCCTATCTAACTACTCTACTGTACGAACTGTACAGCGCTACTGTCGAGTCAGAACAGGCTCCGACTCGACGACTCGACTCGGGACACTCCCCGAATCGGTACACTGGCTCGGGTCCCTCGGACCCGCCAAAGCTTCGACTCCTCGGACCCGAGACGGACTCGACTCCTCGGAGCCGCCCTAGAACACAAGCCTATTCCAACAATCACTCCCTAGGCTTGAGTTCCGGCGACACCTCCACCATGCCGATCCTTGAGCACAGCTCCGCCAGGCGGACTCGTCCAAGTGGCTTGGTCAGCATGTCCGCGAGTTGATGTTCGGTGGGCACGAACTCCAACTCGATCTTCTTCGCCTCCACGCAGTCTCGAATGAAGTGGTACTTCAGCTCGATGTGCTTTGAGCGCTCGTGGAAGACGGGATTCTTGGCGAGCGCGATTGCCGACTTGTTGTCGACCTTGAGCACCACCTGCTCAGCTTCGCCGCTACTGAACTCGGCCAGCAGCCGAGAGAGCCAGATCCCCTGGCAAGCAGCCGTGGCAGCAGCCACGTACTCGGACTCGCAGCTCGAGAGAGCGACGACCGACTGCTTCTGGGACTGCCAGGTCACTGGGCTGCTCCCCAGAAAGAACAGCGTGCCAGACGTACTCTTGCGCGAGTCGACGTCCCCACCCAAGTCGCTGTCGCTGTAGCCGACGAGGCGTGGTGCACCTGCACCTCTGCCATACCTACATCCGAGTCGAGGCGACCCGGCGATGTAGCGTAGGATGTGCTTCACGGCCGCCAAATGCTCTTGAGTTGGCGCCACCATGAAGCGAGACACGAACCCGACTGCGAAAGTCAGATCCGGTCGAGTATGCACCAAGTACCGGAGGCTCCCGACGATGCTCGGTACTCGGTCGCATCCGTCGGTGGAGCCGTGCTGTTCTTGGACAGCTTGAAGCGCGGCTCCATGGGCACCTGGCAGGGGTTGGACCCGGCCATCCCTGCCTTCTCCAGCAGCTTCTGGGCATAGGCCGCCTGCGAGATGTCGATCCCGCTCGGCCCTTGTCGGACCTCAATGCCGAGGTAGTAGCTCAGCAGCCCGAGGTCGGACATCTGGAACAGGCTCTGCATCTCCAGCTTGAACTTGTCGATGTCGCTGGAGTCGGAGCCCGTGATCACCAAGTCGTCGACGTAGACTCCGACGAGGAGTCGAGTCGGCGTCGCGCCCCGCGCGTACATGCCATGCTCCGACTCGCACCTGGTGAAGTCGAGCTTGACGAGGCATGCGTCGAGCTTGGTGTTCCATGCCCTTGGCGCCTGCTTGAGGCCGTAGAGCGCCTTGTCGAGTCGGAGCACCAGGTGCTCCTTCCCCTTTGCAGCGAAGCCGGCTGGCTGCTGCACGTACACCTCTTCCTCCAACTCGCCGTTGAGGAAGGCTGACTTGACGTCCATGTGATGGACGTCCCAACCCGAGTCTGCGGCCACCGCCAGCAGGAGTCGGATTGACTCGAGTCGGGCCACGGGAGCGAAGACCTCGTCGTAGTCGACCCCGTGCCGCTGCACATAGCCCTTCGCCACCAGGCGAGCTTTGTGCTTAAGGACCTCGCCATGCGCGTCCTTCTTCACCTTGTAGACCCACTTCAGGCCGATCGCGCGGTGACCTGGTGGTAAGGTGGCGAGCCGCCAAGTCGAGTTGGACTCGATGGCCTCGAGCTCCTCCTGCATCGCACGCCTCCAGCTGGCGTCCGATTTGGCCTCGTCGAACGAGCCGGGCTCTTCGGAGGCGAGGAAGTGAAGCTCCTCGTCCGGCTCCTGAGCCGGACCTGCGTCGAGCACGTTCTGCAGAGTGCGGAACCGGTGCTCGAGCTCGGTGTCGTCTTCTGCATCAAGCATACTTGCATACCTTGATGGTGGCGTGACGAACTCGACGCCAGTGACAGCCGGAGTCGAGACTCGGCTGTCGGGTACCCCGGTGTTGTTGGAGAACCGGCTGGGGGCGACTCACTCCCGGCTCCTGGAGTCGGGGAAGTCGGACCTGGAGAGGGCGGCGAGTCGGGTCCAGGACCCGCACTCCCGTCCCCTGGAGTCGGCTGCGGCTCGAACACCATGTGCTCGACCGTGAAGGAGTCGGCTCCAAACGTGTTCACCGGAGAGTCCGGCGAACTCCAGTCCCAACGCGCGTTCTCGTCGAACACCACGTCGCGGGTGATGACGACTCGGCCTGTAGCCGGGTCGTAGGCCCGATAACCCTTCGTGTCGGGTTCATACCCCACGAAGATCATCGGCCTGCTGCGATCGTCGAGCTTCTTCAGCCCGGGTCGCGTCTCTCTGACATGCGCCATGCACCCGAACGTGCGCATGTAGTGCACATCCGGCTTGCGGCCATGCCAGGCCTCGAACGGCGTCATGCCGTCCACGCTCTTGGTTGGCGACCTGTTCAAGATGAACACGGCCGTCGACACCGCCTCACCCCAGAACTCGCCGGGGACTCTCTTGGCCTTCAGCAGACTGCGGGCCATGCCCACAATCGTCTGGTTGCGTCGCTCCACGACGCCGTTCTGCTGCGGGGAGTAAGGAGCCGTCAGGTGACGCTCCACTCCGAGCTCCGCGCAGTATGCCGTGAAGGAGCCGGAGGTGAACTCGCCTCCGCGATCCGTCCTCAGCGTGCGCAGCTTGCAGCTGGACTCCGACTCGGCTCCCGCCTGGAGTCGGATGATGGCGGCTGCGGCCTCGTCCTTCGTCGCAAGAAGGGCGAGCCACATGTACCGCGTCAGGTCGTCGACAAGCAAGAGGAAGTACCTCTTGCCGCTTGGAGTCGCCGGGGTGATCGGCCCGCAGAGGTCACCATGGACCAGCTCGAGTCGCTCCTTCGCCCGGAACTTCGCCTGCTTGGCGAAGGAGGCTCGCCGCTGCTTCCCTGCTAGGCAGGCGTCGCAGAGCTGGTTCACGTGCTCCACCAGAGGGAGGCCACGCACCATGCCACCTTTCGCGAGTCGGCGCAGGCTGTCGAAGTTGAGGTGCCCGAACCTCGCATGCCAAGTCCAGGCCGAGTCGGCACCTGCGTGCACTGCCAAGCACACAGGCTGGGCGACTCGCGCTGTCAGCTTGTACATCCGGTTCGGCTCCCGCCTGACCTTCACCAGGAGCTGCCGCTCCCTATCACGCACTCGGAGGAGCCCGTCCTCGATCAGCACCTGGCAGCCATTCTCGTCGAACTGGCCCAGGCTGATGATCTGCGTGTTCAACCGGGGTATGTAGTACACCCCGGTGACGGCCCGGTGCTCGCCTGACTTGCAGACGAACAGCACCGTCCCTTGCCCGCAGATGTCGACTCGCGAGCCGTCGCCGAACTTGACGGTTCCGACGATGCTGGTGTCGAGTTCCGCGAACGCGGCGCGGTCACCAGTCATGTGATTGGTGGCGCCCGAGTCGAGGTACCAGACGCCCTCCTTGGCGTCCCCTCCTTGCGCCAGGTTGACCTGCGCCTTCTCCTCCAGCAGGAAGAGGGTCGACTCCTTGCGAGTCGACAGGGCCGACTCCTCCCGAGTCGCCTTCTTCGGCTCCTCCTGAGCCGGCATGTCCCACTCCGCGACCCAATGGATCCGCGAGTGCTCCTTCGGAGGAGTCGACACTCCCTCCGACTCCGCCACCGGTCGAGTCCGTGACTCTGCCACCGGTCGAGACGAGGGTGCCGCCTCGATGCGCCCGACTCCGCCTGAGTCGACGCTGGGAGTTGCGGGGCAGACGCCACGGTGCACGCCTGCATCATGAGCAGCGCGTCGTCGTTGTCGCCTCCGCCGCGCACGAGGTGGGCCTCGCCCTCCTCGCGCTTCTTCTTGCGGCAGTCTCGCGCCCAGTGGCCGACGACTCCGCAGTACCGACACGAGTCCTTCGTGTCGCGGTTCCCGGTGCCTCTTGCACCCGGGTTGCCCTTGCCGCGTCCGCGCGACTTGCCGCCGCCGCGTCCGGCTTGGCTGGACGATGAGCCTCCATCTCGCAGCTTCATCCGCGCAAACCACTCCTCTTCAGAGAGAAGTAGCTTGCCGGCTTGCTTGACCACCGGCTCCTCCAGCTCGTAGTGCTCCTCGACCGCCTTGAGCCGGCCGATGAGCTCTTCGATGGAGAGCATGTCGAGGTCGAGCAGGGTCTCGATGGAGCATGCCATCTGCGAGAACTTCTTGGGCACAACGGAGAGGAACTTACGAACGACCTCCGACTCGCCGATGGTGACTCCGAGTACGCCGAGCTGCGACACGAGGGACGACAGGCGCATGCCGAAGTCGTCGATGTCCTCGTCGTCCGCGAACATGATGCACTCGAGCTGCTTCTTCAGCGCCGATGCCTTCGCTTCACGCACCCGGGTCATCCCGAGTCGCATGGTCTTCACCGTGTCCAAAGCTTCCTTCGCCATCTTCTTGGCGGCGAGGGTGGAGATCATCTCCGGCGGGACGGAGCGCAGCAGATACTCCATTGCTGCGCGGTCCGTCTCGCGCTCCGGCGTCCCGTCGCTGACGGCGACCCAGACCTGGCGCGCCTCCAACATGACCTGCATAAGGAGGGCCCAGTCCGCGTAGTTCGACCGCGTGAGCATCGGCCATGAACCACCGGAATCACAGACAACTCGCTGGAATACCACCGAGCTTCCGCCGGCCTTCTGCTCCTCCTCTGCGAGCTTGCCTGCTCCGGGAACGAGTGCGCATGTCTCCGATGCCATCTCCGGCGAGCTCTCAAACTCACAAGGCTCTGATACCAATTGTTGGCCCTAAATGTGAATCGGGAGAGTGAGAGAGCTACGGGAGAGGAGAGCACCGGGAGAGAGGAGAAGGGGAGGTGTGTTTGTGTGAACTACAAGTGTTTGTCGCAATTTTCTCCTTGTGTATTCCTCCCTTTAAATAGGGGTTGGGCTGGCCGGAGCTACAAAGTCCACTATCCCGTCACGTCCGACTTGACGTGGCGGGGCCTATACTATGTCATGCCATACCGCCACTGTTGACGATGTCATGACACGAGTTCACTGTGGATGACGCCACAGACTCGTTTACACTGTAGGTGACGTCTAGCACGTCCTATCTACCTACTCTACTGTACGAATTGTACAGCGCTACTGTCGAGTCAGAACAGGCTCCGACTCGACGACTCGACTCGGGACACTCCCCGAATCGGTATACTGGCTCGGGTCCCTCAGACCCGCCAAAGCTTCGACTCCTCGGACCCGAGATGGACTCGACTCCTCGGAGCCGCCCTAGAACACAAGCCTATTCCAACAAGGAGAGGAGATGACAAATAATCACCTGTATTATGTCAGGTTCTTCTATAGGTAATACATGAGAAAGTCAAATCTCTCCGTTTGAGCTGCTCTGATCCAAATTGGAGTTTTTTTTTTCTGGAGATCTGAGATCTAGCACTAGTTTATGGCGGCAAAGCCCAAAATTGCTCGTTCCAAGTCGCGTTAGTTTAGGGCGACTAGTCTTAAATTTTACTCGTCTAGTCTTTCTCCTTCTATGCTCGTTTTGTATCCAGTCTTTGACACTTCGGGACACATCTGTCCTGAGATGCCAGTATTCGCTTCAGGGAAAATATGACATGCATGTCGATTACATTCCAAGATACATGAATAAGGAAGATAAGAGTGGGTCATTAGTTCATTACAGAACTGCACAGGACAAGATCCTGGATGTCCCAACATCTCAGAAGAGCTAACCAAAATTTTAGTGTACAAAGCATGTCTAGCAATTGCGCACCAAATTTCTAAAGAATAATAATCCGCAAGCAAATGAGGCACAGTATATCAAATACATAAGTTTATTGGCAGTAACTAGCACTCGCTGAACCGGCATTCCAAAAGCGGTAAGAACAATTGCCGGATACGAATGTACAATGGACTGACTAAACATCCAAGAAACGTTTATCAAGCAAAGAGAAGAACCAAAAAATTCAATAGGCAACACAATGCCTTTTATATACACAAGCAAACTGACAGAATTTGCAGATGGAAAAACACCTCAGAGCTTATCAACATTGGCGTTCCTGAAGCTGCCACCGAGGAGTGACAGGAGGCCGCCACCATGCACCCTTCCCTCAGGAACAGTACAGCTCCCTTCTCTACCCTGACGTACCGTAGGGTCAGATAACGACGAGGGCATCATGTAGCGAGGAACAAGCAGCTGAGGAGGTATCATTGCTTGGTTCCTAACTGTGCCGTCACTATCGGATGCGGTGCTTATGCCTGATGACGAGTAATCATTTGTCATACTACTTGCAGCGGTGGTTGATGACGCCACAATGCCACTGAAGAGGCCTGGTCCGATCATGCTACCTCCATTCTTCACCACTCCATGTTCTTGCTGCCTGGCCACCAAGGTCCCATGTGCAGCACACAGGCCGCTCTTGCCGCGCGCAAACTTCTCACAGCCCGATCCCCAAGTGCACCGCTTGCCTCCACCATGGGCTTTACAGAAGTCAGTGCTCCCTTGAGCACTCTTACCGCAGTTGTCAATCCTGCACCGCTTACCACCACCATGCTTCACGCAGTTGTTTGTGCGCCCGCGGGCGCTTTTGGTACAACCAGGCGCCGCACAGCGCTTTCCTCCTCCATGTGCCACGCAGAATTCGGTTCCCCCGTGTACACTCTTTGGGCAGACACCGCCTCCTTCGAACATGCACCGTTTCCCACCACCATGGGCCTTGCACAATGGTGTGCTCCCCTCCGCACCTCTGCTGCACCCATCGAAGATGCACCTCTTGCCACCACCATGCGCCTTGCAGTACAATGTGCTGCCTTGAGCCCCCTTGCCACAATCTGGATACTGGCACCGGCGTCCACCACCATGAGAAATGCAGAGTCCAGCCTTCCCTTCAGCACTCCGAATGCAACCTTCCATTGCACATCTCTTCCCACCACCGTGCTTTATGCACAGTCCAGACTTACCCCGTGCAGCCTTAGGACAATCAGTATATTCACAGCGGCGTCCTCCACCATGAGCAATACAATAATCTGTCTTTCCCTCGGCACTCTTGGTGCAACCAAGCTCATCACACCGCCGTCCTCCGCCATGGGCCTTACAATATGCGGTGCTGCTCTCAGCTCCTTTATGGCACCCAGGCTTATGGCATCTTTGCCCGCCTCCATGGGCTATGCACAGCCCTGATGAGCCTCTTGCACCTTTGGAGCACCCTTTGAACCTGCACTTCTTAGGATGTCGGGGATGGCTCCGTTGTTCTGATGTGGTTGCTCCAGTGACCACATCAGAGCTCACACCAAATGAAGTATCCGTTGTAGCAGAAGGTTCAGGGCTGAGCTGAAGATGTTGTTGAATATGCCGAGTGTTATCACTGTTGTAGTGTGTGATGTCTAGTGACTCCCGGGTTTGTAGTTGGGCCTCATTGGCAGCACAAGAACTGGAGCGGGGAGCAAAGAGTAGGGATGGCATGTAGCCACCCATGCTCCTTACAGCAGCAGATGTTGAAGCCTCGTCAACTACAGAAAAAGAATGAACTCTTCCATTTGGTGCTTGCGGATGCTGAATTGTTTCTGCACCATCTGCCTGCAGGCCAAGACTCAGCAACCCTGAATCGGCGAAAGAGAAACTCTGGCCAGACAAAGTCTCAGATTCTTTTGACCTGTATACTCCAGTGGTCAGATAGCCTGTCGAGTAAAAATCAGGTGTTGGACCCAACCCAAGAACGAGCCTGCAGCCATCATCTCTAGCTGTGATGTTATTCATGCTTTGTGTATTTTCATCACCATGACCACAATTAGGCATTGCTGCGCCGAGACAGTCCACGTGGAGTGTGCTTTTGCTCATGTTCTTCATGGTGTAGCTTGGAGCTGACTGTGCCATTAACACAAAGGGGTCATTCATCAGAGCTTGGTTTGGGATATCCGCAAAGCTGTTATCCATCACGGCTTAACACTATGACAACTGTGTGAGTAAATAATAACAGGATCACTGGAGAGCTATAGAACAGGGGCCAGATTGTCTTTTAGACACTGATGGTCGAATAGACAAAATGGAAGAATATCAGCAGGAGCGTAGTACCAAAGCAACCGCCACTGACAAACCCTGAGGTGTCTGCACGGTCCATAACTCTGTAGTTTCGGTGAGAATTTAAGATCCAAAGCTACTCAATCTCCTCAGGACTAAACAACATCCTTTGTAGTTGACATCAGACATAGGCACGAAGGGCTGAATGATTTCTGGCTGGCCAATCTTCAAACTACAAAAAGAACACAATATGTCAGCTAAAATTTAGATGTTTTGTATGAACTTATTCATTAAATATTTTTAGTGGTACAACCAGGTGCCAAAGCGAACAAAGAAATTAATATTACTGTATGCCAAAAGATGAATCACTGAGTATCTTTCCAACAGGGAGACATAAAAGAAATGGCTATAATTACAACGAGCGTCTTAACATCTCGATTCTCGAAAAAAAAAGTCTTAACATCTCGACATAACATTTTGACCTTTCTTGTACATACTAATACACCTGCAAATGCTACGTTTAGTAGCTTGAGTGAAATAACTGGCTTTACTTTATCTAGTTATGTCACTATCAGATATGAAGATTAATGAAAACCACGCTACAGTAAAAGCCACCAAAGTCAGCTAGCACCAGTGCAACAAAAACTAAACATATTCAACTACGAACAGTGAAGAACACCCGGGGAATAGGATGGATACCATCATCCACTTACCTCATTTTTAAGTACGGTAAAACTGAAGATGATTGAACAAACAAGCAACCATGAAGGAGAAAAACTCCACTATAAAACATGCGTATGACTTCTCCCAAATTTTTCGATATCCTAGACACAGGTGCCGCTAAACTTTGACATGTCTGCAGAGCGGTAACAACAGTACTACCTGCCTATAACTAATCACGCATTCAATTTGATGCTCCATGTTAGCTAACTGTGGATCACAATAAGGTCGTAAACAGATCGAAATACAGGTGCAAGGTTGACTAGTTGCCTAAACCCTATCCTGGACAAAATTGCTGGATGAAGAGCAGGCTGCACCCACATGGATTTGACCATGCCAATTTTTTCAGAAGAAAACAGACAGACAGGTGGTATACACGAGCAAGTTGCGGTTGCATGGCAAGACGAATTTTACTGAGAAATATGTAGGAAAAGACACACATGGACCTTCTAACAACCAAGGAATTCAGGAACAACCAGGTCTCATCTATCTATTGACTATAACCAGGAGAAAAGCTCCATAGCCTGTGACAGACGATCTATCTAGTCAAACTGAAAAGACACGGGCGGAGCGGAGCTGTGAAGGTGAGGGAAAGGAAAACGAACTTTTACCCGGGAATACAGGGTTCAGAGCGCCCATCCCATCCCATACCGTCTCAGCTGCAGTCTGCAGCCAGGCGCCCCCAAATCGAGGACCTCAGATAGCCCCAAAACGGAAATCCTCTGCTCCATCCTAAACTCCTATAACTCTCCTAGTAGCTGGCTGGAAGAGCAGATCTGGTAGCCTGCTCTTCCCACCGATAAATAAAAGCCACACCAAACAGAGAATGGCACGCGTGAATTTTTTTCCCCCGATAAATCGACACGCGAGAAGAGGCGGCCTAGAAGACGAATTGGGGCCGACCGCTCGTTCCTCGGAACCCGCGTAGCCGTCGCGACATGCCGAAGGAGGAGGAGGAGGTCGGAACGGAAAAAGGACAACGGGAGCACGCCAACAAGGGGAGCATGGGAGACGAGGGGAGGGAACCGTCACCTGGCACGCCCGCGACCGGACGAGGAGGGGACGGAGCGGGCTGCTGCTGCGGCGGCGCGGGGAGGCGGGAATCGCGGTGGGCGGGCGGGCGGCGAGACCGAGACGGGGACGGCGATGGGGAGTGTTTGTTTTCGCTTTTGGTCTGGTGATGTCGCGAACTGGGTGTGGGGGAATGGATGGATGGAGGCTGGGCGGGGCGGGGGGAAGGAGGAGATTGGTAGGGGTCGGCTCCGCCTGGTGCAGGTGGGTGGGAGGGACGGATGGATGACGGCGGGATTACCTACTGGCAAGTGTGTCCGGCTCAGCGGCTCGGCGGCGAGCCTGTTGCGGCATCATCACTACTTTTCGCGTGCGTGTTGCGTATCGTGTCTGTTTCTTGTTGCGGTTTTTTTAATTGAAAAATAACCGCTGTTCATGCCGCGACAAGAAGAGTCCATCCGTACTTGAACTGCGTCATCGCTAAAAAAAAGTACACATTGTTTCATTCGGAAAAAAAAGTATGTGTTGTTTGAAGAAAACCTGTGAAAGAACCACACTTTTGGGAAAGTATGTGTTGTTTAAAGAACCCTTGGAGAAGTGAGAGCACGACAACTCTATTAAACACTCACCGATGCTTGGTTCTCAATCACCAGCACTGAATATAGAAAGAAAAAAATCTTAAAGAATACATTTCATCTTAACAAGTATCAAAGAGCCACACTTTTGAGAAAGCATGTTACAAAGCCACAATAAAATTGTTGCTGCACATGAATCACAATTAATATCAATTGGTATTAGAAGTTGTTGATCAATCGATGAAACAGTCGTTATCATATTTGTTGTCGGGTTGCACCACTCATTGTGTCGCCCGATGGGTGGGCCATTATGGTTTTTTAGGTTATGGTTGATTTTGATAAGATTCTAGATTATGTTGTTTTGTGAAAGCGTATATAAAGGAAAGCTTGTGAAACGGTTTTTAAAAAAAATACAAGAGATGGTACATGTTATCTATATTTTTTTCTTGAAAAAGTATACTCCCGTGAAGCTTGTGTCACCTATTCACTAACAAAAACGAAGTTTTTATCTCATTCCATCTGAGTCCATTCCTATATAATCGACAGTCCAACACAACCAATTATTGATTTGTCGGTGGCCCACATGACAGGTTCATCTTCTTCCTCCCACCTTTTATCTTCCCCAAAGAGCACGAACAATTTCATATCCATGTGATGCACGCTACATATGAAGATGTGGGTTCCCATAAATTTAAGGAGCCATATGTGGTCGCCCAACTCGCACTCCCTCATGAAAGACCCTGCAAAGAGGCAAGGAGTGGATTTATTCACGCATATGCTCTTAGAATAATTAAGATTAAATAATCTTAGTTCATTCCTCCCTTTTGCTTTTTATGTTGATTATCTTTTATGTTTGTAGACAATCCTTCATTCTCGTTTCCTAGAGAATATTATTTCTTAAGGGCTCTCATTTGCCTTATTCTCATCAAATGTACTATAGAGTATATACGGTACAAGTAGGGTACATAAGTGCAATTAGATTACAAGTTGGGGCATACCCACATGGAACTTCCAGGGTGCCTGGGACACCAGGTCCAAGATAATTTGCTTGGTATTTATAATCTATGATATAGTGTGTGATACCCTATCTCTAAGTGATGAATTTGTATGATTTGCAAAGGGACATCGGGTAATTTTATCCATGGGTCTGCCCCAAGTTACACAGGTGTAGCAAGAAAATGAAGACCAGAGGGGCCAATTCTAGTGCAGAAAAGGTTCGCCCTACTAATCTAAGCCCACCACCACTGATCAATTTATGTACTTTCTATGTCCCACAATATGAGATGTTATTACAATATGTTACGGGCATGTCATGTCATATGGTGCAAATGGCATACAAGGCACCAAGTGAACACATTGCACAGAGCACCAATGGATGAGCAATCTCTAAGCATTGTGCCACCTTGTAACATTGTTTACATCGTCCAACTTTGGAAAAAAGTTCTCATAAATGTTTTCAGGCTAGCATTTATATAGATCGGGTTTTCAATACGACATACAATGTTAGGTTTGCCATATTAGGTGTTTCTCATTCGCGGTCACCCGTTAGGAGAACAATCAATTTCAAAAGTAGTTGCCTTCTCTCTTTGGTAAGTGAAACTCTCCTCTCTCTTTTTTTTGGTTAGCTTTCCTTCTTTTAAGTTTTAGAAAATATGTAACCAAATTTCATAAAAATCCAACTCTAACTTTAAGAATTTCAAAATTTGAAATCTTTTAAGCTTGAGAATTTCATGCTTCTAAAAATCATAAATTTGTACAAAAATTATTCAAATTTCCAAAAAAAATTGGACTACCAAACTTTTACAGTTTCAAACTTTTAGGAATATCAAATTTATTAAAAAACACACATGAGAGAGAGGACTTAACGTTACATATGGTGCCCCCCGGGCCTGTTTTGTCCCCGCTTGGCTCACGCGAGGAGCCAATGCACGTGAGGCGGGTGATGGTGCCCCGGTCACTAGCCAAGGAGCCTTGTCATATACTGACAAGTGTAGGTTCAAGTGGTACTTGATGGTATAACGTTATCATGTGACACTGACTTCATTTTAATATCTAGCCAAATGCATGTACGTTTCGATGGAAGTTTTTTTTATTGTTAGAGTTGCTTAAACACTTGTGTCATCGTAATTATTAATTTTATGGAAAATAAGAAATTATTTTTTTAATTTATAAAATAATAAAAATAGCAAATAGAAAGTGAATGATACATATGCGAGGAAACAAGGATGGTTGACTAGAGGGGAGTTCAATAGGAAACAACAAATTTTAGAAAAGGTTCACTAAAATGCAGCTAGTTGAAAGTGAAACACTAATATATGGAAGGTTAATCCAGCAAGAAGATACGCGACCTAATCAAGCTAGTAAACACAAAGAACAATGAATCAAATAACCAAAGGGTACACTGAGACGAAGAGATGTATCCCAAATTTGAAGTCCTTGAGGGGGATATAATCTATGTTCGAGAGGGAATGGCAAAACAAAGCCCACACAAGCGCTCCAATCTAGAATTATTATCCTTCGGAAAGCTCCTAGTGACTCCTTCCGCCAAGGAGTGCTTAACCTCTAAGAGTAACAAGATCAAAATGGCTCGGAGAAACTTGCTCGGCTCTTCAAGAAAATGAAAAGGCTTGGATCTCAACAATGGTTAGCCCCCAACCCCTTACATATCCCTTCACTCCTCTCACTTGTAATGGATCAAATATAGGGTAGGGGAGTGGTGAATGTTTCTGAAGTTCTAGATACGAAATGTTCGAAGGTAAACCCTCACCCATAGGGGTGAGGGGGCATTTAAAGAAAGAGGGGAAATATGAGTGTTGCAGGAAAAATAACACATCCGATGGGTCCAAGCCTTGGGACTCGAACAGTTTTGGTGGCCAAGAGATGCTCGGTCAATGCATGTCAACTGTTGCGAAAGAAGAAGGATCGTATGGATACTCCGAGGAAGGCCGGATGGTCCAACCACCCAACCAAGAGCACCCGGGTGGTGCCTGTAGGGCGAACTAGACTGCTTGCCCCCAAACCCTAGAACACTAACGTGTGTCCCATAGGGAGGCCCAAAGGGTTGAAATATTTTGGCCCGAATGGTTTTACCTCCCATGTTCCCTGCATAATTGGCCCCCAAAAAAATAAGAAGGAAGGTTTTTTTTGGCATGGATTCTTTTGGTGACAAAATGAAAGAGTGAGCATGAGTATTTCTCCTTCGTTGTCACTTCCCCCCTCTGAATAATGTTGCTTCCCTTAGACTCGGTTTGAAATACATAATCACAAATGAGATTGAGACATAAGAAAAACCTACCGGAAATTGCATCCTTTCTTCTTTTCCTTTTGGGGGTCGCCGATGCGACGTAACCAATCCATATAAATGCATAATTTCTTCATGTAGTTATTGCACACATTAGCCCCCTAATTGTTATCATTAATTTCCAAAATCAACATGGGGTATAGATGTATTATTAATATGTGCTAAATAAAATGTTGACAATTAATATTGTTAATTTCTTAGCAACTTAAGAAGTAATCTCATAAGAGTGAATGCTCGACCACCAACTCGGATCTTTATAAGGAAAGCTAAAGAAATTTGACTCTCAAGTGTGCTCTACCGCCATGTATGTTCGTGTATGAGCCTTTTTTGGGAAACAATATGTTCACCCGTGAAAGGATCGATGAGGTTAACTAGAGGGGGGTGAATAGGTTAACTACAAATTTTACTTCTTTTTCGTTTTAAAAGGATATTGCTCAAATATAAGTTTTCTAGAATATGCAACTAGGTGAACAAACTTATATGATGAGCACAAGTTCACTAGCACAAGATATAGGTATATTAAGCTAGTGATAACAAGTAAAGGTAAGTGAAAAGATAAGCAACAAATGTGTCCTACCCATGAAACGGAGGATTGGATGCATCTGTTCTTTCATTGTTCTTTCAGTATGAGAGTGTGGAATTATCTCCAAATTCAGTGGGAGGACGGTGGCAGTTTTGAGGAGGTTTTTAAGAACGCAAGATCACGTTTCCGACAACCGTTTTTTGCCGAAGTGGTCATCATTGCGTGCTGGCACATCTGGAAACAAAGAAATGCGGCTATCTTTCAAAATGTGCTTCCAACTTTCCGGTCTTGGAAAGGTGGTTTTGTTCATGAGCTCACCATGCATACGCATAGGGTGAAGGCTAAACATTCTCAACAACTCTCTGTATGGATTGATAGTCTAGCTTAGTTTCAATGTTCTTCTCTTGTAAATTTTGTATAGACTTGTTTTCTGCTTTTCAATAAAATACTGTGGGGCGTAAGCCTTACAGTCCTTATATTCAAAAAAAAAAAAGATAAGCAACAAGATGACACGAAGATTTATTCCGAAGTCCACTTCCCAATGGAAGCTAATCTCCGTTGGAGCGGCGCGGTGTTCACCAAAGTGAAACACCGGGTAGCCTTGATATGGCACACCGTATCTCCATTGTGACTTACCACCGATGTGGCGAGGCACTTGTCACTATGTTGCCGTTGAGGTTGACAACTAGAACCTTTACAAGGATGAAGCACACTCCACAAGTTGGAGGGTCTCCACCAAATGCACCGAGCCGCCAAGACTCGATGCCCAAGGCCGGGGCACACACCACAACTTAATTGGTGGCTCCCGGAGATGTCTCCTTAGCTCCCAAAGCTCCGAAGAACAACAAGCTCTTAGGGTTCCGATGAACACAAAGAGTAACAAGCCCCCTCTCACAAATCAAGGGGGGAAACGAATCGGTTTGGTAGAGGTTGTAGATCAAGAGGTTCTCTCCCAACTCACCAAGTATCAAAGAGATTGATTGGCTAGTGAGAGAGATCTATGTGAATTGAGGTGGTCTAAAATGGTAGAGCTTCAACTTCTTGCTTTTTGATAGACGAGTGACCAAGGTAGAAGAAGAAGCACTTAAGTAGGTGGTCGCACAAATCCAGCCGTTGGAGTAGAGGCGCGAGACCAGCTGTGGGGGCCGGCCATGCCGGAGCAGTGGCCGGGGAGAGGCCGGCCATCCCAGCGTGACTGCAGACCCCAGCCCGGCCATGGCCCGGTCATCATGGCCGGCCGAGTAACCGAGCCGGCCCGGCCATGGACCGGCCATGCCGGGGAAGTGGCCGGCCAAGCTCAGCGAGGCAGGACCCAGCAGCCCGGCCATGGTCCGGCCATCATGGCCGGCCGAGTAACCGAGCCGGCCCAGCCATGGGCCGGCCATGCCGGGGAGGTGGCCGGCCAAGCTTCTTCTTCTCCCCTTTAACTCTTGCTCAAACCTCCTTTTGTCGATGTTTCATCGTTTTAACCTAACTACACATCTTGAACAAAAGGGGGTTAAATATTATTGTGTTGTCATCAAGCATCAAAACATACTTAGGAGATGAGATGTCCTTTCAATCTCCCCCTTTTTGATGTTTGATGACAACACAAGAATTTGCATGATATATATATATATATATATATATATATATATATATATATATGTATGAGAGTGACCAATGATGGTTAGTGAATTACAAAAATTAGACGAGCTCCCCCTCAATGTGTGCACAACAACAAGAGACATGAGCTCCCCCTAACTTTTGCAATTCACACATCTTTTATACTAAGACAAATAGCTCTCAACATCATTGAATACACATATAACTATAACATAATCATCATGTACTCAACTAACACATTAGTAATGCGGATAGTGATAAGAATGGCTCACCAAAGTCTTGACGTAGAGATAATAAATGGCATCAATTGACTACACATATAACAAGGTCTTGACATAGAGATGATAGCCGAAGATAACATAGTCTTACACATAGAGTAGATAGCCAAGTTCACAAGATGAAATCCAAATTAAAGTTCACTTGAAACACACGAGATAGAAGCAAATGGAAGAAGCAATGATGATGCAGAAACCCCCCATATGCAAATTCCCGTTGACAACCTAATATTTCTCCCCCTTTGGCATCAAGACACCAAAAAGAGAGAGAAAACTAATCTAAGCGTTACCCGAAGACGGCCACTCGTTGAACCAATCAACCATGGTCTCATTCTCAAGGTCAGGAAGCTCGACATCATCACCACCATAGAGATATTGAGTGTTGATCACGGGGGGCGCTGTGCTAGAACAGGGTCCATCTGACGGATTGACATTGGGGCCAACATTGGAATTAGCAGGAACGGGTGGCAGAAACCAATTTGAGTGTGCAGAAACCCATGTCTCCTCAGGAGTGATCTCACCCTCAGATCCACTGGCAAACTCCATGTTCATGTGCCTTGCCATCAATTTCTGGTTATTACGAATGATCTTGTTGTTCCGATGAGCCTCATAAGTCCGTTTTTGCATATCAATCCCAAAGCAATTCAGATTTTTGAAGATAGATTTCCATGTTGTTTTGGGTGCACTGGAAGGGTGAGCTGAGCTTGTACCTTCATCATGAGGAGAGGGCTTAGAGCGCTTGGCCGGAGGAGGATCATCATCACCATGAATATTCATATTGAGGGGCTTGTGAGCAATCAAAGGATAAACCGAAGACCTAGTGGCGCCACACTTGTTCTCAATGAGAAGCTGAAGATAGGGAGCATAGATGGGAACCCTCCTTTTGAGAACACATAGACGCATCTCACTGAGCATGTAGTGCATCACGTCAAGTTTGACACCCTGTTCTTTCTTGCTTTCCAAGTGAAAGAGAAGATTGATCAACCAGCCACGAACCAAATTTCGTTCCCCATACTTGACATGAATTGTATGACAGAGAATCCTGTGGAGGACATAATACTTGGGTGACATGAAGGTGACATTGGGAGCATGACATATACCTTCGGCCTCCGTATCATAACAGTGATAAAGATGAGGCTTGGCTGACAACTGACGTTGACCCGGTTCATGAATGCGGAAGTATCTAGAATCAGAGGGATCAATGACAGGGAATTCCAACAAGCGAGCGAAGTCAGCTAGTGTACCCTGACAAACAGTGGTGGCACTCATCCAGGTCATAGTATTGGCAGTATCGGAGTGAAAGTATACTGTGGCAAAGAACTCTTTGATGAGCTCGGGATTGTAGTCCTTCTTACGACCCATGAGCCTATGAAGATTGTGGAATTCCAGGATTTCCATTGTCTCCGGATAGTGTTGACGAACCCATTCCACATCAAGGAACTGTTGAGGCACATAGGTATTTTCCTTCCGGTTGATGACAAACTCATACATAACTTGATGCATCTTGCAATAGAACCGGGGATCCGAGGAGGTACGGACATAAATATAGGGATTAAAACCTAGACGGTCCCGTTGGAAGTCCTTTTCCGGAAGAGTGTTCCAATCACTGTGCACAGGCTCAACCTTGTTGGTGACAATGCGCTGAGACGGACCGGTAGTTTTGTTGCCACAGACTTTCTTAGGGCGACGAGCCCGCAGACGCTGATTGATAGGAATATTGTCGGAATCTGTGAAATTAGAACATAGGGACGAGCATGGTGGATAAGTGCACATAACCACATACAAGACTGGGCATAGAGATATACAATGAATACAAATTGGTGATAACAAGATTTCCTATGAGAGAATTGACACCAAAGCATTCGTTCTAGAATCATTAAGCAATAGAATAAAAAATTTGGAATCGGTGATAACTAAATTTCTTTAGGAGAGTGGACACCAAAATATTGAACACTAAGGTCACTATGTGGAAAATGAAAATACCATTGCATAGATATACAACATGAGCACAAATTGGTGATAACTAATTTTCCTATGAGGGAATCGACACCAAAGCATTCATATTAATATCTCTAAGTTAAGACAATGAATATTAGCCACGAAATTAGCATATGCACATAAGTATGTTTATGAGAAAACTTAAGACAAACAAACCCACAAGGCTAAGAGATATATGATCTACACAAGATGAGGGAGAGAACACAACTATACCCGAGTCGGAAGCCATCCTTGCCCAAGGTGATTCTTGGATGGAGGGGAGAGATAGAGGCCTCTCACCACCACCAAGAACTTGGGAGATCTCCAAATCCCCACACCAATGGAGGAAATCACTTGGATGGAGAGGAAGATCGGGCCGAGGGGTTTCGGATTTGGGCAAGGGATGGAAGGGGGATGGCTAAAAATGGAGAGGAGGGGAGGAGGTGAAGCTTGGGTGCCCTCCAATGGAGGGGAAACTCGGGTTAGATGGTTTGGAAGAGAAAGGAAGAGGACATGAGACGACAGGGCAAGAGATAGCTAATTTTCGGGGAGGCCGGCCATAGTGCCGGCCAGGCCGGGCAAGTGGCCAGGGAGCCGGCCATAGTGCCGGCCATGATGGCCGGGCTCCTACCCGAGAGGGGCCGGCCATAGTGCCGGCCAGGCCGGACAGGGGGCCAGGCACCCCAACACACTCATGAAAATTCGAAAATGACCCCCCCTTTTTTTAAAATGTTTCGTGCAGACTATAAATGAGGTTATATGCGTGAGACGAAATATACGAGAGAGAGGTACGAAGCTTCAACATATCTCAATAGTTAGGATGACTTCGTCACACACCCAATGGAAACAAAAATTCAAAACCAACAAATAGCTACATTGGGTATGATATGGAAGTGAAACTCGTGCAATAAAAACTAAGACATTGACTATTCCGAAAAATTTCATTAAACCAACTCCTTATACACGGAGGTCGATGGCCGAGGCCACCATGTATGAGTATGCTTGACATGGCACCGCGAAGATATATCTTGGGTCCAAAAATCATAACTCATCATTTAAGCATATTTTGTCACATAAGTAACTATATTGCAAGATTTTTCTATTTGCGCATAATAGGAGTAGTGTTGACACATGAATTGTGCTACACTCCCCCTATGTCCATGCCAACATCTAGAATCCAAATAAGAGTCTAGTAGAGGTGTGTATGCAAGGTTTCCAATCAACTAAAATTGCTTGCACATACGACATTTATTTGTCCCCTCAATTCCTCGAATCTCTTCTCATCAAGTGGCTTTGTGAATATATCGGCGAGTTGATCTTTGGTATTGATATATGAGAGTGAGATATCTCCATTTGCCACATGATCACGAATAAAATGATACTGTATTTCAATATGCTTCATCTTGCCATGGAGCACGGGATTGTGAGCAATTCTTATAGCACTTTCATTATCACATAAAAGAGGCAATGTCTTTTTCTTAATTCTGAAATCCTCAAGACATTGTCTCATCCATAATAATTGGGAACAACAACTTGCGGCGGCAATATACTCGGCTTCCGTGGAGGAAGTGGATATGCAATTTTGTTTCTTCGAAGACCAACACACAAGTGACCTACCAAGAAATTGGCAAGCACCCGAGGTTGATTTCCTAGTCACTTTGTCACCGGCCCAATCCGCATCCGAATACCCCACAAGATCAAAGCTTGTATTTGAAGGATACCAAAGACCATGATTAGAGGTATCCACCAAGTACCTAAGAATTCTTTTGACGGCGGTCATATGGCTTTCCTTAGGGTTAGATTGAAATCTTGCACACAAACCCACACTAAACATGATATCCGGTCTAGATGCACAAAGATAAAGCAGAGAACCAATCATAGAACGATAAAGCTTTTGGTCAACCGGAATATCTTCGTGATCTAGTGTTAGATTCACGTTTGTTGCCATTGGAAATCTCAATGGGCTTGCATTTGACATATCAAACTTCTTGAGCATGTCTTGAATATATTTAGCTTGGCAAATAAAGGTTCCTTCGTCATATTGCTCAATTTCAAAACCAAGTAAGAACTTTAATTCACCCATCATAGACATCTCAAATTCACTTGTCATTAGCTTAGCAAATTGTTCTACAAAAGAGACATTAGTAGAACCAAATATAATATCATCAACATATACTTGGCATACAAAGAATTCTCCATTTACACTCTTGGTGAAGAGTGTGGGATCGATTACCCCAAGTGCAAAACCACGGTCTACTAGGAACTCCTTTAAGTGATCGTACCAAGCACGTGGGGCTTGTTTGAGGCCATACAAAGCCTTGTGGAGTAAGTAGACATGGTTAGGACACTTGGGATCTTCGAACCCCGGAGGTTGTTTAACATATACCATCTCATTAAGTGGACATTTAGAAATGCACTTTTAACATCCATTTGATATAAAGTGAATTTATAACTAGAAGCAAATGCAAGCAATATACGAATGGATTCAAGTCTAGCTACGGGAGCGAAAGTTTCACCGTAGTCAAGTCCCTCGACTTGAGAGTAGCCTTGAGCAACCAAACGAGCTTTGTTGTGAATCACTTGTCCATGATTATCTTGCTTGTTCTTGAACACCCATTTGGTTCCAATCACATTATGGTTCTTGGGTCTTTCCACTAGGGACCATACTTTGTTTCTCTCAAAGTTATGGATCTCTTCGTGCATAGCATGGACCCAATCTTCATCTTCAAGAGCTTCATACACCTTGGTAGGTTCAAAATGTGATATATGAGCATGAACGCCACAAAAGAGTAATAGTTGCCTCCGAGTGGACACACTCCTTCCAAGACCACCAATAATGTTCTTTTGATAGAGAGATTTTTGATGTAATGCCACGGCCTTGCTAGCCACTCGACGAGCAAGAGCATCTGAGGGTCTCTCATTAGGAGGTGCATCTTCATCATCTCCTTCATCTTGATTTTGATTAATCCGAGAGTGAGTTGGAGTTCTTGGTGAGAGATTACCAAAATCTTGACCACCATTATCATTGGGTGGATCTTGATCATTATCATGATGGTTGGCATCATCTTGTAGATCTTGAGCTTGTTCTTGGTTTGCCGCTTGATCGATGGTTGATGTAGAGGGCTCCACTTGCATCGAGCTTGAGTCCAACTCCGTTGCCACAAGGGGTTCTTCAATGGGTATTATACCCATTCTTCCTATGGCGATGGAGGAGGGCTCATCACCTACATCATCAAGATCAACTTGCCCCACTTGGGAGCCATTATCCTCATGGAACACCACATTCATAGATTCTTCAACACACCCGGTGGATATGTTGTAGACCCTATAAGTGTGGGAATCCTTGGCGTAACCAACAAATATGACTTCAAAAGTTCTAGGCTCAAATTTAGGCAATTTAGAACCTTTAATGTAAACTTGACATTTGCAACCAAAAACTTTAATATAAGAGAGATTGGGCTTTTTACCACTAAGAAGTTCATAAGGAGTCTTGTTAGTGAATGGGCGGAGATAGAGCCGGTTGGATAGATGACAAGCAGTGTTGATGGCTTCGGCCCAAAAATTATATGGAGACTTGAATTCGGCCATCATAGTTCTTGCCATATCAATAAGTGTACGGTTCTTTCTTTCCGCAACACCATTTTGTTGAGGGGTATATGCAGCGGAATATTGATGTTTAATACCCTCATCACTCAAAAATTCATCCATGGTGTAATTCTTGAACTCGGTTCCATTGTCACTTCTTATGGCCAAGATGGTTGTATCATATTGGCGTTGTACTTGAGTAGCCCAATCAATGAATTCCTTTTGAGTTTCACTCTTCTTCTTGATATAGAAGGTCCAAGTGTATCTTGTATAATCATCAACAATCACCAAGCAATATTTCTTGCCACCAAGGCTTTCATAAGTGGGAGGCCCAAACAAATCCATATGAATGAGTTGGAAGGGCCTCGTTGTATTGATGGTTTTCACTTTGAGATGGTTCTTCTCATGCATCTTTCCGGCAACACAAGAGCTACAAGGACGATCTTTGAAAAAATTCACTTTTGTTAGTCCTTCCACATGATCACCCTTCACAAGTGTTTGCAAGTTTCTCATACCGACGTGGCCCAACCGGCGATGCCAAAGCCAACCCACGTCGGATTTAGCCATTAGACTTGTGGCAATATGTGTAGTTTCTTTCGAGAAATCCACTACATACATACGGTTTTCCACAAATCCAACAAAGGCTACTTTAAGAGAAATTGTGTGAAGGATAAGCACATGATACCGTCCAAAGACAACAGTAAAGTTGCACTCGCAAAGTTGCAAAACGGAAAGTAAATTATAACCAAGGGACTCAACAAGGAGGACTTTCTCAATGGACGTGTCCGAAGAAATGACCACCTTGCCATGCCCCAATACCTTGAGTTCTGAACCATCACCAATCGTGACATGAGATACCTTGAGAAGTTGATGCATTAAGTCACTTAACACTTCTTTGCTTCCGGTCATATGTGCGGAGCAACCGCTATCAATAAGCCATGATGATCCTCCCGAAGCACATACCTACAAAGAGTTAAGTCCTCGATTTAGGTACCCATGTTTTGATGGGTCCTTTCTTGTTAGTCACAAGGGTCTTGGGAACCCAAATAGAAGCATGATAATCACTACCATATGAAGTTCCAACATATTTTGCATAAACATGTACATCATTGGATTTCAAAAGCACATATGATGGGTTATATTTTCCCGCAAAATTGTTGTGAGAAGATGTGTTCTTAGGAGCAATGCTCTTAGCAAGGATATCAAATTCATCTTCATCATTAGCCAACTCCCCCTCCTTCACAAAAACAATAGCATTAGTGGAGGGAGTTGGTTTCTTCTTCTCATTGGTCTTCTTGGATGTGACTCCGAATCCAAGTCCTTCCTTACCCACAACTCTCCTTTGATTTCTCAAAAGATTATTGAGGTTCTTTTCTCCTTGGATGCAAGACACTAGTCCTTTCTCAAGTTGAGCCTTCAACCTATTGTTCTCCAATATGAGAGATGCTTTGACACACAAGGGGTTAGTGGCACAAGCATTTTCATTTACATCCTTATTTTGAGAGTTGTCATGTGACTCCTTAAGAACCTTGAGCTCTCTTGAGAGTGCCATGTGAGCTTTCTCAAGATGCTCAAAATCCTTAAGTAGTTCATTGTGACCATTCATAATGTTATCATTTTCATCCATAAATTCCTTAAGCTTACATAGTGCATGATCACGGTCACCCATCATTTTAGATAGATCTAAAGTGGAGATTTCCTCAATAGAATCTTTAAGGCATAGTGCATTATCTAGGGCTTCCTCAAGCTCCGCTATCCTATTAGCATCATCACGAGCGAAACCCTCAAGTTTACATATTCTTTCTTCATGTTCTTCTATGAGACCATATGCATTGCCAAGTTGAGTCATGAATCCATCAAATGCAATTTTATTTTCACTTTCAAGTGATCTCATGACGTTCGACAGATCATTAGCATTCTTATCATCAAGTTCCTCAACACAATTTAACAATGATGGAGTAGAGGAAATTGAGGGTTTTCGTGAGTTGGTTACCTTTGGAGATGTACCCTTGGCCATAAGGCACTTGTGTTTGGTAGGACCTTGCTTGTCATTCGGAGTTGAAAAGAGAGAGTCCAAAGAAGAGGGAATAACCCCAATTGCCATTGCCGCCATGCCGACTTGTTCTTCTTCATCTTCACTTTCTTCACCTCCGGATATATATTCTTGCTCATTTGTCACCATTGCCCTTTTAGATACCTTCTTCATGAAGTTCTTGTTCTTGGGAACAAAGTTGATCTTCTTGATGAGCTGTCCTTTATTCTCAACTCTATTCTTGTACGGGCAATCCGCAACGAAGTGTTCACTATCTCCACAATTGAAGCAAGTTCTTGCTTTCTTCATACTTGGGCCTTCTCTCCCCTTGTTCTTCATTGCACTTGATCTAAAATCCCCTTTCTTCCACCAATTATGGTTGGCAAGCGCCAAACACTCATTGTGTGACACCCTCTTTCCTTCTCGGATGGCACATAGGTGGATCCACCTTCATCACTTGATTCTTCCTCATCATAGGATGTTGCCTTCAAGGCAAGAGATACTTTCTTCATTCCATTCACATGAGCTAGAACATCTTCCGAGGATTTCTTCATCATATTCATGGTGACAAAGGTGCCCAAAACATCATTGGGAGTTAGTTCCATGTAGTCCGCTCTTGCTTGAACATTCATTACCATGTTCTCATTGTATGGAATCAAGGTTTGAAGAAATTTTCCCTTGAACCAATCATCATCGCAATCTTTGAATCCAACATCCTTCATGTCCACAACAAGAACCTTGAGTCTTCGATATACATCCTCCGGAACTTCTCCATCCTTCATGATGAAGTGATCAACTTGCCGTTGAAGAAGTGTTTTCTTTGAGCGTTGCATGCTCACATTGCCATCATACATGGCGAGTAGATACTCCCAAGCTTCCTTGGCGTTTCGGAGAGACCGGATGTGCTCAACACCTTCATTGACCATTGCCTTCTCGAGCATGTGCATAGCATGTGCATTGAGTTGTTCATCAATGATCTCACTTGAGGTCAAATTATTGATATCCTTAGGGTAGTATCCCCTCTCAATGATTCTCCATATTTGCATTGAAGAGCTACACACAAAAGATTTCATAGAAGCTTTCCAATTAGTAAAACGGGCCCTATCTACTAAAGGTGGATTACCAAGATTGTTCACATGTGGATGTTGAACATTAAGAGCATTGTTGTAAATATGTCCAAATTGATTTGGGTTTTCATTTTTAGATGACTGTTCGTCACTTTCTTTTGAATGGGATATGGGATTACCATTTTCATCTAGAGAGGGACTATCATTATTAGTTCCTCTAACCTATCCATCCTCTTATCGGATCTTTCCCCCATGGACTCGACTTGCTTTTGAAGCAATTCCATGGGAGTGGGATCCCCCATCCTCCTCTTTAGGCGGTGAAGCCTTTAATAAAGAGACGAGGCTCTGATACCAATTGAAAGGATCGATGAGGTTAACTAGAGGGGGGGTGAATAGGTTAACTACAAATTTTACTTCTTTTTCGTTTTAAAAGGATATTGCTCAAATATAAGTTTTCTAGAATATGCAACTAGGTGAACAAACTTATATGATGAGCACAAGTTCACTAGCGCAAGATATAGGTATATTAAGGTAGTGATAACAAGTAAAGGTAAGTGAAAAGATAAGCAACAAGATGACACGAAGATTTATCTCGAAGTTCACTTCCCAATGGAAGCTAATCTCCGTTGGAGCGGCGCGGTATTCACCAAAGTGAAACACCGGGTAGCCTTGATATGGCACACCGTATCTCCGTTGTGACTTACCACCGATGTGGCGAGGCACTTGTCACTATGTTGCCGTTGAGGTTGACAACTAGAACCTCTACAAGGATAAAGCACACTCCACAAGTTGGAGGGTCTCCACCAAATGCACCGAGCCGCCAAGACTCGATGCCCAAGGCCGGGGCACACACCACAACTTAATTGGTGGCTCCCGGTGATGTCTCCTTAGCTCCCAAAGCTCCGAAGAACAACAAGCTCTTAGGGTTCCGATGAACACAAAGAGTATCAAGCCCCCTCTCACAAATCAAGGGGGAAAACGAATCGGTTTGGTAGAGGTTGTAGATCAAGAGGTTCTCTCCCAACTCACCAAGTATCAAAGAGATTGATTGGCTAGTGAGAGAGATCTATGTGAATTGAGGTGGTCTAAAATGGTAGAGCTTCAACTTCTTGCTTTTTGATAGACAAGTGACCAAGGTACAAGAAGAAGCACTTAAGTAGGTGGTCGCACAAATCCAGCCATTGGAGTAGAGGCGCGAGACCAGCTGTGGGGGCCGGCCATGCCGGAGCAGTGGTCGGGGAGAGGCCGGCCATCCCAGCGTGACTGCAGACCCCAGCCCGGCCATGGCCCGACCATCATGGCCGGCCGAGTAACCGAGCCGGCTCGGCCATGGACCGGCCATGCCGGGGAAGTGGCCAGCCAAGCTCAGCGAGGCAGGACCCAGCAGCCCGGCCATGGTCCGACCATCATGGCCGGCCGAGTAACCGAGCCGGCCCGGCCATGGGCCGGCCATGCCGGGGAGGTGGCCGGCCAAGCTTCTTCTTCTCCCCTTTAACTCTTGCTCAAACCTCCTTTTGTCGATGTTTCATCGTTTTAACCTAACTACACATCTTGAACAAAAGGGGGTTAAATATTATTGTGTTGTCATCAAGCATCAAAACATACTTAGGAGATGAGATGTCCTTTCAACCCGAAATAAGTGTCCATGGTTTTTAGACAAAACAATTGACTCATGTTAAAAACTCAGAATCAAAGCAAAAATTGCTAGAGAGCCAATTATTGGTGTGTTGTTAGTAGAGTGGTTGTACTTCTAGCTTACTACAGATAAAATTATAGTTTTGACATCATGTGTGTCTCATTAAGATGGATTATTCTTTAGTACAGACGACACAACAGGTTGTTTGTGGTGACTTCTTCGATCTTTGATCTCTAACTCTAACATTCCGTACGTTCTGTGCTTGATACATCTACATTGTATTCAATGTTTCTTATGAGACAAGCTAATTTTGTTTTTGTTTTGTGCACATATACTTGTCTAGCTTGCATGTCGTGGAACCGGAGTATGGTGCAAATCACTTATTTAAAAACATACATATTAGCACGACAATGTTTTCCTTTAATCGTCATAATTTTTTTATGGCAGTGATGTAACACCCCAAAAATTGGCCCCTAATTTTCGTGGTGTTTTCTCACTCCTGAAAACTTTTTCTACTTTCAAAATGTTTTCCTTGAACCAGATGGTCCTTGGCTTGACTTTGGTTCCGCTCTCTTGGAAATTTTCCCAGCAATTCCCGATCCTTGTCAACTGCCACCATATTTCCATGCCATTGTTTTACCGGTCGAACGTTGGTCCGTTCTGGAGGTTTCCAAAAGCCCTCTCGACTATCCCACCAAAGCCTCCACCACAAGTGTACCTGGAAATAAATTCCCCCAAGACACCATATGGTTCCCTCATACATACCTCACTACCAGGGAAAATATTTCATAGTCCCATGCAATAGTTCCGGGTTTATTCATATTTCCTGTTTATGCCATTTCCAATCCAAAATTATCCAGACGCCTTCCACGCATCCAAAAATTCTGCAGTTTTGGTGAGGTGCATGATTTGACATCCTAAACATTTCACTCCATTTTCCCAACCTCATTTGAGCAATATTTGAGGTACTTCCTTTGTAATGACCTTTTTGTGCCTAATTGCAGTTTCCAAAGCAACCCCCAGCTACAAAAATCATTTGGCATTGCCATTTTGACAAGTTGACAAGATTCCATACACAACACCATATCCACAATATCAGGCCCATATCATGTGAGTAAGTGCACCTGGCATACCCATGCCATTAGGGCATTTTTGGTCACCGAATTATTTGACCAACTTCCCTATGATCAATTGATCTCAAACTCCACAGACATACTACATACACCTATCCTAACCTAATGTGAATTTTGGGGATTTTTCTGAGATGTGAAAGGCCCTGGTCATTTCATCGAACACCTTCGGCCATTTTCGAAACCCAAAATGTTTACACATGAGACCCTCTCCAATTTGGCTGAAACTTGGCCACATTGCTCATATACCAGTACAACATCACCAGTAAAAATCCCAGTTCCATTGGCTTAGTGGAAGTCCAGTTTCTTTCCATCGAACACCTTATGTGCGTTTGAATTCGGAGAACTTTGTGTTACCAAGTGTGGGGTTCTCGCAGGTGACCCTTGTTGTAGCGTAGGCCTCGTCCTTAGCAACCCGTGGGTACCTTCCTTTTTCCTTTTGGTGCCCTAGATCACCGGGAACGCGACGATGCCGCTCGCGTCGCGCTCTGGACGCCCAGGACGCGCGTTTTGGCATGACCTAAACCTCGCTTACTGCCATGGCCGGTGCCTAATCCGCTTGCTGCAGTAGACCACGTGCGCCACTGTGCCTCCAGCACGGCTGGCTCATCCCCTCCTCCTCCTTATCTCCTCCCTGTGGAAGGGGAGACGTCATGGATGACCTCGGTTGGCCATCAATGGCTAAACCGGCCACCACCTACTTCTCCTCCTCTCCCTCTATATCAAGCCACCCTAGCCGCCCCCGGGCGAACCCTAGCCACTCCCACCTCTTCCCTCTCCCCTGCCTTCCTCATTCGGAGCCGCAAGTGAGGGAGAGCACCAAAGTTTTGCCCCGAGGCCACCATGGTCGTGCACCCGTGAGCTCGGTCAAGCTCGGGGAGGCGACCCCCGCCTCCGATTCCTCCTCCCCTGGCCGCAGCACAACTCCCCGGATCCCTCCCCACCGACGCCGAGGTCCCTGGCCCACCTCTTCACCGCCCCCAAGCTCCACCCGTCCTCCCGCCGTGGCCGGAGCTCGAGCCCTCGGGGAGCTCGGTGCCCTGCCCCAAGGCCCTCCCCATCCTCGATGCGTGGGTCCTTGAGCCCAGCTCCCGCCGTCCTCGGCCCCCTCGTTGCCGGCGTCCTCCGGGGGCCCGTCCCGGTCAGCGCGGCGTCGACCCGGCGGCGACCCCCGCGGTCCTCGCCGTCCCACGGGCACGGCGCAGCCCGGCGCGGCCGCCCGCATCGTCGGCTTCCGCCTCGGCCCACCTGCCGTCGGTGGCCGGCCACTCCCCGACCGCGGTGGTGCGCGGCGACCACGCCGCCGGCCTCGCCGAGAGGGCCATCGTCGGTGGCCAGCCGTTCCCGAGCGCCTCCCTGCGTTCGAACTGGCCGATCGATCGATCGATCGATTCGGGCCAGCTAAAGGCGCCTTTTGTTTTTTTTTCAGGTTTACGTTTCCCTGCAGATAAGGCGTATTTTCCGATAGTACGCGACCGGCCCAGCCCAGCCAGATTCAGCCCGTTCTGTTTTTTTTTCAGAACAGGCAGCAGATAGTTAAACTTCGTCGGGCTGTAACTTGTGAACCGTAGCTCCGTTTGAGGTGATTCACGTCTCTAAAAATTTGTCTCGGAGAGCTCTATCCAGTGGGGCTGTCCATTGTATTTTATGAAATAGTTGTTTTCGTGACTATTGTTTATGCGTTGTATCGCACCCCGATTCAGGCGTTCTCCGGGATTCCGACCCGCGACGAGTCCGAGACCTTTTCCCCCGAACCATTCGGAGCCGTCTTCGCAGGCAAGCTAACCCCTTGCTATGAGCCGTCCCGCAACGTCGTTTGCTGTTTGTTTATTGTCTTGCACAGTATTATATGCTTGTCTGTTTATTTATGCATGACTGCTTGTTATCCTTATTTAATATAAGACTGATGATATTACTCCTGCCATGTTTTATTCATCATCCGTGTATGCATTAGATTGATGTATGAATTATCTGTGCGCCTCGCACCTGCGTGGCTTTGACAACTAAATAACAAAAACATGCGTTGATTGTTTGCTTCTTCTTCAACGCCGAGGCTAGGTGCGGACGAATGTCGGCCCGTGATCCTCGGAGTTGGGGGCATTTGCCAAAAGAGTTATTTGCTTCTTGTCCCTCCGTCAAATATGGTTGGCGTAGACCACCCGGACTGCGACGCTTGGGAGCTGACTTTTCATTTGGTTCTTTTGCCAAGATTGCTGACACCACGTCGAGATGACCCTCGAGTGGAATGGATGCTTTCTTTCTTATGAATGCTTTTCGGTTCATTGTTTGGAGGCTACATGCCTCACCCACTTTGTATTTGATCTATGGTGACACCGGCCGGGTTGCCCGCCACAGTCGTCTGTTTGAAACACTATGTTATAAATTGTAGTTGACCTGTGATGATGCTTGTTGGCGGACTCGCCACGATAGTCACCCGGTCGGCGCTAATCCACCAGTTGATCTGTGATGACGCTTGTTGGCGGACTCGCCACGATAGTCACCCGGTCAACGCTAATCAACCAGTTGATCTGTGATGACGCTTGTTGGCGGAATCGCCACGATAGTCGCCCGGTGACGCTAACCAATTGTTTATTTTATTTTCTCACTCAACCCGTGGCTGCTACTGGCCGGAGACATCTCCGCCCTCGCCCGGTTGAATGTATTGTTTTATTTCTTTGTCAACCTGAGGCTGGTACCGGCCGGAGGCATCTCCGCCACAGTCGCCCGGTTGATGCAAACTATCTATTGCTTAAAATATTGTGTTGCTACTGTTTTGTTGTTTGAGGATATATTATTATGTTATTGTGGTTGTTGTGTTGGGCTAATCCTTTGTTGCTTGGATATGTGTGAATGATGGAACTTGATTAAATGAAACACCCCTCCAAACCTCGATAGGGTCAGTCCATAGTGCCATCAATCTGAACATCGAACGCACTACCACTGTCGCCCCAAATGGGAGAGCCTTAACCTATGTAACCTATCAAGCCTCCTTGGATGCTACCCTCTTGGCAAGTCTAGTCGGTTACTGCATAGTTGTGGTCGGGGCTAGTCTTGCGAAGGTTCCGGAGCTAGGCGTTGCTCATTCGTTGGGGACGTGCCGGATTCACTTCGTCATAAGACTTAGCCCGAGTGGTAAGTCGGTAGTTATTCAAGGAGTGTCCTGGTAGCGTGAACGGTTATGTATGTGTATCTTGCTGAGTTTGACTTAAGGATGATGTCCTAAAGTGCCGGCTGAGTAAGGTGCATCTAGATGGGTGGTCACTGCAACCTCTCGAGAGTGTGTCAACTAGCAGCTAGCCTTGTTCCTAGGTTATGGAACAGTTCAGTCTCGGTCACACTATTTGTCCCTTGTCGAGTCCGGAGGTTAAACGTAAGTATTGTTTGAAAGAAAGTGAACAACCTGAATTCACTAAATGAACAATAAGATGCTGCAGGGAATGTTACTTGTGAGGTGAAAGGGATGGCGGTGTGATGCGTTGGAAGCCTATAGTTAGGCCAGAGCCAACATCAACCGTGCATGCCCCGGGAGATAGCCAGAGTTGGCTGGATTGATAGCCGGAATTGGCTAGGGGCTTGGAAGCCTGATTGTGTTGACAGGAGTAGTTATAAGATTTGGTACCAACTGTTACACCCGTCTACTCGTCACAGGTAAGCTCGTTGTATGATTGCCGGTACACGATCCAACCCCACCTGGCTTGGACTCTGTACTAGTGATACCCCTGTTGCTTGCTTATGACATGTTTGGTTGTCAATGCCATGCTACTTTTATGCCATGTATCTAGAGTACACTTGCCATGTTGTAGGATTTTATTTACCGTGTATATCTTGTCGCATGATTGCTGGATTGTTTGTAGTGAGGGGCAATATGTGCTGAGTGCATAATAATGTACTCACGGGCCTTGTGATTGTGGCCAGACATGGGCGAGGAATCATCTCCTACCATAGCAAGGAAATCGAGAAGGAGCGTGCTAGGATCAGTAGCCCAGCCAGATGCCTGTGGAACGGAGCCGCACCAAGCTATTGTCGTACCTATGTCTTCCGCTGCCCGTTAAACTCTGTCCCGCGCCATACTTGGCCATGATAATTGTTCATGCCTTGATGGCCTTGTAAACCATTTGTAGCCCTTCGGGCCTGATTGTGTAATGATATTTTCGCTATGTTGCATTGTCGTAACGTGCGTCCAGATATCCTGGGCTGGCGCACGGGGCGGCCACCTCTCTGGCGACATGTGTCAGATGGGGGTGCCACAGAGCATGGTATCAGAGCACCAGGCTGGCTGTAGACTACCCTAGCATGGAAAGCCCCACCTTACTTTGCCCGACAACGACCCGATGGATTTAACCCGTATCCGCCTAACCGGCATGGCTCGTGTCGGTCAACAGTATGGTGCAGTAAAACCTGTCCCAATCTTACCCAACCAGACTCACCGGTTTCTTCCTGGAGAAGGAATCGACACTACCCATTAGTATGAAACCCAAGTCCTGGCCACCTATAAAATCCCACCCTCGCTTGCTATCCTTTACAACCCAACTCTCTTGAAGCAGATCCCGCTCAGGAATCTTGCGCTCTCCTAAGTACCCTAGTTTGAGTTTTTAGATGGCACCTACCCTTATTTTCGAGACCACCGCTGAGTTTCGCCCCGGTTTTCCACCTCTGCTGTGGGAAGCTGCTCGCGATATTATCGGTTGTGTTTCTCGCCCGGTGTACCACGTATATCGGTCTAACCTCTCCTCCTGCGTGAGCGAGTATCATGCCGATGTGTATGTCGGCACAAGTGCCTTAGAAAGTGCGACGCCGTATGTAAGTCAAAGCCACCTCGTGGATTCCCCTGAGATGGCGCTCCAAGTGGCAGCTTGGAAATGTCTCGCTCGTCTGCGGTATTTTGAAGCCGTGATGGAACCTCCTGCGTCTCGCTTTTTCCCACCAAGATCCCTGGCAAGCCCCAACCATCCCATGGTAAGCATCGAAGTGATGCTCAACTCAACCTTGTCACATCTCGTAGCCTACACCACCGCCTTGGAGAGCATCCTTGTCTACCACTTGGAAGAATGCCACTCCCATAGGCAAGCCCTCGCCCAAGTCCCGCAGCCCGCTAACAACCACTCAGCTCCGCAAGGACCAGTAACCATTAACCTCCAGAGGCCACCACCATCAATGGATGCTCTGAAGTTTGGACTCGATACCTTTCATCCAGGACCAGCCGCAACCCACGATCTCCAACCCCTTCGCAGCTTTGGCGTTGTGCCAGAAAGCATCCCTGAGGCTGTAGCCGTGGTGGCAAGGAGCCTAGTGGATACCAAGCTTGGCCGAGGACCCAACCCGCAAGCCCCTGAAGGTAGCAAGGTGAGTGAAGCCCAGACCAAGTCCCCACCAAGTGAGGAGTCCTAAGTTGGTAGGTGAGAGTTTGTGAGGTTGTGTGTTTTTCTTGTGTTTGTTGGTAATGCAAGTTCTTGTCTGTTTCCTGGTTGATGTTGAATCAGCCGTAATAAAACTTGGTGTTCTGACCCTCTTGTTAACCACTTGGTTGACGTGTGACGGAATACCATGTCCTTTCTCTTCAGTTGAAAGGTTTTGAAGAAATGACAGAGCACCTAAAAGCAGAAGAGGTATATGTGAACCCGGACACATATGCACGCTTGCAAAATTAATGCAAACTTTGAATGATATTATTTTCTAGTATGAGAATTATTTTATGTGTGTTGCACAGGTTTAACTATTAAGTGGAAGTATTTAATGAGACACTATAACCACAGTGTCCTGCTCACTTAATGTTGACTCGTGCATAGTTTTGAAAAAACTCATACATGTAACAACGCAAGGTTCCTCACCCAATATGAACCTTGTGAGGACTCATGTTAAAGAAAGGGCCCAAGCCCTCCACGATGACCCCCATCACAAGCTTTAGATGCTTGTTGAGTGCCCCCCCATCGTTGGAGCACGGAAGGATTTCTTGTGTAGGGATTTGTTAGCTGTTGTGCAAGTGTTTGTTCGGTATGGTTGAAATGATTATGCCATACTGCTGCACCGGTTCGTTGGGGCCATAAATTTCGGGATCTTTTTGCTAAAATGATATTTTCGAAGAGTGGAAATTCTACGGCTTATATGCGTGTATCCTAGCCATGTTATCTTTGCTGCAAGACTAGAAGTATGGCCGGTGGATAAATCTTTGCCTAAACAAATTTTGGGTGCGGCCCTACCCCTCAAATTCAGGGTTTTGGGGGCGCACATTTGAGTAACTCAACCATCACTCTCTTAAGAGAAACCTTAAGTTTTTCAAAACCTGTATATGCATGAAGGTGTGTATATAGCTTTTCTAAACTACAACCCTAGGTGAGAGTATGTGAGCGCATATCCCAATCCTTCTGTTTATGAATTTTGGGTAACTACTTACACGAGCTTAAACTTATTTTTCTTGGATGTTTGCTTGGTTGTAGACTTGCTTGTTCATTTTTGCCATGGTTGTGTATGTGTGTATTTGAGCAAAAACCTTAGGATATATTTATTTACTCGTGGTGGTAGCCCCTAATTGAGTGATTGTGTGAGCCCCTGCCATGCCATCCTTAGAATGCATGAGTGTGATAGAAATACCATGCCTTGTTAATGTTTGTTTTAGTAAAATGTCCTGCTGAGCGTTGATCCTTTCAGTGTTAAACTCTAATATTTGGTATAAAAAGTTTTAAAATATTTTAATATAGGGGTATGTTAAACCATACGAGGAATATCTTGTTATAACTCCGGGAATCTTTATAAGTCTCCGAATCTCGGGACGAGATTCTTTTAAGGAGGGAAGGTTTGTAACACCCCAAAAATTGGCCCCTAATTTTCGTGGTGTTTTCTCACTCCTGAAAAACTTTTTCTACTTTCAAAATGTTTTCCTTGAACCAGATGGTCCTTGGCTTGACTTTGGTTCCGCTCTCTTGGAAATTTTCCCAGCAATTCCCGATCCTTGTCAACTGCCACCATATTTCCATGCCATTGTTTTACCGGTCGAACGTTGGTCCGTTCTGGAGGTTTCCAAAAGCCCTCTCGACTATCCCACCAAAGCCTCCACCACAAGTGTACCTGGAAATAAATTCCCCCAAGACACCATATGGTTCCCTCATACATACCTCACTACCAGGGAAAATATTTCATAGTCCCATGCAATAGTTCCGGGTTTATTCATATTTCCTGTTATGCCATTTCCAATCCAAAATTATCCAGACGCCTTCCACGCATCCAAAAATTCTGCAGTTTTGGTGAGGTGCATGATTTGACATCCTAAACATTTCACTCCATTTGCCCAACCTCATTTGAGCAATATTTGAGGTACTTCCTTTGTAATGCCCTTTTTGTGCCTAATTGCAGTTTCCAAAGCAACCCCCAGCTACAAAAATCATTTGGCATTGCCATTTTGACAAGTTGACAAGATTCCATACACAACACCATATCCACAATATCAGGCCCATATCATGTGAGTAAGTGCACCTGGCATACCCATGCCATTAGGGCATTTTTGGTCACCGAATTATTTGACCAACTTCCCTATGATCAATTGATCTCAAACTCCACAGACATACTACATACACCTATCCTAACCTAATGTGAATTTTGGGGATTTTTCTGAGATGTGAAAGGCCCTGGTCATTTCATCGAACACCTTCGGCCATTTTCGAAACCCAAAAATGTTTACACATGAGACCCTCTCCAATTTGGCTGAAACTTGGCCACATTGCTCATATACCAGTACAACATCACCAGTAAAAATCCCAGTTCCATTGGCTTAGTGGAAGTCCAGTTTCTTTCCATCGAACACCTTATGTGCGTTTGAATTTCGGAGAACTTTGTGTTACCAAGTGTGGGGTTCTCGCAGGTGACCCTTGTTGTAGCGTAGGCCTCGTCCTTAGCAACCCGTGGGTACCTTCCTTTTTCCTTTTGGTGCCCTAGATCACCGGGAACGCGACGATGCCGCTCGCGTCGCGCTCTGGACGTCCAGGACGCGCGTTTTGGCATGACCTAAACCTCGCTTACTGCCATGGCCGGTGCCTAATCCGCTTGCTGCAGTAGACCACGTGCGCCACTGTGCCTCCAGCACGGCTGGCTCATCCCCTCCTCCTCCTTATCTCCTCCCTGTGGAAGGGGAGACGTCATGGATGACCTCGGTTGGCCATCAATGGCTAAACCGGCCACCACCTACTTCTCCTCCTCTCCCTCTATATCAAGCCACCCTAGCCGCCCCCGGGCGAACCCTAGCCACTCCCACCTCCCCCCTCTCCCCTGCCTTCCTCATTCGGAGCCGCAAGTGAGGGAGAGCACCAAAGTTTTGCCCCGAGGCCACCATGGTCGTGCACCCGTGAGCTCGGTCAAGCTCGGGGAGGCGACCCCCGCCTCCGATTCCTCCTCCCCTGGCCGCAGCACAACTCCCCGGATCCCTCCCCACCGACGCCGAGGTCCCTGGCCCACCTCTTCACCGCCCCCAAGCTCCACCCGTCCTCCCGCCGTGGCCGGAGCTCGAGCCCTCGGGGAGCTCGGTGCCCTGCCCCAAGGCCCTCCCCATCCTCGATGCGTGGGTCCTTGAGCCCAGCTCCCGCCGTCCTCGGCCCCCTCGTTGCCGGCGTCCTCCGGGGGCCCGTCCCGGTCAGCGCGGCGTCGACCCGGCGGCGACCCCCGCGGTCCTCGGCCGTCCCACGGGCACGGCGCAGCCCGGCGCGGCCGCCCGCATCGTCGGCTTCCGCCTCGGCCCACCTGCCGTCGGTGGCCGGCCACTCCCCGACCGCGGTGGTGCGCGGCGACCACGCCGCCGGCCTCGCCGAGAGGGCCATCGTCGGTGGCCAGCCGTTCCCGAGCGCCTCCCTGCGTTCGAACTGGCCGATCGATCGATCGATCGATTCGGGCCAGCTAAAGGCGCCTTTTGTTTTTTTTTCAGGTTTACGTTTCCCTGCAGATAAGGCGTATTTTCCGATAGTACGCGACCGGCCCAGCCCAGCCAGATTCAGCCCGTTCTGTTTTTTTTTCAGAACAGGCAGCAGATAGTTAAACTTCGTCGGGCTGTAACTTGTGAACCGTAGCTCCGTTTGAGGTGATTCACGTCTCTAAAAATTTGTCTCGGAGAGCTCTATCCAGTGGGGCTGTCCATTGTATTTTATGAAATAGTTGTTTTCGTGACTATTGTTTATGCGTTGTATCGCACCCCGATTCAGGCGTTCTCCGGGATTCCGACCCGCGACGAGTCCGAGACCTTTTCCCCCGAACCATTCGGAGCCGTCTTCGCAGGCAAGCTAACCCCTTGCTATGAGCCGTCCCGCAACGTCGTTTGCTGTTTGTTTATTGTCTTGCACAGTATTATATGCTTGTCTGTTTATTTATGCATGACTGCTTGTTATCCTTATTTAATATAAGACTGATGATATTACTCCTGCCATGTTTTATTCATCATCCGTGTATGCATTAGATTGATGTTTGAATCATCTGTGCGCCTCGCACTTGCGTGGCTTTGACAACTAAATAACAAAAACATGCGTTGATTGTTTGCTTCTTCTTCAACGCCGAGGCTAGGTGCGGACGAATGTCGGCCCGTGATCCTCGGAGTTGGGGGCATTTGCCAAAAGAGTTATTTGCTTCTTGTCCCTCCGTCAAATATGGTTGGCGTAGACCACCCGGACTGCGACGCTTGGGAGCTGACTTTTCATTTGGTTCTTTTTGCCAAGATTGCTGACACCACGTCGAGATGACCCTCGAGTGGAATGGATGCTTTCTTTCTTATGAATGCTTTTCGGTTCATTGTTTGGAGGCTACATGCCTCACCCACTTTGTATTTGATCTATGGTGACACCGCCGGGTTGCCCGCCACAGTCGTCTGTTTGAAACACTATGTTATAAATTGTAGTTGACCTGTGATGATGCTTGTTGGCGGACTCGCCACGATAGTCACCCGGTCGGCGCTAATCCACCAGTTGATCTGTGATGACGCTTGTTGGCGGACTCGCCACGATAGTCACCCGGTCAACGCTAATCAACCAGTTGATCTGTGATGACGCTTGTTGGCGGAATCGCCACGATAGTCGCCCGGTTGACGCTAACCAATTGTTTATTTTATTTTCTCACTCAACCCGTGGCTGCTACTGGCCGGAGACATCTCCGCCCTCGCCCGGTTGAATGTATTGTTTTATTTTCTTTGTCAACCTGAGGCTGGTACCGGCCGGAGGCATCTCCGCCACAGTCGCCCGGTTGATGCAAACTATCTATTGCTTAAAATATTGTGTTGCTACTGTTTTGTTGTTTGAGGATATATTATTATGTTATTGTGGTTGTTGTGTTGGGCTAATCCTTTGTTGCTTGGATATGTGTGAATGATGGAACTTGATTAAATGAAACACCCCTCCAAACCTCGATAGGGTCAGTCCATAGTGCCATCAATCTGAACATCGAACGCACTACCACTGTCGCCCCAAATGGGAGAGCCTTAACCTATGTAACCTATCAAGCCTCCTTGGATGCTACCCTCTTGGCAAGTCTAGTCGGTTACTGCATAGTTGTGGTCGGGGCTAGTCTTGCGAAGGTTCCGGAGCTAGGCGTTGCTCATTCGTTGGGGACGTGCCGGATTCACTTCGTCATAAGACTTAGCCCGAGTGGTAAGTCGGGTAGTTATTCAAGGAGTGTCCTGGTAGCGTGAACGGTTATGTATGTGTATCTTGCTGAGTTTGACTTAAGGATGATGTCCTAAAGTGCCGGCTGAGTAAGGTGCATCTAGATGGGTGGTCACTGCAACCTCTCGAGAGTGTGTCAACTAGCAGCTAGCCTTGTTCCTAGGTTATGGAACAGTTCAGTCTCGGTCACACTATTTGTCCCTTGTCGAGTCCGGAGGTTAAACGTAAGTATTGTTTGAAAGAAAGTGAACAACCTGAATTCACTAAATGAACAATAAGATGCTGCAGGGAATGTTACTTGTGAGGTGAAAGGGATGGCGGTGTGATGCGTTGGAAGCCTATAGTTAGGCCAGAGCCAACATCAACCGTGCATGCCCCGGGAGATAGCCAGAGTTGGCTGGATTGATAGCCGGAATTGGCTAGGGGCTTGGAAGCCTGATTGTGTTGACAGGAGTAGTTATAAGATTTGGTACCAACTGTTACACCCGTCTACTCGTCACAGGTAAGCTCGTTGTATGATTGCCGGTACACGATCCAACCCCACCTGGCTTGGACTCTGTACTAGTGATACCCCTGTTGCTTGCTTATGACATGTTTGGTTGTCAATGCCATGCTACTTTTATGCCATGTATCTAGAGTACACTTGCCATGTTGTAGGATTTTATTTACCGTGTATATCTTGTCGCATGATTGCTGGATTGTTTGTAGTGAGGGGCAATATGTGCTGAGTGCATAATAATGTACTCACGGGCCTTGTGATTGTGGCCAGACATGGGCGAGGAATCATCTCCTACCATAGCAAGGAAATCGAGAAGGAGCGTGCTAGGATCAGTAGCCCAGCCAGATGCCTGTGGAACGGAGCCGCACCAAGCTGTTGTCGTACCTATGTCTTCCGCTGCCCGTTAAACTCTGTCCCGTGCCATACTTGGCCATGATAATTGTTCATGCCTTGATGGCCTTGTAAACCATTTGTAGCCCTTCGGGCCTGATTGTGTAATGATATTTTCGCTATGTTGCATTGTCGTAACGTGCGTCCAGATATCCTGGGCTGGCGCACGGGGCGACCACCTCTCTGGCGACATGTGTCAGATGGGGGTGCCACAGAGCATGGTATCAGAGCACCAGGCTGGCTGTAGACTACCCTAGCATGGAAAGCCCCACCTTACTTTTGCCCGACAACGACCCGATGGATTTAACCCATCTCCGCCTAACCGGCATGGCTCGTGTCGGTCAACAGTATGGTGCAGTAAAACTTGTCCCAATCTTACCCAACCAGACTCACCGGTTTCTTCCTGGAGAAGGAATCGACACTACCCATTAGTATGAAACCCAAGTCCTGGCCACCTATAAAATCCCACCCTCGCTTGCTATCCTTTACAACCCAACTCTCTTGAAGCAGATCCCGCTCAGGAATCTTGCGCTCTCCTAAGTACCCTAGTTTGAGTTTTTAGATGGCACCTACCCTTATTTTCGAGACCACCGCTGAGTTTCGCCCCGGTTTTCCACCTCTGCTGTGGGAAGCTGCTCGCGATATTATCGGTTGTGTTTCTCGCCCGGTGTACCACGTATATCGGTCTAACCTCTCCTCCTGCGTGAGCGAGTATCATGCCGATGTGTATGTCGGCACAAGTGCCTTAGAAAGTGCGACGCCGTATGTAAGTCAAAGCCACCTCGTGGATTCCCCTGAGATGGCGCTCCAAGTGGCAGCTTGGAAATGTCTCGCTCGTCTGCGGTATTTTGAAGCCGTGATGGAACCTCCTGCGTCTCGCTTTTTCCCACCAAGATCCCTGGCAAGCCCCAACCATCCCATGGTAAGCATCGAAGTGATGCTCAACTCAACCTTGTCACATCTCGTAGCCTACACCACCGCCTTGGAGAGCATCCTTGTCTACCACTTGGAAGAATGCCACTCCCATAGGCAAGCCCTCGCCCAAGTCCCGCAGCCCGCTAACAACCACTCAGCTCCGCAAGGACCAGTAACCATTAACCTCCAGAGGCCACCACCATCAATGGATGCTCTGAAGTTTGGACTCGATACCTTTCATCCAGGACCAGCCGCAACCCACGATCTCCAACCCCTTCGCAGCTTTGGCGTTGTGCCAGAAAGCATCCCTGAGGCTGTAGCCGTGGTGGCAAGGAGCCTAGTGGATACCAAGCTTGGCCGAGGACCCAACCCGCAAGCCCCTGAAGGTAGCAAGGTGAGTGAAGCCCAGACCAAGTCCCCACCAAGTGAGGAGTCCTAAGTTGGTAGGTGAGAGTTTGTGAGGTTGTGTGTTTTTCTTGTGTTTGTTGGTAATGCAAGTTCTTGTCTGTTTCCTGGTTGATGTTGAATCAGCCGTAATAAAACTTGGTGTTCTGACCCTCTTGTTAACCACTTGGTTGACGTGTGACGGAATACCATGTCCTTTCTCTTCAGTTGAAAGGTTTTGAAGAAATGACAGAGCACCTAAAAGCAGAAGAGGTATATGTGAACCCGGACACATATGCACGCTTGCAAAATTAATGCAAACTTTGAATGATATTATTTTCTAGTATGAGAATTATTTTATGTGTGTTGCACAGGTTTAACTATTAAGTGGAAGTATTTAATGAGACACTATAACCACAGTGTCCCGCTCACTTAATGTTGACTCGTGCATAGTTTTGAAAAAACTCATACATGTAACAACGCAAGGTTCCTCACCCAATATGAACCTTGTGAGGACTCATGTTAAAGAAAGGGCCCAAGCCCTCCACGATGACCCCCATCACAAGCTTTAGATGCTTGTTGAGTGCCCCCCCATCGTTGGAGCACGGAAGGATTTCTTGTGTAGGGATTTGTTAGCTGTTGTGCAAGTGTTTGTTCGGTATGGTTGAGATGATTATGCCAATACTGCTGCACCGGTTCGTTGGGGCCATAAATTTCGGGATCTTTTTGCTAAAATGATATTTTCGAAGAGTGGAAATTCTACGGCTTATATGCGTGTATCCTAGCCATGTTATCTTTGCTGCAAGACTAGAAGTATGGCCGGTGGATAAATCTTTGCCTAAACAAATTTTGGGTGCGGCCCTACCCCTCAAATTCAGGGTTTTGGGGGCGCACATTTGAGTAACTCAACCATCACTCTCTTAAGAGAAACCTTAAGTTTTTCAAAACCTGTATATGCATGAAGGTGTGTATATAGCTTTTCTAAACTACAACCCTAGGTGAGAGTATGTGAGCGCATATCCCAATCCTTCTGTTTATGAATTTTGGGTAACTACTTACACGAGCTTAAACTTATTTTTCTTGGATGTTTGCTTGGTTGTAGACTTGCTTGTTCATTTTTGCCATGGTTGTGTATGTGTGTATTTGAGCAAAAACCTTAGGATATATTTATTTACTCGTGGTGGTAGCCCCTAATTGAGTGATTGTGTGAGCCCCTGCCATGCCATCCTTAGAATGCATGAGTGTGATAGAAATACCATGCCTTGTTAATGTTTGTTTTAGTAAAATGTCCTGCTGAGCGTTGATCCTTTCAGTGTTAAACTCTAATATTTGGTATAAAAAGTTTTAAAATATTTTAATATAGGGGTATGTTAAACCATACGAGAAATATCTTGTTATAACTCCGGGAATCTTTATAAGTCTCCGAATCTCGGGACGAGATTCTTTTTAAGGAGGGAAGGTTTGTAACACCCCAAAAATTGGCCCCTAATTTTCGTGGTGTTTTCTCACTCCTGAAAAACTTTTTCTACTTTCAAAATGTTTTCCTTGAACCAGATGGTCCTTGGCTTGACTTTGGTTCCGCTCTCTTGGAAATTTTCCCAGCAATTCCCGATCCTTGTCAACTGCCACCATATTTCCATGCCATTGTTTTACCGGTCGAACGTTGGTCCGTTCTGGAGGTTTCCAAAAGCCCTCTCGACTATCCCACCAAAGCCTCCACCACAAGTGTACCTGGAAATAAATTCCCCCAAGACACCATATGGTTCCCTCATACATACCTCACTACCAGGGAAAATATTTCATAGTCCCATGCAATAGTTCCGGGTTTATTCATATTTCCTGTTATGCCATTTCCAATCCAAAATTATCCAGACGCCTTCCACGCATCCAAAAATTCTGCAGTTTTGGTGAGGTGCATGATTTGACATCCTAAACATTTCACTCCATTTGCCCAACCTCATTTGAGCAATATTTGAGGTACTTCCTTTGTAATGCCCTTTTTGTGCCTAATTGCAGTTTCCAAAGCAACCCCCAGCTACAAAAATCATTTGGCATTGCCATTTTGACAAGTTGACAAGATTCCATACACAACACCATATCCACAATATCAGGCCCATATCATGTGAGTAAGTGCACCTGGCATACCCATGCCATTAGGGCATTTTTGGTCACCGAATTATTTGACCAACTTCCCTATGATCAATTGATCTCAAACTCCACAGACATACTACATACACCTATCCTAACCTAATGTGAATTTTGGGGATTTTTCTGAGATGTGAAAGGCCCTGGTCATTTCATCGAACACCTTCGGCCATTTTCGAAACCCAAAAATGTTTACACATGAGACCCTCTCCAATTTGGCTGAAACTTGGCCACATTGCTCATATACCAGTACAACATCACCAGTAAAAATCCCAGTTCCATTGGCTTAGTGGAAGTCCAGTTTCTTTCCATCGAACACCTTATGTGCGTTTGAATTTCGGAGAACTTTGTGTTACCAAGTGTGGGGTTCTCGCAGGTGACCCTTGTTGTAGCGTAGGCCTCGTCCTTAGCAACCCGTGGGTACCTTCCTTTTTCCTTTTGGTGCCCTAGATCACCGGGAACGCGACGATGCCGCTCGCGTCGCGCTCTGGACGCCCAGGACGCGCGTTTTGGCATGACCTAAACCTCGCTTACTGCCATGGCCGGTGCCTAATCCGCTTGCTGCAGTAGACCACGTGCGCCACTGTGCCTCCAGCACGGCTGGCTCATCCCCTCCTCCTCCTTATCTCCTCCCTGTGGAAGGGGAGACGTCATGGATGACCTCGGTTGGCCATCAATGGCCAAACCGGCCACCACCTACTTCTCCTCCTCTCCCTCTATATCAAGCCACCCCAGCCGCCCCCGGGCGAACCCTAGCCACTCCCACCTCCTCCCTCTCCCCTGCCTTCCTCATTCGGAGCCGCAAGTGAGGGAGAGCACCAAAGTTTTGCCCCGAGGCCACCATGGTCGTGCACCCGTGAGCTCGGTCAAGCTCGGGGAGGCGACCCCCGCCTCCGATTCCTCCTCCCCTGGCCGCAGCACAACTCCCCGGATCCCTCCCCACCGACGCCGAGGTCCCTGGCCCACCTCTTCACCGCCCCCAAGCTCCACCCGTCCTCCCGCCGTGGCCGGAGCTCGAGCCCTCGGGGAGCTCGGTGCCCTGCCCCAAGGCCCTCCCCATCCTCGATGCGTGGGTCCTTGAGCCCAGCTCCCGCCGTCCTCGGCCCCCTCGTTGCCGGCGTCCTCCGGGGGCCCGTCCCGGTCAGCGCGGCGTCGACCCGGCGGCGACCCCCGCGGTCCTCGGCCGTCCCACGGGCACGGCGCAGCCCGGCGCGGCCGCCCGCATCGTCGGCTTCCGCCTCGGCCCACCTGCCGTCGGTGGCCGGCCACTCCCCGACCGCGGTGGTGCGCGGCGACCACGCCGCCGGCCTCGCCGAGAGGGCCATCGTCGGTGGCCAGCCGTTCCGAGCGCCTCCCTGCGTTCGAACTGGCCGATCGATCGATCGATCGATTCGGGCCAGCTAAAGGCGCCTTTTGTTTTTTTTTCAGGTTTACGTTTCCCTGCAGATAAGGCGTATTTTCCGATAGTACGCGACCGGCCCAGCCCAGCCAGATTCAGCCCGTTCTGTTTTTTTTTCAGAACAGGCAGCAGATAGTTAAACTTCGTCGGGCTGTAACTTGTGAACCGTAGCTCCGTTTGAGGTGATTCACGTCTCTAAAAATTTGTCTCGGAGAGCTCTATCCAGTGGGGCTGTCCATTGTATTTTATGAAATAGTTGTTTTCGTGACTATTGTTTATGCGTTGTATCGCACCCCGATTCAGGCGTTCTCCGGGATTCCGACCCGCGACGAGTCCGAGACCTTTTCCCCCGAACCATTCGGAGCCGTCTTCGCAGGCAAGCTAACCCCTTGCTATGAGCCGTCCCGCAACGTCGTTTGCTGTTTGTTTATTGTCTTGCACAGTATTATATGCTTGTCTGTTTATTTATGCATGACTGCTTGTTATCCTTATTTAATATAAGACTGATGATATTACTCCTGCCATGTTTTATTCATCATCCGTGTATGCATTAGATTGATGTTTGAATCATCTGTGCGCCTCGCACTTGCGTGGCTTTGACAACTAAATAACAAAAACATGCGTTGATTGTTTGCTTCTTCTTCAACGCCGAGGCTAGGTGCGGACGAATGTCGGCCCGTGATCCTCGGAGTTGGGGGCATTTGCCAAAAGAGTTATTTGCTTCTTGTCCCTCCGTCAAATATGGTTGGCGTAGACCACCCGGACTGCGACGCTTGGGAGCTGACTTTTCATTTGGTTCTTTTTGCCAAGATTGCTGACACCACGTCGAGATGACCCTCGAGTGGAATGGATGCTTTCTTTCTTATGAATGCTTTTCGGTTCATTGTTTGGAGGCTACATGCCTCACCCACTTTGTATTTGATCTATGGTGACACCGGCCGGGTTGCCCGCCACAGTCGTCTGTTTGAAACACTATGTTATAAATTGTAGTTGACCTGTGATGATGCTTGTTGGCGGACTCGCCACGATAGTCACCCGGTCGGCGCTAATCCACCAGTTGATCTGTGATGACGCTTGTTGGCGGACTCGCCACGATAGTCACCCGGTCAACGCTAATCAACCAGTTGATCTGTGATGACGCTTGTTGGCGGAATCGCCACGATAGTCGCCCGGTTGACGCTAACCAATTGTTTATTTTATTTTCTCACTCAACCCGTGGCTGCTACTGGCCGGAGACATCTCCGCCCTCGCCCGGTTGAATGTATTGTTTTATTTTCTTTGTCAACCTGAGGCTGGTACCGGCCGGAGGCATCTCCGCCACAGTCGCCCGGTTGATGCAAACTATCTATTGCTTAAAATATTGTGTTGCTACTGTTTTGTTGTTTGAGGATATATTATTATGTTATTGTGGTTGTTGTGTTGGGCTAATCCTTTGTTGCTTGGATATGTGTGAATGATGGAACTTGATTAAATGAAACACCCCTCCAAACCTCGATAGGGTCAGTCCATAGTGCCATCAATCTGAACATCGAACGCACTACCACTGTCGCCCCAAATGGGAGAGCCTTAACCTATGTAACCTATCAAGCCTCCTTGGATGCTACCCTCTTGGCAAGTCTAGTCGGTTACTGCATAGTTGTGGTCGGGGCTAGTCTTGCGAAGGTTCCGGAGCTAGGCGTTGCTCATTCGTTGGGGACGTGCCGGATTCACTTCGTCATAAGACTTAGCCCGAGTGGTAAGTCGGTAGTTATTCAAGGAGTGTCCTGGTAGCGTGAACGGTTATGTATGTGTATCTTGCTGAGTTTGACTTAAGGATGATGTCCTAAAGTGCCGGCTGAGTAAGGTGCATCTAGATGGGTGGTCACTGCAACCTCTCGAGAGTGTGTCAACTAGCAGCTAGCCTTGTTCCTAGGTTATGGAACAGTTCAGTCTCGGTCACACTATTTGTCCCTTGTCGAGTCCGGAGGTTAAACGTAAGTATTGTTTGAAAGAAAGTGAACAACCTGAATTCACTAAATGAACAATAAGATGCTGCAGGGAATGTTACTTGTGAGGTGAAAGGGATGGCGGTGTGATGCGTTGGAAGCCTATAGTTAGGCCAGAGCCAACATCAACCGTGCATGCCCCGGGAGATAGCCAGAGTTGGCTGGATTGATAGCCGGAATTGGCTAGGGGCTTGGAAGCCTGATTGTGTTGACAGGAGTAGTTATAAGATTTGGTACCAACTGTTACACCCGTCTACTCGTCACAGGTAAGCTCGTTGTATGATTGCCGGTACACGATCCAACCCCACCTGGCTTGGACTCTGTACTAGTGATACCCCTGTTGCTTGCTTATGACATGTTTGGTTGTCAATGCCATGCTACTTTTATGCCATGTATCTAGAGTACACTTGCCATGTTATAGGATTTTATTTACCGTGTATATCTTGTCGCATGATTGCTGGATTGTTTGTAGTGAGGGGCAATATGTGCTGAGTGCATAATAATGTACTCACGGGCCTTGTGATTGTGGCCAGACATGGGCGAGGAATCATCTCCTACCATAGCAAGGAAATCGAGAAGGAGCGTGCTAGGATCAGTAGCCCAGCCAGATGCCTGTGGAACGGAGCCGCACCAAGCTGTTGTCGTACCTATGTCTTCCGCTGCCCGTTAAACTCTGTCCCGCGCCATACTTGGCCATGATAATTGTTCATGCCTTGATGGCCTTGTAAACCATTTGTAGCCCTTCGGGCCTGATTGTGTAATGATATTTTCGCTATGTTGCATTGTCGTAACGTGCGTCCAGATATCCTGGGCTGGCGCACGGGGCGGCCACCTCTCTGGCGACATGTGTCAGATGGGGGTGCCACAAGTGATATCATCATAATACGTATACATGGCGTTAGCTGAGTTGAAGTACATTTCCTGGAGCACAAACTAAAGACAAGTACCGTCATTTGATATAAGCATCATGTCAGCAAAGGGCGGAGCTACAACATTTAGAACCAAGGTGCCTAGAGGTGTCACAGCTGGTAAAAAACATTTTGAGAGGGTGCACTTATGGTGAAAAAATGCTATTTAGTAAAGAAATTTGTTTCTGCCCGGTGTCCTGTGCACCCGGGTACCAAGGAGTGGATCCGCTCCTGATGTGAGCGGTATAAGCATCATGTCTTTTGAGATGCGCATGAGTTTGTATTTTTTTGCCGCCGAACTTGCAATAAGGTATCGCATCTGTATATCTCAATTTGGTGGCAGGACGAGCGGGACAGTGCTGCCTCTATGGCATTGGGGTGAACCCTATATTTTATTTATAAATCTTATGCAATTTTGGTTTATATGAGCATTAGTCAACGAATTAAATTTGTAATATACCATGAACGACCATCAATATGATTACTGGATGCAATGGCCAACAATCCGACCTATCCTTTTTGTACCCGAATTATTTTTTGTCTTTATTTTATTTTATTTTGAGGGAGTATCCGAATTGTTGTTCAACTGTTTGGTTGTACAACAGGTTTAAATGTAAAGTTCTATTGTCAGCTTAAAGAACCGATTGTACTGACTTAAAATATTACTAGTATATTGTTTGTTGTACATGCAGTGCACAATTACGCGTAGCTTCGTCCTGAAAAGCCTCGATCGACGCGGCTCACGAGGCGACCCCAAACTACCGAACCCTAGCCCCCCTCCCCGCGCCCCCACCCTCGCTGCCGCCGGCCGGCCCGTGGCGGCGGCGGGACCTTTCCGCTGCCTCGTCCTCTGGCTCAACGACTCCCTCGCTCTTCAGCTCTCGATCCTACACTGCGTCGCGTCGTCGTCCTCCCTCCCCAGATCATGTTGCTCCATGGTTGGCCGCCAGGTGCAGGTCCTCGCGGGCGGGTGTCGGCAGGCCGGGATGGCTCCGGCGCCGCGCTTTGCGTTGTCGTCAGCCACAGAAGATGCTGGCCAGGGATGGGTCATGCGCCTGCCGGATCCTGGTGGCGACGGGTTGCCGTCAGATCCATGTTGGCCCTTCCGGACTTGGGTTGTGCTGCCGCGCGGCCCCTGTGCTCTGTCGTCCACTGCAAAAGCTAGAGCCTTTTCTCACGCTTAATCTGGTGCTGGTTCGGATCTACGGCGTCGGCTGTCACTTGGCTCTTGGAGGCTGATGTTTGAGGTGTTGTTCGTTCTGGAGGACCGTGGGTGCGGTAGCCGGGGTGGCTGGCTGCGTGCTCGCGGACTTGCCCTCGTTGGTAGGTGAGGCTGGTTCTTCCTTGGTACGTCGGGGCGGCGGCCCTGAGTGGTGGGCGTGGTGGTGCCTTGACGGCAGGCTCCATAGCACACGGTGTTGGTCGTGCTCCTGGTCCGTGTGGGCGGCATGGAGGACGTCGACGGGAGTCCCTGGCGTGGCTTGGCGTGGACGCCAATCCTCGCCGAGATATAGATCTGGAGGCTCTGTTGCAGCCATGTGGTCCCCCGTCCTTCGTGGTGGCGGTTGGAGTCGGCGACCTCGACGATGGGTCGGTGGGTGCTGGGCCGAGCGAAAGCTCAAGTCGTCTTTGACGCCAGTGTCGGTGATGCCCATGGGCGCCGCTTTCCCTCTTGGGGGTGACGCTATGCTTCCACCCCACCCCCTCTCGTATATACTCCGGGTGAAAACCCAGGTCCTGGACCCGACGGTGGCGTCGCTTTTGCGTCGTGACCTCCTTGGAGGCACTGACTTGGAGCATGGGGTCTCCTCGCTTCAACATGGTTGATTGAGCACATGGTTGGTGTCTTTTCGCAGCCAACGATCTGAAGTGAAGTTGTCTTGTTCATGTGCCTTGGTGGAGGCACAACCTGCACACAAGGTGCTCCGATCCCGCCCCTTTGGTGGCTGGCCGTTGTACGCAAGGGTTTGGTGCCCGCCACTGTTGGTGTTGATCGTTCCCGCCCCTTTGGTGGCTGGCCGTTCTACGCAAGGGTTTGGTGTGCTCGTCGGTGTCGAGGTTGCGGTCTCCGTTCGGCGCTTTGTTGCTCGACATCCTCTCCTCCGCGCTCGACGTTTGCTGGAGGCTCTACTTTCGTCTCCTGCTTTCCTCTCCGTTGTCAAGCTCTGCGCTAATGGTGGTGATGTCTTCGCTGGTGGTCCGGTCCTGCCTTTGGCTGGCTGTTTTACGCAAGGATGTGGTGCTCGGCGTAGTGTTGCCTTTTTTTTAGCTTGTCTTTGGTCTGCTTTGTTAAAGGTTCTCCTCAACACCTTATTCATTTGTACTTGCTGTTGTAAAACTCTGAGCTTTGATAATTCAAAGCTGGGCATTATTGCCTGATATGTAAAAAAAAAGAGCCTCGATCAAACTCTCAGTGTCCCAAAATTACCTACTAGGTCAAATAGTCGAACTCGTAGCTAGCACACGACAAGTTGGCAGGAGCTGCAGATCTGAGATCGGCAACAGTTGTGGGCCGCGGGAGATTGATTTGATTCCATTCACGTCGCCTTCACCCAAAAGTGGGTGTGGTCGCTCTCATCAGTGGGCCTGGACGCTGTCGCGACCTGGCCACGGCTCGCAACGCACGCAAGCAGCAGCTGAATGTTCCGTGCACAAGTTGCGCGCCTACGTACGCTGGATGATTGCGGGTTTCCTTTCGCCACTGTGCGACGCTGTTCGGTAGGCGTGCCTTGATTATGGAGGGGTGGGCCAGGAAAAAATTATGATAAGAAAATTAAATAAAAAAGAGTCGAAAATAACAAGTACGTAGGCTCGGCTCGGCTCGGCACGCGTTTCCTTCCCGGCTCGGCTGGGCTCCCATCGCTCGCTCGCTCTCGCTCCGCCGTCCGTTTCCGCCGCATCCGATTCGCCGTGATGGCCACCTGTCGAGACGCCACGGGCGGCCCGAATTTTCTAGCTAGTGGCGTCCACGCGCCTCCCTCCCCGACCGGGAAAACAAAACAAACGAAGCAGCCCCGTCCCGTGGTGGGGCCCCGGGAGCAGGGAAGGACCTACCGGTCATCGGCGTCCCACGAATCTCCCCCCGATCGGGCGCGGGAGCCCCATCGGCGTGGTGTGGTGTGGAGGCTTGGGCCCGTACGCGGGAAAAGCCCGGAATCTATCTCTACTTTTCTTTTCCTTTCTTTTGGACGATGATGACGATGAAGACGTTTTTAAAAGAAAAAAAAAAGGCTCGGTTTCGTACGTGCTTCCTCTCTCTCTTCGACTGAGCAGCCAGGAGTTGGTGAGCGAGGCCAATCAATCATCTCCTGGTTTTGTCCACTCCTCAACCCGGTGACGTCGTCTGATTTGGAAGGCTCCTCCCCGCACGTTTCTGTCCCCAAGATTCCACCGCCCGGCCGTAGCTCGCGTCTCCGATGCGAACGAACCGGACTAGTATATATTTTAGCTGCGTTCTGGTGCGGCTAACTGTAGTTGTTTTATGTATACAAGACCACACTATTGGCTAAAATGTTTGTTTGACCTACTAGTATGATGATAGTCTAGGGCAGGCAGGAGCGCGAGCCATCCACACGACACGATCGTGCGACGGTGGGATGGATCGCACATTTTCAAAAGCACGCACTGGATGAGTGAGTCAGTCAGTCAGGCTCGCCCAACCAATGGTTTCGATGACCATTATTCTGCACCAAATTGGGCAGGGATCACCAGGTCGACGAGCCAATGGCCTCCTAGCTAGTGTAAGGTCAAAATTATTAGGCTAGAGTCCAAATCATTGGTGCCGCCTGCCATTGGTTGCTATGCTAAAGTCGTCACCTCGCCGGTTCAGAGTTGTGTCAGCTCAAAAGATCCACGCGCGCGAAATCTAAGGTAACAATGGCACACACACAAAAAAAAGGCATATCCGTTTTCGCAATGCCATCTGATTTCAGACAATGCACCTACGCTACGCAGGGTCGTACGGCGACTTCTGCAAGTGCTTCAGTCAGTTCCCTCATCCAGTAATCGTAGGACCAAGACACAGCATTGCCAGTACTGATAGTTAGTTCCAACAACAACATAATGCTGCGCCATATCCTACGTGCACGGCTGCTAGGTACAAGAATGGCCTCTTCTGTCGCTGCAGCGGCAGCCGCGTCGATGTGAATTGTGATCGTCACGTCAAGGTGAAGATGACACCAATCCATGGGTCTTGGCTCTAGCCCTTTTTCTTGGACAAGCACAATACATTTTCTACGCTCTAACACATGGGCTGGAACCTAAATTCATATGTTCTTGCAACGGAGGGACGGGCCAACCTTGCGAATCATTATATATCGCTCATTAGCGATGGGAAAGTCCAGCGTCGCGTGAAGAAAGCGTGAAGGGTTTTTCTTTTTTCGTTTCTTTTCTATTTCTTTTTCCATTTTCGTAGTACTTTTCTTTTCTATTTTTTTCTTTTTCGTTATTTTATTTTTTCTTTTTAATACTTTTTGTTTTCTCGTTTTTTCTCTACTTTTTATGATTTTTGAAAAAAAATTCAAAAATTATTCAAAATTAAAATTTGTTCACATTTGAAAATTATTCAAATTCATGATTTGGTTCATATACGAAAATTGTTCCAATTCAAAGTTTATTCATTTTTAAAAATTGTTCAAATTCAAGATTTTTGTTCATATTCGATTCCAATTTTAATTTTTGTGCACATTCGAAAATTGTTCCAATTCAAGATTTTGTTCATATTTGAAAATTGTTCCAATTCAAAATTTGTTCATTTTCAAAAATTGTTCCAATACAAGATTTGTTCATATTCGAAAATTGTTTCAATTCGAAATTTGTTCATATTCGAAAATTGGTCCAATACAAGATTTGTTCATATTCAAAAATTGTTCATATTCAAAAATTGGTCATTTTCAAAAATTGTTCATTTTAAAATTTGTTCAAATTTAAAATTTGTTCATATTCAAAAAAGCGTTCAGATTTGAAAACAACCAGATTTGAAATTTGCTAGGATTTAAAAACAGATTATAAACGTAAAAAAGAAAAAAAATCAGTGTTTTTTTATTGGGCCGCTCTAGACTGGCCCATGAAGCCGCCCGCTTCAGGCGACCGAGGCCATTAGGGTCGCCTGCGGGCGCGATATAGCACCGCCCGCCAACCTTCAACCTGGTGTTTGTTTCTACGCGGCTACGCCGACTCGGAAATTGGTGTGGTCAGCTGGCCCAACAGATTTCTCCCGAAACATTTTCTTCTTTTCTTTTTCTTTTGCACGATGATGACGATGAAGACGACGTTAAAAAAAAAGAAAGGCTCGGCTTCGTACGTGCTCGTCTCTCTCTCTTGGCCACTCGAGTCGAGGAGAGATCAGTGTGCAGCCAGGAGTCGGTGAGTGGGGCCCGGCTCGCGATCGACAGCCAATCATCTCCTGGTTTTGTCCACTCCTCTCCTCCGTGACGTCGTCCGATTTGGACGTTTCCGTCCCGAAGATTCCACCGGCCGGCCGTAGCTCGCGAACCGGAATATTTTAGCTGCGTCTTGGTACTGCTAACTGTAGTTATTTTATGTACGCATATAAGACACACTATTGGCTAAACTATTTGTTTGTTTGTTTGTTTAAGGGCCAGGAGCGCGATCCATCCACACGCACGATCGTGCTTCCTGCGACGGACGGCGAGATCGCGGATTTTCAAAGCATTATTCTGCAGCAAATTGGCCAGCATGCATCACCAGGCCCAGGAGCCAATAGCTAGCCTCCTACCGTCGGGTCTAAATTGTTAGGCTAGAGTCCAAATCATTGGTGCGCGCGCGCGGCCTGCCATTGGTTGCTAAAGTCGTCACTTCTCCCATTCGTCAGCTCAAAATTAGATCCATGCCAAATTTAAGGTAATAATGGCAAGGCATCCGTTTTCACAGACAATCCACCTACGCTACTCGCAGGGTCGTACGGCGGCTTCTGCAAGTACTTCAGTCAGCTCCCTTTCCCTCCCAGTAATCGTACGATGCAGACACAACATTGCCCGTACTAATAGTTAGTACCAACAACATATATAATGCTGCGCCATATCCTACGTCCACGGCTGCTAGGTAGAAGAATGGCCTCTTGTGTCGCTTCAGCGTCATCTTCGCGGCATGATGTGAAAAAAGATGACTCCTCGCGTGATCGTCAAGATGAAGATGACAGCAAGCTATATATGGGACTCTAGGCTCTAGCCCTTTTTCTTGGACAAGCACATGCATTTCGTTTTTTGGGAGGGCCAGGGCTGGACAACCACAATACTTTTTCCTACGCTGTAACACATGGGGTGGAACCTAAATTCAGATCTTCTTGTGTGGCTGGCTAACAATGGAGGGACGGACAAACCTTTTGAAGCTGTTGTTTGTTTCTACGCCCACTCGGAATTTGGTGGTCAGCTGGCCCAACAGATTTCTTCGAAAACATTTTGGCCCAATAGCTTATTGGGAACTGACATGCAACTCAAATAAGTCTAAGGCCATGTCCAATCGACAAAAGCTTGATCTGACGCTTATACAAAAAAAAAACAATGAATGGTGTAAGGAAATATTAGCAACTAGAAAGATACCCTCCACATTGCAACAGGAACCTTAAAAATATATAGTTTAAAAGAAGGAAATTTGATGCATGATTTTTTTTTTGGAAATATGGAGGATTTGATTAGTCACAATAGTCAAAATTCTAAATTTAATTAGTATGAAATCTTCGTAGCTAAAATTTGATGATGTGCAAAATTGTATGGCTAAAATAATTTATAATGGGAATAGCTTTCATGTATGAATGAATATTATTAATAAATATAGAATAACATGAATAAATAAATGTCTCAAATAGTGGATGATGTGGTAATGACATGGATAAATGAATGGCTCAAATAATAGATGATGTGGATAACTTGCATATAGAGATAGAGTTAATGCATGTTATTGGGGTTTTGTCTTATAAGAGGTAGATTAGACGTTAGCGTCAGTTTCAGACTAAGGTAGCAATTAGGATATCCTTATGCTAAGTGCATGTAGTTAGCATTGCGTGTAGGCTGACATGTTGAAGAGGCACAAACCCTGTAACCGACCTGTACTATCAGGTCGAAGCTGCGTCCCTCGCTGGTGTTTCTCTGACCCCGTGTGCATGCTACCCGTAGCGAAGCAGCTCGGGTGACGGCCCCGGACCGGTGCCTGTGTTGGGCAACGCATCGTGGTTGTCACGACTTTTGAGATGTCGCGACGGTCATGAAATGCGTTGGCGCTTGATGGTCGGCGCGTCAGGGCTTGGCTATCCATCTTGCAGCTCCTCTTTCTTTGCGGTTGAATTGATCTCCGGTCTAAAGCGTTGTATAGACTTTGGTTGCTCCCGACTACGTTATCGTCTTTGGGCGTTGTTCTTCTTCATGATTGCGTCGTTGTGGAGTTTTAATCCCGACCAATGCGGGTGGTCCAAAACATCCGGGTAAAAACCTAAACTCCTTCGAAGTGGGCGACAATGACGAGCACGTTGCTACCCTCCTGTGAGGCATCCCCTTGGAGTTTCTTGGCCCTAGCGGTGCAATTGGTTCGTGGCAGCTCAACTTTGTGGTCGGGGAAGCGAATACCGTCCATGACGGCGGTCTCGAATGATGGTTATACGTCAAGGCGGAGGCCTTGGGCTACAATGCATCGATGGTCCTATGGGCACGACCGTTGTCCAGCATGGTTTTAGGTGCTGGCTTGGAGCTGTGAGGGTAGCAAGATCATCGACCCGATCTATCTACTAAGTTGGGGCAGCGGCCCCGGGTTTGGCGTGACGTTCGAGGTCCGCTGACGGTCGCTTTGGTAGCTAGGGCTACGACATGGTCGGGCCTTGCGTCATCATGACTTGCGTGCGGTGTTGTGCCGAGTGGTTTAAGTCAGGCGGCGGCCCCAGAGCAAGAGGTGTGTGTTTGTCGCGTTGGTGGAATTCTATTGTGTGGACGATGATGTCTTTTTGCTTGTGCCGTTTTCTGGCACGGTTTTCTTTAAAATCAGGCAATATATCGTTTTTGGCCATGTTGTCCTTGTAAATTATGACAACTCTCTTCTTTACCTTAAAAAACAAGCTATTGTAGACTAGCGTAGGGATGTAAATGGATCGGATCAGATCGGATTTTGTCGTTACCATATCCTATATCATATTTTTTCATCGGATTCGGACCGGAGCGGATAATGACCGGTTGCGGATTCGGGGTCGGCTATATCATATCACGGATTCGGGGGCGGAAACGGAGCGGATTGGGTAAGGAAAAAATTTAATCGGATATGTACGCGTATAAGTATATCGACAAACCATACAACCAAAAATAATAGTTCAATATGTAATAACCTAACAAAGTTGTACTCCATAGTCATAACAATCACTATGTAAGTGAGTTTCTATTTAATGGACGAAATTTACAACTCACTAACCACTAATTATGTTCTATTAGGTTAGATGTTTCAGTAGAAAATCGGATTACTCGGATTAAAATCATCGGATAATCCTATTGAATTTTCGGATAATCCATATTCCGGGGCTATTTTTCATACCATATCCTATACCGTATCCTGTGTTAAATTCGGAATCGGATATCCTTATCCGTCGGATTTTTTCAAACCGGATATGAATTGCTTAAAACGGTTTCGAAACAGGATTCGGTGCGGAAATTATCCTATCCGTTTACACCCCTAGACTAGCGGCAGGCGTGCCATTCTGATAGCACACACATGTCCATCCAACACCAATGTCATTTCCATAGACACATGACACTGTTGAATTTTCCAATTCCTTTTTTTTGCCGTTGTGAACATATTTCTCACACCAAGATCATCTAAAAGAGGAGAAGGATCAATGGTGCTCTCCACTTTTCTCTTCAAACTTGGCGACTGCATCCCGATGATTTTTTTGGCTGGTGATATACAAAATATGCTCACACCGAAAATATCTTTTGGACATACTTTGTTTTTTCTTTTTTGTACTATTCATTCGTCCTAGCTTGCTCGATCACTTTGGCAAACGCGCGAACCTTGTGTTGGCTAACTATGTACTATTTCTATACATTTAAAAGTTGAAACTCTTAACATCCTTAAGGCCTTGTTTATTTTAGGTGTATTTGAAGTGTACTCGAGATTGTCATGGCCTAGTTTGAGGTCCCGAAAGATCTCAAATCAGTAGTTTAGTTTTGAACGGGATAATTTCAAGATATGGACTAAGATAACTTTAAGATATACCCCCCAAACATCCTCATTTTTGTTTGAATTGAAAAGACTTCACCGCAGTAGTGAATTACTCCCTCCGTTACTAATTAATTATAAGATGTTTTAGCTTTTTTAATATACACTAGATACAACCTGAAATGAACGAAGCAATATACTAAAAAATATTTAGATGCATGCAATTTAAAAAAAAGCTAAAACATCTTATATTTTAGAACAAAAAAATATTTTTTTAGATAAGACGAAAAAATATTTGGGCTGGTTGATGTGAGTAGAAGCATTTCATCAAATCCCGTCCAAAACCCCAATCCTTTTTTGTGTGAAGTTACACCCCGAATAAACAAGAGCTAAATTGCACTTTATGGACGAACATAAATTGACACATTTTTATCAAATTCTCAGGCCATTTTCCCTAGACAAACAAACAGTTTGTACTCGAGACTCTGGGTCAAAGTCTCCCCCTCCGGACCCCCACTCCTCTACGGCTCTACTCTACTCCACCTCCACGTACCTATCGGTGGTAGACCGTAGACCCAGCTCGGTCCACAACTTTGACTGGAAAATCCGGGATCCGAGCTGGCCCGCCACAGGCGTGTGCACAAGGAAAAACAGGATCGTCTGCCCACTCCCCGAGCAGCGTACACCGTCCCCGCGGCGTGACCGATTCCTACTGGCCAGGCTCGATGCGTCCAGGCACAGGAGAGGCCGCACGGGGCAGCCGCGGCGCACCGGATCCCGCGTTCACGAGGGGGACTTTTTGGACCCGTCCCGTTTAGCTGGAGCCCTGCCAGGCGGGCCCCACTGGAAGGACTGCGAGCGGGGTAAAAGGTGGCCCTACTGCTCCGAGTCCATTGGACAATAATTCGGGGATCGATGATCCGGGGAGCTGGCGTACGAGGACCGTGTCCAGGAAAATTCCCAGCTCCGGCGTCCCACATCACGCCGCCGTCAGCGCAGCGGACTTCCCATCCCCTCCTCGGTGGAAACGAAACCCACCGTTAGGAACCCACGTTTCTCTCACTGACATGCGGGCTATCCAGGACCTGTGCTCCCCACCTGTCGGCGAGGCCGCCTGGATAGCTCGCGGTGACTCAGCCTTCCGCGGAACACGTCGCCCTTACCAATGTGGAACATTTTACTCAGGTCGGAACACGGTCACGCAGAGACCAGCAGAAAATTTTAAAAATCCCGAGCCGCAAAAACACCGGTAAAAAGAATATCTCTTCCCTTCCTCCGTCAGAGAAGAGGAGCCGTCGACGCGCGCGGCGGAGCCAGCGAAAGCAAGACGGGAGGTGATCGTCGGCGCCCGTCGTAGCGACCTCACAAGGGCACCGGAGGAGCCGTATGCGGCGGCTCTGAGACGGGCCCACCTAGCACTAGCAGCTGCCTGCGGTTGGATGGCCGCGTCGCCGGAGATGTCGCGGAGGCGGTGCTGCTGGTGGGTGGCGGCGGCGGTCTTGTCGGTGGTGCTGCTGGGCGTCAGCCCGGTCGCCGCCAACACGGAGGGTGAGCCAATTCATCAAAATTTGCTTCTTTGTTACGGGCCGCCTTTCAGGTCGATGAATTACTCGTTTAGTTGGTCCGCGGAAGAGCCTGTGTGTATAATTTTGGGGAAAGGGGGGTCAAATCTGGTACTGCCACTGTGATATTTTAGCAAGTTTCCGTCCATGGCCGTGGCCCGTGGTCCAAATTTATTCAGGACGTATATGGTCTAATAATCTCCCCTTTCGGGCTTTGATTTATTCGACTATATAGGTTCTTTACTATGGTTCTCATATCATGTTATGAATTTGTTCTCTGCTGACAAGTTTTTTCTCTGGTAAATAAGTTTGGTCTAGTTGCACTGAGATGAGAATACCAGTTTCTGGACTAATTTTGGCCTACCCTCTAGCTGGATTGAATTCACCGAATTGGAATTAGCTTCCACACAAGTATTTGTTCCAATAAAACGATTTTTGTTAGTCCCTTAACTTTGCCGTTTATCGTCGCTTAACTTTGTCCTGGGAAAGACAATTTTAGCAAGTTTCCGTCGATGGGTGTGGCGTGGACCAAATTTATTCAGGAAATATACGGTCTAATAATCTCCCCTTTCCAGGAAATATATGGTCTATTAAATATAGGTTCTTTTTCATGGTTCTCATATTATGTTATGAATTTGTTCTCTGTTCACAAGATTTTTCTCTATGGTAAATTAGTTTGGTCTAATTGCACTGAGATGAATACTAATTTCTGGATTAAGTTTGACCTACTCTCTGGCTAGATTGAATTCAAGGAATTGGAATTAGCTCCCACACAAGTATTTGTTTTATATTTGTTGCAGTAACCGTTTTTTTCGTCGCTTAACTTTGTCGTTTATTGTTGCTTAACTTTGTCCTGGAAAACACAATTTTTCCAGCTATGCCAAGTAGGTAATTTGGCTTATGCTTAAATTTGTCTTGAAGGTGTATGCTCTAGCTCTTCAGTCCCCACGACACGTATTTTCTTTGTATAGACCGCCACCGCATATATTTCTCTTTCTTTCAACCTTTCATAAAGAGAATTTGGCATTTTTACTATTACACAGTAGATTACCATATCATCTAGGCTTTACTGAACTAATAGAATTACTATACTTTGTTTGTCCGAAAATGGAACTTGTAATCTTGTGGTGTAAAAATCAAAGTAACGATATTCATGAGGATCTCCTTTTATGGTCGCAATAATTTGTGTTGCTTTTAGTTTTACTAATGTTTTGACTCTTGTATTAACTATATATAACAAATATGTACTTTGTATTTAAATGTGGAGGTACTATTTGGGTCATGACTAAAACTGTATTTATTTTGCATTTATTTCTACTATTATATTGGCTCCTATACTAACTTTGTGAGTCAAGGAATTGGAAGGAAATATGAAAAGCACGTCTATTCTTGTTAAACCGGGGCTGGGCCAGATGTTCTCTTCCAATATCCAAAAATAACTTGTTAAGCAAACATCAATTACCATGTTTTATAGTGTGTTATTCACACATTTTTATCTACTAATATTGATTAATAGCTGATGGTATTTTCGCTTAGCTTTTTGGAGAAAAGGGAGTTCAACATTGTAAGAAATCACAGTACTATATTTGGGCACTGCGCCATTGATCAAATGTTGTAATTACCACTCTCCTATCTTAATATATTGACACACAGGTCTCATCCAGTATCCTCGGAAAAAAAAAACAGCACAGTACTACTATTTTTGTGTGCACAATGTGGTGGAGAAGTAACCATTAAATTTCTGCACATAAGATTACCGGGGAAGATCTATATATTGTCTTAAGTGAGTAGGCATGTCTAATGTTGCTGATACCTGATCATTATGGTACTTCCAATGGTAGGTGATGCTCTGTACAGTCTGCGCCAAAGTCTTAAAGATGCTAATAGTGTGCTGCAGAGTTGGGATCCCACTCTGGTTAATCCATGCACATGGTTCCATGTTACATGTAATCCCGACAACAGTGTCATTAGAGTGTAAGTTTTTTTTATATAATTTTCTATTTACGAATTGCTAGAAGTTACTGTGTGTCTTGACTGTATCCTTTTTCTTGTTGCAGTGATCTTGGAAATGCACAACTATCAGGTACATTGGTGTCCCAACTTGGGCAGTTGAAGAATCTTCAATATTTGTAAGTTCAAAGTTCCAGCCTTACAAGAATCATTCTATAGTTATACCGTAGGTGAATCAATATATGTTTCCATATGCTACTGCATTAAAGCTTGGTGGCTATACATGACATGGGCTTGCATAAGTTAGCTTTGCTGAGTACTGACAGCATGCTTGACATTTCAAACCACTTTGATTTTCACTAAAATCTGTCAACGGGTTTGGAAATTGTACTATTTTAGGATGTTTGGAGTGGTTAGGCACACCTGCTTCTTCTGCAGATTTTGGATAGTGATGTTTGGTGATTTTTGGCCTACATCCTAAAAATGTATAGTTTTCTCATTATTTTGTTGCCTTTTATTAGTTGTCCATCATTTATGGTACCTTTTACAAGATTGGCGCTCTTATTCCGTATCCCTTGAAACTTTTGGTGAAATTTTACTGTTATGTGACAGGGAGCTGTATAGCAACAACATAAGCGGGACAATACCTTACGAACTTGGGAACTTGACAAACCTGGTCAGTCTGGATCTGTACCTAAACAAATTCTCTGGTGTTATTCCAGACACCTTGGGGCAACTATTGAAGTTGCGTTTCCTGTAAGAATACTCCTCTTATAATGTATAGAACTGTAAATTGCCTATATCCTCTCTTTGTTATGACCCCCGCATTTCTTTGACAGTGCTCCCATCCTACAAAAAAAACACAATAAAAAGAACTCATAGAGAACCATAAAAAAATACTATACATCATGGCACATGCATGGATTTGCATAGGCTTTGAGTTTACAGAAGTCTTCTTAGATTTGCATGTCTTATTAAACAATAAGATGCTCTTGCAATTTTCTTCTTTCATATGACCATATCCACTTAGGTCTCTTATTACAATGAAGGGTAAACCCACTGTTTAGGTCTTTTTCGGTGGCTTACTACTTTATTTTGTAGGCCTACCAGTTGAAATGATTCTAACTTCTTTGTTTGAATGCCTACTTGCAACAATAGCCGTCTTAACAACAACAGTCTTTCTGGTCAAATTCCACAATCCTTGACCAGTATTTCGACCCTCCAAGTTCTGTAAGTTCCCTGTTCTAGTATTCGTTATATGTATCTTGTGGATATATGTTGTGGACATGGTTACAGACATGCAAACCTGCACATAATACATGCGTGCGGCAATCTTGCAGGGATCTCTCAAACAATAATCTCTCTGGAGCGGTTCCATCAACTGGCTCATTTTCACAATTTACCCCTATCAGGTACTATTTCTAGATGAAAATCCGGGTCTTTACTGTATCCTGCGAGGCTGATGAACTTCAATTTATTTTCACAGTTTTGGTAATAATCCAAGTCTTTGTGGTCCTGGTACTACAAAACCGTGTCCTGGGGCTCCTCCTTTTGCTCCACCGCCTCCATTCAACCCTCCAACTCCACCTGTGACACAAGGTGAGTTGCTGTAACTATACTTCTACAGTGATTCTTCTTGAAACAGGAAATTGCTGAAACTCTTAAATAATCTGGATGGTCTTAGTTGACTTGTTCTTACTGGACTAATTCCCTTTCATTAGGTGACTCTAAAACTGGGGCAATTGCTGGAGGTGTTGCTGCAGGCGCTGCATTGGTGTTTGCGGTTCCTGCAATTGGATTTGCATTGTGGCGGCGACGTAAACCTGAAGAGCATTTCTTTGATGTCCCTGGTGAGTATTATATACATAACGTTCTGCAACTCTAGTTATTAAATTCATTCATCTGAATTTCTCTTATTTACATTCAGCCGAGGAGGATCCGGAAGTGCACCTTGGCCAGCTGAAGAGGTTCTCACTTAGGGAGCTTCAAGTTGCCAGCGACAACTTCAGCAATAAGAACATTCTAGGAAGAGGTGGCTTCGGAAAGGTGTATAAAGGGCGACTAACGGATGGTACATTGGTAGCAGTGAAAAGATTAAAAGAAGAACGTACCCCTGGTGGTGAACTTCAGTTTCAAACGGAAGTTGAAATGATTAGCATGGCAGTGCATAGAAACCTACTTCGACTCCGTGGATTCTGCATGACACCTACAGAACGGCTACTAGTATATCCATACATGGCTAATGGCAGTGTTGCATCACGTTTGCGAGGTACCTATTCTTCTGTACATCTTTCTTCAGGACTTTTTTCCTAATTTGTTTGCTTTCATTTCCAAACACACTAAGCTCTAAGCTCATGTCCCAGACAAAACCAATCTCGTGCCAACAAAACTTGCTGAAGCTTAAGTCAGAAAAAAAGTGTTTAATTATTTCATATGCACTCACATGCCCTATATATTAGAGCAATGATTCGAAGCATTTCCACTAAACGAGTAACCCCAGCAATAGAACTTTGATGGAATTGATATGCTAAACTAGAACCCAGTTCTGTTTTATGTATATGTTTGCATAATTTCAGTTTTAACTTATGGTACTTGATTTATAGAGCGCCAGCCAGGCGAGCCGCCTCTTGAGTGGGAAAAGAGAACTGGGATTGCACTGGGATCTGCCAGAGGGCTCTCCTATTTGCACGACCACTGTGATCCCAAGATCATTCACCGTGATGTAAAAGCTGCAAACATTCTCTTGGATGAAGACTTTGAGGCAGTTGTGGGTGACTTTGGACTGGCTAAACTTATGGATTACAAAGACACTCATGTAACTACAGCTGTGCGCGGAACAATCGGACACATTGCCCCAGAGTACCTGTCCACCGGGAAGTCCTCGGAAAAGACGGATGTTTTCGGTTACGGAATCATGCTTCTGGAGCTCATTACCGGACAGAGGGCATTTGACCTTGCTCGTCTTGCAAACGATGATGATGTGATGCTGCTCGACTGGGTAAGTTCTGATCCATCACTGAGCAGCGATACAACTCACAATTTTTGTTTCCCTCATGCATGTTAGCTGCCTTTCAGCGTGCATCTGAGCTGTCTGCCATCATTTGTAGGACAAGAGCTAGAACAAATATTATTGATCTCTGTTGGTTCAGTGTCCTATAGCATGATCAGTGCCAAAACAAACTGACACTTCACACCCGGTTGTGGTTGCGTGCAGGTGAAAGGGCTGCTGAAAGAGAAGAAAATCGAGATGCTGGTGGACCCGGACCTGCAGAGCGTGTACGTGGAGGTTGAGGTGGAGGCGCTGATCCAGGTGGCGCTGCTGTGCACCCAGGGCTCCCCGATGGACCGGCCCAAGATGTCGGAGGTGGTGAGGATGCTGGAGGGCGACGGGCTGGCGGAGCGGTGGGAGGAGTGGCAGAAGGTGGAGGTGGTCCGGCAGGAGGCGGAGCTGGCCCCGCGAAACAACGACTGGATCGTCGACTCGACCTACAACCTCCGGGCGGTGGAGCTGTCTGGCCCGAGGTAACGGGGAAGAATCGACAAAAGCTCAGGCGCCTGGTTGCAGGAAATTCTCTCTTAGCGTCAGTAATTAGCTGGCTGCACTTGGTGGTCGTCAGTAAAACGGGAAGAGAAGGTATATACCCAATATATTTTCTTGGGATTCAGGGATCAGGATTAGCTGTTCCACCTACTACTAGTACTAAATTGTATATAATTCTAGCTAGCACATTGTGTACTGGTCCTGCGACTGCAAAGCCTTTTCGGTGTTTGTCTTCTCTTGCCGGCCAAATCATGGGAATATGTATGTTTTTCTCCAACGACCGATGTACTGGGACTGAGATACTCGCGTGCAGCATACATGGATCGTGTATGTGCAGTCTGTGGTTGATTCAATGGTGCTCGATGGCAATACCTCAGTCACTCCACACTAACAATTCCAATAATTTCATTACTACTAGTAAGAGAGCAAACGAAATTATATTACTGTATATAATTGCTAATAGTACTAAACACCGAGCACACAAATTTTACATGGCATCCGCAAAAAGATTCACAAGGTTACATCGTAGTATTACGACGAGCGCCGGCGGAGTCTAGAGGGTTGGCACGCGGAAGAACCTGCCGCGGCACATGCAGCGGTAGGCGATGGGGCAGGACTCGGCGGCGTCGAGGCAGCGGAAGCTCACCATGACCCGCTTGCACGGCGCGCACGGCCCGCACGCGTGCGCGCAGTCCGGCAGCCGCGACCCCGTCACCGCCCTCTCCTTCAGCGTCGTCGGTTCTTCCTCATCCCCATCCTGCGCAGTCGATGTCTGGCCTCCGTAGCCGTCCCGGCTTGCGGTTGGAAACGGCGTCGTCTTGGCAGGCTGTAGGGCATCCACGGCTGAACCTGACGTACCTGCTGCAGAATGTTCGTGAAGCTCATTGACGTGTCAGAGTAAAGTCAGTTGCCATATGTGTCATCTGCTACTACTAGTACAACGATCGACTTACTTGGTGTCGTTCTGACGCCGTGGGTCACGCAGGCGCTCATGACAAGAAGCACGAGGGCCAGCAGCAGCGCCCTCGGAGTTCCCACGCCAGTTGTAGACCTCCTCATGAATCGGCTAGGAGGAAGAGAGCAGAGCGAGGTGTATATGGCTATGGCAATGAGGAACAGAGGAAGCAAGCAAGCAGCGAGAGCAAGATACGATGGCTTAAGGGAGCCTGGCGAGCTCGTATATATACACACGATTCAAGAGCTGCGCGTGCAAGATCAAGCGATCATAAATAGAAACTGAGATACGGATCACAGGATCCTCGATAGGATTCACATGAAACCCTTGTGCATGAGCGTAGCCGACGATCGAACACGAAGACGGTGAGGAGGCGTGCGTGTGTGCGTGCGCGCGCGCATGCGTGCGACGGGGAGAGAGCAATGGCGATGGCGGAGCACACACTGCTTCGCCCCGGTAAAGTATTTATGCCTCCCTCGCCGTATTGCTGGGCGTCGCAGTTATTGCGCCACCGCAGGCAGAGGAGCAGCTGGGAAGGAGGATGACGGCGTCGCTTCCCGTGGATATACTTTATATATTTACTGCCTGTAACACTGCTCTGAAAATCCTGATCACGATCGGGCGCAGAATACACAGTATGTACTATGGAGTAGGATATTCTGCTCTGCTGTGCATTTTGGTTCGGTTGATGTAGGAGTACACAACAACTCTAGTCAAGCTGCTGAGCCGGCATCAATGCATCTGCGAGCTGCTCTCTCCTCCTGCGGTTTAAATTAATGGACACAGGCCGAAGCCGCCGACGTGTCTGACACTACGAAATTCTTTGGATGTGTCTCTGACACGCGACGATGACACTTGTTTCATGTGCATGGTGTATATCCGATTAATGGAGTTAGGCTTGTGGTCTTGTGGATTCGAGCTTCTGAATAGGATCTTGGAGCCCAGAACTGGATCAATTAGTTGCACAATTCAAGCTGGTGACAAACAGAAGAAGGGGGCTGTGAACTGGTAGTCTGAAATTTGTTGGTTTGAACCAAGCAGAAGCAGGAGTATCATTCAGGTAGTCTTTGGTGCAACACTGCAACAGAGGTGTCGGACTAGAGATTCAAGGGTGAGTTGAATGAAGAGGCAGGCATTGCCCGGTCTTCAGTAATGGGGTTCGTCTCATTGAAAGGCCAAGGTGGGCTTCAATGCCGTCGATCTCAAGCCTGGACACCTTTTCTTATCTATCGTCTGAATTCTTATTTATTTTTTGTGATGATATCTAGAATTCTCATGTTGTTTTTGCAGTATTGGCAACCTCAAATGGGCCGCTACTATGTTCGGATAAGCACACTATAGTACTCTGGAACTCGTCTCTTGAAGCCGAAGCTGCCGTAAGTAAGACGATGTTAGCTGCCCGGTCTTTAGTAATATAGCTCGTGGTGTGAGAACAAGCTTATAGTTCTTCGTTACGCCGCCAACAAGAGGTAGGATGAGAAAATGCAGTTTGCTGAAACTATACCACTTGATCATGGAATTAGATTACTATGGTTGTGAAATTCCCTTTTGTGCTGCTCTGACAAGAAGGCTGTGTTACAAACTTCAACAAGCCGGATCCGTGGCGCAATGGTAGCGCGTCTGACTCCAGATCAGAAGGTTGCGTGTTCGATTCACGTCGGGTTCAATACCCCGAACGATAATCCGGAATTCTTTTTGAACTTTCATATACCTGGTACGTATTGTTGCCACTATCCAGGATTACAAATGGAACAGGACGATCTGCGATTTTGTTTATGGCTGGGCACCGAAGTACACAGCAAATGGATGAGCGACGATAATGCACGCGTAGAAGAATCGAATGATAACATGATCCAATATAATGTATTTATTCATTCTAACTGGCATTTCTCGTGTTGCTCCTCTTTCTTGCCTTTCACGTTGTCCATGATCTTGTTGTGAGTTGTGTACCCGGGCACCAAGCTGCACGTAATTAACATGCGAGCCAATTGCAACAAGTAGAAAAGTGCATGTGCATGTACAAATCGCAACGACGGTCATACAAAACACACCTAAAAATCACGTGTTAGCGTCCTCAAACTTCTTCTCTTTAGAAAACAACAGACAATCACATTGGTCAATTAGCTATAAAGTGCTCTTGATTTATCTTTTTTTTCTGGTAAAAGAGGTTTTATATTAAGAGACATGGCTTACAAGCAGGTCTTGGACGAGGATTGGAGAAAAGACCTTCGGTCTCAGCCAAGCCATACATCCATACATCGCTTGCATAGAACTACCCTCGCAAAATTTGGGGGACAATGCCCAACCCTATTTTACGATCGATCCACTTCTACAAATAAAATTTGTCTACTACCATTAGCTAAAGTTTTAATGTCTTCAATCAAATGAGAGGGCAGCAGAGTGATCTTGGGACTTCAATGTAATTGCCGCAAACAGACGTGAAAAATCCTTCTCCAGTTCAATTGGGTGCTCACTTTGCTGCATTGCTACGATTAAACCTTCTTCGTATGTTCTTGCCTCACCTTCCAGTGGGTCCAAGTAGTTAAACAACTGGTGACAAGCAGAGAAGATTATCTGGCCGCTCTCATATCGAAGTATCACATCAGCTCCAACAGTGCCATTATCAATCTTACCAGAACCATCAAAATTCAGTTCTACCCAACCTGCAGATGGTGTGAGCTATCTATTCTCCACTTGTTTCGGTGTTTGTGTATCTTCAAGACCAGCCGGATCTGACATTTCCACTGTTTGCTTCCCTTTAAACTGAGCCTTTTTAGCTAGAGCCGTATTATGCCTGATTGCCTTTAAGTAGCTCCCAAGCAAGTGTTTAGAGCCTTCTATAGATGAAACAAGTGTGGCATGGGTGATTTTATTGCGGGCATACCATACTCGCCATGCAACAAGCAGGACACAATCAATCATCTGCACAGTGACTGAGGTCAGTACAGATTGAAACCAGTTACGTGAATTTGCCTGTAACTTCGCATCGGACGGCAAGTGTCATATATCCCTCATTGCAGACCATATGTGAGACACATGGGGTAGAATAACACATTAACTGTTGGTTCCCGTTCCGAACCCAGATTTCATTTTGTCCATCTTGATCCAGATCAGACATGTGGGAGATTTACAACTTAAATTGTTTTGTTGTATTTTTTAGGTGGATTTCTAGTAAGTAGTACTAAACTTATAGACTTGACTCTCGTATCAAGTCGCTCATCACATGGATTTGTAAATATAATTTAATAGTCACTATCATGGCTTGTGAGTCCAGTGAAAAAAAGAGGCCCATAAGCTATCATTTTTAATTGACAATTAGTGTTACAAGTCCTTTTTAGATCAAAGGCTCAAAGAGCCCAGCTTTAAAGTAATAAAGTCAAATGTCCAGGCACCATTTACAACAGATTGCTGGGGATACCAGCTTAACATTACAAGCCTTAGAAAGAACAAGAGAAGAGACAAAAAGGGGAACACGATGCTAAAAAGAAGCCAGCTTGATCCACTCGACGATGAGGCACCATCTTCTGTTGAACGGGAGACAAGGTTGAGACTTCAGACATGGAGCGGTTGTAGATAGCACCTGATCTCAGCGCAAACCCAAGCACGCACATTACAGCCCACAGCGCTCAGCCGGACGACGGTGCCAAACAGCCTCGCACGAACATGAAGGTAAAGGAGGGGCGGCAATGGCGACGCCTCCAAGGAGGGGAACGACGTCCGAGAACGTTGTCGCCACCGCAATAGCCAAGGCCTTGCGCAACTTTCGTCGGCGCCCACACCACATCCTCGGGAGATGACTCAGCTCCGAATACTCCCATTAGATGCCACTCAAACCTTAGGAAGAAGCATACCGGTAGTTCCCATGGCAGAGCCTCAACCCCGGCAGACCCCCTGGTCTCAGAGTTGGCCGCACAAGCTGGAAACCAACCGTCTAAAAGAAGGCGAGTCGACAAAAAAGACGATCATCGAAGGTAAAGTGATCCAGAGGAGAAATCCATAGTCAGAACGAGACTAGAAGCACCACTTGTGGATAGGTTGAAGGGGAAGCAAGGTGCAAGGTGAGAGAACTCGAGAAACCGCGGGGGAGCATCAAGGAGGGGGGTGGCGGCGGGGGGCTAGGGTTTCGCCCCTCCCGTCACCCAGAGGAGGCGATGCGAAGAGCACCCGTTTTCCGTTTTCATCCTTACAAGTCCTATTCATACATGCCAGCTATACATCTGAAATGATCATGCCCCTTCACAGTGTCAAGTGGAAAGTGTAAACTTTTGAAAAAAAAATGCGAGTAGATACGCGCAATGAACTACCAGTATATAACCATAGTTAATATGTCACAAACTCACAAACATCATGCTTTAGAAGAAGCATAGGTTTGACAAATGAGTGCTTTCGATTCTTGACTGATCTCGGTTGACAGTCCAACAATATATCACATACTCACACACATCATGCATCCTTTGGGAGCATCTCGACCCGGATGTTCATTTTATCTATCTCGATCCAGAATCAGACATGTGGGAGATTTACAGCTTATATTGTTTAGTTGTATTGTTTAGGTAGACAACTAGCAAGTAGTACTAAACTTATAGACCCAACTCTCGTATCAAGTCGTCCTTCATATGGATTTGGACATACCATTTAACGTTCACTATCGTGGCTTGTGAGTCCAATAAAATTAGAGACCCGTATGAATTGACAATTAATGTTACAAACCCTATCAATACGTTCCAGCTGTAGTCTATACATCTGAAACGATCATGCGGCAATTAATGTTACAAACCCTATCAATACGTTCCAGCTGTAGTCTATACATCCGAAACGATCATGCCCCTTCAGAGTGTCAAGTGGCAAGTGTAATCTTTTGAAAATAATATATACGAGTAGATACGCGCAATGCACTACCGATATATCAACCATCATTGATATGTCATAAACTCACAAACATCATGCTTTAGAAGAAGCATAGGTTTGACAAATGAGTGCCTTCAATTCTCAACTTGATCTCCGTTGACAGCCCAACAATATGTCACATACTCACACACATCATGCATCCTTTGAGAGCATCTCGACTCAGATGTTCATTTTGTCCATCCGATCCAGATCAAATATATGGGAGATTTACAACTCATATTGTTTAGTTGTATTGTTTAGGTAGACAACTAGCAAGTAGTACTAAACTTATTGACTTGACTCTCATATCAAGTCGCTTGTCACATGGATTGGGACATAGTATTTAATGTTCACTAACGTGCCTTGCAAGTCTAATGAACAAAAAAGAACCATAAGCAATCATTTTTAATTGATAATTAGTGTTACACACCCTATTAATACGTGCCAGCTGTAGTCTATACATCTAAAACAATTAATCATGCCCCTTCACAATGTCAAGTGGCAAGTGTAACATTTTGAAAATAATATATGAGAGTAGATATCTACAATGAATCTACCGGTATATCAATCATCGTTAATATGTCACAAACTCACATGCATCATGCTTTAGGACAAGTATACATTTGACAAATTATGGACTTGGTTTCTATACCTGATCTCCGTCGACAAACTTGATCGATGCAACATTGTAACATCCCAAAACTTTGAAATGTTAGAAAAATCACAAAAATTTAAAACTTTTATTATTAGATAAAGAAAGTCTCCAAAAATCAAAAAACCTTTCATAAAAGATTATTTTTTGACATCTTCAAGGGTTTTTATTTTAAATATTCCTTTATCTTCTAATTTCAAGATTTAAAGTTTTGGAAATAAAATACTTAATTTGGATTTCTAGCAAAGTATTTGGAAATAAATACTTAATCTTTTTAGCAAAGTATTTCAAATATTTTGACAAAGCCCATAATTAAATGGGTATTTGTATTTAAAAGGATTTATAAAACCCTATTTAAATAAAATGTTTTGTCCCAAATTATTTTATTGAGTTTATCATTTTGAATGAATTACTCATACTTTTTTCTGGATTTTATTTGAATTAAAAAAGAATTTATAAAACCCTATTTTATAAAATGACATAAAGGTGTCAAATAGGCCTTTATGAATAAATTGAATTTTTCAAGATTTGAAAAATTATGGAAAAGGTTCAAAAGTATTTGAAAATGGTTATTTTGATTTTTACAAATTTTTACAATTTTAATTGACTTGATTTGGAGCTGTAAATCAAAATCTAAACAGAAAACAGAAAAGAAAAAATAAGAAATTGATGACGTCATCTCTTACGTCATCATTTTCAACATCCTTGACCTCGTCCCGCGCCGGTTTCGGCCGAAATCTCCTCCCGTTGATTTCTCGCCATTAAACCCCGCTCGAGCTGCTCCCCTTTAAAGCCTTGGCCCTCCTCTGCATTTCCCCTCTTCCTCCCCTCTGAATCTCGCCTCCAGGCCGCCGTATTACCTTGCCGGAGTCCCCCTCGGCCGCCGCAGTGAGCCCACGCCACCAAGCCTTGGCCTCCTCTCCTTCCCTCTCTCTTGCGCACCCTCCTGAGCCCCTCTTTGATTTTTTTCGCAGCCGAACCGACCGGGGCGAGCTCAACCGCATCTCGCCGGCGCCCGCACCATTCTGGCCGCGCCTCCATGCCCTCCCAGGGAGAGCGCGACAACGTCGACCACGTCTTCGTCCTCGCTGTGTCGCGCCGCGCCCCGTCGTTATCTTCCCCGAGCCCGAGCATCACCGTGGCGCCGTCCCCGTCCACGGCCGAGCCGCCGCGCTGCCGTCCCCTCCAACTCCGGCCAACCGAGCGCCGCCCGGCGAGCACCATATCTCCCAGCCACCCGATCTCGATCCATCAGCCTAGATTAGATCTATTAAAACGAAGGGGTATTAGCAAATCTGGACCATTAGATCCAGATCCAAAGGTCCAGAATAGTTCTAGTCAGCGCCTAGTCTGCAGCCCAGTCAGCGCCCAGTCAGATCCACGTGGCTTAGGAATTTCTGTGAATTTTCTGAATCTGATTTAATTGACAGTTTTGCAGAAAAGCCCCTAGATCTTAGAACCTTCGTAACTTTTTATCTGTTTGGCCAATTTTGACAAGTTTTATATTTTTGAAATCCTCTTGATCTGTAGATTAATTTAGATCTGTTAGTTTTCTGTTTTTCCTTAGTTTAAGTTATTCAAATTTCAAATGTGTAATTTGAGTAATTTTGGCATAACTTTAGTTTAAAATAGATTTTTGAGTAAATCCAATTGGATTAGTTTTATTTAATTGTTCTCTGTCCAGTAGACCCAAAACCCATTTTAGTTGAACCATTTCATCATGAAAATGTTGATGTTGGTTTAAAGTCTTTTAGTGACTTGTTTTGCAAACCTTGACCTAGTTTGCAATTTGACCAAAATTCGAATTGCAAACCATTGTTCTTGACCAACCTGGACCTCATTATAATAATTCTTTTTGCATATTGAATTATGTGATGAACTTGGACCACCAACCTTGTTGTTCTATTGTTGTCCATGTTTCTGGTTATGTTTGTTTATTGATTGTTGTATTGTTGTCTTTGTTGTTTGTTTATATTGTTTAGATTGAACGGAGACTATCGTTCAACGTTGAAAACAGATTGTGATCAGTGACAACTTTCAAAGGCAAGTGATGCTCACACATGAAATTCCTAAGTATTTTGATATGCATTGTAGTGTACTTTTTCTAAGTAGAATTGCATGTCAGGTTTTATTACTATGCTATGCTAGACATGTTTAGTATTACTCCAAATCTAGCACCTCTTTGTTAACTTAGTAGATATTAGCATTGCTACGCTGAAAATGTTTTATAGAAGTAAAGGTGATGAAAATTCTACTAAGTTAACGAACCACCTGGGTGGATGTGGTATGTGGATGGAGGTTTATAGTTGAGTGGCTGCTCGGCTCATCTAAGTGAGTGAACCTGGGTTCGACTCAGGCTCATTTATTTGGGTGGACCTGAGTACGTACATTTGTGGATTGCCACCCAGGGACAAAGAGATTGAAGTTGCTCCAAGTGAAGATTACTTTCCGTGCAGCCACTAGTCATATGGGCTCTGGCTTGACTAAGTATGTTGCCTGGAACCGGCCCGGCTTGACAAGCAGATGTAGTGAAGTAGGTGGAACGGGTCAAGACGACAGTGGTCGGGAAAATGCTTCTGAAAGGTCTCGTCTCAATCTTCTCCTTTCCTTTTCACTTCAAGAAGGGTCAAGATCAGAATGGGCTGATTGAGTCAAGTGGTGAAAGTGCACAACCTCTGCAGAGTGTCAAACTAAGTACTTAGCAGTGTCCCTGGTTATGGACAATTTTGAGTATCGGAGTAAGGACGTCAACAAGAGATCTCATCATTCAAACTTCTTAAGTAAAAATTTGATGAACTTGTGCGTGGAGATATTCCTGGATATGTTCCATGGAATGATCTCATAACTTTTTGAAAAGAAAACTGTTTTGAAAAGATAGGATAAAGTTGGCTTTATGTAAAAATAGCCTTGAACTACACCAGCCATATATGCATATAGTTAATAGAAGTTTTTGCGTTATGAGTCCACAAGTATCACTTGCCAGATCCATACAAATGGTTCTGACCAATTTTTGGCTGAAACGCTTTTACTGTTGCAGGTTGTCTCGATGAAGAGTAAGGAACGGGTTTCGAGTCTGCAACCAACATGTTTTCGCCTGTGGCTACATGAAGATTGGAACTTCATGCAATAATATTTAGTCTTCTTCTGTTTTATGCTAGCTTCGAGCTATGCAAAGATGTAATGAATTATTTTTAACTCTGGATTCAGACATGTAATAAATTGATACAATGTTATGTTACTTCATCGTAACTGTGTGTGCAAACGAATCGACCCAGAGATTTGCACTATACACAGGGACTTACCTATTTTTAAGTGCAAGTCCACTACAAACATATATAACTCGATACCATTTGTAGGTCGGCTGGTAATATCTGTCAGATATATGGAATATATTCCCTCCGTTCACAATTACATTTGCGTTTTGGGTTTAGGCAAAATCAAACTACAAACTTTGACCAAATTAATGCAACTTGTCAGCCGGTCACAGGTAGGCCTTCGTAGCAACAACCAATAGTACCTACATGACGCTGACAGTTAAGGATAAAAGCAGTGGCACCACAACTCTCTATTTCTAGCGAGATTCTCTATTTCTAGTGAGCTTAGAAGTCTTAGAAGATTGACGTGCCTGGCGGTCTTGCGTTGAAATTTGGGGTTTCTTTTCACCTTTCACTCACGGTATTTGTATGCTATAAGTCATTGAGGAATACTTAATCTTAGAGGGTGGTCTCCCTTTCTCGTGCAAAATCGATCATCATTCGAACACCCCACGTTTTACTGGGAATGATTGAACCATGTGAACGAATGCACGTACATTACATGGCTATCATCTTCTTCGGCCGAATCTTCATTCTTTCAGCATTCGAGCAGTTATCGGGTCTTAAGATAAATTTCCATAAAAGTGAATTGTTTTGTTTCGGAGACGCCCAGGAAGCGGCTGTGCAATATGCCGAGCTATTTGGTTGTGCACAGGGGCAATTTCCTATCAGGTATTTGGGTATTCCAATACATTATAGGAGATTGACCAAAGCTGAATGGAAGCACGTCGAAGATCGACTGCAGGCCAGGTTGAGTAGTTGGAGGGGGAAACTACTATCTCAAGGTGGAAGATTGGTTCTCATCAATTCAGTATTAAGTAATATGGTACTGTATATGATTTCCTTCTTCCAACTGCCAAAAGGAGTCTCGAAGAAACTGGATTATTTCCGTTCTAGATTCTTTTGGCAAGGGGATAGTGAGAAGAAGAAATATAGGCTGGCTAAATGGGAGGTTGTTTGCCGTCCAAAAGACCAAGGAGGGTTGGGAATTAATGACCTCCAGGTAAAGAATACTGCTCTTCTTGGTAAGTGGCTTTTTAAGCTACTAACTGAGGAGGGCGTATGGCAAACACTTCTTCGTAGGAAGTATGTTGGCTCAAAAGCCTTGTCTCAGGTATATTGGAAACCTGGTGACTCTCACTTTTGGGCTGGCCTCATGGCGGCGAAGAAATCTTTCTTTCGTTATGGGACTTTTAATATTCAGGATGGAACGGAAATTCGTTTCTGGGAGGACAAATGGTTGGGTACTACCACCCTCCGAGAACAATATCCAACTCTATACGACATTGTCCGGCATAAGAGCGAGACGCTAGCTTCGGTTATGCAAACCACGCCTCCTAATATGTCGTTCAGGCGTACTCTCTATGGACCACGTCTTGTGTTATGGAATGCCTTGTTGGGGCGACTGGCTTCAGTTCAGTTATCACAAGGGTCTGATGAGTTTCGCTGGAATCTTACGGGGAATGGTTTGTTCTCCGTGGATTCAATGTATAGAGCGTTATTACATTCTGATGTGCCAGTTGATAACAACAAAAAAATTTGGTGTATGAAGATTCCGCTGAAACTTAAGATTTTTGCGTGGTATCTTCGTAAAGGGGTTATTCTCACCAAAGACAACCTAGTCAAGCGCAACTGGAATGGGAGTACTAAGTGTGTGTTCTGTACTCATGATGAGACAATCAAACACTTATTCTTTCAATGTAAGGTTGCACGTTCTATATGGTCAGCCATTCAGATTGCTTCTAACTTATATCCACCTCGCTCAGTTGCAAATATTTTTGGCAATTGGCTGCATGGTGTGGGTAGTAAGGATAGAACAATTATTAGAGTGGGAGCGTTAGCCGTTATATGGTCGCTATGGCTATGTAGAAATGACAAGGTTTTTAATGATAAAAATTCATCTCTCTTGCAGGTACTTTACCGGTGCACAGGTTTGCTCCGTTCGTGGTCCACATTACAACGTGTGGAAAATCGAGGCCTTTTTATGGCGGCGTCTGCACGACTGGAGCTCATGGCGAGGGATATTTTTATCCAACATGGGTGGCCTAGAGATCTTCGATTAGGCCCTCCGCAGTCATAGGCGTTTGGATTCTTGTTTTGCGCCTTTTGGCTTCAGATGTATTTTACTTTCGGCTCTTTGGCTGTGTGCATCTAGTAATGCAGAGGCCGGGTATAAGCATACTTTGTATCCTTGATACATTGAAATGAAATTCCCTTTATCAAAAAAAAAAAAAAAGTTTACTGCACACGGCCCACCATGGTAGAACATTCTGTCCTTATAATTTTCCATTTCTTGAGTGTCGCTGTTTGCGCGTTGCATTTTCTGAGAAAGCTCGGGTCTATAAAACCTGCCTGAACCGGCTTCTCATACGTGATCGACTGGTCCAACTACTGGCCATTCGAACTCTTTTTCCACGCGGTCTTTCGTGTCTTCTCCACACCCACGCCTGCTCATGGCCGGTTGGTACTCTCTCTTCTCTCCCTCGTCACGCCACTACCTCGCGCACGCGTACCGACGTTCCACTGTTCACTAAGCGACTCTCTTTTCTCTGTCGCCGCGAGCAGCTCGAGGCCTTCCATGGCAGGCGGCGGCGCTCCTCCTGCTCTTCCTCGCAGCCGGAGCGGCGGCGTCCGCGGCCGGGCGCAGGGAGGTCGTGACCTCTCCGCACGGCGCCGTGGCGGCGGACGACGGGCGGTGCTCGAGGATCGGGCGTGACGCACTCCGAAGCGGCGGCAACGCCGTGGACGCGGCCGTCGCGTCGTCGCTCTGCCTCGGTGTCGTCAGCCCCGCGTCCAGCGGCGTCGGCGGGGGCGCCTTCATGCTCGTCAGGCTCGCCGACGGCACGGCCGTCGCGTACGATTCCCGTGAGACGGCGCCGCTTGCCGCCACAAAGGTTAGTTGAGCAATGGGAAAAGAATCGTCTCTTACAGTAGTCTAATCAGACTCCTGAAACCTAGCGTCTAGTTCAATCACATGATTTAGGAGTGACTAACGTACTACCGGTGACTTACTCGTAATCTATGTACATACCGTGCAAATTTACGAGGTCTTATACCTTTTTAACCTACAGGATGATTGACTCGAAATATCTTGCTCCTTGTAATCATAGGGCCTCACCGAATCAGAAACTTTGGAACATCTTCTCATGTTGTCTTTGCCAATGCATTTTTTTTAATATATCGTCAAATCGATGGAGTATCAAAATTAAAAAATAGGACCAGCTACCGATATATAGGTGGTTAACTCACATGATTGGTGTGCCTTTCTGGAGCTGCAATATACCGCAAACAACATATCGACAGGGCATATGGGCCGGGGAGCTGATTGGCTGCTTGATATCTTGTACTCCCTCCGTTCTAAAATAGATGACTTACATTTGTCTACAAACGGATGTATTTAGACACCTTTTAGTATATAGGTATATCCATATGTAGATAAATAGAAGTTAAGTATTTTGAAACGGAGGGAGTAGTAGTATTATTTGGTAGGCATATTAATATGCCGACTTAGCGCTATGTATGCATGTACACACGACAGACACTCGCCGTTTGCTTGTGTTGGGGAGTGCCTTGGAGTGACAGGAAGAAATACACGATCTCGGGCACTACTGATCGGTGTGAACCATATATACGCGTGTAGATTAAGCTACATAGTGGCGCGCCATGTTGAATGCCGGCGTCCTTGTCTCGTCTTGACCGCTGGTGCAAAAAGGAAGATCGTTCCACGCTATCGCGCGCCGGCCCACTCTCGCATTGGTGCGAGGTTTGGCCATAGCTTCTGGACCAGTTTGCAGCACGGGATCGGGAAAGCCAAAACGAATCCGGCGTAGAAGCTGATGCTACGGCGCGAATCATTCAGCGCCTTGACTAGGACTCCTACTCTCTTTTGTCAGTGAAGCGATGTGTGCAGGGTTACATGGGCCGGCCGTGTGCCTGCCAGTGGCTAGCCACTTTGCTGTTGGCCTACCTGATCGCCACATTCTACCTACCCGGAACGAGTCTACACGACACCATCTCCAACGCGCCGACCTAAACGGACATGTTTTTTTGTCCGTTTTTACTCCGTTTGGGTCGCGAAACGGACAGGAAATCTCCGGCCGCGTCCGGGCCGAGGGTAGTGCACCCAACGCGGCCGACCCATTTCTTTTTTTTATTAGCAGGCCTGGAAAGGGCCGTTTTCGATTAATAGATAGGGGATGGGCAACAAACGGCCTGTTTACACATAATTATACAAAAAAAAAACACACTAGCTACTGCCCTAGCTACTGGCCTAGCTACTGCCCTGGCTACCGGCGGCCTACTCCTCATCGTCGTCCTCGTTGGAGAGGTCAATGAACGGCGGCGGGGCCCAAAGATGGGCCGGTGGAACTCTCGCCGGGGGAGTAGGTGGCTGGTCTTGCGGCTGCTCCGGCAGCGGCGGAAGCAGCTGGGGTAGCGGGGAAGTCCATACCCAGCGCTGCCCGATGAGCCCCTCGGGGAGAGGCGGAACCGGTGGCAGATCGAGGTCCAAGGTCTCGAACCACTGCGGCGGCGACGGAGGATTGTGGGCCTCCTCGGCAGACAGGAGCAGCACGTCGTGCAGGCCTGGACACCGCCGGCCCTCCTCCTCGGCGTGGGTGCGCAGCGAGTCCTCCATCACCTTTTTGAGGATCTCCTCCTCCTCCTCCTCGGTGGGCTCGCCGCGCTGCTCCTCCTCCTCCTCCACTTCCTCTTTCACCCACATTGGTGGGGGCGTTGGTGGTGGAGCATAGCCGCGTGGTGGCAGCGGCGGCCGCACGGACAGGAAAGCCGTCCTGCGCCGCACGTCGTGCTCGTCCTTGAACCAAGTGTCCCAGAAGGGACTATTCGCCGAGAACACCGGGTCGGCGCGGAGGTTCGGCGGGAGGTGGGCCCGGCGACGCTGGATCTCCTCCGCCCTCGCTCGGCCGCTCGTCGGCACGGGCGGCACCGGAATCCTTTCCGGATTCAGATGCCATCCGTCGGCAAGATGGACGTCTGGCCAGGGTAGAGGGACGGCGTTGTCCCAGTACCATTGGCAGGTGGTGCCGTTGAGGTACGGCCGGTCCCTCACGCGCCGCCGGTTCGCCACCGCTGGCGGTGCAAGCTGGAACGGAGCGGCGGGGGGAGCCGGCGTCGAGCGTGCCAGGGCCGCGCGGCGGCGGGAGGACCCGGCCTCGGCGTCGTTCTTCGTCTTGCGGCCGAAGAAGCCCATTGTGGCTGTAGCTAGCTAGGGTTTGTGCCGGCGGCGAGGGAGCAGATGGGGACGGAAGTGGAAATGGGAGTGGGGTTCCAGCCGGGGACCGCACAGGTGGATAAAAAGAAGGAATGGGGGCGGTTCCTGTCACAGCGAAGTGGGGCCGAGCCCAGGTGTGGACGGATGCGAACGGACGCCGCGTCGCTCTGTTTCCTGTCCGCGCCGACGCAAACCCGGCTCAAATTTGAGCCGGATTTGGGTCAAAACGGACGAAAATACGGACGTCGGTCCGTTTGCGTCGGCGCGTTGGTGCAATTGCACTTTTATGCCAGAAAAGTGCAACTCGTTCGAGTTGCACTGTTTTTAAAACTGCATTTGCACTTTTTTAGGTTATTGAGACTTAAGAAATTCTCAGTCAACTGAGACATAGGCAAACCTAATTAATAATGTCTTTAACGGCCAACAGTACATTTTGATGTCATATCTTTCAATTGTTTTCCTTTCCTCTTTTAATAATTCAGTTACATGCATCTTTGATGTCTTTATGAAATGGTATGAGCGTGATAATAATCATAATATATTGTACTTTATCAGAGAAACATAAACAAGAGCGAATTATGAACAATAAAGATCTCAATTGTGTATTCAGGACATGTACGGCGGCAACGAGACTCTGAAAGCAAGGGGCGCTCTCTCCATCGGAGTCCCGGGGGAAATCGCGGGCCTCTACGAGGCGTGGAGGCACCACGGCAAGCTCCCATGGAAGAACCTGGTGACGCCAGCCGCGAAGCTCGCGCTGGCGTTCAGGATATCGCCGTACCTGCGGATGCAGATGGAAGCAACCAAGGACGGCATCCTCGCCAACGCCGGGATACGAGCCGTTTACGCCCCCAACGGTGACATCCTCAAGGTGAACGACGTGTGCCGCAACGTCGCGCTCGCGAGGACGCTGCAGGCCGTCGCCATGGGAGGGCCGGACGCGTTCTACAGAGGACCGGTGGCGGGTCAGCTGGTGAAGGACGTGAGGGAGGTCGGAGGGATCATAACCATGGGGGATCTGGAGAAGTATCAGGTTAAGGTCCGGCGGCCGCTCTCGCTGAGTGTCATGGGGCTTACTGTGCTCAGCATGCCTCCTCCTTCTGCTGGTGGTGCCGGGCTCATGCTGGTGAGTTTTCTGTGTGCTGGCATTTTTACTGTTATTTTTTCAGTAGCAATTTTAGTGCTTGCAATTTGATTCATTTTCGTTATGACATTAGACAGAGAGAGACATTAAAAAAAAAGATATTAGACAGAGAGACAGTTATTTCATCCTTGTTTGATTAGTCAACCAGCTGTCTGTTGTTTCACTGAAAAGAACCAACTAGCAAATGTGATATGATTCAACAAGATATTTAAACGGCAAGCCTAGATCACTTTCAGTAAAAAAAAATTGATAAGCACAAGAGTTGCATTCAGGTCAAGTTGTCTTATCGTGTTTTTGAAGAGAGAATGAACGGTCTGATGGTTGTGCATGTCATTATCTTGATACCCGCTTTCACTGAATTGACAGGTCTTGAACATCCTTGCTCAGTATGGAATTTCTGGGGTTTCTGGCTCTCTTGGTATTCATCGTCTTATCGAATCCTTGAAACATTACATGGCAGTAAAGATGAATCTTGGAGATCCTGACTTTGTTGATGTTAGCGAGGTTGTCTCTGATATGCTCTCTCCCAAGTTTGCAGCTGAGCTGAAGAGAACAATTTATGACAATATGACATTTTCGCCTAAACATTATGGTGGAAGGTAAAGAACTTCGCTTCAAAAGACTACTCCGTACATTTTTTACTTAAGATATTCTTTTTATATATCTTCAGTTACGAGAAATAGAGTACTACATCTTTCAGGTTTTGTAACATGAAGATAATATCAAGAACAAAAATGGTTTTACTGTCTGAACTATTGTGTAGTGCGATTTTTTTTCTTAGCTTTCATTTGATTACGGCCTGACGAACTTGCGTTTTGCAGGTGGAACATCCTTCAGGACCACGGGACCAGCCACTTATCCATCGTCGACGGCGAGAGAAACGCCGTGTCGATGACGAGCACCGTCAACTCCTACTTCGGGTCCCTGATCCTTTCCCCAAGCACAGGCGTTCTGCTCAACAACGAGATGGACGACTTCTCCATTCCGGCCAACACCTCTGCCGACTCTCCGCCGCCGGCTCCCAACAACTTCGTCGCCCCTCTGAAACGCCCTCTCTCTTCCATGTGCCCAACCATCGTTCTCAAGGTTAGTAGAACTATAGATAGATTCATGGGAATTCTCTGAAGAAGCTGGAGTTTGATTTCGGTGAAAGTTTTCTGATAATTCATCTCCTGTCCTGTAACTGTCGTAGGATGGGAAACTGAAGGCTGCAGTGGGTGCCAGCGGTGGGAGCATGATCCCTGCCGGGACAGTCGAGGTGTTGCTCAACCACTTCGCCAAGAACATGGATCCGCTGTCCTCTGTCATGGCTCCGCGGGTGTATCACCAGCTGATCCCGAACGCGGTTCAGTACGAGAACTGGACGACGGTGACCGGCGACCGGTTCTTGCTGGACGCGGCGACGAGAGCCGACCTGCTGAAGAAGGGCCACGTCCTGAAGCCGCTCGCCGGAGGAACCATAAGCCAGCTGGTGGTGCACAATGTGGAGAGCCGTGGGGATCTGACCGCCGTGAGCGACCCGAGGAAAGGCGGCATTCCGGCCGGCTACTGAACTAGAATCATACGATGGGCTTAAGTGACATGCACGATTCTTGCATCTGTTCATGGATTCGAATAAACATAGCACCACGTAACTCCGTGCTCTCAATAAATACCTGTGTTTCAGCTACTCGTGACACCTTTAGGTTTCAGTACTACGAGGGTATCCCCTGCCTTTGCACCGATCGGGCGTACACAAACATTCAATTATAGATTAATCCATGAATACAAGTATTAGTCTCAAAAAAAATTATAGATTAATCTACTTAGCAACCATGCCCTACGAGATTATTCTCTCCGGCGGGATGGTCGTATAGATTCCTCCCTATTTCGGCGGAGGGGCCAACGGATGCATGTATTCATGAAATCTTTTTCCAAATCCGAATTTTTAAAATGATTTATCTCTTAAACCGTCAATGCAATTGACGATCCGTCTTCACCGTTGGGTTCGTCTCGATGAGTACTTCAAAACAAGATCCCATCTTAATATGTTTTGACGACTTTTTTTTTCGTCATCAGTTGCCAGGTTATTATACCTTAGTTGCCATGCTACTAGTTAACAGTTACCCTCCAAATAGCACACAATTACCAGATAATATTTACATGTGTTTCATCGTAGCAGGGATCTATATGTCCAGAGAATGGGTATTTGATGCACTCTAAACATGGAAAAGATCAAATTAACATCAAGAAAGACTTAAATTGGTGAGTAGCGAAGTTCAAAAAACCTGATAACCATTTGATTTTAACCTGGTGACCAACATGACTATGCCTGGTGACCAAATGACTATAATCTGGCAACTAAGTTCAGATTTATTTTTTATCAAAACATATCAACATGGGATCTAAACACATAAAAGATCACATTAACATCAGTGTAGGACTATATTGGTGAGTAGCAAAGTTTAAATAACCTGGTAACTTTTTGATTTTAACCTGGTGACCAATATGGTAATACCCTGTTGACCAAGTGATTATAACCTGACAACTAGAGTCGAGAAAAAAATATTATCAAAACATATCAACATGGAATCTATTTTCGAAGATCTCGACGCGACTAAGTTAACCGTGAAAACATATCTGAGTTTTGACTTACGGTTCAAGAGATAAAACATTTTAAAGTTTGGGATCCAATTAAAAAGTCCATACGCGGGTTGGCTAGTTAACTGCATGCATGACTTAATTACCTAATTCCATCCGTGCCCACGGACGGCTAATCTAGGGCACGTGCCCTAGGTAGCACAGTCCTTCAATTATTGCAATGTTAAAACTCGTACTAGCCAGAGTACACTCTGTAAGGGCTAATTTGGTTGTAGGGGAGAGATATCCCAGGGAACTAGACCCACGAGGGAGCTTTCCACGTGCATACGGGATCCCCTCCAACCACGGGGGAGATCTCCCCGTATTTCCTGTTGCCCAAATGGCAACGAAGTGAGGTAGAAAAAACCCCTTCGACACAATTATATCAAGATAACATGGAAAAAAATCATAATATTCGGCAGGTTCCATAAAAGGCTTTGATTTTTTCATAAATGTCTCGTAAATCCAAAATCATTTTTCTTACAATGACCAAAAAAATCATGATTATCATAAATAATAAAATAATACATTAATTCAGCAACTTTTAGGACAAAAAACAGAAAAGTTAAAATACACATAAATCTGGCAAAGCCAAACAATCACCAATAATTCCCAGAAAGGATTAGCAAATTCCCAGAAAGGTTTCTTCGTACTGGCCACCGGCACCATCGTCGGCCAGCGACCCGCGGACGCGTTGTCCATGTGTAGCTGCCGCTCTTGTCCTCGGACGCAGACACGAGAGCGTCATCAATCATGTCGAGCATGTCGCTGGTCCGGGTGAATATGTCTAGGGACTTCTCCGCGAGCACGGTCCGGCTATCGAAAGCGAGCAAATAATGTGGTCGATAGACCCATGCAAGTAAAAATATTCAACACAAAGATGAGCAATGATAATGCGAGAAGGCCAAGAGAACAAGAGGTATCACCTGCTGTCCAGAAGGTCTTCCCGCTGCCAATACTGATCTTGCAAGTTGAGGATGGCAAGTAGCCGAAGGAGAATTACCAAGAGACTCACTAGGTTCTTGATTTGCATTTGATCAGAAAATTATAAGTGTCAGAATAGGCATTGAAACACCCAAGTATGCTTGCCACAAACAAAATCTAGCATATCAGCAAACAAGTAACACACGGTCAGGCCACGTGTTGATGCACAGAAATGATATATGCGGGGATCGGAAACCTTTCAGAATTGATGCACAAAAATGGGGTTCAGAGTTCCCACATTTTCGAGAGGAACACACGGTCAGAACACATGTTGAAATACTATCTTGTACTTCATGTACTACTGGATTGGCAAAGTTCTGATATTTCTTTAGTTGTAGCAGCTACAAAACCAGTTATCTATCTCTGTCTATACATTAAACTCCACAAATTAGTTTCCTCGCACACAAATTGGTTTTAAATGAACATCAAGGCAGATTTGGGCATGGTCGGTGCCATCCTCGTTGGCGCCGACCCGGAGGCCAGATTTGGGCAATAGTTTCACAAAGAGGCCAGATTTGTTGTTAGTTTCAACAAACGGCCAGATTTGGTAAAAAATACTGTAGGTACTAAGACCATGTACTATGTGACGCTGGTTGAAAACAAAACGTAAAATAATTTGAACCATTGCAAAAAAAATTTTTGATGTAGTGTGTGTTTTTTCCACATGGGGAACTAATCGGACTATTGTGAGTGGAATGGGCAGGGCGAACTTTGGATGAATCGATCTATTACCAGGCAATCTTATTGGGAGTAACAAGGGCTTCCTGAATAACCAATGTTTCATATCTGAAAAATTGGCTATGGGTCCTACCATGCCCGATTGCTTTCTGTCCCTTCTACTATCTGAATAGTTTTCCCTCACAACATGTCGAGCCAGTTTTGTTGTCAAAACTTTGGAACTGATACACTGCTATGTATGGAATCAACTCAAGTGGGCCTATAAACCGCTCTTCGACCATATAGTGGATAGACTTATAAGGTTAAAAAACCTAAACGGAAAAAAAAATGCGTCGCCTATTGACAATTCAGCCTAAGGGGCAATCTTCTTACTCGTGTATAATTTATGAAAAATAATCTTGTTAACTACTTAACGGAAAATATTGTTGCCAAGACATTCATCATACACAAGTTTACAATCGAGTTGGCACATGCATATTTTGCACCCAACGCTAGGATTTCTAGCCCAATAATTGTACACTTGTTTAGAGTTTTGGAGTACTCGTGATTCCTCGACGTCCAAAACTCAATCCCGTTCTTATATATACTGAACTTGGTCACGAAACGAACAATTCATATAATGAATTCGTCCAGAACATCTCTGGCACGAGCTTGGATATCGTTCAGTGGTGTTACGCCTTACACTTCCTGACGGAGACGAGACTCTCCCTGTATGGGACGACGTGGTGAACACAGCTCCTAGCGTCCTGCTCTAAAACCACATCTTCGTCCAGGTCAACCACTTGCTCCGCACCGTCCTCGTCGCACCAGTACAGCGACTCGTCGGCGTCCGACACCCTCACCAGCATCCCACCCCCGGCGGCCCAAAGCGGCAAGAAGCCGAAGCTCCCGAAGCCCTCGTCGTACAGAGGTCCTGGATCGATCCGGCAGCGCAGCGACCACTGGGCTGGCCGTGTCTCGTCGTCGTCCGCCAGCTGCCACACGTCAAACATCGTCAACAAGACCCCATTGTTGACGTAGCACAGCTTGCCGTCTAGTTCCGCCAGATGGTCGAGGTCGGGGTGGTAGGCGAAGTCAGGAGGGCATGGTACTAGGTCGTCGAACGTCCTGTCGCGCAGGCTAAACCGCATCAGAGAGCTTGGCCGCCGAGGATCTCCGACGGAGTCGCAAACATAGTAGAAGGCGTCTCCGGTGCAGACCGGTGGCGTGCCGCCGATAGCGTGCGGCGGGTCGACGGTGAGCTCCCAAGAGTCGCCCCCGAGCGTGAAGACCTCGTGCCCGATGCCGTAGTCGAGGGTGCGCCTGGACTCGTCGTAGCACCACCGCCGGTAGAAGTACCTGGCGACGACGTACTGGTTGCGCCAGCGGTCGAAGCCGATCGCCGACGATGGATACTTCTCCTTCTCCGTACAGTCCACGTCCGGGCTACCGAGCGGCAGCGCGACGAGCTCCTTGGTGGCCGGGTTGCACACGAATACCTGGTTCGTGGTGGTCGCCATGGCGACCAGGCCGTCGCAGTGCGTGGTGTGGATCACATCCGTGATGCCTCCCGCTTCCGGTGGGCACGCCGTCTTCTCGAGGAGCAGCTCCGGCTTGACCTCGAAATTGCCGGGGGTCTGTCCCGGTCCCGGAGGCAGGCGGTAGAAGGTGATGTCCTCGCCCTCGGGGAGATCTCCATCTCCTTCGTCTTCGCTGTCATCGTTGGCATTCTTGAGAGAGATGACGAGCATGGACTGCGTGCTGGCCCGTGAGAAGTCGCAGTGGCGACGGACGAAGCCGGCGTCCTCCATCCGGGCGCGCCAAGAGCGGCAGACGCATTTCAAACGCACGAGGAATTTCACAGGGAGCCGCACCAGGACTTCCATGAAAAGCAGGTCGTCGGGGAGGGTGACGCCGGCGACCGGAGGTGGCACTGTCATCCTGCTGCGTTTCCCCGGACGATGATGATCCATCTCAATTTTCGTTAGGTGAACCGTGCTGGGACTGCTGATATATATGGAGTGAACTTTTCAGGCCGACTCCGAATGTATATCTGTATATACCGGTATATGTACGTTTTTTGTACGGCAAAAAGTTGGTGCGTGGCTACGGATCGTACGTCTCACTGATTGGAGGTCAAATCCTGAAGCTATACGATGCCTTATCCCGGCCCGCCATACAGACCGTTACCAGGCGCTGGTGGGCCTCGGCCTCAACGGCCCAATGGGGGCATTGCTACCTATAAACCCTAGGATTAAATATATTTTTCACCCTGAAATCTATAAGATTGGACACAAATTCCTCTAAACAATAAATTGGTCTTTTCTGAACCCTCAAATCCACAAAACTGTCTAAATCACCCCCTGTGAGCGGTTTTTGGCAAATTTGGGCGGTTTTTGAGTAAATTGGAGCGGTTTTGCTCACGTTGACTATAGACGCTGTGCGGGAGCCGGGACCTCGCCCAACCTGATTCGCGTTGGCTTCCGCGCGAGCGAGCTAGGAATCGCACCGCTCGCTCACTCTCACTGCAGAGGAACACAACTGTTGGTGGAGGAGGTTGTGCGCGATTGGCGGCGACTTTGGACCGGACGGGTTTCTCGAGCAGCTCATCATCGTCGACGAGGTCCACCCGCAGGACCGGCACGACGGGCTCCACTCTGGCCTCGGAGATTTTGTGCAGCACGCAGCAGGCGCCGAGCACCACGGGGAGGTCCTGGAGCTTCACCTCGGTGCGCTTCTGTAGGCACGCCCACCGCGCCTTGAGCCTCCGGAACACGTCGGCGACGAAGTCGTGCTGCGTCCAGGTGAGGCCCTGGTGCGTGTAGGGGACGAGCAGCCAGTCGGTGAGCGGGTAGCTGGCGCGGCGCCGCCGACGACCCAGGAGCCGACCATCATCCCCGCTGCGGCGCGCTGCTGCAGGGCCGACCTATTGAGCACCAGCTGGTCGTCGGACATGGAGCCCGGCCAGCCGATGCAGACATCGGTGAAGGCGCCCCACGCAGACGGCCACACGCTGTGGCACAGGGATGGCCGTTCGGAGCGTCGTGTCCTCCTTAGCGACGGCGGCGCCCAACGCGTGCAGACCATGCCGAAGGTGGAGTGGAGTACTATTCTCTCAGGCCATCTGTTTGCTTCCATACATGTAAGTCATGGCAACAAGTACGCAGTTTATTTAGCAGGCGAAAAAGTTCATCTTATAAAAAGACAGCAGCGCATTGCATAGCAAGCTGGAACGTAAGACAACCATTCAGCGATAATATTTACTGTGGTACTACTTTATGTACGCAAGAGGCGAGGCTTAAATTGAACGAACGAACACACAGGTTCTGTTCGAGATTGCACAACAGATACTACATGACCGTATACAACTACAGATAAAAATTTGCATCCCCAAGTCTGAACCTGTTCAGAGCTTCTGGATTTGGCCGATTGATAGTACTCACGATTTTCAGATGATGATATGGGTATCGTCGCGTGATCGATTATCCATGGTTGGATGGCACCGTCGTCGAAGCTTTGTTAGAACATTCGCTGGCACAGGGCAATACGTACCATTAGCCTCCTCGTCGTCGTTTTATGTTGCCGTGCCCCGCCCAGGGCGCCTCTCGTTTGACGTCCTCGGGGACGGAGACGGCAGCAATGTCCTCCATCACCTCCTCGTCAAAGAGCCGGAGTGAGAAGCGCACGGGCTGTCCCGCCGGTACCACCGCCCGTCGCCTCGCTGCCCGCCGCCGTTGCCGATCCGCGCCGAATTGCCTCGCCACCTCCGCTCTGATCTCATCGTCACCCATCTCCATGGCCATCCGTTGTCCGAGCATGTGAAAGTCGACGCCGCCGCCGTCCGGCATCGCAGGCACAACGCCATCTGAAGAACTCGGAGAACTCGAGCCGGAATCTTGGTTGCCGTCCGGCAGCGCAGGCACGATGTCACCGCTCGTCGGTGCGGCTGCGCGTGCCGCCCACCACGAGGGCCTTGAACCGCTGCATCATGAGGAGCACCTCACGGAGGAACAGCGAGGTCGAACGCGGCAGACCGCCACCACCGGCTAGCAGGTCGTCGAACACGGCGATGAGGAGCTTTGCCTGCGTGGACACGGACGCGAAGACCGCCCTGAGAAACGGCGCCGGCGGCGGCCAGGTCCCGCGCCACGTCAGCAGCGTCCAGAGTCAACGCCAGCAAAACCGCTCCAATTTATCCAAAACCATCCAAATTCTTCCAAAACCACTATCAGGGGTGATTTAGACGGTTTTGTGTATTTGAGGGTTTAAAACATACCAATATATTGTTTAGGGGGATTTATGTCCAATCCTATAGATTTCAGGGTGAAAAATACACTTACTCCTAAACCCTATCAGCGTGGATGCTGCATGGCCCAATCCCATCATGCATGCAAATTAGATGGCCTAACTTCTTTGTGGCACCATCCTAAATTCGGGATTCTCAAAAAAAAATCCTAAATTCGGAAATCTCCATACCTGATTGGTACCACATTTTCGCTTAAGGAAATCGAGTGTGGGCTCAACCCATTTATTTGTTCGCTTATGCTTTTCTATTTACTGGTTCGAGATTCTAAAAAAAGGATTAAGTATATATTTTACCCTTAAATCTCACACATTGGACACAAACCCTCCTAACAATAAATTGGGATGTTTTGAACCCTCAAATCTACAATACCGTCTAAATCACCCCCTAGCGCTCAATTTGAGTGGTTTTGGACCAATTTGAGTGGTATTGGAGCAAAGTTGGATTGTTTTGTACGCTATTGTGGCTAGCTGACGTGGGACGCCGTTAGTGCATAGGTGGGGCTCACCTGTCAGCGGCCCACTCTCTCTGTCCTCAATTCATTGCTCGCCCACATCTGAACCTCGTCCGCGCCGCCGCGCTGGCACAACTACCTCAACTAGGAGCGCCTCGTGGTCCGGCATCGCGTACACGGGCCGTGCCTGAGCCGACGGCGAGTAGAGGAGGCGGCGAGGCAGTTGCGGCGGTAGCGGAGGAGCGAGGCGTCAAACCCGAGCTCCAGCCCGACGGACGAGTAGGACGAAGCGGGGGACCCGGGGACGCCTCCGTGGCCGGCGGTGACAACGTCGAAGGCCGGCGTGAGGTATGTCCTGAGCGACGGGGACGAGAGGCGGCACCGGGGGAGGCGACAGCGCAATCGAAGTCGAAGTCCATCGCTGTCGCGCACAGCACCGAAGGTCGTGGCGAGATTTGGGGAGGCGACGGTTTCCGCGAAAGCAAAATCTGAAGCTAGTGATTTTTGATTCGACTGATTGATACGCAGAACATGCCGGTGATGTGCGAGCTGCAGTTCTCGGTGCCGATGGTCGGCTCCCGACGCCATCATCTGCGCGCTCAACTCGCGCATCGACGCCGCTATAGCCGCCGTCCTGTTGTTCCGCTCGAAGGCCAACATCAACTTCGTCGACGGCGCGCTGCTCAGCATCGCCCAGGAAGCTCTCTGCCTCGTCTACGTTGTCGGGTCGCCGAGTACGACTCCTCTTCAGGTGCGAGTAAGATTGAGTACGAGCACGAGACGCTTGTGAGCAGGGGCGGCGGGTCGCCGTAGTTCGCGGGGACACTGGGCCGTGCTCCGCTACCTCCTCGGTGACGACGGTTTCTCACTAGCTCTGATTTTTATTCCTCGTCCGGTCGTCCCCTTAAATTTCTCGGAAATTCTGCACGCAGCCAAAGCACAAGCGGCCGTTCCGAACTCGTGATTAGGAGCGGTGCGGGCACGAGGAATCCGATGAGAATTCAAATTTCCGAATTTAAACTCCTTTTAAGAAAAGGAATAAAATTCGAAAAATAAAAAATTGAACCAAATGCGGCGTTGGGGATTTGTTCAGTTACAATGACAGGTGGGGTCCACGCCCCTCCTAACGGACAACGACCACGTCAATGCCACGTATGCGCCACATCTTGCGCAAAAAACCGCCCAAACTCTACAAAACCACCTTAGGGGGTGATTTAGACGGTATTGCGGATTTGAGGGTTCAAAACATCCCAATTTATTGTTCAGGGGGATTTGTGTCCAATGTGTAGGATTTGAGGGTGAAAAATATACTTAATCCAAAAAAAATCATCCTAAATTCGGAAATCTCCGTACCTCTCGCGCGATTGGTACCATTGCTTAAGGAAATCAAACGTGGGCTCAGCCCATTTATTTGTTCGCTTATGCTTTTCTATTTACTGGTTCGAGCGCATGTCTTCCTTCAATGCCTCTCCGGTTCAGGCCAATTCCTATTTGCCGCCTTTAGCGGCAAAACTAAGTCTTGCAGCGCACCCCGGAACGCAGTATGGGTCGGCTTGGTTGGCCTAGTTAGCGTTTTTTTTTCTCTATTTCTGTTTCTTTTTTCCTTTTCTTTTCTTTTTTCTTTTCTTTTTTCTTTTCTTTTCCTTTTTTCGTTTTCTTTTTCTTTTATTTTTATTTTTTGTTCTTTCATTTTAGTTTTCATTTTTTTTCATTTTATTTTTCTTTTCTGTTTTTTGGATTCTTTTTTTTTCTTTTTTTGGTTTCTTTTTATTTCCATTTCTTTTATTTTCATTTTTTATTTTATTTTCCAAAAATATATATGATTTTGAAAATATTCATTTTAAAAAATGTTTAGATTGAAAAATGGTCAAATTCAAAATCTGTTCAGATTTGAAAATGTTCAAATTTAAAAACTGTTCAGATTTAAAAATGTTCAAATTCAAAAAATGTTCTGATTAAAAAATAACCAAACCCAAAAATTATTGTAATTTCGAAACTTTTAATAAATTGTATATACTTTTGAAAATATTCATTTTTAATAAATGTTCAGATTTAAAAAATGTTCAAATTCAAAAATTGTTCAGATTAAGAATGTTCAAATCCTGAAGATTCTTTAAATTTAAAAGACATTTAAAAATTGTATATGATTTTGAAAATATAACATTTAAAAAATGCTCGTATTTTAAAATGTTCAAATTCGAAAACTATTCAGATTAAAAAAAGTAGATATTGAAATTATTTAAATTAAAAAAGTAGATATTGAAAATTATTTAAATTATAAAAATGTTTACTTTTTAAAAAATTGTTCAAAATAAAAAAATGTTCAAATTTTGACAATGTTCATGTTTAAAAATGTTTATTTTTGAAAATGTTCAGTTTGAAAAAATATTTAGATTTTTTTAATTTACATATTTTAGAAACAAAAAAAGAAACAACAAAGAAAAAAATTACCTGCTACTGGGCCGTAGCGACCCATTTAGTGCCGCTGTAGAACGAACGAAAGCTGCTGCGGAGATGGGCCGGCCCACGAAACCTAATAACGAAGGACGGGTGCGCGGCGCGACCGCATTTTGCCGCTAAAGGCGGCAAACAGCAGCGCCCCGATCAGCCAATCACAGCAAAGGATGCGGATTATGCGCTTCTGCTTGGGCAGTCAAAGCAAAGCCTCGAGTATGTGGTGCAGTGGTGGAGCTTGGGCCCAATGTATGGGTGTGGGGGGGGGGGTGCAAATGGAGTAGATATCACTGGTTTTAGGGGCAAACGGGCCAAAAAGTAGTACTTTTTACACAAATTTTACTCGGGCCGGGGGACGGCGCCCCCCCCCCCCCCCCCACCACCACACACACACACACACAACTTGTGAAGATCTCCACCAATGATGTGGTGCCCTTGTGGTTTCTTCTCTCGGCTTGCTTCCTTCTGCCTATTATTTCTCTTTTCTTCTTTCTCACATTCTTTTTATTCCTTATTTCTTTTTCTTATTTTAGTTTTTATTAAATTTATTTCATGCGCTCTAGTAGGTTTTTTGTTCCTTAAGTGTTAATTTTTTTATTCCATCTATGTTTGTTTTTGTTTTTGTTTGATCTAGTTAAATTATTTACAGTCGATAGTTGTGATATGTTACACATGTAGTTGCGATATAATTTTTTGTTCCCCTTAGTCGTAAATCGGTCCCATTTGTGGTTGAGATTTTATTCCATAGTGTTAATATTTTTGTTCTGCAACATTCGAATAGACATGAGGATCTTCAAAAAGATTTCATCAAGAAGTAGCAGGCATGTAATGGCCAACAAGATCACTAGTTTTATCCTTATGAATGATGTTGTATGTGATGAAGTTTGTGTTTGTGGTTGTATGTTTGATGAACTAGAACATGATTTTTATTCTAAGAATTGATGAACCATGTAATAATTAAGTATTTGTGTTATAGTATTTGGTCTGGATTAATTTGAGATGGTTTTGATATTTATTTGTTACAATATACATGCGGTTTCTGTTGAAACCATGTATGTGCTTGGTGCCCCTATTATAGTACATCTGACTACGGTTGCGGTTTTGTGATGCCCTATTTTAGGACATCTGAAACGGCAGAAAAACTTTCAATGCACTATATTAACCAAAACACAAGTTTCTCTTGTCCTAACTAGTAAGTATGCACGTGCACGCACGCCTCAACTCGTGTTCACAATATATACAGTGAAAAAACGTCTACAATGAATTAATTGATTCATCCACTACCGTTTGATTCACAGCAAGTGACAAAGAAACCCATCAGAACATTTGCGGCTGCATGAGTATAGATGAAATTCACAATTATCTGTATAGTGCATAGCGTCCTGATTGAAAGTTAGAACTCGATCCAAAATTCCAAATATCAAAAAAAAATGTTGGTTCGGAGGGAACTTTAATAATTTCTTGTACAGGGGTGTATAAAGTCTCCTAAAACTCGATAATGATGATTGTCTGACCACAAAATACACACAACTTTGGACCGATGCGTCCCATGGCACAACACATCAGCTTCCAGAGCAAAATATTATAAAATAGAATTAATGTTTAATTCCATGAAACTTGAATATAAATTTGTAGCATAAATAAAATACATAACTGAAACTCATGTGTTGACGTTGATCTCCAATATATGCATCTCCAAGAAAGCTTCGGTTATATGATCACATCTATGATGTACAAGGCTTGCTGTCAAGAAGTGAAGGGTCTAGCAGTGAACGGAATGAATCCATGTTGATGTTCCCATCCATGCTGGTAATCTGATAACGAACGTCCGCATCCAGCGCTCAGGAATACACGTACCGCTAGGGCTGGAATTTAAACTCGAAACTCGCGAGCTAAATGAGCAAGTCGCAACTCGACTCGACTCGCGAGTTAAACGAGCCGAGCCGAGTTTTCGATTTTGTGACTAAACGAGTTCGAGCTTTTCGAGCCGAGTTACCGAGTAGCTCGTTAAGCTCGCTTAAAACCAAAAAAAATACTGTGTATCCTGTTTAGCCCAACTAGCAAACATGCCTCAAGCCCACCCATGCAGCGAGCTAACCCTACCGCACCAAGCGATTCCCCTCGTCAGTATCCTCCTTCTCCTATCGCTGAGGAGAGGCGGCGCCCTCGCACGACCTCTCCTCCACCGCCAGCCACCGCCCCCGTCCCGGCTAGCCACCGCCCGCCATCGCCTCCGTCCCCGCTGGCCATAGCCCACCGCCGGTCACCGCCCCCATCCCCGCTGGCCACCGCCCACCATCGTCTCCGTCCCTGCTCGCCACAGTCCCCGGCGGCCATAGCACGCCCGCTGTCCCCTCCGGCAACTAGGTCCCCGCCGGCCACCGCCCCCGTCCCGGCTAGCCACCGCCCGCCATCGCCTCCGTCCCCGCTGGCCATAGCCCACCGCCGGTCACCGCCCCCATCCCCGCTGGCCACCGCCCACCATCGCCTCCGTCCCTGCTCGCCACAGTCCCCGGCGGCCATAGCACGCCCGCTGTTCCCTCCGGCAACTAGGTCCCCGCCGGCCATAGCCCGCCGCCGTCCCCTACGACAACCGCACCACTAAGCTGCATCGCCGGCGTCCTCACTGCTGCAGTTCGCTCGTTTCTGATTTGACCGAGCTACTCGCGAGTAGCTCGCGAGTTCACCGAGTCGAGCCGAGCTCGACTTTTGGACTCGTTTTGTTGAACGAGCCGAGTTCGAGTAGCTCGGCAGTTCACCGAGTTTGAGCGAGTCGAGCCGAGTCGGCTCGGCTCGAATTCCAGGCCTACGTACCGCCCGGACCTGCATCCTCTGCACAATGGACATCGTCCCCCGCAACGCTGATGCCGCTCTGCGTTTGCTCCGCGTCATGTGCACGACCAAGAGTCTTACAGTTTTATAGAATCAGCCGGATTTTTTAGCAAATTAATTCAAGGTAAATTACAACGTGATATAAGAAGATTTGTAAGATGAAATTATGTAAAACAAAAGCATGACAATAACTTGAGTATAAGCGAAAAGTCCATTTGGAGGCCGAGCTACACATAGCTCTTTATCTGGCCTGTCCATGTGCAAAGAGATTAGCACAAACGAGTGTATCTATGCGGCGTATTTCATATGTATGCTACCCTATTGCTTTCAGTAAATTCAGTAGTGGCACATGTCAGATTCACTGGCCATTCACGTGGGGCACTGCTGCAACTTTTGCACACGTTAATACGAGAGAGGCGCCAACAGTGCCGAGAACGATGCGTTGACCAAATAAACAACCCAAACTCAAATTGTCGCAACAGACTGTACATAGCCTTTGAAAATTCTCATTTTGAGAAAAAAATCCACCACAAATTTAGATATTGGGCTGGCATTAGCATTATTTTTTGATGTAACTAGAAGAGCAAACATTCGAATCAATTTTAAATAAGAAGTGAGCCTAGCTCACTTGGTTAGGGAAGTGAATGTACAACTCAGCCACCCAAGTTCAAGTCCTCACGAAAGTGAATTTGGGTTCTTATTATTTCAAAAACAAAAATCACTGTAGGGACTTCCCCTACAGTATTCCTTCCAAAAAAAAATGCATGATTAATGATTAAGAGCAAAATGATATTAAAAGTGGACTGCAGATTCATCAACACGACTTGAATAGTTGAAACATGAGGAATACAACCAACAAAATTCGGCTTTAGCACCTCAAATTCAATAAAAACATTTTTTGACATCAGTCCATTCTCATCAAGAATAGAATCTATCTGCCGGATGATTTATGTTCCTGAAAAATACCATCAGCCAGGAAAATATTCAGTCAGGAGTCAGGACTGAGTCCTGAATAATTTCAATCAGATCAAAACAAAAAATGAAGCCTGTGCAAATTTGTTCTCGAAGACGCTGACAGAACAAGACATCATAGTAACTCAGCAGAACATCAATCCATACTTAAGAGCGCAATATAAGATATCTTAGTAACTCAGCAACTGGAACTCAATCCATACTTAAGAGCGCAATATATGCCTGCCAATCACTAGCAGCACAATCGGAGGACAAACTAAAAAATTACATACAAATCATATCGGAAACCCTAACTAAATCCAACCAAATCAAAGGAAAAGGACGTGTTGAGATTACACAGTGAAGGCGAACTGACGAAGTCATATTTGGAGGAAAAATCACCGGCGAGAAACCTGTTCCAGAATCCAGATCGATCTACAGCCAAATGCATGCTCCTGTATCTGGACACAAACAGTGCTCCAAAATCACCTGCGAGAAACCCTCCGATCTAGACGCACCTCACCTGCTTCCCAGCCCGAACGCATGCTCCTGCATCACATCTGTAACGCCCCCCGGATCGGTACTATGTAGACTTAGCGATTTCCGCCAAATCCGTATAATAACGATCCTAGGACGCCCATCAGGCATAACGTGCACGTCGCAATAGACACGTTATGCGGGTGGAATTGTGATAACGTTACAATAGTTCTCGACGGAACCCACAAAAGAATATATACAACAACGACTCGCAGAGTCAAGAATATAAAAATACATTACAAAGATCCAAACAACAGTGGAAGCGAATAGTATCCGGCTATGGATAAGAATACAAATTGGACTAAGAGTCCTGAAGATAACCAAAGGCACCATAACCCTGCCCAGGCCAAGCCGGAGGGATTCCCAAGCTAACGTCGTCAGACTTCAAACCTGTTGGCTGCATTGGAATAGCAGCCCTGAGGGGGTCAGTACTAGTAGAAGTACTGGCAAGTAATACTCACAAGATATCAAAGCTGGAATTCCGGGGAAAGAGGGTTAGCGATTGAGGCGGCGGCAAGCAACACTAACAAACTATAGAGACACGCTACAACTTGCGTCTAATAGAGAGAAGGTAAGAGAGCGCATAGGTAACCAACTATGCTAACACCAAACATACCCAGCCAATTCCTTACCAGCCCGGTTAACCACGAGCAGCAAGCCCAAAGGCACTCACACAGTTGGCAATTTTATAGGTTATTATTCAATTAATCAATCTGACTAGTCAAGTTATTATTATCAGGTGTAGGTTATCGATGATCTTGTTTGCCAGCATCATCACCAAGTCGTCCATAACCGCGGACACGGCTTTTCGAAAAGATTTAACCCTGCAGGGGTGCACAAATGTAACCACACGCACTTCAACCCTTGTTGCCAGCTATTAGCATACTTCCTAAGGTGTGTCGGCAGGGTATCCGACACTACACTTTCCTTCACTACAACTCTAGTCCAGGGAACCACCTAGCTAGGTCTTGCCCACCTTGAAAGTCCGGCCGAAGCTCCGAGGTGGACCTAACCGATGCGAGAATGGCTTCGGGAGGAAACTCTCATACGATTGCCCATCCTTCCACACTCGATAAACGAACGCTCCACAGCCCTACCGTAAGTAACCATCATCGTATCGGAGGCGTCCCATCCGTACCTGCATCAATATAAAGCGTCGCGCAAATGGAAACACCTGAACTACTTGTGGCGCCCTGGACAAGGCTGCAGATCCGGTACTAGGTCGAGGGGGGTCCCATTTCCTCCCACATGTGGGTAGTGCGCTCAGTCTTGGATCAGAGGACAAGAACTCGGGTCCTAGGCGACACTAGCAGAACAAAACGCCACGATTGGCCTTCCGCCGGTGCCTTATCTTTATTAATTATATCCCATCGCCAAACATTATAGATTATCATGTGAATTTAAACCCAACTATCAAATTAAAGCATGACTAGAACAAGACTCGAGCAAAACAAACTAAGCATGCACTACAACTCGCAAGGCCAACAAGATAAACAAGCAAAAGGTTATTAGGATGTGGGGGTGTGGCTTATCATGGCTGCAAGGTAAACATGCAAATAGGATCGAAACACAAGCATCGTAATATAAGGCTAGCAAGGAACAAAAGATAGGAGGTGTAAGAGACAGAAAAACAAGCAAAGATAGCAAGTGAGTATCACTTGCCTGCAATCCGGTAGAGGTAGCAGAACCTGTCGTTGCTCACATCAACTCAACGTCCTATTCCCGAAGAAGCCACATACACTGGAAGCGCAAAAGATGCATTTTACTACTACGACAAAAGAAGCGGCATGTTGATGACATGATGCATGACAAATTAATTGTGATTAAATTTTATCCCTAACACATGACAAAGCAATTTAAATGGGTTCGGTGCACAATATAAATGCACCGGACAAATCCCATAATTTAGTTGATTTAGTTCGACTAAATGGATAAAGGTGCGATGTTAATAAAGCATGCATGAGTTTATAAGATACGGATATATATATGGCATAGGGGTTAGGGTTGGGGTCACACATGGGATCGAGGGATCTTCGGGTTGGCAGCCATCGTCTTCGGGTCGTAGTCGAAGTAGTCGTCGTAGTCTAAGTAGTTGTTCCGTCCGGAGTCGAGGTAGTCGAGGTAGTCGACGTCGTGGTGGTAGTCGTACTCGGGTCATCGTCCTTTCGTACCTTGTCGTTCCGGCTTCGGGGTCAACGGGGTTCACGGTGCCGTCGGGGTTCCACGGCATCGGGGGTCGGTCTTCACGGACGCGCACGAAGGCGGTCGTCACACAACTCGAATCGGAGAACTTGGCGCACGTCGTCGTTGTTCACACGTCGGGGAAGATCTCGTCGTATCTGAAAGGACACGGATGTCGCCTAGAGGGGGGGGGGGGGTGAATAGGCGATTTAAAATTATTACGGTTAAGGCTTGAATAAATGCGGAATAAAACTAACGTTTAATTTATCAAGCCAAAACCTAAACTAGCTAGGTTCACCTATGTGCACCAACAACTTATGCTAAGCAATATGATCAACTAGGTGATAGCAAGATATATGACTTTAAGCTTAATGCCTATCACAAAGTAAATAGCATAAGTAAGAAGCTCGGGATAGAAATACCGAGGCACTTGGAGACGATGATTTTATCCCGAAGTTCACTTCCCAATGGAAGCTAGTCTCCGTTGGAGCGGCGCGGTGTTCACCAATGTGAAACGCCGAGTAACCTTGATATGGCACACCGTATCTCCGTTGTGTCTTACCACAAATGTGGCGAGGCAATTGTCACTATGTTGCCGTTGAGGTTGACAACTAGAACCTTTACAAGGATGAAGCTCACTCCACAAGTTGGAGGGTCTTCACCAAATGCACCGAGCCGCCAAGACTCGATGCCCAAGGCCGGGGCACACACCACAACTCAATTGATGGCTCCCGGCAATATCTTCGTAGCTACCAAAGCTCCGAAGCAACAAGGTTGAGCCACACTCCACAATTGGAGGCTCCCAACAAATCCCGTAAGCCACCAAGACTCCGAGAAAACAAACCGTCTAGGGTACCAACGTGCCCTAGAGGAACAAGCTCTAGGGCACCAAAGTACCCAAGAGAAACAAGCTTCTCAACTTCACTTTCCACGAATCACCGTGGAGAACTCAAACCGATGCAACTAATGCAATGGCAAGAACACACTAAGTGGACAAGTTCTTCCAACCCGAATCCAACCAAAGCAACTAATGCTTGGGAGGGATTTGGGAGGAAGAACAAGGAGAAACACAAAGAAACTCCAAAGATCTAGATCCAATGTGTTCCCCTCACTTAGAGGAGAAACCGATCGGTGGAAACGTGGATCTAGACCTCCTCTCTCTTTTCCCTCAAAAACTAGCAAGAACTATTGGAGGGATTAAGAGATAGCAAAGCTCTAAGAATGTCAACAATGGGGGAAAGAGAGCTCAAGAGGTGGGAGAAAGTTAGGGAAGAAATGGGGAAGAAGACCCCTTAAAAGGGGAGCCCAAAATATGGCCGTTGGGGCCATTTTCGCGCAGCAGCCAAGGGGAGGCCGGCCTGGCAACAGAGGAGGCCCGGCCATGCCCCGGCCATGCTGGGCAGCCCTCCCCCCCTTTTTTCCTTTCTTTCTTTTCTTTTCTTTTTCTGCCTAGAAAACGTCCGGTACCGGAAATGCAATAACTTTTGTATCCGGACTCCGTTTTCGATAATCTTGGACTCGTTGGAATCACCACAACAAGCACTACAAGATTATGCATAAAAACATCATAGTCCAACAATATATTATAATAACAAATGAGGAAATATTAAACCTCTTTCTTGCAAACCGGAAATGCAATATCTTCCACATACGAACTCCGTTTTCGATAATCTTGGACTCGTTGGAATCGTCACAACGAGCACAACAAGATTATGCAGAGAAACATCATTGTTCAAAAGGATATGGTAAAACCAAAATATGAAAGGTAAAACCTTTCTATTGAAAACCGGAAAACCATATCTTTTGCAAATGAAGTCCGAATGAAGTGAAACCAACTTTGTTGGAAAGAGGACGACAAATGCTACCCTATATCATGTGAGAATATTGAAACCAAGTAAGGGAGATTTTGCTAATAAACGGAAGAGTGAAACCTTCCGCATAGATGGACCGACAAAATCTCCGACACCGAAAACTCAATAGGGAACACATCTGAAAACCGTTTTCGGTGACCTTGGCCTTGTCATGACAAGAACGACAAGCACCAATACCACACCACGATAAGAGCCAAATAGGAACCAATAAAGATGATGCCAAGGATGCAAAGGTTTGAGCTCTCTACGACCGATACGCTAAAGCTCACTTGAGAGCCCCTCTTGATAGTACGGTTACCTATCCTAAAACCCGGTCTCATAACTACACCGCGAGACCGATAAACTAGAGACCCTATCAAGATCATACCTTTGCCTTGCGCATTCCACTTGAGCTAGATGATGACGATCTTGATCTACTCTCAAGTGGATCACCTTTCTTGATTTTGCTCCGCTTGGTGAAGACACGCATATTGCTCCCCCATACACCAAGATGGGAGAGACATTCTTCGACATATCTTCACATGGCCTTTATCTTGATGATCACCACGTGACGCCATCCACCATGGACAACATAGGATCTTGATCAACAAATGATCTTCTTCTTCACATGCCCTAATCTTGTATGTTGATCAACTTGCACTTAGCCTTGATCAACATATAGTCTTCTTCTTTTAGCCTTGACTCCAACATATGGAGTCCAAGCATTCCTTATGGACCAACACTGCAAATATAACTCAAAGCACACATTAGTCCATAGAGATTGTCATTAATTACCAAAACAACACATGGGGGCAACCATGCCCTTTCAATCTCCCCCATTTTGGTAATTGATGACAATCCCTTTTGAGAGGGTTTATATAATGAATTAAGCAACCTTGCAAGACAAGGATGCATGAGCATGAGAGGCAAATGCTTAAAAACCAAACGAAAGCATAAGACCAAATTCCCTTAAACCCTCTAAAACTTCTCCCCCATTGGCATCGATTGCCGAAATGGGAAGAAAAATTTTAGATGGCCAATATAATGTGAGTTCCTCCATAAGTATGCATTCCTCAAGATATGAGTGAAATTAAATGCACATATCCTGTCGTGGGGTTGTCACGGCAAGTTCTTCCTCAGGGAAGATGAGTTCTGGGGCCATTGATGACTGAAGTACGCTGGAACGGTTAATCTCGCCAAGGAACAAGGATTTACCCAGGTTCGGCCCCTCTGATTCGAGGTAAAGACCTACTTCCTGCTTCTATGTTATTGCTCTTGATTGTATCTCGATTACAAGGACCCGGCTCCCACAACTTAGGAGCCGGCGACTTCTCTCTGGTGGCTAGGGTTTCTCTATTGATTGGACTTAGAGCTTTTTGATCTAAGGTCCAGGACCCCGCTTATAAAGGCTGCCGGGTCTCTGGACTTACACTTTACACCGAGTCATACTAGAACACGGAGTCCTACTCTACGTCTTGGTCTTCCAAGTTTAGACTCCGGGTTGTACTTGGACTCCTTCCGGACGGGTCCTTTCTTCATTATGGGCCTTGGCCGGCTTGTCTCCAGCCCAGCCCATGCGACTTGATACGTGACTCGGCTTTGGCCTTCTTGGTCTTGGCGGGTCTACTTTCCGGGTCCATGGGCCTACCTGTAAAGTATCCCCCCATCAGTAGCCCCCGAATTTATCTTGGGCGCAGCTTGGCGGCTTCCTCTGACTTGCTGGTTCGACTCTCTGGGTCGACTCCTTCCACTTGAGCCAATGGCTCCAAAGCCACTGCTGCTAGCTCCAAGATGAATTCCTGCATAAAAACATAATACATATATAAAATGAGTCCACTCTTATCCCTTGTTCAAGCCACCACTCTTGCCCTCGTACTAGCAGGCCGGGTTCTGGTGTGACTCTTGCGAACAAGGGCTAGATAAGCTGATTTCACTGTCACAGGACTCGTCATTCTGAGACAAGCCGGCTACTTCCATATCTGTGACTTTGACCTTTCCATATTGCGATTTCTTATCTGTCTGTTTGGCCACTAGAACGTTTTTACTGAAACGTTATCGATAGTCAACTGCGGACCCACTCTGTAACTTTCTAGGGTTTTACCCCCCTTTATAAATCGCGAAGGGTTAGGTCTTAAACCTCACTTGCCCCTTCAGCTCAAAACCTCTCCTTCCTCTCTTCGCGCCCATCTCTTCCCGCGCCCAGCACGCACCGCCCGCACGCCATGGCTCCCAAGCGCTCAAAAACCGCATCGAAGGCCAAGGCAACCACGTCGAGCAGGACGGTGAACATTGCCGCCGCGGCCGCCGCCGCCGCCAAACCCTCCTCCAAGCGATCGATCTCCGCCGATTGGAGTGGATCTGTGGTCTCGGCGGAGCAATTGAAGACCCACAGGCTCTCAGGTTTGATCCCTTCTAGTGCTCAAGCTCGGGCCCCAGGGGATGAGATTGTTCCCTCTCCCGCTAAGGATGAAGTAGTTGTCTTCGTGGAGCACCTATTCCGCGGCTTTTCTCCCCCCGGCGATTTTTTCTTCCGCCAGCTCCTCGAGCTTTACGAGCTGCGGATTCACGATCTTGCTCCCAACTCCATTCTCACACTTTCTAATTTCGTCGTTCTCTGTGAGGATTACCTCCAGATTAAACCTGACATCAACCTTTGGCTCGAGCTCTTTTATTGCAACCCTCAACCCGAGACCTCTGGGGGCCCTCTTCTCCAATGTGGCGCCGTCGCCCTTCAACGGCGCCTCAACTCCGTCTTCCCTAAGCCAGTTTTCCCAAATCGCATCAAAGACTGGCAAAGAACTTTCTTTTATTGCAAGGACACTTCCCCTGCAAATGAACCTAAGCTTCCCTTGTTCTCTGAGGAACGCCTCCGGGCGACTCCTCTGATGAAAGCCAGGTGCCCAGAGGCCGACCGGCCAAGGGTCGAGTCTCTGATCACTCGCATCCGGGCACTCTTGTCCCACAATTTGGAAAATATGGATTTGGTCCGTTGCTGGACAACCTGGAGAATCCAGCCGCTGAGTCCTAGGACTCGACTGATCTGCTCATATACCAGATGCGCTGGTGATGACCTCCGGGTTACGGAGCAGCTGTCTGATGGACCCGAACTTGGTCGACTCATCAAGAAGTTGACTGGGAAACCGGTGAAGGATCAAGCTCATTTCGGGCTCCAACCCTTCTGCTCAACCAACCCAGCTCCTGATGTAAGTATTACTCTCTACTTTATTTCAACCTTGACTTCACTTGTATTGCTTGCTGACTCATGTTTACTAACTCTTTTGCAGCTCACCGACTCCTTCTGGAAGCCGGCCTCTGGAGCTGGTTCTAAGAATAAAGCTGAAGCTGAGGCTGAAGCTGAAGAAGAAATCCCTGCCACAGATCAAACCACTGTGGCAGATGATACTGATGACGCAGATGAGGAGTCCTCCCAGGAGGCTCCTGCTGATGATGGTGCTGCCGATGAGGAGTCCTCGCCAGAGGCTCCAACTAAGAATGCTGATGAAGAGGAGTCCTCTCAAGAGGCTCCCATTGTGGAAGAAACCGACGATGACGAGTCCTCTCCAGAGGCTCCCCCACTAGGCAAACTGACTACTGCCTCTGCTGCTGCTCAATCATCTCCATCTGCAGAGTCCTCTGCCAGGAGTCATTCCTCATCCTCTCCAGCCTCGAACAACAATGGCTCTCGAGAGGCTGTTCCCAAGGTACCACTCTCACGAGTCCTTGGGTCCTCTCGCTCCCCCACTAAGCCTGAAGAGCAAATGCAGAGTGTTATCGCCGCTAGGAAGAGGAAGCTACGTTCCGATGGGCCTGCAGATGCTCCTGAGCCTCTGCCAGTCTCACACCAACGGAAATCGACCTCTCCTCCCCAAAAGGACGACTCTTACAACTCTGGTTTGTCAATGCCTTCTTCAAGCTCTCAGACCGCCTTGGATCTGGAGACCAATATTGGGTAAAACTCTTTTGTCTCTGTACTTGCAATTGTATGACTTCTGATCTTTCCTTTCACTAGGTTTATTGATTTCTATCTCTGAATATTTCAGGGCTCGGCCTTGTGCCAAGGTAACAAAGCTCCCAGGCATGGCTGATGTCTCCTCTGGGCGTGGACCTGTCCCTCCATCGACTTCTCAGACAACCAGTACGAGGACAGGTCCCTCCATCGCTGCATCAGCTGGCGCAACCACGACTCCTACATTCCCGAGTCCTCTTCAAAGGCTCGAGCGGCGACTCCAACAACAGTCCAGCCCAGCTCTGGTGCTGCGACTCCTGATTCTGCGCCTCCAGTTCAACCGGCTCCTGTCAAGCCGACTCCTGCAGCCTCTCCATCAATCAAGATCAAGTCATCTACTGACTACAGTCGACTTCGGGTGGCAGATAACATGTCATTTTCCGAAGCCTATGCTGAAGCAGTCGACTTGAACGATCAAGCTGCTAGGCTGAAGGACGACGAGCAAGCGGCTCTTAGGTCTCTTCACATGGTTCATGAAGTAAGCTTTTCTGACTTCTCCTTTCATGCTTTCTGGCATCATCCTATCTCAGTAGCCCCCAAGCACCTGTCTGTGGTGACTTGTGACTAGGATAGGTGCTTTGATTTGATACTGAACTCAATTGCTATATGGAAAAAAATTTGCACACTGTAGCCCCCAAGCACTGAGTCCTTAGCTCTACTAGGACTCGGGGCTGATAGTTTACTGTCTGTCGGGTCCTTAGACCAAAAACTTTCGCACGAGTAGCCCCCAAGCGCCGAGTTGTCAGCCTGCGACGACTTGGAGCTACCAATATATATTACTCACTGATACCTTACTTGAAGAAAAAATTTCTGTTCTGCGAGTAGCCCCCAAGCGCCAAGTTGCTAACTTGTGGCGACTTGGAGCTTATGACTTGTCGATTATGACCCATGCTTGCTTTTCTGATAGAAAGAATTGACTCCTGAGTAGCCCCCAAGCGCCAAGTTGTTAACTTGTGACGACTTGGAGCTCATGAGTTCTTTATTTGACTTGTGTAGCTCACTTGTGCTTTATGACTTGTAATTGCAGTGCATTGTCTCCAAGATGAAGAGAGATATGAAAGAACTTGAGGACCAGGCAGCTGCCAGTGCCAGATCTGCCATGGCCGAAAAAGAACACTCCCTTCAGCTTGAGAAGGATCTGAAGGCCTTAGCTGCTCAACTGGAGCAGGTGAAAAAAGAGTCGGCTGAGGCCAAAAAGATTGCTCAGAAAGCACACAATGACCTACAAGCTGTGTTCAATACTTGCAAAAAAGGCATTGGTGCCATGTGTCAGCATATATTTGGTGAGTTTATGACTTTTGCTTGCTTCTTTTGCACCTTTGTGAATTGCTTTTCAACTGACAATGACTCTTGTTTTCCTTTCTGCAGGGGCTGACTCCCCAAAGCTTAAATTGCCCACAAGCAAACAACTGTCTGAGATGCTTGATTACTGTCATGGGCTACAAGAGGGAGCCCGTTCTGTGGTCAAGTATTTGAATCATAAAGGCAAGTGCCCCAAAGAGCCTGAACGTCTGGTGGACGAGTTGTCCAGAGCACCAGGCTATGTGCGTTTGTGGAAACAATCTTCCATGAGGAGATCTGCCATCAGGATCCTGGCCTTAGCCCACAGCTACTATCCCACTGTTCTTGAGCCAGCAATGCTTACAATGGGGAAGCCTGAGCAGCATGAGGATGGCAAACCTTTTACTCAGAACGATTTCATAGCCGAAGAAAAGCTGGTGCGGCCATATGCTTGTGAGATTGCGAATAAGATGGACCCTGAGGTATGGGTTCATCATTATGATTTGGAGAACAAGAGAGTTACTCCAGTAACTCCTGAGATAGTAAATTTTGGCCGCCCATCACAGGACCCATCTGGTGTATTCTCCGCCTCTGCCGGTCCGAGTTCCTCGTCACCGGCGGCTCCTGTTCCAAGTGCTGAGCCTACCCTGAAGACTCCTGCTGCGCCCACTCCTTCTAGAGCTGTCTCTGGAGACGCTCAGAAACAAGCAGATCTTGCTAAGCATATGAAGAGTCCCAAGGGTACTGGATTTCAAGCGAAGAGAGTCGCCACCAAGCCTCCATTGAAGCCGGCTCCTTCTTCCGCTGCTCAAGCACAAGGCAAATCTCCTGCTAAAAAGGACTCCTCTACTCCTGCTGTTCAATCAAAGGACAAGTCGCCTGCTAAGAAGGACTCCTCGACTCTGGCGAAGGAGTCAGCTCCTCTAGAGGACAACCCTCTGAATGACTTTTGATTGCTATGTAATGCTGTGTTACCATTGAGACTTTGTAATTATGCACTACGGGTGCTTTTAAACTATTGAGCTTGTTTAGCTCTTTTGAATGATGCACTACTGGTGCCTTTAAACAACTGAGCTTGTCTAGCTATTTGAAAGTTGTGCCAATCGGCTTGGTTCTTATAACCCGTCTAGTTTTTCACTGATGAATAAGTAGGCCCTGCATGACTTCTCTTACAGTTTGTGCTGACAGGTTCTTAACTCATATGTTCCTTAGGATCCATAAGAGAAAGAAACAAGTCATGCCTGTAGATAGATCATATTGTGCAGGATGCATCTGACTTACCAGCGAGAAAACTAGGAAAATTTGGCTACTGTGCCGGGTCCAAGAGTTTAAGCTTAACTTTTTTCACTGAAAAGCAAGCCCCCAAGAACCTGATGATCAAAATTAAAGAACAAAGCGCACTCACTGGGTGACTCGACTAAAGGACTCATGTTCACAAAAGCCGGCTTTATTTCATTTGATCATAATAATTCGATTACATCTAGGCATGGCTCACTGGGCTCATTGCCTTTCAACTCATGAATCTATTACAACTTAAGTATAATATGGACGTAACTGAGCTATGTTCCAAGGCCTCTTTGCCTCTGCATAAGGATCTAGAGTATGAGCTGTGTCAGCTCCTTTGCCTACACTTGCCGGCTCTCGCACATCCATTAGATAGTACGATCCGTTGTTCAGATTCTTGCTTATGACGAACGGTCCTTCCCATGGTGGAGATAACTTGTGCATCCCTTCCTTACTCTGGACAAGGCGAAGCACTAAGTCTCCTTCCTGGAAAGTCCGGGTTTTGACTCTGCGTGCGTGATATCGCCGCAAGTCCTGCTGATAAACTGCTGATCTCTCAAGGGCTAACTCCCTTGCTTCCTCAAGTGCATCGACCGAGTCCTGGCGGGCGAGTTCGTTTTCTGTCTCCACATAATTGGCGACTCGTGGCGAGTCATGCAACAAGTCGCTTGGCAAGACAGCTTCTGCTCCATACACCATGAAGAAAGGTGTGAAGCCAGTAGATCTGTTAGGAGTCGTCCTGATGCTCCAAAGCACTGCTGGTAACTCCTCAACCCAAGACCCGGCGGCTCTTAGCAAAGGGACTCGGAGCCGAGGCTTAATTCCCTTCAACAACTCCTGATTTGCCCTCTCTGCTTGTCCATTGGACTGTGGATGTGCCACTGAGGCTAGGTCGAGTCTGATGTTGTTCTCACCACAAAACTTGGCCATCTCCCCAACTGATAAGTTGGTACCATTGTCTGTAATGATGCTGTGAGGATACCCAAAACGTGTGGCTATCTTCTTGAAGAATCTCACAGCTGATGCACCGTCGACTCTGCTGACGGGTTCCACCTCCACCCACTTGGTGAACTTGTCAACTGCTACTAGCAGATGGGTCTTCTGACAAGGCGACTTTGAGAAAGGGCCCACCATGTCGAGTCCCCAAACTGCAAATGGCCAAGTGATAGGGATGGTTCTGAGTTCTTGAGCTGGCACGTGGTCTTGCCTTGCGTACCTTTGACATCCATCACAGACTCGAACTATCCTCTCTGCATCTAAATGTGCTGTCAACCAAAAGAACCCGTGTCTGAAAGCTTTTGACACCAAGGATCTAGTGGATGCATGATGACCACAATCTCCTGCGTGAATCTCTTGCAATATTTGTTTGCCCTCTTCTGGAGACACACATCTCTGGTAGACTCCAGTAACGCTTCTTCTATATAACTCGCCATTAATAACTGTATAGGACTTGCACCGCCTGATGAGTTGCTTTCGCTTGACCTCATCCTTTGGGAGTTCACCCCGCAGGAGATAGGCTAGGTAGGGCTCTGTCCATGTTGGGATTGCTCGTACTGCTGCAACAAGTGCCGACTCTGGGTCTGGAAAGGCTAACTCCTCCTCTGTGGGCAACTTGACTGAAGGGTGGTGGAGTTCATCTAAGAACACATTTGGTGGTACTTTCTCTCGACGAGAGCCGAGTCGTGATAACGCATCAGCGGCTTCGTTCTTGCGCCTGTCAATATGCTCTACTTGATAACCAGAAAAGAACCCGGCTATCTGTTCGACTGCTCTTCTATAAGCTGCCATGTTTGCATCCTTCGAGTCCCAAGTTCCAGATACTTGCTGAGCTACGAGATCCGAGTCTCCAAAGCACCTGATACGCTTGATGTTCATCTCCTTGGCCAAACGCAGGCCATGTAGCAAAGCCTCATACTCTGCCATGTTGTTGGTGCAATCAAAGTGTAACTGAAGGACGTATGCTAACTTATCTCCCTTAGGCGATGTTAACACCACGCCGGCTCCTGAGCCTTCCAACTGTCTGGACCCATCAAAGTGCATTGTCCAATACTTGGTGCAAGGGGTGCTTGGTGAAGATGTAAAATCTGTCCAATCATTGACAAAATCCACCAAAGCTTGAGATTTGATCGCTGTCCTTGGCTCATATGTGATATGATAAGGACCCAACTCAATTGCCCACTTGGCAACTCGCCCTGTTGCCTCTCTGTTGCGTATAATATCTGCCAGCGGTGCTGAACTCACCACCTTAATTGGATGCTCTTGGAAATAATGCTTGAGCTTTCTACTTGCAAGAAAAACTCCATAAACTAATTTCTGCCACTGAGGGTACCTTTGCTTTGACTCTGTGAGGACTTCACTGATGTAGTAGACAGGTCTCTGCACTGGGTACTCCTTTCCTTCCTCTGCACGTTCCACAACTACTACTGCGCTGACAACTCTCTCGTTGGCAGCTACATATAATAGCATGGGCTCCTTATCTGTAGGAGCTGCAAGCACTGGTGCTGTTGATAAAGTTTTCTTCAACTCCTCAAAAGCACGGTCAGCCTCTTCATCCCATAGGAATTTGTCTGACTTCTTCAGGAGTCGGTAGAGAGGACCCGCCTTCTCCCCGAGTCTGGAAATAAACCTGCTCAGAGCTGCCACACATCCAGTGAGCTTTTGAACGTCCTTCAGACAAGTCGGCTTCTGCAAGTTATGGATAGCCTTGATTTTCTCTGGATTTGCCTCAATGCCTCTCTCTGAAACGATGAAGCCTAGGAGTTTGCCAGCAGGGACTCCAAAGACACACTTGGTCGGGTTGAGCTTCATCTTATACTTGCGCAGGTTCTCAAAGGTTTCTGTCAAGTCTGCTATCAAAGAGTCGGCCTTCTGAGATTTGACAACTACATCATCCACATAAGCATGAATATTCCTTCCAATCTGTTTTTTGAAACAGTTCTGGATACACCTCTGATATGTAGCTCCCGCATTCTTGAGTCCAAAGGGCATTGTTGTGTAACAAAATGCTCCAAAGGGCGTGATGAAGGACGTTTTCAACTCATCCTCTATGTTGAGTCTGATCTGATGGTACCCTGAATATGCATCCAAGAAACAAAGCAACTCTGACCCCGCTGTGGAGTCGATGATCTGGTCTATGCGAGGTAGTGCAAACGGGTCCTTAGGGCAATGCTTGTTCAGGCCCGTGAAGTCGATGCACATCCGCAACTCTCCTGTCTTCTTTGGTACCAACACTGGATTGGCCACCCACTCTGGGTGAAAGACCTCCTTGATGAACTCGGCTGCGAGTAGCCGAGCCACCTCTTCTCCTATGGCTTTCCTCCTGTCATCATGAAACTTGCGCAGACCCTGCTTGACTGGTCTTGCATTAGGATTAACGTGTAAGCTGTGCTCGGCGAGTTCTCTCGGGACTCCTGGCATGTCAGATGGCTTCCATGCAAAACGTCCCGGTTCTCACGGATGAACTCGACGAGCGCGCTTTCCTATTTATCAGAGAGGTGTGCCCCAATGGTGAACTGCTTGGAAGAGTCACCAGGGGTGAAGTCGACTTGCTTTGTGTCCTGAGCTGACTTGAATTTCATCTTCTCCTCTGTGGCCGGCTTCTTAAGGACCGAGTTGTCCTCCGGATCCACGTTTGCCTTGTAAAACTTCAGCTCCTCTTGAGCACAAGCTGTCTCAGCCATGGCTGCATCACCTAACTCGCACTCCAATGCCATCTGTCTGCTGCCATTAACTGTGATGATTCCTGCTGGACCTGGCATCTTGAGCTTCAAGTACACATAACATGGCCTGGCCATAAACTTAAAATATGCAGGTCGACCAAAAAGAGCATGATATGGGCTCTTAAGGTCCACTACCTCAAAGGGCATAATCTCTGAACGAAAATTCTCCACTGTGCCAAAAGCAACCTCAAGATAAATCTTACCAATGGGCTTAGCCGACTTCCCTGGTACTATCCCGTGGAACACTGTCTCTGTTGGAATTAGCTGTCTATCTTGCAGCTGCATCCTCTTGAATGTGTCGTAATATAAGATGTTGATACTGCTTCCACCATCCATAAGCACTTTGTTCAATGTATAGCCCCCAACTTGAGGTGCCACTACCAAGGCTAGCTGCCCTGGCTCGTCGACTCTTGGAGGATGATCTGCCCGACTCCATGTGATGGTTTGCTCTGACCACCTGAGCCACTGTGGAAGGGCCGGCTCTACTGCATTAACTGCTCTAACTTTCAACTTCTTGGAACGCTTGGACGTACTAGTTATGAAGACATGGTAGCTGCCACGACTCGGGTTGTGCTGCCGAGTTGTGACGTAATACTGCCCATTGCCCTCGTGAAGCTGCTTCGGGTTCTGCTGGAACCCGCCTTGCTGGTGACCTCCTCCTTGAGGTTGGTTTGAGTTGTTGCCGGCTCCTCCACCGTTATTGCCGGCTCCTCCGGCTCCGTTGTTCCCTCTATATCCACCATTGTTGTTACCTCCTCCTGGCCCTTGGAACCTGGCGCGCTGCAAATCTACGCACTGTCCCAGGGTATGACCGCATCTACCGTTCTTAGCATGTTTAGGGCAGGGAATCCTCAAGACCTCCTCCGTGCTTGGAGTGCGGCCTTGGTATCCACCAGAATTGTTGTCCTTACGTCTGACTCCAGTGTTTGTGTTGGCCACTAGGTCAGAGTTGTCTCCATATGGCCTCTTGCTACCACCTTGATTCTGGTTCTGATTCTGGTTCTGATTCTGACCATTGCCACCTTGTCCTTTNNNGTAATGATCTCTGAGACTCGCTTCATCCAGTGCCTTGCTGACTCGCCCTTCCTCTGGACACATCGCTCCAAGTCCTCAATGGTGCTGAGTTTCTTGCATGTGCCTTGGAAATTCTGAATAAAAGCCGCCTTCAATTGCTCCCAAGAGTTGATTGACCTAGGAGGCAAGTTGCGCATCCACACCTTGGCTGCTCCCTCCATCATAAGATACATGAACTTGGCACATAGATTACCTGTGGCGTTGCGAATACTCATCGCCATCTCGTATGTACCCAACCAAGAGGTCGGGTCCATGTTAGGCTCATAGTTTGGAACCTTGCGCGGCTCCTTGAAACTGCTAGGGAAGGACTCGGACCTGATGGCATCTGACAAACACTCTGGTCCTGTTAATGCTGGGGACGCACCAGGAGAAGTCACCTCCTCGTGCACCCGGGTCGGCTGAGGCGGGTTGGCTGCACCCACTAACGCTCTGTCCCTCTCTGCCTCCCGAGCTCTTGCTGCTTCTCTCTCTCGTCGTTGCCTTGCTTCATCAACCACTAGCTGAGCTTGTGAAGCAGTTGGTATGTTTGCACGATTCCTCGCTAGTTCACGACGCCTTGCACTCGTAGAGTTTGCCGGGTTGGACTCGCCGTGCCGACTCCTCGTACCTGAGTTAAAGGGCGTTGAGTGTAGCCTACTTGCATCTGGAAAAGTTGGATACAAAGCCTGCTGAGTCAAAGCTGTTTTCAGTAACTCGATCGCCTCGCGAGTCTCCTGTCCTGCTGGTCCCTCTGGTACCACAATATTCTCCAATCTCAGAGTCGCCGCATGCACGTTGTCCATAGGATTGGAATAATGTCCCTCTGGAGTATGAAATCTGTTAGGCTGTGCCCCTAAGCCACCAGATGCTCCTCCTCCGACTCCTCCTTCAGGCGGTGGTCCGTTAGCACGGCTGCCTCCCGATCCTTCTGGTGGTGGTGGTGGTGGTGGTGGTGGTGGCGCTCCTCCGGCTCCTCCTGCGGCGCCTCCTGCTGCCGCTGAGCCTCCTAGTCCGGCTCCTCTGCCTGGACCATTGGGTGTGGTGAATAGATTGGTTGGATTGATGTGAACTCTATCATGCAGACGACTCCTGGCTCGGCGATGCTGAATTGAAGTAAGCTCCTCGCGGCGCCTCCGCACGACCTGAGCTTCATCTTGGACTCGGGCCTGCTCTGCAGCTAATCTACGGTTTGCCTCTGTGATATCAGCTAGTTGCTTCTCCAACGCAGCACGAGCGCTGGTTAACTCGGCCGCCCTCTCCGCGGCATTACTTGCATTAATCTCCTTTGTCAACAAAGTTGCATCAAACTGATTCCCGGTGTTTCCAGACATGTAGACTCCCACAACACGAGCGCGTACTGGCGACTCCTCATAATCCTCTTCCTCTATCCCATACCCAAGCCGATCTTCAAACAAGGGTAGGATGGACTCTGAATCTGCATCATAATCTGAATCTGACTCCTGCATCACCTCTAGTTCCTCAGCTAGGGGTCCCTCAGACTCGGCGATGATGCCGACCTCTGAAGTTCCGACCGACTCCTCGCCGTCGGACTCGACGATAACAGTTAGCTCTGGCACCGACTCCGCCGAGTTCTCGCGAAGACCCGACGCGCACACCATCCCGACGAACACGTTGATTCCTCCAAAGACAAGCTGATAGCCCTCGTCGACTTCGTTCATCTCCGAGGTCCAGCCTGAGTCATCGATCTCTGTCTCTCCATGCTCATCAGTGTAGACCCGCCCGATGGCGAGTTTCTCCATAGCTCGACGAGCAGCTCCAACGATCTCGACTCCTTTCGTCACCGTAGGCCCCACGGTGGGCGCCAACTGTCGTGGGGTTGTCACGGCAAGTTCTTCCTCACGGAAGATGAGTTCTGGGGCCATTGATGACTGAAGTACGCTGGAACGGTTAATCTCGCCAAGAAACAAGGATTTACCCAGGTTCGGCCCCTCTGATTCGAGGTAAAGACCTACTTCCTGCTTCTCTGTTATTGCTCTTGATATGTCTCGATTACAAGGACCCGGCTCCCACAACTTAGGAGCCGGCGACTTCTCTCTGGTGGCTAGGGTTTCTCTATTGGTTGAAGCTTATCTCTTCTGGTTGGACTTATCGTTCTAAGGTCCAGGACCCCGCTTATAAAGGCTGCCGGGTCTCTGGACTTACAATTTACACCGAGTCACACTAGAACACGGAGTCCTACTCTACGTCTTGGTCTTCCAAGTTTAGACTCCGGGTTGTACTTGGACTCCTTCCGGACGGGTCCTTTCTTCATCATGGGCCTTGGTCGGCTTGTCTCCAGCCCAGCCCATGCGACTTGATACGTGACTCGGCTTTGGCCTTCTTGGTCTTGGCGGGTCTACTTTCCGGGTCCATGGGCCTACCTATAAAGTATCCCCCCATCAAGGGCGGTAGTCAACAACCAGCCGAGGAACATTTGTATCCCTCTTCTTGACAAAGATGACCAAGCAGCCCCAAGGTGAGCTACTCGGCCGGATGAATTCTTTTTCCAACAGCTCATCAAGTTGCTTCTTCAATTCAGTTAGCTCTTCCGCGGACATGCGGTAGGGCCTTTTGGAAATTGGGGCGGTTCCCGGAACCAACTCAATGACAAACTCCACACTTCGATCAGGTGGCATGCCAGGTAATTCTTCGGGAAAGACATCGGGAAATTCACACACCACATTCACCTCATGCATCTCAGGCGGGGGTGATGCCTTCCATGAAATACAGACTGATCTCCGGAGAGAGAGGAGTGGCAGCGGATGGCGCTGCGGATGCAGGGGACCAGTAACGCACTTGCCCATAGCTTGGGTGGGTCACGGTGACAGTCTTGGCAGCACAGTCCAGGTTGGCCAGATACTTGAATAACCAGTCCATGCCCAGAATAACATGCAGACCCTCTGACTTCAAGGCTATCAACTAGAACGGAAAAGGTATTAACCTATGGAAATCTGAACCTCAGAAGTAACCCACTTGGTTTGCCAACGAGACCCTGGTGTTTTAACCACTAGCGGGGAATCCATATTCTCAAATGGTATTTGATGGTTGTGTGAAAATGATATGGATATGAATGAATGCGATGCTCCAGAATCAAATAAAACTGAAGCTGGATATGCATTGATTCGAAGCGTACCCATGAGAACACTGGGGTCCTCTTCAACTCCTTCAGCCGAGATGTGGTTCAGTCATCCACGGCTGACACTCGTAGCCTTGGCTGCGTGGGTGGAGGGAGCGGGTGCCTTCTCAGGAAAATCCTTGGAGAATTGACCTGGCTGGCCACAATTGTAGCACGTGAGCCTCGGTGGTGGTGGAGGCAGCTGAGGGCGGAAACCACTTCCAGCCACACCCAAGGTCGAAGTAGCTGGGCGAGGCGGAGGTGCCCGGAACCCTGAAGGCCTTGGCGCGAAGGGTGCACGGGGCACAGCGCTGAAGGGCACAAAGACCCTACGCTTCTTGCTCTCAGAGGAGGAGATCTGGTTGTCAGTGGGAGCTGGCCTCTTGGAAGCCTCCAGCTCCTTCCTACCCTGCTCCATAGTGAGAGCCTGGTTGTAGAGCTCCTGGTAGGTCTAGAACTTGTAAGGCAGGAGATCGTATCGGAGCCGAGGTGCGAGCCCCTTGCGGAAGAGGTACTACTTATCCTCGTCGTTGGTCACGTCCCGAGGGGCGTAACGGGAGAGGTGGTTGAACTCACGCCCATAGGATTGGACGTCCATGCGTCCCTGGGTCAAGTCCAGGAACTCCCTCCGCTTGAGGTCCATGATGGGCTTGGGGATGTACGCCGCACGGAAGGCGGCGCGGAACTCCGCCCAGGTGAAACATTGACACGTGGCTCTCCCACCAGGAGCCGGCGGCGCCATTCAGTAGATAGGTGGCGAAATTGACTTGTTCCGCCACCGGAACATGCAAGGCCGCGAACTGGCGCTCGAGGGACCTCAGCCAATCATCCGCATCAAGCGGCTCTTTAGCTTCAAAAAAGGTGGGAGGTTGAGAGCGCAAGAACTACATTAGAGTGTTGCAGTCCGTGTTCCTCATGTCCCCTTGCTGTACCAACTGCTCGAGCAAATGCTCATTGCGCAGGCGGTTTTTGCTCGATGGCCATCAGGACCTCCGCCATTGAGGGTGGCGGCGGTGCATCAGGATCACCGGAATTACCACGACGGGTGGGAGCCATTCTGAAGATTTGGAACAAGGACATAGTTAGTAACATCTCTGAACAGTTAGGATAGATCATTAGAATCCTTTCAGATATAGAACTATAAGATGGCACTAGCACAAAACAGATTTAGTCAACCACGGGTGACATCACGTCAACGGAAAATAATTGACTCGAGATAAGCACTGGACGGTAGAACCCAACCCCGAGAACCTAAACTTTGACACCAAGCTTAAAACAAATAGAGATAAGAGATCAGAGTAGAGCGAGTTGGATGAGGAGTAAAAAGAATCCTAAGAAGGTTTTCACAACTCATTTTTAGGTTATAAATAATTTCAAACTAGACTCGACATCGACCAATAGAAAGGGTTTCCTACATGCAGTCCTGCTCTGATACCAACTTGTAGCGCCCCGACCCCAGAACTATGCAATGAAGCTTTGTGCAACCGGTCATGCTACACAATCGAAGGTTACTGGGTTTACCAATCCCAGGCCAAAACCTTTGGCAGGCGTGCTCGGAATGGATCATCGGCACGCAACACTTCGATCATGCCATAAGCTCAGACATAGCTATCATGCATAATAAAGAGATCAAGACTTGTGGAACAACTGGCACATCACAGACTCTATGACACAAAGATTCATATAGCAACTCATATATGAGAAAGATACAAATATTACACACAAAAGGGGTCACCGACCCATCAGTACATCATGCGGAAGCGAAGTAGTGTTGTCTAACAACAAGATCCAAAATATGGCCTAAGAGGCCTACAGATAAACAATCCCAGCCAGCTTGTTCCACGGTCCCAAGCTGCCACCTGGGAACCCCGAACTACTCGTCGATGTCCAGGAAGAAACCACCTGGCTGCTCGGTGTCGTCCTCCTCTGAAACAAATTAATAAAGGCAGCAAAGAGAGACTGAGTACGACGTACTCGCAAGTTTAGTAGGGCGATATAGGCCCAATGATGACGGAGGCTCTAGCTGTATAGTAGCTATTTTTCCTAAAGCTAGTTTTCAATTAAAGAGATGAAAATGACCCATGGCATCGACTACTCAGAGTATTTTTCATAAAGGGGATAAGAGAGGAACTTTTCCTTCGGTTCTCATCGAACCAAATAGTACCAAGAATCATCACTCATCTCCACCAAGGCACTCCCTCGAATCACCCTCGAGGAAATGAACCTTTTTTCACACGTTGTAATGCAACCTTTAGCTGCCAAGTTTTAATTAGGTTAAGATTCTCTATGGTCTCGTATATCCGTTCCCAAGCCATCCATAACCGCGGACACGGCTTTTCGAAAAGATTAAACCCTACAGGGGTGTACTATTTTACCCATCGGTACCATCCGGCTCACCTAATTGGCCCTCTTCCGGGGAAGGCCGGCGAGTGGGCGCGGTTAGACCTTTACAATGCATGAGGCTTACTCAAGGACCATCAGTGTGCGGAAGGACAGGTTCAGCGCCTCCAACACCCTGCCCCGCGGCCACATCCTAAACACCACAGTCCTCCTCGTTTCTTTTCCACCCACACAACTCACGCGCAAATGGAAATAGCAAACTAGAGGACCCTTGACAAGCCCCTCACAAATTATTCAGTCAGAGGGGGTTCCATATATCCCCACCTTTGGAAGCACGCTCGATCTTGGTTCTAGAGACAAGAACTCGCACCTAGGGGTAGGAATGAGGCAAAACACCATCCCCGATGGCAACTCATCCAAGCCTTTTAAGCAAATTAATTAAGTACCACACCTCACCACCATGTCCGAAACATTCCATCAACATCAACAATTATGGAATTTAATCAACGAACATAAAGCATTTGACTAAGCATAGCTAAGCATATGATACAACCATTATATCTTTGTCTCCGGCCAACACTTCAAACCTAGGTTTCATAGGAAGGGAGGCATGTTATGGTTCAGGGGAAAAACATGCATACATAGGAGACTCTAGCATTGACCAAAATTGTCATTTGAATTGCATGCAATATTATGGTGGATAAAATAAGTTTATAAAGCAATAGGATGCTAGATGCCAAGAAGGTTAGGTTATCTCTTGCCTTGTTGCCGGGGCGTGTAGTACTGCTCATCGGGGTAGGTAGGGGAACCCTCGACTCCGGAATCAATCGATACCCAAAATAATAACAAGAAACAAATAAATACATGAAGACAAGGTGCAATGCACAATCACATGATGACATGTCAAATTTAGGCAAGATATCATCACTTAATCTATCTAACAAATTAAATGGAGTTCCACATAATTAGTGCAATTATTTGGAAACAACCCCATATTTATCTTAGTGACCACATTATGTATAATTTATTATATTACAAAAGATGTGGCTTGAATATGCATTAACATGACATGATTTAGTAGGTTTTGTTCTTCCGATCATTTCGGTACCTTATTTGTAATTTTCCGAGTACCAATGAATAAGTAGCGAAATAAAATAATTAATTGAATTTAATTATTTTAACCAATTTATGAACAACATCAAATAAATATTTGTGATCATGATTTGATATTACCATGATTTGATAGCATTTTAAACACTGATCATTTTGATATTTTATTCATAATTTTTGGTTAAATATTTATCGAATTATGATTTTCCCCAATTTGGTGTTATTTATGCCATTTTAGTAATTCTTAAAATAAAGGAAAAAATATTTACTCAAAAGAGCATGGCAATTATTCTAACATGTAGGTGTAGTTTTTCTGAAGAAATTGGTATTTTATTTGCTAAAATTGGAGCAATATTTAAATAGTTATTAATTATTTTATTTTAATTTAATTAACAGATTTTACTGTTGGGCCGGCCCCCAGATCGGCCCAGGCCGGTTTCTAGGCCGGGGGGTGACCCGAGGCAGCCGGCCTCATGGCCGGCCCAGACCAGTGCCTAGGCCGGGCCGGTGCCTGAGGCTGCCGACCTAGACCGGGCGCCAGGCCGGGCACCTATCTGAGGCCACCGGCCGTCTGGCCGGCCCAGGCCGGGGCGGCGAGCACGGTGACCGCGGCGACTGACGGCACGGGCGCGATGGCGAGAGGGAGAGGGGAAGAAAAGGAGAAGGTGGAGGGGAGAGCGGGGCTCAACCTTGGCACGAGAAACCGCCCGGCTGGGTCGGAGACGGTCGGGAGCGGCGTCAATCGAGCTCGGGCACGGCGGAAGGGGCGAGGAGGAATCGGTCGGCGGCGACGAACCCCAGCCTCCCGCCTCGATTCCTTGGCCGGAGAGGGAGATGAGGAAGCGGCGAACCTCGCGGTGCTCTTCGATCTGTGCGGGGAGGGCCGGGACGATGGCGACGAGCTCGGCACAGTGGCGGCAATGGAGCTCAGCCTCGGGAGAGAGAGGGAAAGGAAACGGGGAGAGCATGTGAGGGAGCAGGGCAACGCAGGGCAGGGGTCCTCCTTGACCACCAGGAGGAGCAGGGAGGCATGGCACCAATTTAGGTGCGGCGGCGACGATCTGCGTGGCAGCGACCATGGCTCGGTCGCTAAAGGGAGGAAATAGACGACGCCGTTTTTGTACATAGCCCCCTACCTCCATTTCTTTAATTACAAAGAGGTCCAGCAGCAAGTTTGGCGATTTAAAAGAGGCACTTACACACTTTTATAAATTCTGCAAAAATTCATAAAGCCTCCCCATGACATGTAGGAGCTCCACAAAATTTGGTGCCCCAAAATAAAATGTTTTGCACCATATTGGTTCATAGGTTTTAATTAGGGTCAAATTTGATAATTACCAAAATGTTATTATTTGGAGCACTTAAACATTTCAATAAATTATAAAAATATTTATGGAGGCTCATAATATATTAATGAAGCTCCCCATAATTTTATTTTGAATTTTTGGAAAGTTGAACTTGGTTTCAAAAATATAATTTGAGGTGAACCAATTTTGGGATTCTCAAATTCATTTCTCATTTGGCAATATTTGAAATTTGGGAATTGGTTATAAAATGCAAACTTGGAACTTCCTAAACAATTTGGAAGTTCATTTAGTTGGTTGCCAAGTTGGGCATTGCATTTGGGTTGGAGGTTTTGGGAAGTTTGCTTCCCCATTTTAATTGCTTGCATATGTTGGTTGTTATAAATAGCAAGATTCATATGCATGCCATGATGCAAACAAGAATGCAAAAGGTGGAAAAATTCTTCGTATTTTTCATTACAAAGCTGGGGCAAAGTATTTTGGTTGAGTGTGCGCAGGTCCACGTCTGTTGAAGATTAAGCGCTAGATATCTTCAAAATTCACTTTGTTGTTGATTTCAAGGTCCTACTGGTTCGATAAACCTCGGTTTGTTATCGAGGGAAAACTGCTGCTTGCTACATCTCCGCCTTCGCTTGGGGCACCACCCAACTCTTTATCAGTAGCAATCATTCCACTCTATTCCAACAAGGCCTCCGTGGGAACCAACAAGGATCTCCTCCCCACGTTCAACATTCTACTCCGCATGTTCCGGTACAACATTGCTCCTCAAGCCGGGAATGTGGATGCTATTCGAGGTGGTCTAGTTAATCTTCTTATCCATTCTTATGAGACCCGAAATGCGGGTCTGAATTGCCAAGGGTTTGAGATAGATGTCATGGACTTTATCAAGTGTGAGCTTCATTGGGCCATACATGAGAAGAAGAAACCCATCTATGCACCTTATGTGATGAAGCTAATCCTTGACAAAGTGCCGGATTTGAACCAAGAGCACTTCACCATTCACAATACCGACACTCTTCAAGTTCTTAAATATGACAAGCCTTTCTATTCGAGTCGGATTCCGTTTGCATCAAGTGATGAGGAGGAAGCAACTGAGGCCCCAATGCCTAGGAGGAGGACTAAGAATGCAGATCCCCCCTCACGGGATGTTGACAAGGGCAAGGAGGAAGTGCAAGGAGAGATAAAGAAGCTCTCTTGGTTTCAAATGAAAATGCTATGCATGAACATTTCCCTTCACAAAGAGAATCATAGGGCTTACAAGGAAAGAAAGATGATAATTTCCAACCAAAACAGGCTTTTCAAGGAGACAGAGAAGAAGAAGGATGGGACTCCTCCCCCTTATGTCGAAGAGAACCCTGTCGAGCCCTCATCTAGAAGTGAGAAGACCGTGAGCTATCAAAGGTGGAACTATAAGATGTTCCCATGGCCTGATTTTGAAGAAGTGTCCTCTATGCCTTTGTCCTCTCGCGATACCGGCAAGGCTCCCATGGTTGAGCAGCGTGTCGAGAAGGAGATTGTTGAAGATGATGAAGAGAGTGGGTCCGAGTATGATGATGATGAAGATGGTGATGATGATGAGGATGACGCCTCTGAGGACTCTGAGTGACCTTTTGGGTTCCGTTAGCATCGCCTTTTCCCTTTTTGGTGTCTCGATGCCAAAGGGGGAGAAGTGTTCTATTAGGTTGCTCCATGGGATTTGCATGGGTCGGGCACAAACATTGGCTTTTATCATTTATTAAGAGCTTGTGTCCATTTATCTTAAGTTGTCGAACTTTATTTGCTTACTACTTTATGTGATATGTGGATCTTGTTGGCTATGTTTTTAATTATGTGTGAAGACATATGGCTTTCGGATTTATCAATGGTTGAGACTATTATTGTGTATGATATTATATGCATTGGAATTATCTTTATATCTTTATGCATAAGGTATGGTTTCCATCACAAGTCTCAACCTATTCGTTGATATGTCTTATTTCCGTGCAAATGAAATTCTTATATATATCATGTTATTATATTCTTGTGGTATCTCGTTCCTATATGTTGTGCATACTTTCTTCTATGCAATTTGTTGATATGCACACATTTAGGGGGAGCTGCTAATTTATTCAACATGATATTATTTTTGTTGCAAATCCTAGTGTTGTCATCTAACACCAAAAAGGGGGAGATTGAAAGAACATTTCCTAACCCTAATAGTTTTGTGTGTTAGTTAACAACACTAATGATGATTTAATGTGAAGTCTAGTGATGCAGGTTTATATGATAATTTATCCATCTAAGCGGCAGCCACCAAAAAGGAAGAAAAGGCCAAGTTTCTCTGTTGCAGGAAAATCCTAGGCCGGAGTCTCTGGCCTGCCTGGACCGGAGTCTCCGGTCCCAGGATTTCCCTGGTTTGTGCCAAGGCGTGGCGTGGTACTGGACACCAGTCCGGAGGGACACCGAAGTGTCACCGGAATCTCCGGTCAGGCTGGAGTCTCCAGCCTATGGACACCGGAATCTCCAGTCTATCTGCTTCGATCCCATCAAGACACAAGTGTGGCGAGGTACTGGATAGCTGTCCGGAGGTTCACCGGAAGAAGTGCGGAGTCTCCAGCCCGCCCGGAGTTTCCGGCCCCAGGAGACCGGAATATCCGGTCTGGACAGAAGACCCAAAAGTGACCCGAGCGCGGGCGGAGTCTCCGGCCGACACCGGAGTCTCCGGTCTAAGCAGTGTCCAATGGCTAGAAAAGGAAGAAGGGTATAAATACCCCTCTCCTAGCTTGGAGAGCGTAGCTCGACCAGAATTTCAAGAACCCTAATTTCCTAGAGCTCAAATCATTCAGATCTCCCAATCCCTCCACTCAAACTCGTTGATCTTTGGAGGATTGAAGGAGAAGGCCAAGATCTACATCTTCACCGACTGGTTTTCCATTTCCCCCTCATTTGCTTGAGGGATTCGTGCCTAGGGTTTCCATTGGGAAAACCTAGGTCATTTGTTGTACTCACTTTGATTGCTATTGTTTTCAGTTGTGTGTTGATTTGGGAGCCCCCGATTAAGTTGTGGGTGTGTGCCCCAAGAACATTGTATAGGCTCCGGATTCTGCCTTGAAGGATTCCGATAGTGGAAGGTGAACCGAGACTTTGTGGCGAGGTTCATCGGAGAATAGGGTGAGGCCTTTGTGGCGAGGTTCATCGGAGAATAGGGGTAGGCCTGTTGTGGCGAGCTCGCACCCCTCCAACGAGACGTACTCCCTTAACAAGGAGGAACTCAGGAATACATCCTTGCCTCCGCGTGCTTCTACTTTCGGTTATCTCTATCCCTTAGTCGCTTTTACTTGTATCGTGATAATTCACCGTAGTTGCATATCTAGAGAATTTACCTTTTGTGTCAAGCCTAATTTGAAAAAGAATTAAAATTTGGTGTAGCACCTATTCACCCCCCCCTCTAGGTTCCCATACGATCCTTTCAATATCAATGGGGATGGTTTGTAACTTGAGGATTACATGTGTTCACCGAGTGTTAATGCTTTGTTCCGGTGCTCTATTAAAAGGAGTACCTTAATTACCATAAGTTCCTTAATTGGCCCGGCTGAAACCAGATGGTAGGACAAAAGATGTTGTATGAATTCTCATGGCGAGTAGATACAACTATATATGGAACACATGCCTACGTATGATTAATATACTAGGTTGCTTTGTCATAACTAATTAGTGCAATTCTGACAATTGCCCAACTGTAATTTGTTCACCCAATGCATGATTACTTGCTTAGCAAAGTTAGCTCTAGTAAAATTATGAACCCTGGTCCATATTTCACCATCACTACTTCAGTGTTACTGTTACTACTACTCTCAAATCACTGCTATTTTCACCCCTCTTGTGTTACTTGTGCTTCTCCAGGTGTGGCTGAATTGACAACTCAGCTGCGAAGACCTTTAACTATTCTTGGCTCCCCTTGTATCGAATCAATAAATTGGGTTACACTTCCCGTGAAGATTGTTGTGATCCCCTACACTTGTGGGTTATCAGGTACCGCACCTCCTAGCCACGGGTCCCACCTGGGCCCCTGTGGCTCTCCTCCCTACGGCCTTTCGCGTATATCTTCCCTGAGCTAAAATTTTCGGGGGATGCTTTCCATTATTTTTCTATCGCCGCCTCGGGAGGAAGAACCAGACAGAGAGAAAAGACACTCCAGCTGGCAGATTTCTACCGGGAAAGCTTTCTTCCTGGAGGTGGAAATCATCGCCATCGTCATCGCACCGGACATAATCGGGATCATCATCCCTACCATCTCCATCACCAGGACCATCTCCATCTCCACCTCCACTCCATCCGGTTGTTCGATCCTGGGTTATAACTTATATTTATCGCTGATAATACTTTATCGGTGTTGAGTACCCTTTGTATTTGATGTTATTGAGTTATCGGTGAAAGATTGTTGTGTCCAGATTTTTCATCATATATTTATCACCTCCTGATCATGATTCATATGTTGTTTCGTGAGTAGTCCATTTTGTTATTGAGGACATGGAAAATTCTTGTTGCTAGTAGTCATGTTAAATTGAGTAACGTTAATGGTTTGATATTTAAGTTGTGGTGTTATTTCTCTAGTTGTATCATGTGAACGTCGGCTACATGATAATTCACCTCTATAGGCATAGGGGAATGCAATGTGTATTGGTTTGCTTATGGTAGGGTTGCCGGAGTTATAGAAACCTAAACCCCAGTTTGTAAACTAGTGCATGAGGGAGCATAGGATCCCAGAGTTTAAAACTGTGGTTAGATTTATCTTAAATATTTTCTTGTTGTTTCAAATGCTTGCAAGGGGTTTAATCACAAGAGTCTATGAGTCCAAGTAACGGAAGTAAGCTATATTAGGTTCACCCACACAACACTTATAAATTCAATGAAAGTTAATCAATGGCATGTGACGTTACTTGATAATATTCCCGTGTGTCCTCGGAAACGTTTTAATCCGCATAAGTATCACAACCGGCTTATGCATTTCTCTCAAAAGGATTGGTCCACTTGCTGTAATTTTACTTCATGTATTTTATTTACTTGTTATTAAATTCCTCGTTGCTATAGAACCATCTACAAAATTTGCTTGCAGTATTTAGAGTGAAACTGCTCCTTGTTGGGTACGACATTCTTACTTATCGAATAGGCTACGATAGATCACCTATACTTGGAGGTCATCAATGGTGGTGTTGGCGGTGGCAGTCAAAGGTGGGAAAGATTTATTTTTCCATTGTTCAACATAGTTTGGTGATTTTGTGGTGCTACAGATAGCAAAATATCAATCTATTGTGGTGTTTACCGTTGTCTATAGTTGACACGGAGGATCTTTACAAACTTCAGGTGTCAAAACTATGGTACATGCTCTAAACCATCTCTTTTATGTTGTCAGGCCGGCCAAAATCTGTTAGCAGTCTGTGGTAAACAACATATGCAACCAACCACAACAAACAAAACCCATCCACAGCTCAATGAGACAAAAAAAATTAGCATAGCATACAAGAGTCTGACAGATTACGAAAACTAGTCTATGCCACCTCGCGGCTTCAACAAGAAATGTTGATTACTCAACGCCATCTTGAGTTTATCCAGCATCTTCGACCGTTCTCCTTCACGCTTTGCTGGCACCAACCTCATCCATTGTGATAACAAAGAAGTAAACTTGAAGATATTATTACAAGGAGAGGAAAACACTTTGTTGTAAAATACGAAATCATTACGAGCTGGCCAAATTATCCAAGATAGAGCACCAATCAAGTCGACCCCCAGATAATTAGTACGTGCTCCCAATACCGAAAGATAAATATCCACATACTCCTCAAAGCTACCAGGTGGGATACTCCAGCCCATTGCCGACTTCAACAACCACCGATTAAAATGGGATAACGGGCAACCAAAGATAAGATGATTAACCATTTCAAGCTTGCCACAAAATTTACATTCCGACTCCCTGAACCATCCCTATTTATTCAACTCGATCGTCACTTTAATCCTACCTCTAATACACATCCATACATCGATTTTCCAGAATCCACCACGCGAAGATCCTTAGCTCCAGGATTCACAATTTTAGAATACAACGACTTAGATGAGTACACCAATTTTTTGCTCAAAGTCCACACTCCCACATCAGCCTTGCAAAGTTATCCCCCGCATCAAAACCTGCAAATGTCGCCAGTCCTCCACCTCAACAGGTCCAAAGGAACCATGTTTAGGTAGATATAGTCCTACCATGTATAAAGATTGCCCCTGGCTTTTTGTTTATTGTCATAGAAAAACACACAGGGGACTGGATATTGTCTTCTTTTTAGCAAGAATGGCCACGATGATTCAGTTGGTGACATGATTATTTTTCGAATATATGTCTTCTGACCTACATGGGTTCATGTTATTATCTAGGCTTCGATGAATCTTCTTCGAAACTGAGTGATTTGTCATTCGTGTACTGTTGCATAACCCAACACTCTAGTTAATATTATGCATTAGCATCACTGTTAGTCCTATCTTCAATTTCAGCTCATGATTTGTAATTCCAGGAAACTTTAGGTTGCTTATGGACTCTTTTGAATATAGCATATATATCATCACTTAAAGTAACATCTTTGCATACAGTGTGACACTACAATAAATTGTGTCCTCACCTTCTAGTTGGTCCATTATATATTCATTGTTCTTGGACTGTTTCGTTCCTTGGACATAAAATTGCTCTTTCTTCCCAGAATTATCGGTCGTGGTATCTTTGTCTCAGATTTTGGTAGATGCTTTCCACTATTGTTTCCTTTGGATCATTTCCCTTCCTCAATAGTATGTAACTTGGTATTTTTATCCAGCAAGTGGAGTTGTCCACACATCATACAAGGCAGCGTGTGAAGCATTAGGATTTCTGGATGACGACAAAGAGTTGATCGACTACATCAACGAGGCATCAAGTTGAGCAACTAGAAATCAGCTATGACAACTCCAACTTATGCCACTTTGAGGTTACAAATACAAAAACTTTGCGGAAAATATGCTGGGATGTTCTAAGTGAAGACATGGAGTACATACAGAGAAAATATTGAACTATCCTACACTACGTCTAACATAAAAACAAAAGAAGGTGGAAATGGAAAATCTAATGAGAGAGGATGGAAAGACACTTCAAGAATATCCGGAAATCGAGCTTGTAAACTCTTCAGGTCTAAATGAACTTGGAAATAGGATGCTCCATGAAGAGATGAACTGCAACAAACAAGAGCTAAAAGATGAACATCTAAGTATCTTTCGTAATATGAGCTCAGAATAGCAGGACACATTTGACACCATAATAGAATCCGTAGATAAGGATTTGAGAAAACTGATTTTTGTGGATGGATATGGTGGTATAGGGAAGACATACCTATCGAAAGCAATCACATCAAAATTCCATTCCGAAGGAACGATACTCCTAGCAGTGGCATCATGTCGTATTGTAGCGATAATTCTATAGGGAGGTAGGACACGCTCAAGGTTCCTTATCCATCTAATACTTACAGAAGAGTCAACATGTGACATCAAGCAAGGTACGCACTTGGCAGAGCCAATAAATAATACATCGCTAATTCTATGGGATGAGGCTCCAGTGGTGTGGCTGAATTTACAACTCAATTGCTAAGGATTATAATTATTCTTTGGCTTCCCTTTCTATCGAAGATCAATAAAATTTGGATTGAAATACTTCCCTCGAAGACTGGTGTGGCCCCCTACACTTGTGGGTTATCATTCCTTTCCTTTCCTTTCTTACTATGTTCGCTAAGTGTGTATAGTCTGAGAAGATTACATGTTGTTCATTCTGCAGGTGGAAAGGTAGCCTTTCACACCATAGGGATCTTGGCAGTGCATTTCAAAATGAAATAATCGCCAACACGCATCGTGTGCTGAATAATGTATGTACACTCGAGGTAACTTTTGATCTCATCATTTTCTATCACAGCTGTAGCTTGGTCATCACCCTTGTTAATGTATTTAAAGATGTACTTTATTGAGAGAGATCTGTTGCATATCTCGATATTATGTGTGCTTGATACTTTACCAGTCGATCTCTATTGTATGGGACCACATATCTGTTGTCCAACTTCACTTCCCCATTTTGTATGTATCTGCCGTCGTCACCCCTTATGTATATTAGGTGTCCATCTTCATCTATGGCAGTATTTTGTTACATTGTCTAGGGAAATTTCTTATGCATATGTTACCAACCATGCATGTGAGTTTGTATTGTCCTGCCCACATGGTCCGTGCATCATGAAGTTCTCAACAACTACATAACCTTCTGGATCAACTTCCTTGTCTGGATCTCTGCACTTGTTATTTTATCAACCTACTCTGGTTTTGGATATTTATACTTTTCACTTTCTTGTGAAGGAATATGACTATGTGGGCATGTGGGAGGCCTTTTTGGAACTCTATTGTATACATAACTACAATTAATACAACAGTTTTTAGTTACTTTATCTAGAAAAATAACTAGCAATTTATTAGTGTAAGATGGAGATCATTACTTGCGACTGTTTTTACAAAGTATTCCCTTTCCTTTATATGTCTCCTTGTTGACTACTTCAGCCACAACTAGGTCTTGATTTTTGTAATGACCGAAGATAGTAGGGAAATAAATCTTCAAAGGAGTTTGCCCACACAACACGACCTTCCAAAAGGAAGCTTTTTTTACCATATATGATCTGGTAGTGACCCCGCAACGAGCCCAATGTTTGATTTCGTGTAGGACCTTTCAAAACTTAGATGCCCCCGCACACCTAGAGTTGAAGAAGCCTCCCGAAGCAAGATATTTATTTTTGATAATGTGACAACCAAGATCACTATTCCCTCGCGAGAGAAACATTCCGAGCCTGCTATCCACAAAGCCCAGGCTACCCATGTGTGTTGTGGTCTACATAAACTAGACCATCACACCATGTGATATATGCTAGTTCCTCCATTGCCCTCCCAGGAGAAATTATCCGGGAGCAGATAGAAACCCAAAATATGATTGTGGGTGTTGTCAAGGCATGAATCAATGCGCATAGAACGGCCACCTGTCGAAGTAGGTTGCCAATTCCCCAACCTTTTCTGAATGAATTTTTGTTGGCCACGATTCAAAATCGGATGCAATCAGCTTTTTGAAAGACACTGGAATTTCGAGGTATTTTATTGGGGAAACTCCAACTTCACAATTGAACAAGTTGGCCACCCTTTCCTGTTCTTCTTGATCAACATAAAAAACGATCACTTTACTCTTCCGATAGTTAATTCTGGGCCTGAGCTTGAAGATCCATGGCGGACGCAGAGGACCTGATTGCTTTTCTGAAAATATGGTCAAGGTCTTCTTTGAAAGTTACAGGGGCTTGTTTGAAATTTCCTTTTTTTTAGGTCCCTTGTATAATCTGTACCTGCACCGCTGTTAATGAATGAACATCCAGGCACTTCGGGCCTCTCCAGTTCTCAAAAAAAAAAAAGTTAATTTTGAGCCCCTTCACAACTGTATAATAAGAATTTCATCGTCTTTGCCAAATGAAAACACAAACTTTTTCTAAGATCGACAGGGATGGGGTAACTGAAATATAAACTTTATCTCCCGAAACCTCGGATGCCAAATTGCGGAACAACTTGCCCTCCCATGGTCCCGCCTCTCTCAATCCGTTGTTCTCGTATTTGCCCGTCCCGCAAAAGGCGGCCGATCGGCCAGAGGAGCAAGCTTCCACGTAGTATCTCTGAGCTGCTCGATGATTGACGACTAAACACATAACTAAACCCACCTGCACCTGTGGCTGCACGGCTGTCAGGGGGTGGGCACGCACATGGTCTCACATAACCACCTCATCGCCACGGAGAAACGGGATAGAAATTAATCGTACGCGGGCGCGTGACCAGACACGACATCTGTTTTCATTCTCGTTTCAGATATGTACAAATTAACCGGCACATGATACTCCCCATCAACATCAATGGATGATCCATCATCATCATCATCATCATACCAGTGAGTGACCCTGTCCGCCGCACCACGCATCACGCAACCTGTCAATCGGCGCCACCATTATTTATATACGCAACACCCAGTGATAAGCTTAAAGAATACTCATCTAGTCCAAGCTTGGAGAAAAATACCAGAGATTGGGCGGAAGTGGCGAACTTCAGTAGAGCTGACCCACTCCCGCTCCGGCACTTGTCTCCTGTCCACGACTGGACCCCAGCCAGCCTCGTCTTCCCGCTCCCTCCCTAGCCCCACTGAGAACGACGCGCGGCGGCGCCACCGATCCGTGGTCACCATGGCGGACACGTCGGCGTCGGCGGCGCCGCTGCTGCCGCGGAAGAAGTCGGCGGCGGCGGCCAAGTACACCCGCTGCGCGTCGCACGCGGGGGACGAGCTCCGCAGCTTCCGGGCCTGCCTCCGCTGGATGTGCGTCGACCACACCTCCGCTCCGCGCTCCGCTGCCTCCTGCGCGGTCTTCTTCCTCCTCGCCGTCGCGGCGCCCTCGGCGGTCACCCTCGCGCTCCCGGACACCGCGCCCGCGCGTCCCTTCGACGGGCAGGTGCAGGTCTCGCTTACCCTGGCCGCGTCCCTCGCCTACCTCTCCCTGGCCTCGCTGCTCCGCCGGGCCGGCCTCCGCCGCCTCCTCTGCATCGACCGCCTCCGCCACGACTCCGACGAGGTGCGCGTCGGGTACACCGCGCAGCTCAACCGCTCGTTCCGCGTCCTCGCCTGCTTCCTCGTCCCCTGCTCCCTCGCCGACGCCGCGTACAAGGCATACTGGTACTGGGCCGCCGCGCCCTTCCGCTCGCCCTGGTGGAACGCCGCGGCCTGCGCGGTCGACGTCGCGTCGTGGGTCTACCGCACCGCCGTCTTCTTCATGATCTGCGTGCTCTTCCGGGTCATCTGCTACCTGCAGGTGCTGCGGATGGTTGGCTTCGCGCGGGAGTTCGGCAGGTTCGCCGACGTCGCCGTCGTGCTCGAGCACCACCGCCGGATCAGGGACCAGCTCCGACGGATCAGCCATAGGTACCGCCGGTTCATTATCTTCTGCCTCGTCCTCGTCACCGCCAGCCAGTTCTCCGCGCTGCTCGCCACAACCAGGCCACATGCGCGGATCAATATCGCCACCGCCGGCGAGCTCGCGGTGAGTACTCTGCTTCAATCTCGACGTTAATTGTGAGCAGGCAGGCACAGATCAATCTAGGATAAAATCGAATTATTGTGCAATTCTGGTAGTACTGAAAATGCCAAATCGAATTAGACAAGACAGGGGCAAGTTATTATGACACCTAAAGAACCAGCTAAGCATGGGTGTAGGGGACGATTGCATTCATGAATTTCGGATGACAATTGTGTGGTGTTAGAAATGAACCGAGAATTTTTCGCAAGAAAAATAAAAAACCAAGAATACTCAGTCCATGCTCATTCACAACTTCTCCATCCACTTATGGCGATGGGTATACACATGCTTAGAAAAGACGATAATAAATGTGGTACAGATATCTAGCTGTCTTTGTTGCCTCAAAACGCGATACAGCTACATCATGATTTATTAGAATCCTTCCAACTCTGATAATGAATTCTCGAGCCAAATGTTGAAATTTTCAGTTCGCATTTGTAAAGACTGTTAGTAAGTGCAGTATTTGTTAAAAAAAAGGTGCAGTATTCGAGCTTTTTTCCAATTGAAATTACATTTCTAGAACTTGTTGGATGTAATTTGTCTCGTCAGTAATTCCAACCCCAAACTCCATGAAATTTCGTCATGCGACCACTGCACTAATAGTTAACCTCGATCCATGAGTGACACCGTGCGTCTCCACCATCTGCATGCAGCTCTGCTCGGTGAGCCTCGTGGCCGGGCTGCTGCTCTGCCTCCACAGCGCCGCCAAGATCACGCACAAGACGCAGGCGATCACGAGCGTCGCGGCGGCGTGGCACGCCGACGCCACCATCCACGCCTTCGACAACGACCTGGAGGACCCCGACCCCGCCCTACCCGCCGCCACAGGCTACCTGGCGCCCGCCAACGCCTACCGGGTGGCCTCCGGCGAGGAGTCCGACGAGGACGACGCCAGGAGCGACGACTCCCTCGACGACCCCAAGCTCGTGCCCTTCCAGGTCAACAACATGTGCTTCCAGAAGAGGCAGGCACTGGGTAAGCTCAAGCACACACGCAGGAATCCATTGTTGCCATGCATGCGCCAGCAGGAGCTTCTTTGTTGGCACCTCGTAGCGAGCTAATGGCGACCGGTGCTGATTTTGCAGTGACGTACCTGGAGAATAACCGGGCAGGGATCACGGTGTACGGCTTCGTCGTTGACCGGACATGGCTGCACGCGCTCTTCATGATCGAGTTCTCCCTCGTGATGTGGCTGCTGGGGAAGACGGTCGGTATATCTTGAAGGGGCTAGCTGCCTCGTCTGTCCATGATCTCTCCGGCAGTCCGGCTGTCATTGCTGCTGCTGCCGATCGGTCTTGAAGTCGATCTGAACGTCTGCTGGAGGGGTTCACTTCGGATGTAAAAATTCAGTGCACATAGCTTCAGTATTCGTTGATTTCATCCCATATATATGAAACACAGATGCTGTTTTTTTTTTTTTTTTGAAGGGGTTCGGAGGGAGCACCATTAGTTTTTTTTTGATAAAGAGAATATATTAATACCGAGTCGATATCAATTACACCCAGCCTCTGCAACAACATAATGTCAAGTGCTAGTCGAGACATTAAGGATGCACACAGCTAAAATAAAAATAAAAATGAAAACCAAACGAACTGATCAGCGAAGCAACAGAAACTATCACGAGAGGCCACATCCGGACTGCAAAAGGTTCTCCAACAACAACGCCTCCAAGAAGGAAACCGTGCACCAACACCGTCGTCGCCTGATCGTAGATCATGGGTTTTCACCCCGAAGAAAGTCCGACTGAACTCCAAACAATGCCTTCAACAAGGAGACGAATAAAGATCTGCCATTGTCAGGTACAACCAGTGAAGGTCAGACCTAGGATTTTCATCCCGGAAGTCGAGACTTTGTGCCAAAAATAACACCACCAAGAAGAAGTCCCTCTTTGTTGCTGCCCCAGTTTGCCGAGACTGCTGCAAAATACCAATCATCCGGTCCACAGTCTTCACCACATCCAAACTCGCCTCCATCATCACTTGAAATCTCGAACTCAATATGAGCCATCGAGATCCACTTGTCATCCGACACACAACCATCTTGCAATCTGCCTCCATGGTCAGCACCACGGTAATCGCAGCTAAATATGCCATGGCGTACCTCATGGTGCCGACAAATTGGAGTATGGTAGGTGCACAACCATGCCCGACGGGAGCAACATAATATCAGGCCGATTGTCGGCGCGAAGATCTGGTCGAGGAGCTTAGCCGCACCGACCCGCGAAGCAATACGTGCCTAATGTCGCTCATGGCTCCGTTGTTGGGGATGATCACTCTTGGCGCTCGTTTGTCTGTGTTGCGGCAACAGATTGCTGGTAACACCACTGGCACTGACACCCACAACTGTCTGGTCGCAACTCCGCATCATGCAGTCTGCGACGAGTGGCTCGGCACCCGGCGGTCCATGTGTTGCGGCGGCAGACTGCCGACAACACCACGGGATCCACTGCTCCCAGAAACTCGATCTGGTCGCAACATGGCGTCGCACTGACCAGATCCGCGTTCGTGAGCAGCTACCGGTGCTGACGATCTGACAGCCGCCATCATCTGTCGTCGGCCGCACAATCCGGCCGCCTCCGCCTCATATAGCCAGCCTCAGGATCTGGCCGTCGCCTTCCTACGTCACTGCCACCCGAACTAGGCCGTCGGCCTTCCGCTCTGGATGATCGATATGGAGCTGGACGCAGGTCTAGGACAGGAAGTCACCAACGACTTGCATCGTCGTCCGTGGATGATCCAGCGCCATGCACATGCACTCGGTTGCTGGCATAGGCACGCGGCCATGTTCCACGGATGGCCGCCGGCCGGATTTGATCGGAGACAAGAGAATCGGATCTGCGAAGACTGCTAGCTTATTAAAATAAAAACTGACAGGAACGCCCCGCTGCCACCATCCGCCGTCGGACGACCTCCTCCGGCGGCGGCGGGAGAGGGAGGTCGGGTAGGGGTGTCCGGCGGCTGGGGCGGTAGGGTTCCCCCGAGTCGCCCGACGCGGACGACGCGAGGGTCTGGGTTTCTCCTCTATGTCCGAGCACCATTAGTTGTCAGGTTGATTCGATGAAAATTATGAGAATACTCGCAGCTAAAAGATGAGTCGATTCGATAAAACGATGTGAAAGCAGTACCAGATTTGTAGGTCTATTGATTAGTTGGCTATTGATCTCTAAATCATAATGACAATGAATTTTTTGATCCATTTGGGTACACAGAATTATTTTTTTGCACTCTCACAGACCATCTCTTGGCTGTATAGGGACGCCCCCCCCCCCAAAGGAGGACATTCCCCATCAATAGTATCACGTTAGCTTTCTCGGTTGGAACATTAGGGGGTTTGGGCATGACGCACTGTCGTGGTATTGTCGAATCTAGCCGCGGCAGGGGTGCCATCGAGCTAGGTAGAGCGAAGGGTTTTGGAGAAGTTGGGGATTCCGGCTTAGGGATAGACACGAGTTTACCCAGCTTCGGATCACACAACGGTGGCGTGATCCTACGTGCTGCTATAAATCACTATATAGGCAATATCGCCGAATTACAGTGAGATCTCGCCGAGATTGAGGTTCTCGTCGAGATGAATCGTATCAAGAGTGCGTGCCCTAAGGCGTCCCATAGGCCGGCTTATAAAGGCGTCCGGCCTAGGGCTTACAGGAGAAAACCTACCGACTGAGTCAGAGTCCTAAACTAATCCGGCTTGGGCTTTGTCTTGTGGGCCAAGTCTTCCGCAATACCAGCCGCCTTCTGGAACCTTCCTTAGCCGGATGGGCCTCCTGCGCTTCATCATACTGGGCCGCCCGATAAGCCGGAATTCGGCTTATCACCACTATGGGCCACCCTGGTAATCTGGCTTAACTCCATATCCGTGAGGGTACCTGTTCGGCATAACCCCAACAGTAGCCCCCGGAAAGCTTCAAGTACTTGTTCGGTTGGCTTCATCTTCCCGACAAAACTCCATCCGGGAAGATCCTCATCCGTCTCTTAGTCTTGGAGCATTCCTAGAAACTTTGCAGAACATGCCGAACTTGTTTGCAGATCTCATAGTGCCGGCTTATTATGTCGGAGAAATCCACTTGAACACGTACCTGACACGCGTCCGCCGAATTGACTACTCTGTCAGACTCGATAGTGTGAGTGGAGAAGCATCTTTGAATGTAGGGGCTAACAGCGTTTTTCCCGCGCGAGAATCGAGGAGTCGGAGGAGAGCAAACGTCTCACAACGGCTAGATCCGCGACGCGTGGCGAAAATCTCGGCCCGTGACCGTTGCGCGGATCCCGGCGCGTCCGCTATAAATCCCGGACGTCTCGCCTCCGCCGCTGCCACTCGCCATTTGCAACCCTAGCATCCATCTCTCAGATCTCTTCTCCCCCGATCTCGAGCTTTTCTTCCGAGCCCCATGGCGTCAAGCGCTCCAAGCTCACCGGTGATTGAAGCGACGCCACTGGCTTCGGCTCCGCCAATGGGCGGCTCTCCTTCCGCGGCCGCCGCCGCCGTCTCCGAGCCACCCGCCGCCGCCTCCGAGCCCTCCGCCGCTACAGCTGCGTCCTCCCCGTCTCCGGTGGCCACCTTCACCGTGCCAGGCCGCGACGAAGTGGCCTTTGCGAAAGCCGCAGCCGAAGCCGCTGCCTCTGCCACTCAAGCCCCCAAGGCTTCAGAAGCCACAGCTGAAGGAGCTAGCGCTGGAGAGGAAGACGAAGAAGAGGAAGCCGGCAGCAACAAAGGTGCTGCCAACAACCCGACACATAATTGGGTCGGCTCTGCTGTAGAAGAAGGCGAGCTCAAAAGCATGGCGGCTGATGGCGTCATTCCTCCGGCATCTTCTACTTCGCCGGCTTGGAGATCCGCCTTGGACGACCCGTATCCAACCCCAGTCCGGGACGAGCGGGTACTTCTCTCCTCCCACGTCTCTAGGGGTTTTTCTTTGCCGCCGTCAGCATTTCTGATAGAAATATTCGACCACTACGGCCTCCAACTCCATAACATCACCCCGAACAGTTTGCTATACATCTCTGGCTTTGTAGCTCTATTTGAAGGTTACTTAGGTATAAAACCTAGGCTAGACTTCTTCCATAGATGCTTCTTAGTCAAGAGGCAGACTGTCAACAAGGAGCTGCTAGTAGTCGGCTCGATCAGCTTCAACTGCCGCCGGGATATCGACTGGTACCCTCAGGTACCAATCGTTGATTCGGCAAAGGGATGGGCTTCGACCTTCTTTTACTGCAAGGACGTGGCTCCGCCGAACCGGCTGGAGGGCCTTGCCCCCTTCACAGATATAGCCGGCACGCCCATGCCGTCCTGGACGAAGAAGCCGTCGGCGAAGATGCCGGCAGACCATGCCGCCATTCAAGCGAAGATTTCGGAGTTAACCTCCGGCTCTCCTCCCCTAACTGGGGAGGACACCATAATATGCTGGGTCAAAAGACGGATCCAGCCCCTCCAGCACCGTACCCGCCTTTTGTGCGAGTACACTGGTAATGCTGATCCCATGAGGACCAGCGAGAAAGACTTGGATGAGGAGCTCTACCACGCGCGCCTCAACCGTCTAATCAAAGCCCGGCCCAACGAGGGTCGGCAATATGAAGAATCGATGCCGATGTTTACGGCATCCAACCCTCCCCCAAAGGTACTTTGCCGGAAACAAAGTTCAATTCTTTGAAGGGATTTTTAGCTTTTTAGCCACAAACTGACTTGTTTTATTCCTCAGATTCCAGGCCTTTCTGCTACTGGATCAGCTAGCACGTCGTCGTCCAGCAAAGTGGTCCAGCATCCCGTTACATTTTCTTCGGCTCAAGCAGAGAGCCGGAAAAGGAAGAGCCAGTCTATCACGATCGGCGCGAAGTCGTCTGAAGATGACAATGCTCTCGCTGGGCTCAACATTCCCAGCAAGAAGTAAGTCGGCTGACAACATTTTATTGCTTTGTTATTGAGCCGGCATTGCTGAACTTGCCCCTTAACCGTTGCAGGATAAAGAAGGGTGCACCCCTTAAATCAAAGGTATGCGCCACGCGGAAGAAGGCGTCTCCCGCCGTAGCTCCTGCCACTCCGGTTCCGAAGCCGAACCCCGCCGAAGAGGGTGCCCGCACTGTGGCAGCAGGTCCTATCTTAGGGAGAGCCGGGACTACCCCTCCTTCGCAATGGACGGAGATGACGGGAAAGGTGACAGCACCTCCTTCCCCACCAAGGACTGAAGCTCCGGCTAATGATGCCCCGACTTTCCCTCCAATCAAGGCAGAAGCCTTTGACGCGGAGGGGTATATTAAGCCGGAGTTCATGAGCCGGTTTATGCGCGCCCCTCGGTTGCCCCGAAAGAAAGGAACCACTGTCAGGGACGACGAGCCGGAACAGACCAAAGCCTATGACACCCTTGATGTCATAGAGATCCTTGAGGACCAGCAGCAATACTTCACTGAGTCCTTTGATGCCGGCATGTCCCTTCTGCGCGAGCACTTCCAGGTAAATATCCTCCCCAGTAGCCCCCGAGCACTATGCCGGACTAAATTAGAAAAGATAGCCGACATAGTGGTCAAAGTCAAATGCATCCACGTAGCCCCCCGGCACTTAGAGTGCCTTCATGTAGCCACATTTTCATCAAGCTTTAGGATTTTAGCAAAACTCCTTACGCAGATTCATCGAGAAATTGGCGCTGAAACCATCACTTCTTTGGGTTTGCGAAATCAGGAGATGCGCCGGCTAAGGGCAGAGCTGGCAAACAAGGACACAATTATTGCCGGGTTTGAAGCAGACCGGGTCATATATCAGGGTAATAATGCCGAAAAAACTTTCAATTTCTTGCTTCCAGCTTTATTTGTCTGCTAACGATATATTTGCCGCAGACGCCATCAACAAGGCCAAGGAGTTCGCAGACAACGTGGGAACCGTCGACCAGCTCCGCAACGAGAACATTGAGCTGAAAAAGCTTAATGAATCGATGAAGTCAGAGCTGGAATCGGCTCAAAAAGCTCTTGTGCAAGCCGAGCAAAATCTGGAGACAGAGAGGCAACAAAGCAAAGATTCCCTCCGCGATGTTTAGGACCGGCTGGACAAGCGTCTGGACGAATCACTGGCAATAGACAACCAGCTTCTGAGTAAGTTTTATACTTAAGAACTCATTTTTGCTGTGTTTGTGTCTGACTGCCTAACAAGTTAACTTCGCCTTTTATAGCTCCGGCCGGCTTGGGCCATGAGCTAACAGCGGAGAACCGGCTTCACCGGATTTTGGAGATGGGGGAGATTATCCCGAAGATACTTTCTTCGGGAAAAAATATTGTTGAAAAATTCTTTCCTGGCAACCCCGAGTCTTTGGCGAACCTGGCAGATTTGCCGGCCGAGCTGGACGAGGCAACTTCGTTCTTTGACGAACGGCTCCAATCCAGCGCTCGCGGAGGTGCGAAGATGGCTCTGGGCTTAATGATGGCTCACTACCCAGAGGCTGAAGCTTGGCGGGTGGCATCCGGCTTTCCTCTTGAAAAAGAGGACGGCTCACCGCTTGACGACCAAGATCGCAAGAAGATTCTTCACTCCGTCTCCGGCTATGCCAGCAAGATTGCCAAGATGGTATCATTGACCACCATTTTCAAGGAAGTGCCGTGCCCGCCAACGCCCGTCCAATCGGATGATGACGGCGAGGAGGCGAACTGATATTAAAGCCGAATTTGATCACTCGAGCCGGCTTCCCTGAAAAATGTAGACTTTAGATGTAAGCAAGTCGAACAGTGTGAAATATTTTGTAAATAACTGTCTTTTGCCATATTTAACTTATCTACTTTTGCAATTTTGCAATTTTTATGCCTCAGTTCAATCTGGCCTTGACACCTTAGCTTTTAAGTGCCAGCAAACCTATTGCGAAGCAAACTTGCTGAGCAACAGGGTACACAATGACCAATCTGTTTAGACCCAGATCAAGTGCCGCCTTTCGGTGCCGGAACACTTTGAAGCAACCCGGCGCAAAAAGCTATCAGACAAACGTTATTTGGCAAAATTTTATTTTTTCATCGCCTTAAGGCGGATCCAACAGAGAAAAGAGTTTACCAACTAGCAACACAGGAAATTTCGGGTAAACAGATATTATCAATAAGATCATTGGGAAATAAGGGATGGTACAGATTCTCGAATTCGTCATGAGAGAAACCAATTTTTATTTCATGATCACATTGACATGGTTACAATAGAATTTGCTAAGTGTAAAAAGGACGTAGCTGAGCGATATTCCACGGACGTTTCGTCTCGTCTAAGTCGTCATCTACATGCCTTTTCCTCTTTCGACCTTTCTTCCTGGGATCTTTCTTTGAATCCCTTAAGTCGAGTAGGTAATTGTCGGAGAACTGTCCCAGGAACTGGGGGTGTCTCCAAGGTATCGTGTAAGGGGATGAACACGGAGTCAAACAATCCATAACGTGCTCCGGCGACGGTGCTTGTCAGGCTCGCTGCGGACGACACTGCAGAGATTGACACAAGGTCTTACCCAGGTTCAGGGCCCTCTTGTGGAGGTAAAACCCCTACGTCCTGCTTTGGTGTATTGCACTGCTTGGAGAGTTTACAGTACAAGGAGAGCTTGTCGAGCTCGAGGTGGCTAACAATGGCTACTAGCTACTCTTCAGATCTAGGGTTTGGGCTCAGGATTCTTGGACCGAACCTAGTCAAGAGTCGAACCCTTTGCTTGGGCGTGCTCCTCCCCATTTTATATGCGTCCTGGACCTCTTCCGCCCAAACATTTGGGCGGGAAGGGCTACCACATGGCGACGAAGGAGGAGGCGCGGTGCACCGTAAAGGTGAAGTCCACCATAAAGGTAGAGCTTGTGGACGCGGTCCACGGCAGGGGAACAGCGTCACCAAAGCTGAAAAGGGGCACCGACCAGCTGGACGGTGGGCTGGCGCTTGCCGAGGTGGGAGGTGACCCACGGTGACGTCGTCCTTGGAGCGTAGCTGCAGACTGTTCCCTTGTCACCAAAGAGGCAATACTCGTTGTCCGCTTTGCTTGGCTCCGCTTTGTTGACTGCTTTATACATGGAAACGGCAACTGCTGCATCGTCGTCATCGCGCGTAGGCACGCGCGTCACTCTGCACATGGCGCAGAGCCCATGTGCGCTCTGCCGCGGGGGCAGAGATGGCTTCACGAGGAAGGCGCTTCGCGAGGCGAAAAGCCTCGCCAAGCCCTTCAGCTTGGTCCTTAGCAGAATCGCGGGCGGCGTCGGAGACGCCTTGTCGAGGGGCGATCCCTCGCCAAGGGAGAGAACCCTTGGCGAGGATAAAACCCTTCGCGAGGGGAGAAATCCTCGCGAAGCTCGCCAGGCTTGGAGAGCCTGGTCCTTAGTGAAAATCGTCCAAAGAATCTTGTGGGCCCTGGCAGGCCGGCCCGTGGTACCCTGGTTTCCACTGTGCCGACAGTAGCCCCCGGGCCCGCGACGGGCATGCCGAGGCCCATGACGAAGGCGAAGCGTCGAGGGGCCAAAGATGCCTGACAGGGCCGCGGCACATGTCACGCAGCGGTTGCACCCGCGGCCACGACCTCCTCGGCTCCAACGGGCAACGTGGTGGGGCCCCCCACGACTCGGGTGCTGGTCAATAAAGCCTGGGCGCACGGACGACGCCCATTACTTCTCCCATAACTCCTCCGCAAACTTCTCCCCACGCCTCCAATCTCTCCAGAGCGCTCCAACCCCAGAGCATTCTTCTTCTTCTCCGGTCGACCGATGGCGCCCAAGAAAGCATCCACCGACTTGAAGGGCAAGGCCACAGCGCAGGCGAGCACGTCTGCGGCGATGGCGCGCGCCGCTGCCCTCGAGGGAGCACTGCCGCGGATGCGTGTCACCGCGGTGACGATAGCGACAGTGCGCCACCTGGCGGCGGCGAAAACCAACGAGCATGGCGCCACTGAAATGAGGCCGGCTGGCAGCAGGCTCACCGAGGCGTTCTACCCCATCTTCCTCCACACTCTCTACGCCGGTCTGGTGCCACCATTCTCCGACTTCCTCCTGGCGATCTTGGAGGTGTACCAGATCCAACTGCTCCATCTTCATCCCAATTCCATCCTCATCCTCGCCATCTTCGCCCACTTCTGCGAGGCCTACCTTGGCATCCTTCCCTCGGTGGCGCTCTTCCGCAGCTTCTATTCTCTTCGGAACTCCGCCAAGGGCGAGCGGCTTGGGTGCGTCTCCTTCCGCATCGCCGACGCCAGGAGCGATAACTACATCCCCATCGCCTGGTACGGTGAGGACGCCATCACCAAGGTGACGAAGAAGGTGGACAAGTTCCACGAGAAGTGGCTCTTCGTCGACGCCAAGGCCACACATCCCCTCCTGGAAGTGCCTGAGGGGCCCCCGAGGAAGTGGGCGCGCTGGGCGAGCGCGGACTTCAGGGGCTCGAGGCTTGACGCGGTGTACGAGTATATCCGGCGCATCCGCGAGGCAGGGGTCACCGGCCAGATGGTGGCGAAGGACTTCACGAGACGCCGGATCGCCCCCCTCCAACGGCACGCCGAGCCGGTGTGGCGATATGACGGCAAGGAGGACGCAATGCGCCTGAGCAGGGATGGCTTCGCGCCTGAGGTGCTACGCCAGATCATGGGCGTCCTCTTCACGTCGCCGGAGATCCCGTCCGCCAAGAAGGAGGCGGCCAAGCCGCTCATTGTCTTCGCCGAGGAGAGTATCGAGGAGCAGCGCGCGCGCATGCCCACGTTCGACGAGTGGGGGATTGTGCCCGCGGGGCACCGCGGGCCTCGCCCTAACCCGTGGGCGGCGGAGCCGGAGTACATGGATGAGGCTCCGGAGGCTGAGGCTGAGTCCGCCGAGGAGGAGGCCTCGAGAAGCGAGGACCCCCTTGGCGAGGACGAGGCTTCGAGGGGCGCTGACCCCGTTGGCGAGGGTATCGGCTCCTCCAGGAGCGCCCACGCCGAGGTGGACCTCCAGGTGCTGTCCTCCGGCGACGAAGAGGACGCCTTCCGCGTCGTCCGCTCCCAGCGCGCCGAAGGGGAGGGGGAGACGAGCGGCGGCGGGAGTGGGCGCTGCGAACCCCGCTCCAAGGCCGTCCACGACAGGAGGGCCGCAGCCGCGAGGAACACCCCTCGCGTGGAGACAGGAGCTGCTCGGGAGGAGGCCGGAGCAAGCCACGCCCAGCCACCCAAGGCGAAGAAGAGGGTGTGGGTGATGGCCGGCGAGTAAGTCTTTGATCTTTCTTTTTCCCTCGACATTTTGTCTGAGAAAAACTCCTTGATGGATCTCCAACTTGGCTTCCTTTCAGGCAGCCTGCGGAGCCAAAGAAGCGGCGGCTCGGCCAGGCTGGAGAGACCACCAGCGTCGGAGCGGAGACGCCCGCGGCTGGCGAGCCGCAGCAGGCAGTCATTCCTCCTGAGGTCGAGCACCGCGCGGAGGCGGTGGTGGCCAAGGAGGCCATGCTGTCGCCAACCCGGGCGGCGAGTTCTCCTGCGGCGGAACACCGCGTGGAGGAGGAGACCGTAGAAGCGGCGCCGTCGCCAACCAGGGCGGCAACCCCTCCCGTCCAGCAGGAGACGGAGGAGGAGAGGGTGGACGAAGACATCGTCGTGGAGCCGCCTCCAGAGGAGGAGGCCTCCTCGAGAAGGGCTGACGCGCCCGAGGCCGCGGCGGACGCGGTTGTTGCAGAGGGGGCCGGAGGCGCCCCTGAGGAGCAGGAGGCGGTGGTGCCGCCGGAGCCCACTGGCGCTGAAGCTGAGCGCGAGAGGGCGCCCAGCCCCCAGAGGGCAACCGAAGCGAGCGCCGAGGAAGGCGCCCCCACGAGCCCCCGGAGCGCACCAGAGGCGGTCGTGGGTCCGAGGCAGGACCCGGGCGCCTCGACGAGGATCGAGGACTCTGCACCCATCAGCAGCGCGGGAGTCTCCTTGGCGCTGCAAGCGCCGCAGCGTCAAGCGGCCCATCGCCGGATCATCCTCAACCGGGCGCGGCGAGCGCTCGACGGGCTGGAGGAGCAGCTCGCCAAGGAAGAAGACGCCCTGGCGGAGGAAAGGGCAAGGCTCGGCGAAGCCTGGATTCTTCTCCACGAGAGGGTGGAGATGTGCCGCCGGCAGGACGCGGCGGCAAAGGCGGCGCGCGAGGAAGCGATCCGCTTCGCCAAAGAGACCCGCGACAGCGTCAAGCGGGAGGCGCAGGAGGTGATGGACGAGCTCGGCGCCGCCAGGGAGGCGCTCGAGGCGGAGACCGCCTCCAAGCACGACGAGTTAGCGGCTGCGAAACAGAAGTTTGCTGCTGACTCTGAGGCCGCCAAGGCCAGCCTGAGAGAGCGCCGCGAGCTGCAAGATGCCCGCGAGGGGCAGCTAGCGCTCCGCGAGGCGGAGCTGGAGCGGCGCGAGGAGGAGCTCTCCCTCTGGGAGAAAGAGCTGCTCAGGCGCGAGGAGCAGGTCCAGCTGCTCGAGAAGGACCAAGCCACCCGCGAGGGGTAGCTGGAGGAGCGTGAGGGTCGGGTGGCCGCCGACGAGGCCAATCTCGCGGCGGAGCAGAAGAGGCTCCAAGAAGAGGCTGACCTCAAGGTCAAACTCGTTCGCGAAAGCCTCTCCAAAGAGTATGACGAGAAGGTCGCGAAGCACGAGGACCGCCTCAAGACCAAGCGCAAGGAGCTCGAGAAGCGCATCAAGGAGCTTGAGCAGGAGGAGAAGCGGTTGACCTCTTGCCTCGAGGTCTCTCGGGAGGCCCAGGCGCGCGCTGAGGGAAACGCCTTTGCCTTGGAGAGGGACCTGGACGAGCTCCGGCAGCAGGTGGGGCCGGCCGCGGCTCTGGCGGAGCGAGCACGGGACCAGCGCCAGGTTGACCGGTTCATGACGCGCCAGCGCCAGAGCATTCTCCAGAGCTTGGTGAGCCGCGTGCGCGCGGTCGGGAGAGACCTGAGGATCGACGTCCCCTCCTTCTCCGCGGCGACCGACGACGAAACTTCATACTCGCATTTCTTCGAGCAATTCCTCGGAAAGCTTGAAGGGGTCGCGAAGAGCTTTGATAGGCGCATCGTGGAGGAGAGTCGCGACCTCCTGGTCATCGCCGTCGCCAACGTCTTCAGCAACCTCGTGAGGCTCCAGCCCTCGCTTGATCTTGAGGACGTAATGGCGCCGCCGCGCGCCATCAGCGACAAGGCGTGGGAGGACGCCACGCAGGCCGCCATCGCGTTCGCCAAGAAATTTGACCAAGTGGTGATCGAAGGCGACGACGGGGATGCCCTGGACGAGGCGGAAACCGCCGTGGACCAAGCAGGCACCTCAGGAGGCGCGACGGCTTGAGCTCCTTGCCTGTAGCTGGACGTGCAGAGGGCACATTTATCTTAGCCATTTTGATTGTAAACTTTGTAAGAAACTTGTTAAGTTATATTGGAGTGTGCTTGTGAATGTCCCTCGGGGAACCTTTGTCTTTCCCCCTCATGTCTTTTTCGCTCTACGTCTTAGGACCCTCTCTTAGCGCTACACCACCGCCGCTTCGGTATGTGAGAGTCATGGCTCCACAAGGCCGGGGGGTGTGTGAGGCCTCAAGAAGTAAGAGCTCCTCGAAGCGCGATGCTTGGGGCTCCCCTTTGACGTGCAAGCAGCCCATGAGGCGCGGGAGAGAGAAAAGAGACTCGTGGGGCAAAAACCAGCAAGAGGAAATTTCGACCAAATCTTTGTACTTAGCTTAGCGAGGCATTCTGCCTTGGAGAGGGTGTTGGTTCCCTGGCGAGATGTTTTTGCTTTGACGTTGCCTGAGGCTTGGAGAGCCTGTTTTCCTGCACTTGGAGAGATAGGCATACTCACAAGCAATAGATAGCTAAAATACGAGCGAGAGAGGAAAGTAAACAACGGTAGATCTTGCCGAAGTAACAAAATATGCTTGGCGCGATGCGCAAAGGTTCAGAATGACCTGAAATAGAGGTTCGTTACACTGGCGTGGCCAGAGGTTTTTCTCTTTTGATGATGAAGTCATGCTTCTCTGGACAAATTTGACGGTGTTCAGGCGAACATGTCAGAATTTGCCCAGAGGAAGGCGACGAGCGCGCTTTCCTATTTGGGAGGCAGGTTGGCGCCGATGGTGACGCAAGCCCCCGAGCCGCTCGCCTCCAGAGACACCTGTTTTGTCGCGGCCTTCTCCTGAGAGAAAAGCTGCTTCTTCTTTGTGGGGGGCCTCGGGAGGGGTTCCTCGTCCTCGTCAGCGGGTGACGCCACCGTGGCAGCCTTGTAGGCCGCTTGCGCAGCGTACAGGGCGTCCGAGACCACGCCGCGGATGACAATGGTGCCATCCGAGCCAGGAAGCTTGACGAGGTTGTAGGCGTGGTGGGTCACCGCCATGAATTTGGCGAGGGCGGGGTAGCCGAGTATGGCGTTGTAGGGCAGGCCGATGTGCGCGACGTCGAAGTCGATCAGCTCGGTGCGGTAGTTGGCCTGGGTACCGAAAGTGACGGGGAGCCTCACCTGCCCCAAAGGGGTGGTAAGACCCTCTGTCACCCCTGAGAAGGGCCTGGTGGGCATGAGCCGCTCGTAGGGCACCTGCAGCTTCTCGAATGTCTCGACGGAGATGACGTTGAGGCCAGCACGCCCATCAATGAGCGTCTTAGAGATGGCGATGTTGTTGATGGTGGGGGTGCAGACCAACGGGATGGTGCCAACGGTTGAAGTGGACTTGGGGTGGTCGCCGGAGTCGAAAGTAATGGGGCACTGGGACCACTTGAGGGGCCTGGAGGCCTCGACTCCAGGAAGGGCTGCTGCGACCTCGCGAGCGAGTTGTTTGAAGTGGCGGTTGGAGCGGGGGGCCTGAGCCCCGCCGAGGATGCAAGCGGCCCCACGAGGCACCTGGTAGCCCTCGTCAGCCTCGGCAGGCAGGTTGTCGTTCGCGGGCTGGGCAGCGTTGGCCTGAGGGTTCTGCTGGTAGTTGTCGTTGTAGTTGTTGTTCCAGCGTCGCCCCCGCGGCCGCTGCGGCCTCCGCCGCGGCCTCTGCGGCCTCCGTTTGCCTCGCGAGCCTCACGAGCCTCGCGAAGCCTCTTGATGTCGAAGCAGTCCTCGGTGGCATGAGAGTTCCTGTTGTGGTAGATGCAGAAGGGACGATCATCCTTCTTCTCAGGTCCTGCGGCTGGAGTGGCAGCTTGGCGAGACTGCTTGGCGTCAGGCTCTGCCGCGAGGACCGCAGTAGTCTTGCGCTTCTCGGAGGATTTCTTCTTCTTGGACCCCTCGGTGGGGTCCCCTGGCTCGTTCTTGACGAAACAAGCGGCCCTCTTCAGCCTTGGCGCACTTGTCCGCCAAGTCGAAAAGCTTGACGACGGTGGTGATGTTGTCGTGGATGCCAAGCTTCTCGAGCATCCGCACATCTGTGACCCCAGCCTGGAAGGCCGAAATGACCTGCGCGTCGGTGGCGTTGGGGATCTTGTTGCGCACTTGGCTGAAGCGCTGGATGTACTTATGGAGGGTCTCGCCGGGCTTCTGACGCACGGCGCGGAGGTCGTTGTAGGTGAGGCCGCGCTCGTACGTGCCCTTGAAGTTGGCGACGAAGCACCGGCAGAGCTCCTCCCAGGTGTTGATGGACTCGGCAGGGAGGTTGGTGAGCCATGAGGACGCGGAGTCCTTGAGGGCCATGGGGAACCAGTTCGCCATGACCTTGTCGTCGCCCCCGGCGGCCTGGATGGCCAGAGAGTAGAGCTGCAGGAACTCCAGGGGGTTGTTCTTGCCGTCATAGCATGGAGGGAGGTCCGGCCTGAACTTGACCGGCCAGACGACGCGACGGAGGCTGCGAGTGAACGCGGCCGTCGTGCCGTAGGTGACCGTGCCGTTGGCGAGGGTGGCACGGAGGTGGCGCCCGGCGGTGGCGACGTCCTGGACGGCGCGGTTGCGGCGTTCTTGCCCGCGCTCGATGCTCACGCGTGTGTCCTCAGGGGCTCGCTGCACGATCTGGCAGTCATGCGGCGACGACGCGTGCGATGCAGCGCGGCCGTCGCGAGGAGGAGCCCCCGCTGGAGCAGGTTGCGGTGCGACCGGTGGAGCTGGAGTGGGTGCGGGCTGATGAGGAGGCGCGGGAGGTGCGCCGTGCGCCACATCCCCCACGAGTGCAGAAGGAACCAGGAAGCGAGACGGCGCGGGTGCCGCGGCGCGAGCGGCGCCGATGAGCTCGGCAACGCTGTTGAGTCAGGCCTCCTGAGCCGCCGGCGTGGGTGGTACTGCAGCAGCTCCTGCGCCATGAGAAGTGCAGTCGCCGGGCTGGGCGCCGGGCGGCCCAGCGAGGAGGCAGCACGGTCCCGCGACGGGTGCAGGGAGGAGGCCTCCTCTTCGCCGAGGTCGTCCTCAGCGTGGTCGACGTCGTCGTCGTCCGGGTGCTCGACGCGGGGCTCGGGGTCGACGCGTCGCTCCGGAGCAGAGCTCCCACGCGGGCGGCCGCGCGGGCAGCCTGCGGGAGCGGTGGCGGCGCTAGCCGTCCGGCGAGCGAGACGTTCGGCACGAGAACCGGCCATGGCTGTGTCGAGGATGAAGACGCGCCTCAGCCCCCTACCTGGCGCGCCAAATGTCGGAGAACTGTCCCAGGAACTGGGGGTGTCTCCAAGGTATCGTGTAAGGGGCTGAACACGGAGTTAAACAATCCACAACGTGCTCCGGCGACGGTGCTCGTCAGGCTCGCTGCGGACGACACTGCAGAGATTGACACAAGGTCTTACCCAGGTTCAGGGCCCTCTTGTGGAGGTAAAACCCCTACGTCCTGCTTTGGTGTATTGCACTGCTTGGAGAGTTTACAGTACAAGGAGATCTTGTCGAGCTCGAGGTGGCTAACAATGGCTACTAGCTACTCTTCAGATCTAGGGTTTGGGCTCAGGATTCTTGGACCGAACCTAGTCAAGAGTCGAACCCTTTGCTTGGGCGTGCTCCTCCCCCTTTTATATGCGTCCTGGACCTCTTCCGCCCAAACATTTGGGCGGGAAGGGCTACCACATGGCGACGAAGGAGGAGGCGCGGTGCACCGTAAAGGTGAAGTCCACCATAAAGGTAGAGCTTGTGGACGCGGTCCACGGCAGGGGAACAGCGTCACCAAAGCTGAAAAGGGGCACCGACCAGCTGGACGGTGGGCTGGCGCTTGCCGAGGTGGGAGGTGACCCACGGTGACGTCGTCCTTGGAGCGTAGCTGCAGACTGTTCCCTTGTCACCAAAGAGGCAATACTCGTTGTCCGCTTTGCTTGGCTCCGCTTTGTTGACTGCTTTATACATGGAAACGGCAACTGCTGCGTCGTCGTCATCGCGCGTAGGCACGCGCGTCACTCTGCACATGGCGCAGAGCCCATGTGTGCTCTGCGCCATGTATAAAGCAGAATCGCGGAAGGCGCTTCACGAGGAAGGCGCTTCGCGAGGCGAAAAGCCTCGCCAAGCCCTTCAGCTTGGTCCTTAGCAGAATCGCGGGCGGCGTCGGAGACGCCTTGTCGAGGGGCGATCCCTCGCCAAGGGAGAGAACCCTTGGCGAGGATAAAACCCTTCGCGAGGGGAGAAATCCTCGCGAAGCTCGCCAGGCTTGGAGAGCCTGGTCCTTAGTGAAAATCATCCAAAGAATCTTGTGGGCCCTGGCAGGCCGGCCCGTGGTACCCTGGTTTCCACTGTGCCGACAGTAATATGACCCGTTTTTCAGAACTTTGCTGATAACGAAAGGCCCTTCCCATGGTGGGGATAATTTGTGCTGCCGGCTTTGCACAAGCCGAAGCACTAAGTCGCCCTCTCGAAAAGATCGACTCCGCACTCTACGGCTGTGATAGCGACGTAGATCTTGTTGATAGATGGCGGATCTTTGGAGAGCTAACTCTCTTTCTTCTTCGAGGACATCTAAGCCGTCTTGACGTGCTTCTTCTGCGTCTTCTTCGACGTAGGCTGCGACTATAGGCGAATCGTGGATCATGTCGGATGGGAGCACCGCTTCTGCGCCATAGACAAGGAAGAAAGGGGTGAATCCGGTTGATCTATTTGTGGTAGTACGAATACTCCATAAGACCGCCGGCAATTCATCAACCCACGCGCCGGCTGCTCGATGTAGAGGAGTTTCAAGCCTCGGCTTAATACCCTGCAGAATAATGCCTTTAGTGTGCTCTACCTGTCCATTGGATTGCGGGTGTGCCACTGATGCCACATCGAGTCGGATCTTTGATCGGCTGCAGAACTTCGCTAGCTCACCGATGGCAAAGTTTGTGCCATTGTCAGTGATAATGCTATGCGGTATGCCGAATCGGGTTGTAATCTCAACGATGAACTTTGTTGCTGTAGCTCCGTCGAGTTTCTTGATGGGCTTTGCCTCCACCCACTTTGTGAATTTGTCGACCGCCACCAGCAGGTGGGTTAAGCCTCCCCTTGCCGTCTTAAAAGGTCCCACCATGTCGAGCCCCCAGACCGCGAACGGCCAAGTGATAGGGATCGTTCGAAGCTCCTGAGCCGGCAAGTGAATCTGCTTTGCGTAGCGCTGACATCCTTCACAAGTCTTGACGATGTTGATAGCATCCTCTTTAGCCGTCAGCCAGAAGAATCCGTGCTGAAACGCCTTGGCGACTAACGCCTTTGCCGCCACGTGATGCCCACATTCGCCGGAGTGGATTTCTTCTAAGATTTGCCGTCCTTCCTCTGGAGAGACGCATCTTTGGAAGATGCCGGATGTGCTCCTCTTGTAGAGTTGTCCGTTAATAATCGTGTACGCCTTTGCTCGACGCTCAATTTGATGGCTTAGCACCTCGTCGTCCTTAGGCAGTTTCTTATTAACCAAGAAATCAATGTAAGGTGTGGTCCAATCTGGGGTTACCAAACACACCTGAACTGATTCTGCCGACAAAGGGTAATCTTCATCGCCGCCTTTGATGGACGGCTTGTGAAGGTGATGGAGGAATACGTCTGGTGGCACCGCCTTTTTCTTGGATCCTATTCTGGCCAAGGCATCAGCAGCTTCATTGTCATCTCGGGAGATATGTCGAACCTCTAAGCCGGCAAAACATCGGCCGAATTCGTCGACTGTTCTTCTGTATTCCGCCATTGTGGGACTCTTCGTGTCCCAACATCCATCGAGTTGCTGCACAACCAAATCCGAGTCGCCATAGCAGAGGATGCGCTGTACTCCCAATTCCTTAGCCATGTGAAGACCGTGTAGGAGAGCCTCATACTCTGCTACATTGTTGGTGGCGTTGAAGTGGATTCGGAGGACATAACTGAGCTTATCACCCTTAGGCGATTTTAGAACTACTCCAGCCCCCGAGCCTTCCTTCATCTTCGAGCCATCGAAGTGCATTATCCAGTACTGAGAATCCGGCAAAGGTGTGCTTTCCATTGCCTCTGTCCAATCTGCAACAAAGTCGGCTAAGACCTGAGATTTGATGGCGGTCCTCGGCTTGTACTGGATGTCGAAAGCTGCTAATTCGATGCCCCATTTGGCGACTCGACCCGTTGCGTCGGCATTGTTGATGATTTCCCTTAACGGAGCCTTGCTGACCACCGTGACTGTGTGATCATGGAAGTAATGACGCAGTTTCCTGGCGGCAAAGAATACGCCATAGGCTAACTTCTGGTAGTGGGGATAGCGTTGCTTCGAATCTGAGAATACCTCGCTAATAAAATAGACGGGGCGCTGATCCGGCCATTGCTTTCCCTCTTCCAGGCACTCAACTACAATGACGGCACTGATAACAAAGTTTGTGGCCGACAAATAGAGCAAAAGAGGCTCTCTTTCCCTTGGAGCCGCCAAGATTGGAGCATGCGTCAATGTATACTTCAGCTGAACTAAGGCTGCTTCTGCTTCCTCCGTCCAGATGAAATTATCCGACTTTTTGAGGAGTTTGTACAGAGGCAAAGCTTTATCTCCAAGCCGGCTAATGAAACGGCTTACAGCCGCGGCGGAACCCGTAAGCCGCTGTATGTCCTTCAGACAAGTCGGCTTCTCGATGTTCTGAATCGCCTTTATCTTTTCCGGGTTAACTTCAATTCCTCTTTGGGAAACAATGAAGCCCAGAAGCTTGCCTGCGGGTACACCGAAGACGCATTTTGCCGGATTAACCTTCATCTGGTACTCCCTTAGGTTTGCAAAGGTTTCCGACAGATCGGCGATGAGATCGCCACGCTTCTTCGACATGACTGCAATGTCGTCAACATAGACGTGAACATTGCGGCCAATTTGCTTGTCCAGACACTGCTGCATACACCTTTGGTAAGTAGCACCGGCATTCTTTAAGCCGAACGGCATTGTGACATAGCAATAATTGCCATACGGCGTAGTGAAGGATGTCTTGATTTGATCTGACTCCTTCATCTTTATCTGATGGTAACCCGAATAAGCGTCCAGAAAACATAGCATCTCTGAGCCGGCAGTTGAATCAATGACCTGATCGATGCGCGGTAAGGCGAACGGATCCTTAGGGCAGGCTTTGTTTAAGCCGGTGAAATCACTGCACATACACAGCTCAGAGGTGTTCTTCTTTGGGACTAGCACGGGATTTGCCAACCAATCAGTGTGGACAACTTCACGAATGAACTTGGCGGCTGTGAGCCTTAGGATCTCCTTTCCAACCACCTTGCGCTTCTCAGTTCCGAGCCGACGAAGGCCTTGCTTGACCGGCTTTGCGTCCTTGTTGACTTTTAGGGAGTGCTCGGCAAGTTTCCTCGGGACACCTGGCATGTCAGATGGTGACCAGGCAAATATGTCCCGGTTCTCACGGAGAAACTTGACGAGCTCGCCTTCCTATTTGTCGTCGAGACCGGTACCGATGATGGCCTCCTTTGTCGGATCATCCTTTGAGAGTTTGATTTTCTTGGTGTCATCCTTTGGCTTGAAGCTTGAGTCGACATTAGAGGACGGCTTTTCAGTCGCCGGCATCTCATCGGGACCAATTGTTTTCTTGAGATCTTCCAACTCTTCCCTGCAGATTGCTTGTTCAGCATGGACAGCATTGGAGGCCTCGCATTCCTTGGCTTTCTTGAAGTCTCCCTTAACTGTGATGACGCCATTGGGTCCCGGCATTTTCAGCATGCTGTAGATGTAGCAGGGCCTAGCCATAAACTTGGCGAAAGCCGGACGTCCAAAGATTGCATGATATGCGCTTCTGAAGGGAACCACCTCAAAAGAGACGTCCTCGGTCCGAAAATTATCGGCTTCACCAAAGGTGACCTTCAGGGTAATTTGCCCCATCGAGGAAGCTTGTCGTCCCGGCACAATCCCATGAAACTTCACAGTGCTGTGGGTGAGTTGCGACTCGGAAATACGCATTCTCCTTAACGTTGCGGCGTAAAGTATGTTGATACTGCTGCCGCCATCCATGAGTACCTTTGTCAACTTGTACTTGTTGACTATTGGGCTGACGACTAAGGCGTAGGTGCGCTTTGCAGGAACTCTATCCGGGTGATCGCTGCGATCCCATGTGATGGGTGTGTCGGACCAATCCAAATATTGAGGAACTGCGGGCACCGTAGCGTTGAGTTCTCGCCAAGCCGCCTTTTCTTTGCGTGAAGAATCTGTTGCCAGGTTGACAATGAGACTTTCGGCATGCTTAGGGAATTTGCTGCCTTTTTCTTTGGAGGCAGCATCATCCGACTCTGAAGCAGCCTCCTCCTTATCTTTGTCGTCCTTCCTGGACTTGCGCTTGTTCCTTGACTTGCCGGCTTTGGGGTCCTTAGCGATGTCTCGATTAATGTGACATTGCTGGAGCGTGTGGGAACTTGTCCCATCTGGCCTCAGATGATGGACACAGGGGTTGTGCTTGATGTCATCATACTTCACCGCTGGTGGCCGGGATGATTGGTTATTTGCCGGCTTCTTGCCTTGCCACTTGCCATTGCTTGAGCCACCCTTTCCAAAGGCGGCAGCGACCTCATGAGAAGGGCCGGCTTGGTCTTCAATCTTCTTTTTCCCGGACTCGCGCCGGCGGCTTTCGGCATCTTCCCTGTTGTCATCATCGGCGGCGGCGTACTTGTTTGCACAAGCGAGTAAGCCCCCCAAAGTTTCCGACTCGTCGCTGTAGATCATGAAACGGAAAGTCGTCCCCTTCCTCAGAGATTGCTTGAAAGCGTGGATCGCCTGAGTTTCTGAGACGCCTTCGCAAACGTTCTTGATTTCACTCCATCGTGAGACGAACTCACGGCTAGACTCGTTCCTTTGCTGCACGCACCGCTGTAAGTCGAAAATCGACTTTGGGCGCTTATATGTGCCCTGGAAGTGCTGGATAAAAACACGCTTCATGTCACTCCAGGTATGAACTGTTCTTTCGGGCAGACCTTCAATCCACATGCGTGCCGTCCCGGTTAACATCAGGGGCAAAAATCGCACTGCTGAGTCGGCGCTGCCTTGATATATGTCGCAGGCACTGACGTAATCTGAGAGCCAGGTCTCAGGATTAGCCGTACCACTGTACTTCTCAACCATCTTTGTTACATTCGACAAAGTGGGAGGTAGAATTTGCTCTCTGATTGTTCTGCCAAAACACTTGGGGCCGAGGTACTGGGCATCTCTGTCCGACTTCCTCTCCTCGATTAGGATTCGAACATCATTGGCTGGTGGCGGTTTAGCAACCGACTTTTCTTGTCTTGGTTCTTCCCTGTGACGGCTTTGGCTTGCCCGGCTTGCATTACGCGGAGGGCTTGGAGTCCTTTGTCGTCGTGGAGGGGGTATGTATTTGGAAGGGTTATCTCCCTCCTTGCGTGGTGGAGGCGGCGGTGGAGATGGCATATGACCTCTGTTATCCTCCCTTCGGGGTTGATTTTCCCCTTCACGTCGTCGCTCCTGACGGGGTTGCGCCGCCTTTTCCTTACAAGGGTCCTCTTTTCGCCCTCGGCTCCGATGCCTTTCCTGACCGGCCTCTCGATGGCGTGAAGATCCTGTCCGGGATTCCGCGCCCCTAGGCTGCTTGTCCTTCGGGTCCTTGCTGTCTTTGTTGTGACTGCTTGAGCCGGCCGGGTCGTCATCTGGGTCGGCAGGGGCAGCAGCCATTGGCTTGTTGGCGGTTGACTTGCAAAGGCGAGAATCATCAACAAGCCGCCCTGTTTTGACTTGCGAGTCATTCTGCTGCTGCTGTGCAACCTCCAGTAGATAAGCCGAATATTTAAGCCGAGCGTCACGATCCAGAGACTTGTCAAACATGACCTCCTGGGCAGCCTCCATATTCTTGGCTGGGGTATTGAAGTAACACAGATTTGTCACCGGGTCACGTCGGTGGTGGTACTTCCTCCAGACTGAATCTACATGATCGGCTTCCCACTTGCTACGGAAATCCAACCTCTTATGCAGGTTCTTATCACGAGCCGGACGGAAAACATCGGCAGCCCCCTTTTCCCTCTGCTTTCGGATGAACTCCGTTTCCTTGTTTGTGAGCTCAACTTCACGCTCTACTATCTGGGCGGCTTGCTCCTCAAGTAGGGCGCGGCGCTTCTCAATGTCGTCCAGCGATGCATTTGGAGGAAGTGGCGTCAACAGTTGCTTGTAGCTCACCATCTTTCTTTCGTGCTCCCTCTCGGCCGCCTCGCCGGTCTTAGCGTCAATGTCGTCTCCTCCATCCGGCACTCTATCTGTCCCCTTCAATGGAGCCAGTGGGGGCACGAAATCCCCCTTGAGGTTTCCGGCTTGCGGAGTTTTTTCTTCGCCATTGGCGGCTTTCGAGGTGTTGGGGTCGGCATTAGGATCCGAGATGTTTCCCATCAAGACCTCGACAGGGCGTCCCAAGCAGGACGCAACCTTCCGACTGAAATCGTCGGATTCTCCTTCAGATTCAGGGTCTTGCTCCATAGGAGCGGTGTCCACCGATCCGGCTTCTGATTCTGCCTCCATCTGCAAGGCAGGAAGGATTGACTCAGGTGGTGTCGTCGACTCGTTTGAGCCGGATTCTCCAGCCATGCCGACGAAGTGGAAACCCGGCGCCGCCCCTGAGGTTGCGTCATCTTCGGAGTCCTCATCGTCAGCATCAAACGCTAGATCCAGATCAGCTAGCTCCTCAGAGTCCAAATCCGATCCGTCTTCAAAGTTGTAGGGGTGGGCGGTGGGCAAACTCGATGTGAAACCGAGATCGTCCAAAGCCTGGGCGGTGAAGCCGACGAAGATGTCGAAGCCGCCGATGGAGACAGTGGACCAGCCGGCGGGATCCTCCTTTGCCGGCGTCCAGAGGCCATCGTTGAAGACGTGGCCGGCTCCCGATTCGTCGAAGTAGCTCACCATGTCGACTGCGATGGTGTCGCCGACTCCGCCCGCAACTCCTGGACAGATCGAAACCCCAGAGGTCTCCAGCCCCACGGTGGGCGCCAACTGTCGTGGTATTGTCGAATCTAGCCGTGGCAGGGGTGCCATCGAGCTAGGTAGAGTGAAGGGTTTTGGAGAAGTTGGGGATTCCGGCTTAGGGATAGACACGAGTTTACCCAGCTTCGGATCACACAACGGTGGCGTGATCCTACGTGCTGCTATAAATCACTATATAGGCAATATCGCCGAATTACAGTGAGATCTCGCCGAGATTGAGGTTCTTGTCGAGATGAATCATATCAAGAGTGCGTGCCCTAAGGCGTCCCATAGGCCGGCTTATAAAGGCGTCCGGCCTAGGGCTTACAGGAGAAAACCTACCGACTGAGTCAGAGTCCTAAACTAATCTGGCTTGGGCTTTGTCTTGTGGGCCAAGTCTTCCGCAATACCAGCCGCCTTCTGGAACCTTCCTTAGCCGGATGGGCCTCCTGCGCTTCATCATACTGGGCCGCACGATAAGCCGGAATTCGGCTTATCACCACTATGGGCCACCCTGGTATTCTGGCTTAACTCCATATCCGTGAGGGTACCTATTCGGCATAACCCCAACACGCACGGAGGCAAACAATTTAAGGAATATATGAGGAAGGAAGATGTGGACTTCCTAGTTTTTCACGAGACAATCAGACAAGACTTCTCGATTGCTGAGGTGCAGGAGCTTAGTAGACACAAGTTCGTTTGGCAGTGGATACCGACCAATGTGTTCTCATCGGGTGGTATCCTCCTTGGCGTCAAGGAGGACAGCTTCGAGGTAGAGGACATGGACTGCGGAGAATTCATTGTAAGTAATCCCTCGCCCATATATGTCTAACTTCCAGTGGAAGGTTATTATCGTTTATGGCCCCGCGGAGCATAGAGGTCCTGAGAGCTCTTTGCTGAGCTAAAATCGAAGGTGGAGCGGTGTTCTATCCCGCTTGTGATAGCTGGGGATTTCAACCAGATCATGTTCGCGAATGATAAAAGATCGACAAACATGAACCTCTCTAGGATGCGGATGTTTAATGAAGGCATCACAGATCTCGCTCTTAGATATATCATGCGAGTGGGCGCGAGGTACACCTGGGGACTAAGAACCGGGTTCACCTGACCCAGAGTGTGTTGGATCGGCTCTTTGTACATCTTGAGTGGGAGGTTGCCTTTCCTTTGTGCTCCCTGCCTGCAAACTAAGATTGGCTCTACCACTCACCCCTCCTCCTATCTACAGGGGGAGGTCCCCTACTGCGGTTGAACCGCCTCCACTTTGAGAATTTCTAGCTTGTTCAGCCAGGATTCGTGGAAGCGGTCCAACTTAAGTGGACAACCGCAGTCTCATCCCCGTCGCGCATGTATAATGTGGTGGACGTGTAGCACCATTGTGCTAAGATGGCCCTTCAATTCATGAGGGGTTGGGGCTCCAATCTTGGGGCCGAGGTTAGACAGGAAAAGGTGTCAATCCTAGGTGAGATCCAAACGCTTGATCAAGTGTTGAATTTTGTTGGCCTAACCACCGAGGAGTAGCTTTAGCCGGGTAGCTCTTGAGAACTCCCTTATGGAGATCTACAAGGTTTAGGAGACCGTCTCGCGCCACAGAGCCGCCAAAATTGGATTTTGAAAGGGGATGTGAATACTGCCTACTTACATGCGATTGCCCATGGGAGGCGTCGAAAGTGCTCCATACCTTGCCTTTGGTAGGGTGGTAATATATATTGGAGGATGCCAGGGATATGCACCCATATCTACTCCTTTTATAGGGAGCTATTCTTGATGGGATCTCGCTCTAGGTTGCGTTATCGGAATACTTTTGGCTAGCTAGGGCCATGGTCTGTAATGAAGAGAATGTGGAGCTCACCCTCCCATTCCTGTCGGGAGAGGTAGCCCGAGCGATTATGTGGATGAAGGAAAATTCGTCCCTAAGATCGGATGGTCTTCTGATTATTTTCTTCCAGCAATTCTAGGAGATATATGAAGACGATGATCATGCCAGCGTTTCAGTAATTCTATATTGGAACACTGGTTATGTCTCGCCTTAAGCTAGTTTGGCGTAAATACCTTGATCCCCAAGGTTGTGGGGGCCACGGATATCCACGATTTTAGGCTGATCACGGTGATCAATGTCATCCAACGGATCTTCGAAAAGGTGTGCACAACATGGATTACTATAGTTATGGAGCACCTGAAGCATCCCTACCAGTTTGCTACTGTTAAAAGCCAGTATATCCACGACGAAATTCTAGCTCTTCATGAGATCATCCATGTGGTGAAGGTTCGACGCAATAAAGACGTACGACCATCTTGACTGGGCTTTTCTCTATCAAGTCCTTGAACGACAGGAGTAGATGACGGATGATTGGGTGGATCATGCAACTATTTATGAGTGGTAATACCACTATCAAAATAAATGGAGAAGTGGGTCCCCATTTTAGGTCCTCTTGTGGAGTAAGACAGGGGCACTCATTTCCCCTCCTTTATAACTCCACAATTGACTCTCTGGAAGAAATCTTAGATAAATCTATACTTCCAGAAGGCTTAGGGCCGTCTGGACTGGGCTTTTCTCTGTCATGTCCTTGAACGGAGAGGGGTAGATGACTAGATGATTGGATGGATCATGCACCTATTTATGAGTGGTAATACCTCTATAATATAAATGGAGAAGTGGCTCCCCATTATTGGTCCTCTTGTGGAGTAAGGTAGGGGGACCCAATTCCCCCTGCTTTTTAACTCTGCAATTGACTCTTTGGCGGAAATCTTAGATAAGACGAATGTGGTCGGCCGTATATGTGGTGTGGTGGGGAAACTTATGACCCACCTTCAGTATGCAGATGACACCTTCATCATAGTAGAGGAGTGGGGACTTGATATTATTAATCTTAAGCTCCTTCTCCTTGTTTTGAGGCCATGTCTGGGAATCAAATTCGATTAAACCGAAGTTGTGATCATGGAGTATTCCCCCGAGGATCAACAACGGATTGTGGACAACATAAACAGTAGGTTGTCTGCCTTTCTTGTTAATTATCTAGGGACGCCGCGCCGTGATACTAGAATCCTTATCAAGGATCTAGATCCGCTAGTAGGATGGGTCAACTTGAAGGCCAAGCCCTGGAGTGGGAGGTTAATTTACCTCCAAGAGAAGTAAGAAAATACACATATATTCTTGACTCTACAGTCCCCATGTGGTGGAGTTATATATCCTTTCAGAGGGGGTACGTGGCAACTTCGACAACGAGGTATCCCGCTTCTTCTGCCACATGTCCATTGGGTATCAAAAGTACTGATACGTGTCAAACGTATCTATAATTTTGTATTGATCCATGCTTGTTTCATATCATTGTTACATGTTTTCATCATCTTATTATATCATTTTTATGCATTTTATTGGACTAACCTATTAACAAGACGCCCAATGCCAGTTCCCTGTTTTTGCTGTTTTCTATTCAAAAAATCTACTTCTGGAAATATTCTCGGAATTGGACGAAAATTTACGGGAATTATTTTACACCAAGACGAAGACGGAGTCCAGAGGGCAGCCTGAGGGGCCACCCACAGGGCAGGGGCGACCCCCCGCCGCGGCCAGAGGTGGGCCCGCGGGTGGGACCCGCCCCTGCGCCTGTGGCACCCTCTCGGTCCCTCCGACGCCTATAAAATCACTTTAACCCTAAAAACGTCGAGGCGGTGATTATTTTCCACGAACTCCACCCGAAGCCGCCGCCATCTTGAAACCTAATTCGGGGAGATTCTGAAGTTGTTCCTGGCACGCTGCCGGAGGGGAGATTGATCCCGGAGGGCTCTACATTGCCACGCTTTCCGCCGAGATGATGTGTGAGTAGTTCCACCTTGGTCTACGGGTCCAAGGCAGTAGCTAGATGGTTGTCTCTCTCCCTTGTGCTTCATGTTTATGATCTTGTGAGCTGCCGGATCGACTATTGTAATGCTATATGATGTGTTTGTTCGGATCCGATGGATTATGAAGTTATGATCAAATTGTACATGGTTCTTATATGTTAATTTATGTTCTTGCATGCTCTCCGATGTGTGTAGTTACTTTGGCCAAGTGGTTGCTTGTATCTCCAAGAGAGAGTATTTATGCTAGATAGTTTGTTCATGCCCCCTCTTGTGCCTGGGCACAAGTGACAAAAACGTCTAAGGACGAGGGTGTGTTGTTGCGACTAGGGGTAAAACAGCGGTGTTTATGTCTACGTGATTATAAATATTGCTTACATCATACACTTTACTTAATGCAAATGTCTGTTGTTTGCAACTTAATACCGATGGGTGATAGGCTGGATAGCGATCCCTAGGTGGACTTCTTAGACAAAGATGCAGTTGGATGACGGTCTTTGTTATTTGTTGTGATTCCTACATGAATATTACCAGGAACACTTTGATATAGCTAGATTAAGTTTGTGTCATAATCTTGTCAATTGCTCAACTGTAATTTGTTTACCTATCATAAGAGTATTTTATTTATTGGAGAGACACCACTAGTGAACCCATGGCCCCCGGTCTATCTTTTTACATTGTTTACAACTCTGTTTACTTGATTTTTATATTAACTTTCTCGCTGGTCCGTTTCCATAAATTCATTCACTACACTATATGTTTAACCGCTTTGTTTTCAGCAGACCGGGAAGATTGACAACCTTCCTGCCGTTGGGGAAAAGTAATTGTTTGAGTGTGTGCAGGTCCACATTCGTCGACGGTTGAGTGCCAGAGATTGTTAATGTGCACCTCGTTGTTGATTTCAAAGTTCTACTAGTTTGTTAAACCTTGGTTCTTCACTGAGGGAAAACTGCTACTTGCTACATCCACGCCTTCGCTTGGGGCACTGATACATCCATTTTGCATCACTATTTTATATCATAATTTACTGTTATTCATGGATATATTTCATATTAAAATGCATTACTTATGTTATTTTATCTTATTTTTCATGTTTGATGATCGTTGGTGATTTGACCGTCGGAGCCCAGAATCAGCTGGAAAAAACACCGTTAAGATACTAAACTTCTGCAATTCTAGAAATTCCGCAAAAATTTAGAGATTATTATTTCGCCAGAAGACGAGGGGAGCCAGAAGGGCGACCAGAGGGGGCCACTGGGTGGCCAGATGCCACCCAGGTGCAGCCCCACCCTTGGCCGCGCCTAGGTCCCACCTGGAGGCCCAGCGCCGCCTCCGGCTTCCCCCTTTCGCGTATATGATCCCTTTGACCTAAAATTCACAAGAGATGCTTCAAAGAAATATTCCGCCGCCGCCTCAGGGGCGGAAACCACAGAGAGAGAAAAGCTCTCCGGCAGGGAGAAATCTGTCGGGGAAATTCCTTCCCGGAGAGGGGAAATCGTCGCCATCGCCATCGCCATCACCACAGGCTTCATCGGGATCATCATCAACATCATCCTCACCGACAGCACCATCATCTCCACAGCTCCACTTCGTTCCGCTGCTGCATCTAGGGTTATACTTGTTGTAGTTCATTGGGATCACTTTTCCGGTGTTGATTGCCTTGTGTAGTTGATGCTATTGAGTTTTATCGGTGAAATACTTTTATGACCAGATTTCTATTCATCCATTTATCACCTCTAATCATGATCCATATGATGTATCGTGAGTAGTTCTTAGTTCTTGATGGTTTGATATTTAAGTTGTGGTGTTATTCTTCTAGTGGTGTTGTCTGTTGTGTGAACGTCGACTACTTGACACTTCACCTTTATGGTCCTAGGGGAATGCATCGTGTATTTAGTTTGCTTGTGTGGTGGTTGCTGGATTGACAGAAACCTAAACCCCCGCCGGTAAACTAGTGCATGAGGGAGTGTAGGATCTCAGAGTTTAAAGCTGTGGTTAGTTAATTCTTAGATACTTCCTTGCATTTGCGGATGCTTGTAGGGAAGTGTAATCACAAGTGTGTACTAGTCCAAGTAAGGGCGGTTCATTAGCATAGGTTCACCCACACAACACTTAGCAAAACATTAAACATTAAGCAGCGGTATGAAGCGGAAGTGACTTGACATAATTCCCATGTGTCCTCAGGAGCGTTTTATCCATCATAAGTAACATCACCGGCTTGTCCTTTGTGCTAAAAAGGATTGGGCCATTTGCTGCAATTATGATTGCTCTCGTTTACGTACTCGCACTTTATTTACTTGTTACTATAAAAACCCATAAAAACTTGTCTGCTAGTATTTGCAGTGAAACCTTGCACGAATCTACAAGCCAGCACCTTCTGCTCCTCGTTGGGTTCGACACTCTTATTTATCGAAAGTACTACGATAGATCCCCTATACTTGTGGGTCATCAAGACTATTTTCTGGCGCCGTTGCCGGGGTGTAAAGCGCTATTGGTAAGTAGAATTGGTAAGGAAAACTTTTATTGCAAGTGTTGTTTTTATCTTTGCTTGTTGCTCTACTTCATTATGGAGCCATCTGAGTTTGAATCGACATTTGGAGACACCCTCTCCGCTGCTCTTGTGGTAGCAAGAGGTCCTCCACCTACTGAAATTATTCCATTTAGAATACCTATGGGAATTGTTGATCGTGTTATGAGTAACCGCTATGCAGGAGACGGAACTGTTCATCCTGGTTTTCACTTGCTATTTATGAGAGAAATATGTGGTTTGTTTTAAGATTGCAGGTGTTTCTATTGAAGCAATAATGCGGAAATTATTCTCATTGTCATTGAAAGACGGAGCTATGGAGTGGTATAGGTTATTGGATGATTCTCATCTATTGGATTGGGAAAAAATTGTGCCTCTCTTTTATGCTAAAATTTATCCTCTGCATGAAATTCACCAAGACATGAATTTTATTTATAACTTATGGCCTCGCAAGGGAGAAAGTATTGTTCAAGCTTGGGGGAGATTGAAAGCTTTAATGCTTAAATGTCCTATTCATGATATCCCCAGAAGTATTATAGTCACCAATTTTTATGCAAGACTCTCTCGCCATGACAAAGACTTGCTTGATGCTTCATCTGTTGGATCTTTCACAAATAAGAAAATTGATTATAAATGGGATCTTCTTGAGAGAATTCAACGCAATACTGAAGATTGGGAAATAGATAAAGGTAATGAATCAGGTATAATTTGTGATTATGAATGCATTAAATCTTTTGGTGAAACTCCTGATTTTCATGAGTTTAGTGCTAAATATGGGCTCGATTCTCAAATCATTGTTGATCTCTTTAATGTTTTTGCCTCTTAAATTGATATTCATAAGCAAAAGTGGAACAAATTTCATGAACCAATTAAATAAATCGAAATTACTCCTACTCCTGAAAATGCAATACAGGTCCATACTCCTGGTCCTATTTTACCTGTTTCTTATGTTGAGAAATTGCCTTTTCCTGTTAGAGTAAAAGAACATGCTGTGATTACTAAAGTTGTTAAGAAAAGTGGAAAGAAAGCTAAAGAACATGATGAACAACTAAAAGTTCAACCTTCAGTAGCTTTAGTTAAAGATTTAACAGGGGAAATGTAGAAGGAGGCCATATAATTTTTTGTGAGGATGCTTCTAATATTGTTAGACCCCCGAAAGGAAAAGTTAAAAAGGTTGGTGCTCTTGTTATTTCTGTGAAAATTGGTGATCATTGCTATTATGGTTTGTGTGATATTGGTGCTAGTTTCAGTGCAATACCTTTTTCTCTATATCAAGAAGTAATGCATGAAATTGGGACTTGTGAAATTGAAGATATTTGTGTGGTTATTTAGCTCGCTAATAGAGATACTATCTCTCTGGTGGGAATTGTTAGAGATGTTGAAGTATTATGTGGAAAGATCAAATACCCTGCTGATTTTCTTGTGCTTGGTTCAGTTTTAGACAATTCTTGTCCTATCATATTTCGGAGACTGATGGGGGATACTTTATAGGTAGGCCCATGGACCCGGAAAGTGGACCCGCCAAGACCAAGAAGGCCAAAGCCGAGTCACGTATCAAGTCGCATGGGCTGGGCTGGAGACAAGCCGGCCAAGGCCCATAATGAGAAAGGACCCGCCGGAAGGAGTCCGTACAACCGGAGTCTAAACTTGGAAGACCAAGACGTAGAGTAGGACTCCGTGTTCTAGTGTGACTCGGTGTAATTGTAAGTCCAGAGACCCGGCAAGCCTTTAAGCGGGTCCTGGACCTTAGATCGATAGGTTCCAAGAGAAAAGCTAAGCTTCAGCCAATAGAGAAACCCTAGCCACCAGAGAGAAGTCGCCGGCTCCTAAGTTGTGGGAGCCGGGTCCTTGTATCGAGATACAATACTTGCAGTGCTATTATAGATTGCAGAAAGGAAAAGGTTTACACAAATTTGACGGTGTGAATGAATGTGAAAGTTATGAGTTTAATTTTTCCAAGTTTGCTAAACAACGTCATGAAAAAGAATTGCCTAATGAGGACTGTAAAATTGAAAAACTTGCCGCTATTGTTGTTGCTCCTAATGATCCTTTGCAGCAATTCATGGAAGACCATGATAGTGAGGTTTTCATGCAGGAAAGGAATGATTTGGAGGACATCTTTCTCCATCAACCTGCAATTCTTAAACATAATTTACCCGTGGAATCCTTAGGGATGCCCACCCCTCCTAAGGGAGATCTTGTTTTTGGACTTAAAACTCTTCGTGATGATCTTAAATATGCATATATTGATGAAAAGAAAATATATCTTGTTCTTATTAGTGCTAAACTTTTAGGACAGGAAGAAGAGAGATTATTGGAAGTACTTCGGAAACATCGAGGCGTGATGGGATACACTTTGGATGATCTTAAAGGGATTTCTCCTGCTATATGTCAACATATAATTAATCTTGAGCCTGATGCAAAACCTGTTGTTGATCATCAACGGAGGTTAATTCCGAAAATGAAGGAAGTGGTAAGAAACGAGGTGCTCAAACTCCTCGAAGCAGGTATAATTTATCCTATTGCTGATAGTAGGTGGGTTAGTCCGGTGCATTGTGTTCCTAAGAAAGGAGGTATTACTGTCGTTGCAAATGAAATTGATGAGCTTATCTCTCAAAGAGTTGTAGTCGGTTACAGAATGTGCATTGATTTTCGAAAATTAAATAAGGCTACAAAGAAAGATCATTATCCTTTACCTTTTATTGATCAAATGTTAGAAAAGCTTTCCAAGAATACTCATTTTTGTTTTCTTGATGGTTATTCTAGTTTTTCTCAAATTGCGGCCAGACACCAAGACCAAGAGAAAACAACTTTTACCTGTCTGTATGGAACTTATGCTTATAGACGCATGCTTTTGGTTTATGTAATGCACCTGCTACTTTTCAAAGATGCATGTCTGCTATTTTTCATGGCTTTTGTGAGAAAATTGTACAAGTATTCATGGACGATTTCTCTGTCTATGAGACTTCTTTTGATAATTGCCTGCACAATCTTGACAAAGTTTTGCAGAGATGTGAAGAGACAAACCTCGTTCTGAATTGGGAGAAATGCCATTTTATGGTTAAGGAAGGTATTGTTCTTGGACATAAAATCTCTGAAAGAGGCATTGAAGTTGATAGAGCTAAAATTGAAGCTATTGAAAAGATGCCATGTCCAAGAGATGTTAAAGGTATACGCAGTTTTCTTGGTCATGCTGGTTTTTATAGGAGGTTTATAAAAGATTTTTCCAAAACTTCGAAACCTCTTACTAATCTTTTGCAAAAAGATATTCCTTTCATTTTTTATGATGATTGTAAAGAAGCTTTTGAAATTCTTAAGAAAGCTTTAACAACTGCTCCAGTTGTTCAGCCTCCAGATTGGAATTTGCCTTTTGAGATAACGTGTGATGCTAGTGATTTTGCTGTAGGTGCTGTCTTAGGACATCGCATTGATAAAAAAATGAATGTTATTCATTATGCTAGCAAAACTCTTGATAGTTCTCAAAAGAATTATGCAACTACTAAAAATGAATTTTTAGCTGTTGTTTTGCTTGTGATAAGTTTAGACCTTATATTGTTGATTCTAAAGTAACTATTCACACTGATCATGCTGCTATTAAATATCTCATGGAAAGAAAGATGCTAAGCCACAGCTTATTAGATGGGTTCTTTTGTTGCAAGAATTCAATTTGCATATAGTTGACAGGAAGGGTGCTGATAACCCGGTTGCTGATAAATTGTCTAGAATGGAAAATATACTTGATGATCCTATTCGTGTTAATGATAGTTTTCCAGATGAACAGCTGGCAGCCATAAAGGTAAATACTCGTGATAATCCTTGGTATGCAGATTATGCTTACTTTATTGTTTCCAAATATTTGCCTCCAAATTTTACTTATCAGCAAAGGAAGAAATTCTTTTATGACCTGAGGCATTATTTTTGGGACGACCCACATTTATATAAAGAAGGAATTGATGGTATTATTCGGTGTTGTGTCCCTGAGCATGAACAAGGAGAAATTTTGAGGAAATGCCGTAGCAGTCCTTATGGTGGACATCATGCTGGAGACAGAACTGCACACAAAGTGCTACAATCAGGTTTTTATTGGCCTACTCTATTCAAGGATGCAAGAAAATTTATTTTATCTTGCAATGAATGCCAAAGAGTTGGTAATATTAGCAGATTTAATGAAATGCCTATGAATTATTCTCTTGTTATTGAACCATTTGATTGTTGAGGATTTGACTTTATGGGTCCTTTCCCTAGGTCGCATGGTAATACTCATATACTTGTTGTTGTTGATTATGTCACTAAATAGGTAGAAGCCATTACTACTCCTAGTGTTGATCATAAAATCTCTTTGGAAATTCTTAAGGATGTCATCTTTCCTAGGTTTGGTGTGCCTAGATATCTTATGACTCATGGAGGTTCTCATTTTATTCATGGTGCTTTTAGAAAAACTCTTGCTAAATATGATGTTAATCATGGAGTGTCTTCACCATATCATCCCCAAACTAGTGGACAAGTGGAATTAACAAATAGGGAGATTAAGTCAATCTTGCAAAAGACCATTAATAAATCTAGAAAGAATTGGTCTAAGAAACTTGATGATGCTTTATGGGCTTATAGAACTGCTTACAAAAATCCCATGGGCATGTCTCCTTATAAAATGGTTTATGGAAAAGCTTGTCATTTACCACTAGAGTTAGAAAATAAAGCTTATTGGGCAACTAAAGAGCTTAATGATGATTTTAAACTTGCTGGTGAGAAAAGGTTGCTTGATATGTTCTTTAGATGAGTGGAGAAGTGAAGCTTATGAAAATACCAAATTATTTAAAGAAAAAGTTAAGAAGTGGCATGATAAAAAGATTTTGAATAGGGAATTTAATGTTGGAGATAAAGTATTATTGTGTAGGTCCCGTCTCATATTTTTTGCAGGAAAACTCCTATCAAAATGGGAAGGCCCCTTTATTATTGAAAAAGTTTATCGTTCCGTTGCCATCAAAATTAATTCATTGGACGGAGATAAACCACAAGTGGTTAATGGCCAGAGGCTCAAGCATTACATTTATGGTGATCCACTTGAAAAAGATGTTGATATAATACAAGTTGTGACTCCGGAAGAATTCATCAAAAACAAATACCGGAAGGATCCAGAGTAAGAATTGGAATAGGTATCAGTTCTAGTAAGTAAACTTCCTCGTAAAATTCCAGAAAATTTATATTTGTCGTTTTTAGGAAATATAATAAATTTCGAGACAAAGAAGAGATGGAGTTGGAGACCTAGGTGCCCAGGTGGCACCTGGATGCGGTCCAGACTTGGGCCGCGCCGGGTCCCACCTGGAGCCCCAGGAGACCTCCTCCGACTCCGCCTTGTCTTGTCGCTTCCCTTTTGTTCGGAATTTTTTTGCTATATATTCACCCAGATCTCTCGAGGTCCGTATCTCGTGTTTTCGACGCTTTTTGTTTTTGAGTTGTGTCTGTCAGGGTTTCAAGCCCTAGATCAAGATGTCTTCTTGTAGGTCAAGTGGAGAGGACTACGCCGCTAGGCGCCGTCGCGAACTCCAGCGGGACATCAACACAAGAGATTTTGTTGGATGGGCAACCGAGGAAGAGATTGCCACTAGGAGGGCTGATATGGAACACAACATCTTGGAAGAAGGAGGGCGCCACCACGTCGTTCTGCGGGACCAGCAACTAGGACACCAAGGCCAAGCAATCCCACTTTTGTGGGATCCATTAACTATCAGCGTGCTTTTTCTCACAATATGCAGGGAGCAATGTCGCCGAGTCTTGATCCACTCTCAATCCCTGTCGTTGCTGAAGCACATAGAGTCACAAACCAGTTTTGTGAGCAATACCGCGCGCTTAGGACATAAGTGGAAATACTCCAAGAAGAGAACACTAGGACTCCGCCGGATGCTAGCAACGTTTCCACACACCTATTACTGTAGTTCCGCCATCACCACCAAGGGAGTAATTTGGACGTCATGGGTAATGGCACTCCCCTGGCTTGTTCCAAGCTTGGGGAGTGCCCCGGTATCATCATTATCTTTTATCTTTTTGTCGTGTGTCATGTCTTGAGTAGAGAGGTTATCATATGAAAATCATGAGTTAGTCTTGTATCCGTTGGTGTGGTTGTCGTTATGGAATATTAATGAGAAGTCATGTTTTTACTTTCCCGCACCTTTTATTCTAGCAAGTAATCTCTTGATATCTTAGGAAGAGTGTTGGCCTCACATTGGGTGTAACCTTGAAAATCCTTTTGAGTGTTGGCAAACATAGCATTGGTCAGTAGCAATAATTCTTGGATGCTTGAGTAGAGAAGAAAGTTTCACTTGCAAATATATTATCTTTGATATCTTACAGATTTGTCTGTTTCCAAGCCTTATATTCTTGAATAAAAATCTTTATGCTGACAAGGAAGACGGCTCTCTAAGGTATGATCAATCTTATCGCTGGTAATATATATTGTGTGTATCTCTCAACACTTATGTTTGCCATAACCTTGCTAGCCTAAACCTTGCATTGAGAGGGAATACATCTCGTGCATCCAAATCATTGAGCCAAATACCTTTGCCATTTGTGTCCACCATACCTACCTACATGTGGTATTTCCTTGCCACTCCACGTAAATTTGTCATGTGCTACCTTTAAACTTTCAAAAATTTCCCTTATGTGTCTCTGTTTTTAAGCTCATGGGGAAGCAGTAGCGAAGCTAGATATAACCTATGACAAGTAAGGTCATTTCCCCATTTCACCTAGTGAGGATGGATTACGTGCTCACTTGAATTTGCCGAGAGCTGGCAAGAGACCCCGTGTCTCAATCAAAATATAAATATAACCCACCATTCTCCTCCGCACAGTGCAAACCTAAGAAATCAGTCAAACATTGGTTAGTGGTGAAACAAAGGAGAACGAGGAGTGACCTCATTCCTCTAATTACCAGCCGCTCTCAAAAGTCTAAAAGCCTTGCTTGGTAGAGGGGACTAGCTAGTTTCTTTACTGTGGAGTCGTTGAAAAAAGCATGCATATCTCAAAACTGTTTTACTTCTGTTTCAAAAATTAAAAAACTCTTGCACATGACTAATCCCCGCTTCCCTCTGCGAAGGGCCTTTCTTTTACTTTTATGTTGAGTCAGTCCACCCATCCTTTCTGTTCTTTATTAGTAAAACAAATTGTGTTGAGTTGAGATACAATCAATTACATTTCAGCAATATATTTGATCATGTTTTATTGCAGTTGACAGTACCATTTTGGTAAACAAGTTGAAAGTTGAGCTTTGCTAAACAATCATCTTCCTCGTACGATATTTATGCTTTTATTGCAAGAATCTAAATCTTGGAAGTTTCCAATGATGCATAGTGCCTTTGATAATTGAAACTTGTGATATATGCTAAATAATAGCTCTCATATATAGATTCTCCTTGAAAGATAATTTTGATATTTAGATGTTCTCTGATCAAGAACAGAGTTTGCCATTGCTCAATTATGTTTTTCTTTGTGCACCTCTATAAGTGATTGAATCATCACTTGTTCCTTAAGTTTGATATGAGAAAAAGCTGTTGTGTAGAATGAGTGTGTGTGTGTTTGGTAAATACTAATGCTTCTTGTCTGTATTCGTTATTATCCACACTTCACTCCATAAACCTGTGGTCATGATTACCAAGCTCAGTATTCGCTTGGGGACAAGCAAAGTCTAAGCTTGGGGGAGTTGATACGTCCATTTTGCATCACTATTTTATATCATAATTTACTGTTATTCATGGATATATTTCATATTAGAATGCAATACTTATGTTATTTTATCTTATTTTGCATGTTTGATGATCGTTGGTGATTTGACCGCCGGAGCCCGGAATTAGCTGGAAAAAGCACCGTTAAGATACAGAACTTCTGCAATTCCAGAAATCCCGCAAAAAATCAGAGATTATTATTTCGCCAGAAGACTAGGGGAGCCAGAAGGGCAACCAAAGGGGGGCACTGGGTGGCCAGACGCCACCCAGGCACGGCCCCACCCTTGGCCGCGCTTGGGTCCCACCTGGAGGCCGAGTGTCGCCTCCGGCTTCCCCCTTTCGTGTATATGATCCCTTTGACCTAAAAATCACGGGAGACGCTTTGAAGAAATATTCAGCCGCCGCCTCGGGGGCGGAAACCACATAGAGAGAAAAGCTCTCCGGCAGGGAGAAATCTGTCGGGGAAATTCCTTCCCGGAGAGGGGAAATTGTCGCCATCGTCATCGCCATCACCACGGGCTTCATCGGGACCATCATCGACATCATCCTCACCGACAGCACCATCATCTCCATAGCTCCACTCCGTTCCGCTTTTGCATCTAGGGTTATACTTGTTGTAGTTCATTGGGATCACTTTTCCGGTGTTGATTGCCTTGTGTAGTTTATGCTATTGAGTTTTATCGGTGAAATAGTTTTATGACCAGATTGCTATTCATCCATTTATCTCCTCTGATCATGATCCATATGATGTCTCGTGAGTAGTTCATTTAGTTCTTGAGGACATGGGGAAGTCTTGTTTCAAGTAGTGGAATTATGCTGAGTAGTATTTAATGGTTTGATATTTAAGTTCTGGAGTTATTCTTCTAGTGGTGTTGTGTGAACGTCGACTACATGACACTTCAACTTTATGGTCCTAAGGGAATGCATCGTGTATTTGTTTGCTTGTGTGGTGGTTGCTGGATTGACAGAAACCTAAACCCGCGCCGGTAAACTAGTGCATGAGGGAGTGTAGGATCTCAGAGTTTAAAGTTGTGGTTAGTTAATTCTTAAATACTTCCTTGCATTTGCGGATGCTTGTAGGGAAGTGTAATCACAAGTGTGTACTAGACCAAGTAAGGGCGGTTCATTAGCATATGTTCACCCAGACAACACTTAGCAAAACATTAAACATTAAGCAGCAGTATGAAGCGAAAGTGACTTGACATAATTCCCATGTGTCCTCAGGAGTGTTTTAGCCATCATAAGTAACATCACCGACTTGTCCTTTGTGCTAAAAAGGATTGGGCCATTTGCTGCAATTATTATTGCTCTCTTTTACTTACTCGCACTTTATTTACTTGTTACTATAAAAACCCATAAAAACTTGTCTGTTAGTATTTGCAGTGAAACCTTGCGCAAATCTACAAGCCAGCACCTTCTGCTCCTCGTTGGGTTCGACACTCTTATTTATCGAAAGTACTACGATAGATCCCCTATACTTGTGGGTCATCAAGCACCACCCAACTCCATCAATTACACCATCAAGTACCATATGGTAAAATGGGATGATACTTGCGCACCAAGGATCTTGCGGCTATAGATATTTTGGCATCACGCCACATGAATGTTGCCTTGATGCTAAAATGGTTTTGGTGGATCCTTGATGAACGGGGTCCATCACGGCAACTCCTTATAGCCAAGCACCTAATGACTTGTCCTTGCATGGCCCAAGATCAGTAGGAGGGATATTAGTTTTTGAGATCCCTCTAGGATATCAGGCATGTGATCCACCTAGGGATCACTACCTCCATAGGCGATGTATAGGGTACCCTGTTTTGGCTAGATTTGTGGCTTTGTAGGCGACCCCTATGTTATGGGTTCCCTGATCTATTCGTGATTTTCTCAGACCCGATTGTTTTGGTGGCTGATGTGGCCCAAAATAGGAGTTGGAACTTTTAGTTCCGATGAACTTTTGGCCCAGAGGATTAGCCTCAAAATACTTTTGGTCCAGAGGAAACTAATTATTGGGCTTTGTTGCGTGCGCGCCTCCCGCCGTCACTCTCGAGCTCTCCAAATAGTGTTTTGTGGCACCTCTCACCCTCCACGATCTTCCATTAGATCCATGTATCGGGCCCTATTTGGAGGGCCCTCACTGCCTTGGAGTTTCCCTTCGTGGAAAGCCCTAATACCTTTAAAAATTAAGAATTTTTTCGATAGTTACTCTAGGACCTCCTTTCCTCGGGCGTTGAGGTGACAAAGCGTCACGGCCCAGGCGATGGCATGTTCCCTCTTTGTGCGGTCTCGAAGTCTGGGACCCACGTTCTCTTCTCCTGTTTTGCTGCATTCTTCCTGTGAAGACGACATACTTTTTTCATTGTTGGGTCCAACTAGTTAGGAAGGACTACGCATATTTTCACCTAGGTAGGGAGTGGCGCTTGATTCACCATCATCATGGTGGATTGTCCAACTGCTCCACCCATTACTTTGGAAGAATCCACTAGGGTGTTCTCTCCTCCGTATTCAGCCACCATTAGAACTCCTCCCCGACGTGCACCGACTCATCCAAGATCATCTCCGATCAGGAAGAATCAATAGTTCTCCACCTTTTGTGACAATCTTACACCAATTACGACGAATATCCACTCTTAGAGAATGGGAGGTGGAGAGATCATGAGCGATCACCATGATCCTAATCCAACTTCAGTCATGGTCATGTCGTCTGCATGCCTATATCAACGACTTGACGTTCGTGTGCTTGTAAATTCAATATATAAACCAACGAGTGAGCATCAATCATGCATGCAACCTCTCTTCTGCTCGGTTGAGATAAGTTGTTTCAACCACAGTCCACCATTTAACCTTCCAATGGCACAAATGGCATGCAAGTTCCATTGTAAACGACAACTTGCTTGCTAATTTCGTGCTTTTGGACAATTAATGTTATGTTAGGTGAAGACTTAGTAGAAACACCAAGGGTCAATTTCTTCTTTGCATAAGAATCTTTGAAGTGTTCCACGTAGTTAAGAGTGATGGTACTTGGCATCACTTAAGCGCATCTAGAATCCTTATGTGGTTTTGGATGATTTTCATGGAAATATCCCCTGGAGGCTATTTATGTGTTTATAATTGTTAGGAATATGTATCCTAGAGGCGATTTATATTCCGCTTGTATTCATAGAACATCCATGTAATGAGCTATTCGCACTTGTCAGCAAATGATTCGATTATGGAACTGAGTGCTTAACTTAGTTCACTATGGCTTTGTCTTTAGTCATTTGAGGTTGTGTCGTACACACACTATCGAGACTAATGTGTAAGACGGAAAGATGACTATGTTCTACCTATCATGGGGCATGTAGATGCTTGTTATAATTAATGATGTAAGTGGGACGAACACGGGACGTTCGTTTCCCACCTGATCTTGCTCACTGGAATAAACGGGATAAACATGAGACTAATTAGCGGGATCCACGGGTGATGGCTACGGTCGAGCCAGAAATTCGCGTATGTCGGACGCTGGAATTTTCACCCCAAGAGAAAGGTGATGATGTAGCACACAACAAATTTTCCTCTGTAAAACCAAGGTTTATCGAACCAGAATGAGTGTGTACGTTTACAGAGTTTGGTGTAGGACCTGCACGCAACACACAAAACAACATTTCTCCCAACGTTCTAGGAAGAGTGTCAATCTTCTCATCTCGCAAAAAACAAAGAGGTTAAACGTATAGTGTGGAAAACAACGAGAATACGAATAAAAGTAAAAATGGGACATAAAAGAATAATTTTATAAACAGTATTAAAGAATGGACCAAGGGCCATAGTTTTACTAGTGGATATCTCTGAAAAATAATAATGTTGTTGGGTGAATAAATTACAACTAGGCAATTGACATAATTACGATTAAATAATTATGAGAGTGTTGTATCCGACACATATTCATGTAGGCATCATCTGAAACATATATAGGCCGCACCTCGGTACCGCATCTATAACCAATACTCCATTTCGATACCAATAGCTAGCATGCATCTCTAAGTATTAAGCTGAAAACAACATAATATCACCTTTAGCACCATACATGATGTAAGAAATATTTATAACACGAAGAAATAGACACCGCTATTTTATCCTTAGTAGCAATAACACATCCTTACCCTTAGTTGTTACTGTCATGCAAGCCTAGGAGTAAAGGAGGCATGAACCCACTATGGGTAGCTACACACCCTAAGTTTGATCAAAACGTATATGCAACAGTAAAATGAGATTACTCAAGCAGACAAAGGGGATGTCACTAGTAGAGTTGATAGAATTATTAAAAAGTATTTTGAAATTTTTTCGAATTTTTTTCCATCCGCTATGATTTTTTTAGTAAAGTTTGACCCAAAAGTCAACAAAAAAGTCAACTATGAAAAAAAGCTAAAAATGACGACCAAAAAATATTTTTTTGAAAATTCCGAAACCAGTTTTGTACACCAAATATCCGTGTTTTACTAGGAAAACAAGGTAAAACGGATACATATGGCTTGCATCTCCGTATAACGCATGGGTGTGTAGCTACCCATGCGGGTAGCAAATTGTCTCTCATCTAGTATATACTCCCTCTTGGAGATCTAACGCAACCACTTGGCTAGAGTAACCAGTTAGATCGGAGAGCATGCAAGAACGTAAATAAAGCAATCTCATAATAAGGATAACATGCACAAACTGAACATAACATCATAATTCATCATGTCCCAGCAAACACAACAACGTCGCAATTACATCGGATGGATCTCGATCATGTTAGATAGCTCACGAGACCACTGTATTTATGAACAAGGCAGAAAGATAACCATCTAGCTACTACTATGTACCCGTAGTCCAAGATGGGACTACTCACGCATCATCGTGGATGCAGCAAGGTTGGTGTAGATTCCTCCAACGTCGATTCTCCCCTCTGGCAGGGTGCCAGAACAGGGCTCCAAATTGGTTTTCGTGACGACGGCTCGGTATCGAAATTGGGGGAAAGGGGTATGTATCTGTCATTTTTAGGTCGAAGGGAATATATAGGCGTCGGGATGTGGAGAGGCGGTGCACTAGGAGGCCAAGCTAGCAGGTGGAGACCACGGGTCCACCCTGGGCCGCGGGCCCATGCTACTTGGGCACCCAGGTGGAACCCTGGTGCCCCTCTTTGGCTTCCGGCTCCGTCTCTGAAAGTTATCCTTCATGTAATTTTTCGGGTTTTCCTGACGACTTTTCCTTAATTATTTTCTGAAACACAAAAATAGCAGAAACCAACAACTGACAGTTGGGGGTTAATGATACGTGTCAAACGTATCGATAATTTTTTTATTGTTCGATGCTTGTTTTATATCAATGTCACATGTTTCTATTATCTTATTATATCATTTTGATGCATTTTATTGAACTAACCTACTGACAAGATGCCCAGTGCCAGTGCCAATTCCCTGTTTTTTTGTTGTTTTGTATTTCAGAAAATTCTCTTCGGGAAAACTCCTCGGAATTGGACGAAACTTTACTGAGATTTTTTATGCGCCAAGACGAAGACGGAGTTCAGAGGGCGACCTGAGGGGCCACCTGGAGGCCAGGGGTGGCCTACAGTCGCGGGCCCGGGGGGACCCACAGGGTCAACCCACCCCTGCTCTTGGTGGGTCCCCTCGGCCCCTCCGACACCTATAAAATCACATTTACCTTAAAAACATCAAGGCAACCATTATTTTCTACGAAAATTGTCCCGAAGCTGCTGCCATCTCGAACCCTAATTCGAGAGGATTCTGAAGCTATTCACGACACCCTGCTGGAGGGGAGATCGGTCACGGAGGGATCTTCATCGCCATGCCTTCCACCGGGATGATGCATGAGTAGTTCTGATGATAGATGTCGATAGCATTGGTGGTACCCCAAGCGAAGGTGTTGGATGTAGCAAGTAGCAGTTTACCCTCAGTGAAGAACCAAGGTTTAATTGAACCAGTAGGACTTTGATATCAACAACAAGGTATCCGATAACGATATCTGGCGCTTGACCGTCGACGAATGTGGACCTGCATACACTCAAACAATTACTTTTTCCCCAACGGCAGGAAGGTTGTCGATCTTCCCGGTCTGCTGAAAACGAGGCGGTTAAACGTATGGTGAAGTGAATGAAATATGGAAACGGACCAGCGAGCAAGTGATTGTGAAAAGCAAGTGAACGGTGTTGTTATCAATGGAAAAAGATGAACCGGGGGCCATGGGTTCACTAGTGGTGTCTCTCCATAAAATAAAATACTCATATGATGGGTAAACAAATTACAGTTAGGCAATTGACAAGATTATGACACAAACTTAATCTTCACTAGTGGTGTCTTTTCATAAAATAAAATACTCATATGATGGGTAAACAAATTATAGCTAGACAATTGACAAGATTATGACACAAACTTAATCTAGCTATGACAAAGAGTTCATCGTAATATTTATGTAGTCATCACGATAAATAACAAAGACCATCATCCAACTGCATCTTTGTCTAAAAATTCCACCTAGGGATCACTATACAACATGTCACCCATCGGTATTAAGTTGCAAGTAACAAACAATTGCATCAAGTATAGTTCATGATGTAAGCAATATTCATAATCATAAAGACATAAACACCGCCGTTTTACCCATAGCCAACGGCACACCCTCGGCTTTGCATGTTTCTGTCACTCAAGCGCTAGCACAAAAGGGGGCATGAACACCATCTAGCATAAATACTCTCTCTTGGAGATGCAAAGCAATCACTTTGCCAAAATAACTACACACATCGGATCCTTACAAACACATCATATAACATTACAATAGTCGATCTTGACCATGTTAGGCAGCTCACAAGATACTGAGTAACTTTTTTACTGGTGTTTAGTTTTGTGTTCACGTATAACCTTTTGTACTCAATCTTCTTACCATTCCATAACATTTAGCAATACATGTAATCCTTCTATAAATCAATGTAGTCATAATATATTTTGTGTATCAATATTGATGATACACAATGAGAAAGTTTTTCTTTGTCTATAAAAGTAAGTCATTTGAACTCTTATGTTTAGAAAAATCCACCATATATTAACATCTAGCTAGCTACGGAAACAATTTGCAATACAACACGACTATTTTCCTTGGCCCCTAAGAACTTTCCATGTGCTTTAAGGGACCGAGTTAATCTTACGAGACGGGAGAAATACTAAATTATCAATAAAAATAATAAATGTAGTCTTTTTAGTGCGTAATATTGGTTTAAGGAAACTCCAGGTAATTCAACAAATTTCATAATTGCCATTGACTGAAAACTTTGTGTATTTTACAATTTATCATAGGAATAGAGGTCAAGAGGCTAGTGTGTGTCTGCTAGAAATAACTAGAAATCATGTCGATTATGAGGAACAAAAATACCATTTAAATATTTCATAGATTTTTAAAAATGTTAAAAAATAATTTAACACAACCAAATATTGTTTATATGATCTACACATTGTGTGGGGTCGGGTTACAATGCTTTCAAACGTATTCTTTCTTGTTTCAAATAGTGTACGAGGTAAACGACAACTCTTTATTAAACAACTCATTCTATATTACTTATGTCTATTCGAACGACCGCTCAAGAAAACTATCGGTGTAAATACCCTAACATATTTCGTAGAGAAGGCGATAAATGGTTAGGTAATACTCCCTCCGTTCCTAAATATAAGATGTTTTAGCATTTCTATTTCCATCCGTATCTAGACATGTTTTAGTGTAAGGTTCAAATGAATCTTGCACTAAAACATGTCTAGATACGGATGGAAAGAGAAATGCTAAAACATCTTATATTGTGAAACGGAGAGAGTAATAAGAAAACAGTTTTCCTCCGAATTGAATTTTAACCATTCCACCACAAAACGACATTTTCCCTTATCAACTTATTAAAATACTACCCGACAAAATTGATCTTACTAGACAGGTAAAAACTGCATCAAGCAAGAACCGACAAAGGAAATCCATCTGGCATGCAATTTATTGGTAAAAGTAATTTAAATGTACCTTGACGCAACACTTCAAACAAAATTAACGTTGCTTACTTCCTTCAAGAAAAATGTACACAACGCGTACTTACCATAATATATTTATGTATTACTAGCAAATATGCCCGTGCTTTGCTACGGGTTGAACACGGAGGCAAGTTTTCTTCGGAGTGCGTAGGCCGTAGTCGTCAGCTGGCGGCTCTCGATGGCCCGGACATGTGGAAGTTGAGGTCGGCCATGTCTGTGAGATGCTTCTTGTTGTTCTCGGCATTGGTGTAGGAATCATGGTAGCTCTTGGCCAACTCCCACAACCCGTCCTCCTAGCCATGTATCTTGTGTGTGTTGGTGATAGCAGTTAGTAGAGTAGAAGAAACATGTAGCCGACTACAGAATACTATTGACAAATGCTTCTAGTTGTACTTGATTGCTTCAAGAGATCACGAACGTTGTGATCATCCAAAGCTGGATCAAGAAACTGATGACAATCGGTCGCAATGGAGTACGTCTCCTGCTGGCCGCTGTCCAGCTTCTTGATTATTGGGCAGCTAGTTACGTTGCTGCAGGCCTGTAGTCATAGCCGAGCAAAGCCTCACCCGGTTCTACTTGCACGCCTGGATGAAAATGTGCACAAAACCAGTAATCCGTATGCAGTCGCGTCGTGTCCTTGATGCCGAACACGAGACGCACTATTTGCGTGGACCTCGTCATGCCAGTCTCCACGAACGGCAGCGCTAACGTTAATCTAGTAGCCCACCATGTCCACCAGCTGTACTCCGTGCTGCCGACCGTGCACGCTGTGTGCTGCGCCGGACTCAGCCGTGGCCGCATGCTCCGCCCTGCGATCCAGGTTGACAAAAGGGGTGGCCTATGCAAATAGGCGGCAACGACGGTGTGTTCCGGCGGTGATGCCTATCAGTGGGTAGATTGCGATGCTCTTCAGTCTTCAGGGGCACAAAATCAATCTCCGGTGGCATGAGTATCCGGAATCAAAACAACTTTTGCAACAGCTGGGAGCAGCCGGGAAATGTACCCACGCAGTCGGTACAGGAGCCCACGACGAGGATGGGATTTCGTACGTGCAGATGACGACGGCCGAAAATCGCGGACGCGGAGGCAGTACAGGATCCCACATCAAGGAGGGGAAATCCGCCGGTGCAGAGGATGACGGCCGGAAATCGGACATGCCGATGGCACAGGAGCCCACGGCGTCGCGAAGGAGTTGGTAGAGCGCAAATTCTTGAGCTAGGTGCGCGCCAGCAGTGGGGGGAGCTAAGTGCGCGCCGGTGGCAGGGGAGTGGCCTTTTTTTCGTCAGGGGGCACTTAGCAAGGAGAGCCAACCGTTTTTTTTAACTTATGAGTGGCATGGTGGGTAATTATTGTCAACTTTATGTGCAATTTTAATGACGTACCAAACCAAACCGTGGAAGCCTTAATGCTTTTATTATTATTGATGATTGCTTCAAGGGATCACGAACGTTGTGATCATCCAAAGCTGGATCAAGAAATTGACGACAATCGGTCGCAATGGAGTACGTCTCCTGCTGGCCGCTGTCCAGCTTCTTGATTATCGGGCAGCTAGTTGCGTTGCTGCAGGCCTGCAGTCATAGCCGAGCAAAGCCTCACCCGGTTCTACTTGCACGCCTGGATGAAAATGTGCACAAAACCAGTAATCCGTATGCAGTCGCGTCGTGTCCTTGATGCCGAACACGAGGCGCACTATTTGCATGGACCTCGTCGTGCCAGTCTCCACGAACGGCAGCGCTGACGTTAATCCAGTAGCCCACCATGTCCACCAGCTGTACTCCGTGCTGCCGACCGTGCACGCTGTGTGCTGCGCCGGACTCAGCCGTGGCCGCATGCTCCGCCCTGCGATCCAGGTTGACAAAGGGGGTGGCCTATGCGAATAGACGGCAACGACGGTGTGTTCCGGCGGTGATGCCCATCAGTGGGTAGATTGCGATGCTCTTCAGTCTTCAGGGGCACAAAATCAATCTCCGGCGGCATGAGTATCCGAAATCAAAACAACTTTTGCAACAGCTGGGAGCGGCCGGGAAACGTACCCACGCAGTCGGTACAGGAGCCCACAGCGAGGATGGGATTTCGTACGTGCAGATGATGACGGCCGAAAATCGCGGACGCGGAGGCAGTACAGGATCCCACATCAAGGAGGGGAAATCCGTCGGTGCAGAGGACGACGGCCGGAAATCGGACATGCCGATGGCACAGGAGCCCACGACGTCGCGAAGGAGTTGGTAGAGCGCAAATTCTTGAGGTAGGTGCGCCCCAGCAGCGGGGGGAGCTGGGTGCGCGCCGGCGGCAGGGGAGTGGCCTTTTTTTCGTCAGGGGGCACTTAGCAAGGAGAGCAAACCGTTTTTTTTAACTTATGAGTGGCATGGTGGGTAATTATTGTCAACTTTATGTGCAATTTTAATGACGTACCAAACCAAACTGCGGAAGTCTTAATTCTTTTATTATTACTAGCACACATGCCCGTGCGTTGCAACGGGAGAAAAAAGCTTATAACGAACATGATTGAAAAGGAGAATTGTGTCGACAGAACTAATGCAGGCATGTATGTTTTACAACACCCAGTTCTTCTCATTCTCCCAATCTCCCTACTAAGGAAAATTTTCCCCATCATATAAGACATGGATTATTCCACGGAATGAAATTGGATGAGCAACACATGGATTATTCCCAAGATTGAAGAAGATTTTACCATGCATACTATCTCTCCTCTGACCATGTGCGTGTATGATTTGTTGAGAAACAAACGTTCATGTTTTCACCCTTTTTCATACATTCATTTTATATTTATTTCATTCAAATGTACTCATATAATCTTACAATGTTAAAAGATCAAAATGTTTGATCAATTTCACTGTTTAGATAAGAGGACGAAATTAAAAATTAAAAACAGATCGGGAGAGAATAAATTAGTCTTTGCACAAGGAAAAATTAATTGACCTGGTGATCAAATAAGCAAGAAAAAAGTATAAGCATCAGCAAAATTCCCTACTTTTCGTGTCAACTTAGGTGTCAGCAAGAGAAGAAACAATATATACTTTCAAAAATATATTCTTAGTCAAGAAACCAACCAAATTCCCCACATTATTGGCCTGCCATGGCGGAAGTTCACTATATCAACATGAAACCATCTAAGAATGAAGTAGAAACTCCACCAAGCTCCCATCCAGCAACTCCGTTCTCAGACGACACGGTTGCACTATTGAACATTCACATAGATTATATATATGTATGACCATGCGATGCCGTAGAAAAAAACCTGCAAAGCTGCAACATGACAATTATTCAGCATCTGAAAACACGGTGTGCTATAATAATCATCGGCAAGTAAATAACGGAGAATATTTAGTAAGAGGCTGTTACATGAGTGCATCCTCCTAACAGCCTAACAATAAGTAGCATCTCCTGAGCAAATATTGGACCAAGAATTGGCAGTACAGTTAGCTGCATTTACCCCCTCGAATAAGTGCAGTCGCATGTCCTCGTCACATGCAGAATCACCATGAAGTACATGGTCAGCTCCATGTTTTTGGTGTCGGCTGCTTCATGCCCCTGTTAAGTTCGCGTTGATCAACTCCACGAGAAGTCGTTTGCAATTTAAGTTGCATCAGAGGAGACAACACTAATTAATCCACATTGATTTTCCTTGAGGGATTTATCGAGCAGATGAAGCCCAAGAAAACGTACTTCCTCCTTGACCCCACTCGAGACGCCCATCTGTGAGGTATAGCATGATGTGTAACACGAGGTTGGCCTTCTCCTACACTGCCATCGTGAGCAGAATAGCTCCAGGCACACACAAAGGAGATCCAGAGGCCATTAGAGGAGAGGTGCTCCTGCTGAGATACGCCGCGCTTTTCTGGGGCGACGTTGATGAAGCCCGTCCAAAGGCAATAGATCTGGGCGGCGATGGGAGAAGCCGGGCTGACGATGCTACAGTAGGTAGCTGAGTGCGGCGACACTGGAGTGGGTATCCGTGTGCGGCCGCGCTGTAGATGGCAGCAGCGGTGTTGCAGGGAACCGTTCCAGACGGCCACGGCGACGGTGGTGCATCATTTTTATCTGAAAACGAGCGGTCGGTAAAAAACGGTGGTAGCTCAGATTCATCCCTCTTCGGTCTTAGCTATGAGCTCCATCAATCCAACCTATAGATTTTGATTCGCAAGATCGTGCCTGAGGGAGCTCGCCCCTGTCTCGAAGCAACGTCCGGTGGTCATCGGGATCTGTCGGAGAGCCCCTGACACGAAGCAACAGCCGGTCATGGGGATCGGTCTGCAGAGAGGAGAGGTTGATCTGGCCGTCAGGTGCTTGATCCGCTCGCCGGAGTGCTCGATCTGGTTATCGTGGACCTCGTTGGTCGTTGGGAGGCTCGGCCAGGTCGTCAGGCTATTCGATCTGGCTTCCTTGGCGCGATGTCGCGAGCATCTATCGGCAGCTTATATCTTAGCAATCGAATCGAGTCCCTAACAATGTCCTCTTGTTTGGATCGATCGAGGTCCTCAGGGCGTGGTTCTGTTCTGCACGAAATCGTGTTTGTTTCGGAGTCCACTCCTGTCCTCCCGCCTGGATCCGACCCCGTTTGACCGGATTGGGGATCGAAGGGCCGGGTGGGAGGAGAAGACGCAAGTATTTTCAGTTTTTTTTGGTACGAACCGTTGCGTGGCAAAAGAGCAGTATTATGGGGACTTGGTGGGAGGGTAAAACGGTAAAAAGAGGACGGACCAAACCAAACCGCGGAAGCTTGATTGCTTTTATTATTAGGTACTAGCACAAATGCCCGTGCGCTGCCACGGGCTAAGAAATTTAGACCAAGATATTGCTATATAATGAAATGTTATTCCCAACCTCAATTCAACATGACCTTTGCAGCAATAGGCGTTAATGAATCCTCAAGAAAATATGAACATCCGTGACTCATACGACACTGGTGACACACTCAGTAGAATATTAACATAGAGAACTTTTCAATATCCTGAAATGTTCAAATATGCAATTTGGACTATCTAGTAGAATTTCAGTAATTAATAGTAAGGGCCCAATTGGTTCGCTGTTTATTTCCGCCGGGAGAGAAACGACGAATCGTATCATAAAAATACGGACGTTTTGAGGTCCGTAAAACTATACTGGCCGTTTCCGTCCGCAATACTAATACGGCCATCCAAGCGGGCCCAACGTGTGTAAACTGATACACTTAAAAGGATTAAGATAATCCCGACCAAACACTCTGCATTGTCTTACATAAAAAGAGCAACACATAATAGAGAAATTATTTGAAGGCATGTTATAACATACAGTGACAAACTCAAGTCTACGCATGGTAAAAAAAAAATCAACTCTACTTTATATGTGCTTCGTCGATAGAACACAGAAAAAATGAGAAAACAATCAGAGGTGAGGTGATATCTTATCCTTTCTTCTGATGTAGTAAAAATCAGTTAATAATGGGCAGCAACACCTAATTGCGGCTATCCCATCGAAGATATCCTCCTCCAAGCTCGCCCCTGCTGTTGTAATGGCCACCTCAACGTTTGGATTTGTCGATGTATCTGTTCCATCAGGGGGCTAGCGTAATCCATGTAAGGATCTTTCAAGCTACCAATTACGCATGTGGTTAATTACTACTACTGGTAACTAACACGACCAGAATTTTGTGCATCACGCAGCAGGGTAAGATAGCTGGAGGAGCAGGTTTCACCGTTTCAGAGCATAGTCACACATCAGTACTGAGAATACACTAAACAAATCGAGATACTCTTTAGGAAAAAAAAATCTAACGAACATAATGAATAATGCAAAATCGCTGCAGCATGCCTGCAAGATATGATGGTTAGCATCGAATCTTAACGGAGAACAAAACATCATACAGTTCATAACTTTTCCCCTTCCCGGCCCTCAGAAATTCTTCACTCGTGCAGTCGTGCTCTACAAAATTCTCCAAAGCCAGATGCCTGGAGCTCCCAAACGGGCCATCATTGCAAACATCTACCTAAGTAAAATAGGAATACCTATCTACATAGAACCATCCACACACATACACACATCAGAGAGAGGGGAAGATGAGAAAACGACAAAACCGCGCGGGGAGGCAGTGTTCCTGCAGCGCCGAGGGCCAGCAGGAACAGGAGGGCGATGCCTCCATCGTCAATGAGGATGTTGGATGAGGTGAGGTGCCGGTGGGAGAGCCTGGAGCCAGAGACGCCGTGAAGGCCTTGCGCCGGTCCTGCGCCAGCTTCGCCGCAAGGACACTGCATCGTCGGCTCGTTGCCCGCTTACCGCCCCATGTACGCGGGCTACCTGAAGGATGGACCCGTCCTGCTCCAGCCAAGGCCACGCATGTGTGGGAGAGGATCGTCTGCAACGGGGGCTAGCAGCTGGCGGCCGCGACTTCCCGCGGCCAACGAAGAAGTGAGATCCGCCGACACTGGATGCAGCGCTCACCGAGGAAGGTGTCAGGGCGGCTCTCATGGAAGGGATCGATGGAGAGGAGATCCTGGGCGGCGCTTGAAGCAGGGCTCGTCGGGCGAGAGGCAGATGGACTTCGCCGGGCCGGAGGCGAAGGGGCCGCGCCGCCGGACCCGCACGATGCAGAGGAGGGGCGCATCGGGTTTGACGAGCGAGAGAAAAACAAAACTCGAACCGTTATCTGTTCACTTATCGGTGGCAGTGGTGCGTAATTGTCTTCAACGGTAAGGGTAATATGGTAATTTTATGACGGACCGGAAGAAGGCTTATTGCTTTTATTATTAGGTATAGATAAACTCCCAAAATCACATTATGTATTGTTAGGGTGTTTTTTTTTTTGCGGGTGCTTCTTTCACACAAAAGAATATGTTTTTCCTAAAACATTTTATGGCTCGCATAAAACCGAAAACGGAAACAAACTGCAAAGAGCCTATAGAACACCAAACATAATACACAATCGTAAAAAAACACCAAGCATAATACACAAATATAACAAAGGCATCCAAAAAAAGGGGAGATCTACCATACCATGTACTGGAGTATGAATATGCGGAATCCCCTATAGATGCCTGCACACTAGCGGAGCAGCCTATCCACCTAAAGTTCACCTACGAACGGAGCAAAAACAAGTAATTTGCGTAGGGTTTGTGCAGGTATCCCCATCCGGAACGTGTACAAGTCCAACAACGAGAGAGCGCCCCGCTGCTAGGCAGCCAAATCCTATAAAAACCCCAACAAAATATATATCCCTATCCTCCGCTCTCGCAATTGCTTTTTGTTCGCTTCCCCCCTGCCTGCCTGCCTGCCTGCCCACCCCCTTCCGCCCCGCAGCCGCCGGCCGCTTCAATTCGCCGAGGGCAACTCGCCGACCCGGCGGAAGAAATCGCCGCCGATACAATCCGGCTCCCGTAGCCCGTCTCGCCGACTGATTCCGAGCGGATTCGAGGGCCCTTCAATCGGGGAGGAGGCGCCGCGCGATACGACACGTACGAGGGCAATTGGAGGCGGCGGCCCCGATTTTTTTTTCCCGTGATTTTTGCGGGGGGCTGATTTCTAGGGTTGCCTCTCGTGATACCGCTATCTAGGGTTCCAGGGTTTGGGTCGGGCGGCGAGGCGGAGGCGCTGCCTCGCTAGGGTTTGGGGACGGTAGCGGTGCCTCCGCGGAAGGGGCTGTCGGGGAGGTCTCCGCCATGAGGTGATTGCGGATAAGGAGGAAGAGGAGCGGCGCGTTGGCGGCGGTGGTTTGGCATTGCGGACGCGGATTGCGCTGGTGGACGGAGCGGATTGGATCGGTGGAGGAGGAGGACCTCCCCTCTCCGCCGCCGCCTGTGGGTAGATGGTGAGTGGTGCCCCTCGCCATGGAGCAGGACATACCCTCCTTCAAGCCGCAATGGCTGATGCAGGGCCAGGTCACGGCCACTGGTGCCGCCAGCCTCTGGGCTGCAGCTTCGACGCGCAAAGGTGAATTCACCACCCTTCCTAATTTTGTCTTTGTTTCTCTCAGACTGCTAGTGCTATAAATGTGTTGTATGTCCTCGTGGGCATTGCTATCTGTGGGATTATATGATGGAGTGTGGACATTCGTAGTGAAACCGTTGTGTTTAGATTCTCCGTTGTGAATCGGATGCGTTTCGATTCTCCGTTGTGAAACGGATGCGTTTCGATTCACGTTGAAGCTATATATGCGTATTTAATGCGATGCATACGTGGGGTGATTGTTTTAGATAAGATTAGTTTTTTGCGGGTGCTTTTGTAGTCTGATCGTCACAGAACAATTTCTTTCCTAACATCCTTGCGTGTAGTCTTTAACTTGCCATTGTGATTATGATCTGACTATTGAATTGGTATATGGTTTCTGGAAAAATTAGGTGATGGAGATGACACATTTATGTTTATCATTGGTAAATCCATGTGTTAATGTCTAGTATCAAAGGTTCCTGTAGCATGAGAGGATTATCATATGATTTAGGTGGTATCAGCTGCAATCAGTAATAACAAATTTCTGCTTGGTTTTGTACATGTTTTACTGTGATTTGTACTACTTGCAAACAAGGTAACATAGTCGGAAGGCTTGGGGCACTTATACTCCCTCTGGTTCAAAATATATGTTTTTGCTAGATTCAAGCCATCAACCAAGGGGCTAGTGCTTTATTTATGACCATGATTTATTTTCTCCCTATTGCAAGTTAACATTTAATAGTTGTTTGGTGGAATATGTTGCCTCGAACTACTAAACAACCACTATATGCAAATGGGAACTACCTAACTAAAATGGTATAACACTTGTACTTAACCGCCTACACTGTTGTACCAAGTAGTTCTTTTGTGTCATCAAATGGTGTTTCACTTTTTAACCTACTAATGCCAAATTTCCATAAATAAATGGAATTGTTGCATCAATTTTTTGTTGTGTAATATACTTAAAACAGTACCATTGTAATGCTTGTTCATATGGTTCTTGTATACATATCATCCAAGTATGATGTGTATTTGCTGGACCACTATTTTCTTATAAAGTTCCGAGACTACTACTTTTTTTTACAATTAGAGTGATATTTTTATGTACTATTATGAGCACATACTACTTATGTGCAAAGGTCATTATGAAGAAATTACTCTCTAGTGGGGCGAGACATTCCCGTTTCAGAAACTTGTATCAACTATAAGTGGCATTATTTTTCTGTGTTGCAAATCTGACATATATTATACTGACAAGTTTCTTCCTGCATATTTTTAGATGTTCAAGTTAAGGTTGGTTCGTCAAGGAATCGTTCATCTGGGCACAATCGTGACCAGAGTTCCCGGCAGTCTTCATCACGGAGGAGTTCAGTCTCGAGTGTGCCCCGGCGGCTTGATCGTGATGATGGAGGGAAGACAAGGGGCTATGCAAACTTTGGAAGGAACAAGGATAAAGAACGGGATAAAGATTTTGATACCCGTGATAGAGAGAGTAGGTCTGGTGCAGCAGATCGTGATGGTTTTCAGTCATTTAGCTCATGTAGACCTGAAAGGGATAGATTAAATCGTGCTCGCTCGAAGGCAGACACATCAAGTAAGGGAGTAGTTAGTCTAAATAATGGTAGTACATCTAGAAGCAATACTGCTGGTGTCGCCTTTGAGAGAGAGTTCCCACAGCTTAGTGCTGAGGACAAGAATGGAAGGCAAGACATAAGCCGAGTCCCATCTCCTGGTATCACCACACCAATTCAGAGCCTGCCTCCATTTACTCCATCTGATGGCTGGACTTCTAAGCTAGTAGGTGCTCCTGTATCAAGTGAGCCAAAGAAAAATCTTGTTGCCTCTTCTGTACCACAAGCTGCTCCTAGTAAAAAGCCTGAAGTAGCACTGAACAGTGGGACTGGATTAAGCATGGCAGAGACTGTAATGCAAGCTCCTCAGAGAATTTCCTTTGGACCTCAGGTAGGAACCATTGCATGGTGTTTATAACGTTCTCATTGGTAATCTTGTCTCTCTGGATTAATGGGAATGTGCTCTTTTCATTATAGTTGTCAATTGATGCTCAGAAGATTGAAGAAAGGACTTTGAGACAAAACACTCTCAGACCTATGACATCTACAACAAGCAAATCATCCGTGAGTTATCTTCTTTCATATTTGGTATCTCTTGCCTGCAATCGTGGTTGTGATTACTTTTTTATTTTACCTGAGTGAAAATCACTTCACATATTTGTTGGCAGTTGTCAAATAATAATTTAGCAATATACAATTATATGAGAACTCTCAGTGTTGGACAGGACGTTTTCTATTTCATATGTTATGGTATGATTTATCAAGTTAAAATGGTATAAATATCATCATGGGGCAGCTCATCTTCCTCTTGATATATGCAAAATGAAATATTGGAATCTTTCCTCTAGCATACACGAACATCTCTCAACTTATGGGGACTCCGAGGAGATGCTTTATATGTCATATCTGGCTATGCAGTGGCAATAGAAATATGCTTTGGATGTAAAATATTTATACACTCGGTTTTGTGTATGTTAGAGGCATGGGCAAAATTACTGCTATGAAGCACATTCTTACTTATCCTTCGTTTTTGTTTCACTCAAATGAGATTTTTTTATATATATACTCTGAAGTGTTCTTAACAACTACTGTTCGGATTTAGTTTGATAGGTTGTTTTCCACATATTAGTGATATGAACTTTGGCCAATGTTAAATACTTTGAAAGGTTGCCACATGCATTGCTCTACTTCGTCTCAGCATGCTCAAGATGGTCGTATGCTAAGCCTTTGTTTGGTGGTATCATGGTACTTTGTTTGATAGTGTGTTAAACATATATATTTAAAAAGTAAACTCAAGTGTTACCTCATAAAAGGCTAACAGCTCTGGCATTTGTCTGGTTATGTGTTGTCTCTCCTTTTGTATTTGAGTGAAGTTCTGCATTACACCAAATCAATGTATTTTGCTTGGTGAACTCATTTCAAGATTATCCAGGTAACAAGCTCTTCCAAAAGAAAAGGAACAAGGAATGGAGATCTTGCTGGTCCTAGTAAGGCCATACAACAGTCATTAGCACTGCCTGCCAATGGTTCTGTTCGAGCTCCAGTCAAAACAAAGCTTTCTCTTTCAGGCAGTCTTAAAATCCTCAGCAGAGAGCAAAATGGTACCACACAGACTCCTAAAGACTCTCCAGGCAATCCTGTGAGTCCTGCAGCTCATGTGGCTTCAGTGGAACCACTGAAGACACCTGTCAGCCAAAAGCTTAAGGTTTCCACACATGATCCTCCTATATTGCAAGGTCCATCTGGTTTAGTTCCAAGACTTAAATTCTTTGAATCATTGCGAACCAAGTCATCTAATGGTTCAAGCTCAGCTGTTGAGTCAAGTTGTGAACCATCTCCATCCAGCATAGTTGATGCAAAACATGATTCTTGCCCTAATTCTGGAATGAGCTGCACGGGGAATGGAAACTGTTTCTGTGAAGAAGCAAAATCCTCTGAGGGATCTCAGCGACACCTGTCTGACAATGAGGAGAACAATTCATCCTTTCCATCTGCAGACATTGCAGCTGTCGGATCTCAGCAGTGTCTAGATGAAAATGTGGAGTCTGACTTGTCATCTGAACTTGCTGACACAGGAGATGAAGGATGCCAGGTGTCTGTCTCAGACAGTGCAGAAGGTAGTTCCTCCTCAGCACTTGCAGATTCAGATGATGGGTACAAGAATTCGCAGTCTGGCAATGAGGAAGCTAGTTCTTCTTCAGAGACTACTGAACCGGAAGATGAGGAGTTTGCAGCTGATACCATATTCACTGCAGAGGATTTGTCTTTCATGATATCACTCGGCTGGAGTAAAGATGAAAAAGTGCAGCCTTTGGGTTTGGAAGAAATTGCTGATTATGTAAGTCTTTTTTCATCCTTCATTTCTAATATCTTCACTTTCTAGTGATTACTGGTTCAATGTGCCTGTTTTACTAAACTTGAGCCCGCTTATGTCTGGCATCGATAGAACTCTGTAGTTATGTATTACTTCCTCCGTTCACAATTATGAGATGTTAACCTTTCTGGAATGCATATTACTCCCTCCGTTCACAATTATGAGATGTTTATCTTATTTCTGGAATGCATGTATCTAGACGTGTTTCAGTGTGTAGGTTCACTCATTTTGGTCAGTATATAGTCCACATTTGAAATCTAAAACATCTTATATATAATTGTTAACAGATGGAGGTACTTGAAAACGTTTTCTGCCTTTTATATGCACTCATGCATTTTGACGTGCTAAAAAATATGAAAAAAATTCACAACGCTTTAATGTATTACATGCATCTATTATGCCGCAAAATTTCAAATCCGAACTCGATGTGCAGCTCGAGAAACAAAAACACGAATATGATTCTTTAATGTTTATGGGATTATTTCACTTCCAATTTTTTAGATTTGAGTTTTGGTCACCTGATAGATATATGTTGTGTCTATGTCAACAATTTTGTTTTTGGACTTTTCACAACTTTTAGGACGATGTTTCCAGACTTGGGAGCACCGCGAGTACTCCAAGCAACCAGGAACTACTCGATACGTTTTGAGCTCATGCCGTGTGTATTCATAGCAAGGGCAAGACAACCACATCATTTTTTTTATAACACCAATTCCATTTTTTTGCAGGTGAAGGACCATAAGGAGCTGGAGCAGAGGCTTTTATCCATGGAAGCCAACGACGAGATCAAGTTAATTCTCCTTTATCTTTGCGGGCAGAGCTGAGTGTGGGAGACCACAGAAGTCTAAGAATACAGGAACAGATGCTTCAGAAAGCAGGTACAAGGGAAGCCACAGAAGGAGCTGTTTGCAAAATGCAATGGCTAGTCAGATCGAGCGATGGTGTTGGTTAATGTTTTGATGCGGAGAAAGATAGCAACGAGTCTTTGCATGAGTTTTGTCTAGATTAACAAAGTCGAGATTTCTTTTTTCCTGCTGACGCTTGTCCAGGAACTTGGGGAGGTGGTTCAAGTAGTTCTGACAATTTTTGGCATGTTGGAAACATGAGTTTAGGATTTGTCATATTTTTCCCAGGAATACCAAATGTAGGTCCTGTCTTGCCGCCCATCGAAAAATAGGTTGCCTTTTCCCCTTGTCAGGGCTTATCTTTGTTTTGAAAAAAAAAGATAAGGTGTAGTTTCTGAACATGAAATAGGTGAATATGATTATACTGGTCTCTGATTTTTTTTTCTTTAGATCCATTATGTCTCGATGTTCCCTTTTATTTCGTGTTGTTTGATCGCCTATCTTTTGTGGCCTATCCAGTTAATTTCATTCTCTTGTGTTCCATAAAGCTGTGATGATAATGTTGCATGTTTTAGTTAAGGAAATCCTAACCATCTGAGACTTGCATCAGCTGTATCCTCTATCATTCAGCTGGGTGACCCTTATGTGTTTGTGTCAAATCCACGGGTGCGCAGATGGCAGCACGCCAGCACCCCTCATCCACCCCTATTTGAGGGTAAAAAAAAAACAAGCTCGACACATCCCGGTCCCTACCTCCTTCAAGCCTTTGTTTGTTAGTAGTGTAATAATTCCATCCATCTTGAGATGCGAGCGGATTTGGTGAAATCTTTACATTACCAAATCCTAACAAATACTGTTTCATCTCAATACACTTGTGTGATGTAATGTTTTTAATCTAGATAAAAATAAATCGATTTGTGGGGTACACGATATCCCATCCAAAATCGGCGTGGTAAATGGACTATTGAGAATGTTAGATCGGGAATAATTGATATGTATCAAACGTATCTATAATTTTTGATTGATCAATAATTTTTTTTATCATTGTCACATGTTTTACTATCTTATTATATCATTTTTAGTCATTTTATTGGACTAACATATTGACAAGATGCCCAGTGTTAGTTCCCTGTTTTTGTTATTTTCTATTTCAGAAAATCCACTTCTGAAAATATTCTCGGAATTGCGCCAAAATTTACGTAGATTTTTTATTCGCCACGATGAAGTCACGGACGAAAGGGCGATCTAGGGGGCCATCCAGGGGCCAGGGGCGACCCCTAGCCGCGGTACCACCTGGACCCACGTGTGGGCCCCACCCCTGTCCTCTGGGCACCGCCTCGGCCCTCTCGACGCCTATAAAAACATATTTGACCTAATTTCGTCGGGGCGGCCATTATTTTCCACGAAACTCATCCCGAAGCCGCCGCCATCTCAAACCCTAATTCGGGGTGATTCTGAAGCTAATCCCGGCACCCTGCCGGAGGGGAGATCGATCCCGGAGGGCTCTACATCGCCATGCCTTCTGTCGGGATGATGCGTGAGTAGTTCCGCCTTGGACTAAGGGTCCATGGGAAGTATCTAGATGGTTGTCTCTCTCCCTTGTGCCTCCATGTTTATGATCTTGTGAGCTGCCTAAATGATCAAGATCGATTATTGTAATGCTACATGATGTGTTTGCTGGGATCCGATGGATTATGAAGTTATGATCAGATTGTGCATGGTTCTTATATGTTGATTTATGTTCTTGCATGCTCTCCGATGTGCGTAGTTAGTTTGGCCAAGTGATTGCTTATATCTTCAAGAGAAAGTATTTATGCTATATAGTAGGTTCATGCCCCCTCTTATGCCTAGGCACGAGTGACAGAAACGTCTAAAAACGAGAGTGTGTTGTTGCTACTAAGGGTAAAATAACGGTGTTTATGTCTACGTGATTATAAATATTGCTTACATCATGCGCTTTACTTAATGCAATTGTCTGTTGCTTGCAACTTAATACTGACGGGTGACAGGGTGGATAGCGATCCCTAGGTGAACTTTTTAGACAAAGATGCAATTGGATAACGGTCTTTGTTATTTGTCGTGATGCCTACATGAATATTACCATGAACTCTTTTATTTGGCTAGATTAAGTTTGTGTCATAATCCTGTCAATTGCCTAGCTGTAATTCGTTTACCCATCATATGAGTATTTTATCTTATAGAGAGACACCACTAGTGAATTCATGGCCCCCAGTCCGTCTTTTTCCATTGATTACAACACCGTTTACTTGCTTCTCATAATCATTTGCTCGCTGGTCCGTTTCCATATTTCATCCACTACACTGTTTGTTTTAACCGCTTTGTTTTCAGCAGACCGGGAAGATTGACAACCATCCCGCCGTTGGGGGCAAAGTAATTGTCTTAGTGTGTGCAGGTCCACGCTCGTTGACGGTTACGCTCCAGAGATCGTCGACGTGCACCTCGTTGTTGATTTCAAAGTCTTACTGGTTCGATTAAACCTTGGTTCTTCACTGAGAGAAAACTACTACTCGCTACATCTACACCTTCGCTTGGGTACCACCAACGCTATCATCAACAGTAATCAAGCAGTTTTCTAGCGCCGTTGTCGGGGACTTTGGAGCTGCAGCAAGGGGAGTCTCATACTCTCAATCTCCTTACTTTTCTTTTGTCTTGCTTAGTTTATTTCTTGTTTAAAAAAAATTAAAACCCCAAAAAATTAGTGTAGTCTTTATTCCTGTTTTAACTTCCTGTTTTGTTTTTCGGTTTGCTAGTATGTCTAGCTTGGCTCCTTTTTTTGTCCCCTGAGGCCGAAGTTCTCACCTTCAAACAAAGGGGTGGAGAAAGTTTGAAAGATGCTTGGTACAGAATTAAAGATGCTCATAATAGATCCACCAAAAAGCAATTGTAACGCCCCAAGATCGGTACTATGCAGATTTTACCATTCCAGCCAAATCCGCATAATAACGATCCTAAAGGACGCCCACCAGGCATAACGTGCATGTCGCAACACACACGTTATGTGGGTGGAATTGTGATAACATTACAATAGTTCTCGATGGAAGCCACAAAAGAACATATATACAACAACGACTCACCGAGTCAAGAGCAAAGATACAATACAAAGATCCAATTAACAACGGAAGCGGGTAGCGTCCGGCTACGGACAAGATACAAATTGGACTAAGAGTCCTGAAGATAAACGAAGGCACCATATCCCTGCCCAGGCCAAGCCGGAGGGATTCCCAAGCTAACGTCGTCACACTTCATACCTGTTGGCTGCATTGGAATAGCAGCCCCGAAGGGGTCAGTACTAGTAGAAGTACTGGCAAGTAATACTCACAAGATATCAAAGCTGGAATTCCGGGGGAAAGGGTTAGCGATTGAGGCGGCAAGNCAGCATACTGGGCCGCCCGGTAAGCCGGATTCGGCTTACCACCACTTTGGGCCAGCCTGGTCTGCTGGCTTTTATCTTCTCTTGTGAGGACCCCTGTTCGGCATAACCCCAACAGGGGGAAAGGGTTAGCGATTGAGGCGGCAAGCAGCACGAACAACTTATAGAGACACGCTACAACATTTGTCTATCAGAGACAAGGTAAGAGAGCGCATAAGGAACCAACAATACTACTCACCAAACAAACCCGCCCTAAAACGACTCCCTCGTATCCTCAGCCCACGAGGAAGAAGTCCGGGCACTCACACGGTGGACAAGTTTTATGGGTTATTATTCAAGTATTCTATCTTACTAGTCAAGTTATAATCATTAGGTGCAAGTTGTCTATGATCTTTTTAGCCAACGCATTTCACCAAGTCGTCCATAACCGCGGACACGGCTTTTCGAAAAGATTTAACCCTGCAGGGATGCACCAATGAACCCACACGCATCGAAACTCTCGCTTAGAGATGTACCAGTGGAGGTTTCGACGCAATACTTCCCTTCACTACAAACAAGTCCAGGGAGCCACCTAGCTAGGACTGATCCACCTTGAGAGTCCGGCCGAAGCTTCGAGGTGGGCCTAACCGTTGCGTGAACGGCTTCGGGAGGGAACACTCATACGATTGCCCCTCCTTCCACATGCGGTTAACGCACGGTCCGCAACATCTTTCGAAACACCCGAACTACTTGTGGCATCTGGACAGGTTTGAGGATCCGGTAATAGATTGCGGGGAGGCCCATAGAACTCCCACATGTGGTTAGTGCGCTCAGTCTTGGATCAGCGGAAAAGAACTCGGGTCCTAGGCGACACTAGCAGAACAAATCACCATGATTGGCCTTCCGCCGGTGCCTTATCTTTATTAAGTTTTTCCCATCGCAACAGAAAATAAAGATTACCATTTTAGTTGAGCCTAGCTATCATGTTAAAACAAGACTAGACAGAGATAACAGGACTCAAGCAAAGCACCTAAGCATGCACTAGGACTCGCAGGGCCAACAAGGTAAACAAGCAACAGGGTAATAGGATGTGGGGGTGGTGGCATATCATGGCTGCAAGGGAAACATGCATATAGGATCGGGACACAAGCATCATGACATAAGGCTAGCAAGGAACAAAAGATAGGACGAGTAAGAGACAGAAAACAAGCAAAGATAGCAGGTGAGTATCACTTGCCTGCAATCCGGTAGAGGTAGCAGAACCTGTCGTTGCTCACATCAACTCAACGTCCTATCCTGAAGAAGCAACGAACACTGGAAGCGCAAAAGATGCATTTTACTACTACGGCAAAAGAAGCGGCATGTTGATGACATGATGCATGACAAATTAAAGGTAATCCAATTTTATTTCCTAACACATGGCAAGCATTTTAAATGGGCTCGGTGCAAAATATAGATGCACCGGACAAATCCCATAATTTAGTTGATTTAGTTCGACTAAATGGATAAAGGTGCGATGTTGATTAAGCATGCATGATTTTATAAAATACGCATATATGGTATATAGGGTTTAGGGTTGGGGTCACACATCGGAACGAAGGATCTTTGGAGTCGGGACCACCGTCTTTGGATCGGAGAGGAAGTAGTCGAAGTAATCGTCGTAGTCGAAGTAGTCGACGTCGTGGAAGTAGTCGTACTCGGGTCGTCGTCGTGGCGGACCTTGGCGTTCCGGGCTTTGGGGTCGTCGGGATTCCACGGCACCAGGATACTCGGGCACCGGTCTTCACGGACGCGCACGAAGGCGGCCGGCACAAAACGCAAACGATGAAGCGAAGATCTTGGCGGGTTCCGGTCGGGGTAGATCTTGTCGTTGCACGGCCTTGGTCATCGGGCGAAGTTCACGGCGTCGGCCTTCACGGTGCTTCACGACGGGGAAACGGAGAACCCGGTTCACGATGGGAAAACGTCGAGAACGGGAACACGTCGAGAACGGGAACACGTCGGGGATCGGGGCTTCACGATGGGAAACATCCGGGAACGGAAACGGGAAACACGGCGGGAACAACCGGTTTCACGGCACGAAGGCAACACGGAGACGGGAACGAACACGCCGGGAAACGGGCACGACGGCACGGAGACACCGAAGGACGGAGCCGTCGGGGAAGCGCATCGGGGAACCATCGGGAACGGGAGCACGTCGGGGAAAATCCACGACGGGGACAGCCGTCGGGAACGGGAATGGCACAGCAGCGGGAAACACAGGCACGGCGACGTCGGGAACGGACGAGCGCGTGCCGTCGGGCACGGACACGGCAGTAGCAGCACGGGCACAGCAGCGGGGACGCAGGCAGCACAGCACGGACAGGGGTCGGAGGATGGTGGCCAGCGGCGAGGTGGGGAAGCAGGCCGAAGCAGCGGCCGGGGAAGGGGAGGAGACGGCCGACGGAGCTAGAGGCGGCCGAGGGAATCGACCGGAGGAGGCCGGCCAGGGCGAGCTCGGGAGGAGAGGGTGGCGGGAGGAAAGGAGGAGGAGCAGAGGCGGCGCTGGCCATGGCGGAGGGAGAGAAGCCGACGGGGAGGAGGAGCTCGGCGGGGACGGGGAGAGAAGGTGCGGGTCGGCCGCGGGCGCGCGAGACAGGGGAGGAGCAAGGAGGCGGCCGAGCCGGTGGTGGAGGAGAACGGGAGGCCGGCGGTGGAGGAAGCAGGGGAGCGGGTCGGGGGTCGACCGCGGGAGGAGAGGAGGGAGCCGGCGTGATGGAGGCGGAGGTCAAGCACGGGAGGGAGGAAGGAGGAGCCGTGGGAGGCGCCGGGCCTGAGGGGAGAGGAGAGCACGCGCGGGAGGGGAGGAGGAAGAAGGGGATCGGGGCAGGGGAGAGAGCTCGCATGCGGGAGGAAGAAGGAACGGAAGAGAAGGTGCGGCCACGGGGGGGATAAGAGGAAGCTGCGGGGAGAAGAAGAAAAAGAAAGAGAGAAAGAAAAAGAAGAGAGGAGAGGAGGAGAGAGAAAAGGAAAGGAGGAAAAAAAAGGAAAAAGCAAGGGTGGAAGGGCAGATTCGCGAAACGACAAAAACGGAGGAGGGTGGCTGCGAAATGTCAGGGGGTGGGAAAGGAAAACAACCAGGGCAGGATTAGGATTTGGAGGCTAGGGTTTGCTTGCTGGGCTTTTGGGCCTAGCTATTGGGCTGCTCTCTCTCTAACTCAAAAACATTTATTTTCTTTTGCAAAATTTAATTTGGAAATTAATTTTAGAAAACGGAGACGAACGTCTCGGTAAAATATTTTTCCGACAATTTTAGAAAAACAAAATAGGGTTTAATAAAAATAATTTTTGTTGCCAAAAACATGCGATGCGATGATGCTAATGTCATCATGATGCAAAAATAAAATAACAAGCAAAATCTAATTTGGGGAAAAACCCCGGGCATTACAGCAATTAACTACAATTCTTCTTAGAAATTTTTATATTGGCATTACAAGTTGGTATAGGTACGTTCTAGACACTATGACGGGTGGAAACTTCTTAGGTATTCATGTTTTGAGGCTTTCAATGTTATAGAGTCTAGTTGGAACTCCACCAATTGATGGTGCTAAAATTGAAATTACTTTGGAGCATGTCATGAAAAGGGATATCATAGAAAATAATAAGCCAAGTGAAGATAGGATAAAATAAATAGATAAGAGAGTTCTTGATGGTATTAACAAACGTGATGGTTCTTTAAAAGATATCACTAGAAGTATCAAGGCTTTTGAGTCCTAAAGCTAATGATCAAGCCACAAGGATTGATAAATTGGAAGAAGTAATTGATACCTTAGGAGCCACCTTTTCTTCACTAAAATCTAAAAAGAAAGTGACTCCAGTAGTTAAAGGGCCTAAGTTTGTATTTGTGCCAAAAGTTTCCTCTAAAATTGATACATCTTCTGTAGGGAAAGAGGAATTGAAGACGATGAAAGAGGTTCCAGTTTTGAAAGTGTTGAAGGAAGAACCACCGGTTGGTAAGGCTAAAACTCTTGACTTCGTTCCACGAAGTGTTGCTTCTAATATTCTTGTTAAAAGCCCTCTTTCAAGTGGTACAATTGAGATATTTGATGTATTTGATGATGGGATTGATTTTGGAAATACTTGATAATTGACATTGCGCCTAGCTAAAAGGCGTTAAAGAGAAGCGCTTGTTGGGAGGCAACCCAATTTTTATTTTTGCTTTCTTGAGTCATGGAGTTGTTGCCTCTGTAGCAACTTCATTGTATATTTTCTTTTGGGTTTTGTGCCAAGAATTAGGCTCTAATGCATTGAAAGTGTGAGGTGTTGTTTTGCTGTCCAGAAACAGATTCTGTTCACCTGTTACAGAAAATATTGAAAAATCACAGAACGTGATATTTTTCTGGATTTTTTTACAGCAAGCCTGATACTTTTATATATCTTTCATTAGTTTTAAGTTTTCTGATTTCAGGTACGAAAGTGTCTCTTAAAATTCGATCTTTACAGATTGTTTTGTTTTGATAGATTCTGTCTTTATTTGTATTCGCCTCTTTTACAAGCGTTATTCGCAGTACTTGTTGGAAGGAGTGCCATGATGAGGCTTAGTAAACAGTAGCTTTCAAATCAAGTTTGTACAATGTGTCTTGGTGGAACCCAAGTGGATCTTATTTTATGAGTACTAACCCGCTAATCAGTTTATGAGAAGTTTTGTGTGAAGAGAGTTTTTAAGTTCCACGGGAGAGGATGTTGAAAGAAGTTGAAGGATAGACAAAAGCACAAGCTTGGGGATGCTCCCATGGCATCCCCCTGGACATTCAAGAAGACTCAAGCGTCTAAGTTTGGGATGTCCAAGGAACCCCTCTTCTTCGTCGACAACCGTCAGGTCGTCTCCGTTGAAATTATGTTTTTATCACTTTACATATTATGTGCTATTCTTGGAGCGTCAGTTGTTTTTGTTTGTTTGCTGGTCATATGCATGTTGGATCCTATCTTTCTTGTGTGTGAGAGAGACACGCTCCGCTTTTTCATTAGAATACTCTTGTGCTTCACTTATATCTTATAGAGTATTCTTAGCTGCTGTTTGTTTGCTAGTAAGCTCTCGATTTTAGCTTTTCTCTTGTTTAGAGCTGCTAGTTGTTGATGTTAAACTCTCTTGTGCTTCACTTATATTGTTTGGAGAGTTGTTTTAGTTGCTTGATTGATGTGTTAGAACAATAAAATGTCCTGCCCTGTGGGGCACCCCTCGGTCGCCTCCGACGCCTATAAAATCATCCCCGACGAAAAAACCCTATCCCCCGAAGGATTTTCCCAAATATGATACAGAGCTCCGCTGCCATCGCCGACAAGTTTCGGGGGTTCAGAAGTTCCTGTTCTGGCACCCTGCCGGGACGGGGATCGACCGCCGGAGCCATCTCCATCAACACCGCTGCTTCCCGTGATGAGGAGGGAGTAGTCCCTCACCGGGGCTAAGGCTTATACAAGTAGCTATGTGGTTATCTCTCTCTCCCATGATGTGATCCTCGTTGTGATCATGAGTTTGTTAGCATAGTTGAATACATGATGTTTCCCTACATGTAATGGATATGATTTTGCTCAAGTGGTGTCATCTAGTATAAGTTCAGGAGTCACCGTTGTGATCACGGTATCTCGGTGATAGTGTGGGTGCCGTGTGTGACTAATGATAAAATCTTTGAGGGATCTTCATCATGAGTTTGTTCTTTATTATTGTTGGATTGAATAGATCATGAGGTTTCTTGATGCTTGTGTTATTGAAGAAAGAGACTATTCAAGAAATAGGTTGTGGTGTTTGTTAGTACTATATTTGGATGCAGATAGTGACAGCATGAAGTGTCCATAGATGTGGAATTCGAACTTTAAGGTGTGCTTTTCATAGCCCTACGCAATCCTCATCCTATCTGATCCACGAAAGAATGATCTCCGAGTAACGTCTACCATGCATGTGTTTTTGTGGGAACTATCATGTGTTTAATTATGTTAATGATGTTGAGAGTAGTCACTAGTGAAAGTATGAAGCCTAGGCCTTGTTTCCAAGCATTGATACATCATTTTTAGTCACTTTTGTCACTTGTTTGTTTGCTGCCATTTTTATTACAGAATTACAAAATCACCTTTTACCATCCATATCACTTGAATTTTACTATCTCTTCGCCGAACTAGGGCACCTATACAATTAGCCATTGTATTAGGTGTGTTGGGGACACAAGAGACTTCTTGTATCTTAATTGCAGGATTGTTTGAGAGAGGATACGTTCAACCTCTTCCTCCCGTGGATTCGATAAACCTTGGGTAACTCATTTAAGGGAAATTTGCCGTTGTCCTACAAACCTCTGCGCTTGGAGGCCCAAAAAGTCTACCTTCAACCTCTTTGATATCCATTGATAGTATTAAAATGCAAAGTCCATGTTGGTTTTATCACCTTCATACTCGAGGACGAGTATAGGTTAAGCTTGGGGATGGTGATGCATGTAAAATGCATACATGAACTTTGCATTATAATACTCATATTTCAATCATATTTGCATCATATAAGGGTTATATCATTGTTTTATAAGGATTTTGGGAAGATTTCACAGTTTTCCTATTTTTCTGGAATTAACCCTGCACTGGCAGAAAACCCTATTTTCTATATTTTGATGTTTCAGGGAACCAAACGACGTCCAAATGACCTAATATTTTGCGAGGATCATTTTTGGAAGGAACGAAGCATAGGAGCGAAGGAAGCAAACAAACGGAGACCCGAGGGCCAAAAGAGGTGGGCCCACGCGGCCAGATTCCTTGGCTACGTGGGACCCCCCATCTTGGGCCTCGTGGCTCCGATGCCATCCGTTTTCGTCTCCGTGGCTTCGTCTTGACCTAAAACCGACTATAAAAATAGTCCCCCGAGGAGTTTCGCGAGGAGGCGCCAGAGAAACACAAAACCAAGAAACAAGAGACAGAAGGCTGCCGCCGGAGAAGATCGGAGGGGGGAAACGCCGCCGGAATCACCTCCGGAAGGCTCCTCCATCCCCCCTCTGGAGTCTCCATCAACACCACCGTCAAGACCAGCACCATCTCCATCACCATCTTCGTGATCCACTTCATCCCCCTCATAGTTTGAGATAGTTCGAACCCTAGCTATTGTCTAAGTACTATTCTACATGTTTGTGAATTGCTACTTGTCATTGTTTTGTGGGGAGATTATATTTTCAGATTGTGTTGTATCACTTACACCATTGAATCATATCATGTCTTCGCGCTGTGAGTAGTTCTCTCATGTTCCTGGGGCCATAGGATGGATTGACAATAATTTTCACTTAAATTGTGTTGAGTATTTGGTCAAGTTTTTATCTTTTATGATTGTCTTGATGTACAATGTATGAAGTGCACCATATATTGAGTAACGCATGAAGGTGCTATCACACTAGTGTGATGGAATGGGTAGGACCTAGGAGGACACGTAAACCTTGGTCTAATACATGAAGTTACATTAGGAGGGGATTTATATCGGGGACCTTAGAGTGTAATGCTATGGTGGGACTTTATGTCTTAATAATTCTTGTGCAATCATTTACTTGGCCACATGATCCATCATAAGGGGTTTAGTTTATTTATTTAACTACACCTAATTATGGTCCCGTCCAAAGAAGATTAAAACTTGACAAAATGTTTACCTTGTTGTTCTAGAAATATTTATGCCATGAAATCCATGTAGCCCTTGGGAACGTTTTCCACCTATAAGAAACACACCACTCAAGCTTGTCCTCTTGCTACATAGAGGATTGGGCTTTCTCTCTTTGAGAGATTTCACTTGTCATATTTTATTTTCAGCGTTTTACTTTATTGCAAACACTACACCAAAAAACCCAAAAACACTTGCATCATTTAATCATTTTAGTTTGTTTAGTGCATAGATAATAAGAGAATTGACACTCTTATTTGAGAGGATAAATACTTATACCTTCTACTCCTCGTGGGATCGATACTAATACTTACACATCGAAGATTTCAACGATCCCGTATACTTGTGGGTATCAGATGGATTAGAGCTCAAGCTTGGGGATGCCCAAGCATCTAAGCTTGGGGATGCCCAAGGCATCCCCTCCTCTTCATCGACTATCATGAGGTCGTCTTCGTTGAACTAAGTTTTTATCACTTTACATATTATGTGCTATGCTTGGAGCGTTTTTTTGCTTTCAGTTTTGTTTGTTTGTTTGCTGGTCATATGTTGGATCCTAACTTTATTTGTGTGAGAGAGAGACACGCTCCGCTTTTTCATTTGAAAAATCCTTTGATTCGCTTATATCTTGTTGAGTATTCTTAGCTACTGTTTGTTTGCTAGTAAGCTCTCGTTTTTAGCTTTTATCTTGTTTAGGGCTGCTAGTTGTTGATGTTAAAATCTCTTATTCTTCACTTATACTTGTTGGAGAGTTGTTATTGATAAATTGCTTGAATTGTCAAAGTGACAAAATGCTATCCATGTGATATTGGAATGAAATGAAAGCCTGCATAGTCTAGTAGATCATTGTGTGGATACTTGATGCTTCTCAATTGTTTTGAGATATTAAGATGAATGCTTAAACTTGCTGGTTATTTGAGTGGAATTGATTAGTAAAGAAATATAGTTGAAAGCTTGAAACTATGTGGTGTTTTGTAGTTGTTAATTCATAAAGCTAATCTTTCCATCAAAAGAACTGTTTGGTCAACAAGGGAGACGGTGTGGAGTGTTTATGGTTATGATTGACTAATGTCTTATGTTACTCTATTACCGATTAATGTTAGATGTTTGCTTCAAATATCATTTTTGCTAAGCCTAAAAATTCGTACTGAGTGTAGAGTTCACTCGTGCATCCAAATCCCAAAGCCAAACTATCTTGCCAGCCGAGTCCACCATATCTACCTATGCATGGTATTTCTTACCATTCCAAGTAAATTTGTCATGTGCTACCTTTAAAATATTCAAAATACTCATTTTTCTGGCTCTGTTTTTAAGCTCATGAGGAAGCAGTAGAGAGCTAGATATAACTTGTGAAAAGCAAGATCATTTCCCCCCTTTCACCCGGTGTCGATGGTTTACGTCTTCACTTGAATCAACCCGAGAGCAGCTTAAGCAAAATATAAATATAACTCACCATTCTCCTCCGCGCAATGAAAATCTGAGAAATCCGAGATCAACCCGACTATTGTAATGCTATGTGATGTGTTTGCTGGGATCCGATGGATTATGAAGTTATGATCTTCGTCAACCCAGCAAACACATCACATAACATTACAATAGTCGATCTTGATCATGTTAGGCAGCTCACAAGATCATAAGACATGAAGCACAAGAGAGAGAGACTACCATCTAGCTACTGCCATTGACCCGTGGTCCAAGGTGGGACTACGCACAAATCATCCCGGAGAAAGGCATGGCGATGAAGAGCCCTCCGGGATCGATCTCCCCTCCGTCAGGGTGCCGGGATAATATTGCATCGTCAGATTAAACAATTGTCTATAATTGATAGCAAGAAAGCAATGAATAACCAAGTTGAATCATTCAAGCAAAACCTTTCATAAATAGTACGTTAAAGAAATGAAAGCAATGTGATCCACATATTTGATTAATTCTCAAAGGTCATAGTTCCATGACAAAAGTGTTTGAGAATCAAAACAAAGAAGATGTAAGTATTAGCAAAAAGCTTGAACTTCCAACGGTAAAGTCAATATAAAGATTCATGTTTAATCTGACGATGCAATATGATCAATGATACCCAGGGTCAATGCTAGATGTTTGCTTTGGTAGAGATAGAAGGAAAAGGAAAACTGACTCAACATTAAAAGTAAAAGAAAGGCCCTTCGCAGAGGGAAGCAGGGATTAGTCATGTGCTAGAGCTTTTTATTTTTAGAAAATAGAAGTAAAACAATTTTGAGAGATGCATGCTTTCGTCAACGATTTCACAACAGAGAAGCTATCTAGTCCCCCATAACAAGCAAGGTTTTTAGACTTGTGAGAGCAGCTGGTTTTAGAGGAACGAGTACATTCCTCTTTCTCCTTGGTTTCACAACTGTCCAATGTTTTGAGCTGATTTCTCAGATTTTAATTGCGCGGAGGAGAATGGTGAGTTATATTTATATTTTGCTTAAGCTTCTCTCGGGTTGATTCGAGTGAAGACGTAAACCATCGACACCGGGTGAAAGGAGGGAGATGACCTTACTTGTCACAAGTTATATCTAGCTCTCTACTGCTTCCTCATGAGCTTAAAAAACAGAGGCACAAAAAGGAGTATTTTGAATATTTTAAAGATAGCACATGACAAATTTACTTGGAATGGCAAGAAATACCATGCATAGGTAGATATGGTGGACTCAGCTGGCCAGATAGTTTGGCTTTGGGATTTGGATGCACGAGTGAACTCTACACTCAGTACGAATTTTTAGGCTTAGCAAAAATGATATTTGAAGCAAACATCTAACATTAATCGGTAATAGAGTAACATAAGACATTAGTCAATCATAACCATAAACACTCCACATCGTCTCCCTTGTTGACCAAACAGTTCTTTTGATGGAAAGATTAGCTTTATGAATTAACAACTACAAAACACCACATAGTTTCAAGCTTTCAACTATATTTCTTTACTAATCAATTCCACTCAAATAACCAGCAAGTTTAAGCATTCATCTTAATATCTCAAAACAATTGAGAAGCATCAAGTATCCACACAATGATCTACTAGACTATGCAGGCTTTCATTTCATTCCAATATCACATGGATAGCATTTTGTCACTTTGACAATTCAAGCAATTTATCAATAACAACTCTCCAACAAGTATAAGTGAAGAATAAGAGATTTTAACATCAACAACTAGCAGCCCTAAACAAGATAAAAGCTAAAAGCGAGAGCTTACTAGCAAACAAACAGTAGCTAAGAATACTCAACAAGATATAAGCGAAGAAAAGGAGTATTCAAATGAAAAAGTGGAGCGTGTCTCTCTCCCACACAAATAAAGCTAGGATCCAACAAGGATATGACCAGCAAACAAACAAACAAAACTGAAAGTAAAAATATGCTCCAAGCATAGCACATAATATGTAAAGTGATAAAAACTTAGTTCAAAGAAGACGACCTCATGATAGTCGATGAAGAAGAGGGGATGCCTTGGGCATCCCCAAGCTTTGACGCTTGATGGTTCTTGATATTCAGAGGGGGTGCCATGGAGGCATCCCCAAGCTTGAGCTCTGATCCATCTTGAATTTCTTCATTATCCTCTCCTTTGGAACTTAAAAACTCCCTGCACACAAAACTTCTCATAAACCGTTAGAGGGTGAGTGCTCATAAATTAAAATGCACATGTGTTCAACTCAAGACAAATTGCAAACAACTTTATTGGGCATTAGCTACTGTTCACTAAGCCTCAATGTGGCACTCCTCCCCAAGAGTATCACATTTGACGATAGTAAAGAGACGAATACAAAATAAAAACAGAATCTGTCAAAAACTGAACAATGTGTAAATATTGAATTTTTCAAGACACTTCTTTAGCTCAAATCAGAAAACTCAAATCTAACGAAAGGTAGATAAAAGTATCAGTCATGCTGTCTACAAATATCAGAAAAAGATAAAATTCAGAGAGTTTCTGGAATTTCGAACAGTGAAGGACAAAAATCTGTTTCTGGACAGCAAAATAATACCTCGCACTTTCAATGCTTTAGAGGCTAAACTTGGCACAAAAAACCAAAAGAAAAACATACAATGAAATTTCTATAGAGGCAACAACTTCATGACTCAAGAAAAACAAAAACAAACTGAAAGTAAAAGATGGGTTGCCGCCCAACAAGCTTTTCTTTAACGCCTTTTAGCTGGGCGCAATGCCAAATATCAAGTTTTTTCGGAGGCCTTTGCAACATCAAGTACATAGCTTGACCTTATGATTGATTCAAAAGGAAGCTTATTTATCTTTCTAGGGAAGTGTTCCATCCCTCTTTTAAGGGGGAACTGAAATCTTATATTTCCCTCTTTCATATCAATAATAGCACCAACGGTTCTCAAAAACGGTCTCCCCAAAATAATAGGACAAGAAGCATTACACTCAATGTCCATAACAATAAAATCAATGGGAACATAATTATCATTAAAAATGATAAGGACATCATCAACTCTACCCAAAGGCTTCTTTTTAGAAGAATCAGCAAGATGAACATTTAAATAGCATTCTTCCAAAGAATTTAAATTAAGCATTTCATAGAAACTTTTAGGCATAATAGAGATACTAGCACCAAGATCACACAAAGCATTGAAATCAAAGTCATTTATTTTCATCTTGATAGTGGGTTCCCATCCATCTTCTAATTTTCTAGGAATAGAAGTTTCTAGCTTAAGCTTTTCTTCCCTAGCCTTGATAAGAGCATCGGTAATATGTTTGGTGAAGGCAATATTTAATTTACTAGCATCCGGTGACTTAGCAAGTTTTTGTAGGAACTTTATGACTTCAGTAAGATTGAAATTATCAAAATCAATTTCATCATCTTTAAATAGGCTAGGAGGTTCCTCATTAGTAGTTTGGATAGTATAAACTTTAACAGTTTTCCTATTCATTTCAGCAATTCTAGCTTCTTCTTTCTCTCTAGCCCACCTAGCTTTCAAGTGAGCCATCATCCTTTCATTCTCATTAATTTGAATAGAAATAGCATTTAAAGATTCAGTAGGCTTGTCTTGAAGAGAAGTGGTTATAATTTTTAAAATTTCAACATCATGAGAAAGATCTTCCACTTTAGAGACAAGTCTATCAAGTTTTTCAAGTTTCTCTTCAACAGTTTTGTTGAAAGCTTTTTGCGAGGTGATAAATTACTTTAAAACATTTTCAAGATCAGAGGACACATTCTTATTAGGATTATAAGAATTACCATAGGAATTACCATATGAGTTGCCATTATTGGGAGGATAAGGCTTATAGTTGTTACTACCAAAATTATTTCGATAAGCATTATTGTTGAACATATTTCTATTAAGAAAATTAACATCAACTTGATCCTTTTCTTGGGCAATTAATGAAGCAAGTGGGACATTATTAGGGTCAATAGGGGACTGATTGGTATCAAGCATAGACATAATCATATCAACCTTATCACTCAAAGAGGAAATTTCCTCAACAGAATTTACCTTCTTACCACTTGGAGCTCTTTCGGTATGCCATTGTCAATAATTTTTCATCATCTCATCCAAGAGTTTAGTTGCTGAACCTAATGTGGTGGACATGAAGGTGCCTCCCGCGTCCGAGTCCAAGAGGTTCCTTGAAGAAAAATTCAAACCTACATAAAAAGTTTGGATAACCATCCACATAGTTAATCCATGCGTGGGACAATTTTTAACCATAAATTTCATTCTCTCCCAAGCTTGAGCAACATGTTCATTATAAAATTGTATAAAGTTCATAATGTTACTCCTCAATTGTATGATTTTAGCAGGTGGATAATATTTTCCAATAAAAGCATCTTTGCATTTAGTCCAAGAATCAATGCTATTTCTAGGCAAAGACAATAACCATTCTTTTGCTCTCCCTCTCAAAGAGAAAGGGAAAAGCTTCAGTTTTATGATGTCACTTTCCACCTCTTTATACTTTTGCGTATCACATAACTCAACAAAGTTATTTAAATGAGCGGCGGCATCATCAGTACTAGCACCAGAAAATTGCTCTTTCATAACAAGATTTAGCAAGGCAGGCTTAATTTCATAAGATTCTGCTTTAGTAGCGAGTGGAGCAATTGGAGAGCATATGAAATCTTTGTTATTAGTGCTAGTAAAGTCACACAACTTGGTGTTTTCAGTGGAAGAAATAATGATAAGATAAAATAACAAAACAGGAATAAAGGATACACGCATTTTTTTGGGGTTTAAAATTTTGCAACAAAAAAATAAGCTAAACGAGAAATAAAGCAAGCAAGAGAAAAACAAAGTAAAGTGATTGAGAGTATGTGACTCCCCTTGCTGTAGCTCCAAAGTCCACGGCAACGGCACCACAAAAGAGCTTGCTAGCGTGTTGAATGATGCGTTGGGTGGTGCCCCAAGCGAAGGCATGGATGTAGCAAGTAGCAGTTTTCCCTCGTTAACGAACCGAGGTTTATCGAACCAGTAGGACTTTGAAATCAACAACAAAGTGAATGTTGAAGATCTCTGGCGCTTAATCTTCAACAGACGTGGACCTGCACACACTGAACCAAAATACTTTGCCCCAATGGCGGAAAGGTTGTCAATCTTTCCGGTCTCGCAGAAAACAAAGCCGTTAATTGTATAGTGAAATAGATGAAAATATGAAAATGGACCAGTGGAGTAATGATGATGAAAAGTAATGAATAAAGATTGCAATTAATGTAAAAAGATGGACCGGGGGCCATGGGTTCATTAGTGGACTCTCTCAAGTAAATAAAACACTCGTATGATGGGTAAACAAATTACAGCTGGGTAATTGACAAGATTATAACACAAACTTAATCTAGCTATGACAAAGAGAACATGATAATATTTATGTAGGCATCACGACAATGAACAAAGACCGTTGAGTCCAACTGCATCTTTGTCTAAAAAGTCCACCGTGGGATCGCTATCGAGCCTGTCACCCAACGGTATTAAGTTGCAAGCAACAGACAATTGCATTAAGTAAAGAGCATGAAGTAAGCAATACTAATATCAAAAGAGACATTAACACCGCTGTTTTACCCTTAGTAGCAACAGCACACCCTCGCCCTTAGACGTTTCTGTCACTCGTGCCCAGGAACAAAAGGGGCATGAACCCACTATCTAGCATAAATACTCCCTCTTGGAGATACACACAATCACTTGGACAAAGTAACTACGCACATCGGAGATCATGCAAGAGCATAAATCAACATACAAGAATCATGCACAATCTTATCATAACTTCATAATCCATCGGATCCCAGCAAACACATCACATAACATTACAATAGTCGATCTTGATCATGTTACGCAGCTCACAAGATCATAAGACATGAAGCACAAGAGAGAGAGGCTACCATCTAGCTACTGCCATGGACCCGTGGTTCAAGGTGTGACTACTCACAAATCATCCCGGAGGAAGGCATGGCGATGAAGAGCCTTCCGGGATCGATCTCCCCTCCGGCAGGGTGCCGGGATCAGCTTCAGAATCACCCCCGAACTAGGGTTTACGGTGACGGCGTGTCGGGGTGACTCCTCTGGAAAATAATGGCCGCCTCGACGTTTTTAGGTTTAATGGGCGCCTCGCGTCGGAGGGGGCCGAGGGGGTGCCCACAGGGCAGGGGCGGGTCCCACCCGCGGGTGGCCCTGGGGCCGTGGCAGGGGGCCGCCCCTGGCCTGTGGGTGGCCCCAGGATCCCCTTTGGTGTCCTGGTGCCTTCCGTCGAGTAAAAATTCCCCATAAATTTTCGTCCAATTCCGAGAATATTTCCAGAAGTAAATTTTCTGAAATACAAAAATAGCAAAAATAGGAAACTGGCACTAGGCATCTTGTCAATAGGTTAGTCCCACAAAATGCATAAAAATGATGTAATATGATAATAGAAATATGTGACAATATCACAAAACTAGCATGGATCAATAAAAAATTATAGATACATTTGACACGTATCACTTATACAAGTAGCTATGTGGTTATCTCTCTCTCCCATGATGTGATCCTCGTTGTGATCATGAGTTTGTTAGCATAGTTGAATACATGATGTTTCCCTACATGTAATGTATATGATTTTGCTCAAGTGGTGTCATCTAGTATAAGTTCAGGAGTCACCGTTTTGATCACGGTATCTCGGTGACAGTGTGGGTGCCGTGTGTGACTAATGATAAAATCTTTGAGGGATCTTCATCATGAGTTTGTTCTTTTTTATTGTTGGATTGAATAGATCATGAGGTTTCTTGATGCTTCTGTTATTGAAGAAAGAGACTATTAAAGAAATAGGTTGTGGTGTTTGTTAGTACTATCTTTGGATGCGGATAGTGACAGCATGAAGTGTCCATAGATGCGGAATACGAACTTTAAGGTGTGCTTTTCGTAGCCCTACGCAATTCTCATCCTATTTGATCCACGAAAGAATGATCTCCGAGTAACATCTACCATGCATGTGTTTTTGTGGGAACTATCATGTGTTTAATTCTGTTAATGATGTTGAGAGTACTCACTAGTGAAAGTATGAAGCCTAGGCCTTGTTTCCAAGCATTGATACACCGTTTTTAGTCACTTTTGTCACTTGTTTGCTTGCTGCCATTTTTATTACAGAATTACAAAATCACCTTTTACCATCCATATCACTTGCATTTTACTATCTCTTCGCCGAACTAGTGCACCTATACAATTAGCCATTGTATTAGGTGTGTTGGGGACACAAGATACTTCTTGTATCTTAATTGCAGGATTGCTTGAGAGAGGATATGTTCAACCTCTTCCTTCCGTGGATTCGATAAATCTTGGGTTACTCACTTAAGGGAAATTTGCCGCTGTCCTACAAACTTCTGCGCTTCGAGGCCCAACAAGTCTACAAGAATAGAAGCGTGTAGTAGACATCAAACATCGATCATTACATTACATGAATTGGTGTCATTTTTTATTGTCATATAGTTTTGCTTGATCATTTGAGTTAGTGTGATGCGTGGCTTGCCACATGTTCTCCATTTTTTTCACACTACGCTCGATCATGCATGCTTTCTTTCATACATCATGTATTAGTCTTACTGACTTATGAGTACCAAAAAATGTGATGATTCATTTGTAATATAGAGTGTTGCTCCTACCTATGAGGATGAATAGAAAAAAAAGAAAAAAGGGAAATAAAAGAGCCCAAAAGAGGCCAAATGAGAGAATATTTAAAAGGGGCAAATTATCTTTCTGCCATCAGTTGTGTCAATGTGCTCAGTTTTGCCCTCAGTTGCGAATTGTCCTCAATTTTACCCCTTGTCTGTGCGCAAGGACTGATTCCGTGAATCTTGCCGTCTCCGTCTGGTCAAGGTAGTTGACTCGGGCTTGTAGCCACTGCTTGTGGGACTCCCCTGTCGACCGTTCCTGAGGGCAAAACTGAGCAAATGGGCACACACTGATGGCAGCCCGTCGACCGTTGCCGGCGCCGCGTCTGTGATAAAAGCGGCGTACCGCGCCCCCAGAGCTCGCAGCGGGGAGCAAGAATCAGCGAAGCGGAGTTGGAGGCGGCCACGCGCAGAGGTGGGCGGCGAGCTAGGAGCCGGGCGCAGAGGTTCGCAGCTAGGAGCCAGGCGCGGGCGACCGAGAGGGCGGCGTCAACGGGGAGCGCCGCCGATGGTGGGAGGGTGCGGCCGTGTGCTATAGCTACAGGTGACGTGCCCGGACACGGTGAGTTCCCCTTCGGCTCCGGGTGTTCGCGAATCGAGCTCCATGTCTTCTTCTAGCTCCCGCGCCACCTCGCGGATGGAGATCCCGGCGCGCACGGAGATGCCGATCTTCGTCTGTCCGCAGTGCCGGATGGACGTTGCTCGGAGGATTTCACAGACACCGAGGAACACGAATCGTCCGTTCTACGTGTGCACCAGCGTGATTTGGGTAAGAATCGGGGCAATTTCACAATTTTCATGGATAGACATCCTTGAGCAATCCATTTGATCTGTTTGGCGATTTTGTAGTTAAAATGTTTCTTCCTTTGGGAAGATGTTCTGCTCCAGACGCTGATGAATCAGCTGCTAGTTGAGCACCAAGAATGGCTGCCACAGACGTCAGCGGCCGCAACGCGAGCTCCGGAAGAAGAGACGGAGGGCGGAGCACGCATTGATATAGAGTTGCTAGCGAGCTAAGGAGATTGAACCAGAAGATTAGGAAGCTCGAATATCAAGCACAATTTCCCATTTGCATTTGGGCATTTGTAGGGGGTACGTTAGTCGCAGTGGGTGTAATGTTGAAATTGTATGGAATGGCATGAATTTGGAAGGAATTTGTAGGAGGAATTTGGGAGAAATTGTATGGTAATCGCACTGGCTGTGTGTAGTAGGAGTTTGTAAGCTTGAAATTGTATGAATAAAGGTTGAAAGAAGGGAAAAGAAATGGGAAATTCAGAAGATTCAGTGTGGCAAATAACTCCTGTGCGACACTTTTCATCGGAATGGTGAAAAATGCAACATCGTTCGAAGAAATAGCTACTGCGCGACGTTTCTGGCGGCCAAAATAGCCAGCACACGACATGGTTGATTAAACGGTCATAATGTTGGATTGATTCCGACAGGTGGTTCATAGACTCGTGTACTCACTTAGTTGTGCTCATAGATTTAGATTTACCGAGGGATATTCAGTTATTCCGACAGGTGAGTCCGAACTATTTTGCCCTCCCCCACCGGCACCCCCTAAACGGCCGGACACCGAACACAGTTTTTCGTTGAAATATAAAATTTTCGATATAATTTTCGATTCAAATACAAACTTCGATACAATTTTTGATTCAAATACAAACTTCGATTCAATTTGATATGATTCAAATACAAACTTCGATACAATTTGATATGATTCAAATGCAACGGGCGGCTGCATGGAGGCGAGCACACATGAAGGACACGAAGTCAGACGCGCGTACGCTTGTTCCATGCAATGCGTCATTCTAGGTCGCCGGATCTTATGGAACGGCTTAGCTCGAACCAGCGGGCTGATCCAAACCCCATCTATCCAGCCAATCAGCGCATCACATGCCCACGAGCCAATCAAATTGCAGAACGAGTACACACGCGGATCGGCGCGTCACCTGCGCACACGCGGATCGGCGTGTCTGATCCCAACCGTTCACTCACCAGCGATCAACGGTTCGGAAGCGGGAGGGGTTTCGGATGGGGTTTTCCGGGTTTAGGGTTAGGGATTTCGGGGTTTTCGGGGTTTAGGGTTAGGTTAGGGCTAGGGTTTCACTGAGCTAGGGTTGAGCATAACTAATTAAAAAAATCAAAAAAATATAAAACTTTCGCACATTGTCGTATTATGCAACTAAGTTGCTATAAAAAAATATAAAACTTGGATTTCGAGTCGGTCAACGTTTTTTGTGAGGTTTGACCAAACATTAAAATGAGCACAAATAATTAAAAAAAATCGTAAAAATGTGAAACCAACGCACAATGTCGTATTATGTGACATAGACGATATAAAATAATAAACTTGGTCTATGTGTATTTTCATGAGAAAACCTTCATACAAATGACTTACCACGATCGATGTTGCAGAGAGTTCAATTCAAGTGAGAGGGTTCAGAGTTATGAAAAATAAAAAAAATCAATAAAATCGCCAAAGCTTCATTTCAGAGTGACTAAGAAGGGTCTGCACTTAGTTTTTCATTTTCACATTTTAAACTTGTTTTGGAGACTGTCAAAGTGGGTTTGACCAAACATTCAAATGAGCACAAATAATTCAAAAAAAATCCAAAAAATGTAAAACCAGTGCACATTGTCGTATTATGTGACATAGTTACGATATAAAATAATAAACTTGGTCTATGTGTATTTTCATGAGAAAACCTTCACACAAATGACTTACACGATCGATGTTGCAGAGAGTTCAACTCAAAGTGAGGAGAAGTGGTTTTGGATTTGGAACATGAAATTTTCTAAAACCTCACCAAAGCTTCATTTTGGAGTGACTAAGAAGGATCCAGGCTTAGTTTTTCATTTTCATGTTTCAAACTTGTTTAAATGTTGGTCAAACTTAGGTTTGACCAAAATTGAAATGAGCATAAAAAATTCAAAAAAATAAAAAAAATAAAAAACCAACGCACATAGTCTTATAATGTCATATACTAACGATTCAAGTTGATAAACAAGGTCTACATACATTCAGACGAAAATTAATGCATCTTGGCTCATATCGCCCAATCTCAAACTCCGTCGCATTCAAATGAGCATAAAAAATTCAATAAAAAAATAAAAAAAATGAAAAACCAACACACATAGTCTATATATATGGAATAGATGTGTAGGTAAGTTATTTGGCTGATTTAGACAAGGTCGAAAAAAACCTTGCTTAGAAATGAGGCCATTTACCCTACCTTTGGAGCTCTTTTTTAGAACATTTTTCATGAATGTGAGTTTACTTCGCAAAAGGGCTCGGATTGATGACCAAGTTAGAACAAGTAAGTTCACCATAGTTTGGAAAGCATTGCAACATCCAAATAGCATGTCAATTTTTAAGTTTGGATGAAATTTGAAGTTTGGTTCACATATTTCAATCACTCACCCATTTGGCTCTCATTTTGACACGACTTGCTCAAAACATGTACCATCATCATCCAAACACCATTAAAACATAGTTGTAGTATAGGTCCAACATCATTCAACATAATACAACATCATTCATAATTTTAATAAATTCTACTTGGTTCCAACTCAATCTACAAAGCGCGTCGGGGCTTCTTTTTTATCCATGTGCTACTTTCCACCACTGTGCTCCTTGTGCTTCTTGCCACCATTGTGCTCCTTGTGCTTCTTGCACTTCTTTCCACCATTGTGCTCCTTGTGACCCTTGTGCTCATTGCTTCTTCTCTTCTCCTTTTGGCAGTCTTCTTCGAACCTACCACAGAGTTGTACAAAACATAAAGGGCAGTGAGATAATGTCAAGTGATAAATGTACTAGTATTGGCAAGATTGACATACCTAGCAGAACTCACAACCACAGAATGTTGTGAACCATCATTTGGAGCCTCATCTGGAGCATCATTTTGAGCCTCATGATCAAAATCATTTGGAGCATCATTTGGAGCCTCATGATCAAAATCATTTGGAGCCACATCGTCATCATCATTTGGATCATCATTTTCAGATGGGTCCTTTTCAGATTTTGTTCCAACCGGCTGCTGATCATCATCATTTTCATCGAAACACTCTCTGAACGTTGGATCTACCGCGTTATCACAATACCTACCGAAATGACCAGACCCACCACACCTTGTACACTTGCGCTTTCTCGCTCCAAGTCCAGCTCGGAATGGTCCAACTGCCGACACAACCACATCATTTTGCAGCCTCACATGAAATTTCTCTCTCTCCTTATGCTTAGCAAACATGGTAGCGAGCTCTTCATCATTTGTAACTTTCACCCATTTATTTCCCCCATCGTAGTATTTGAATTCCACTTCATCATGCAAACCCCAAGGATGTGGGCTGCAAATTACCTCCCCAAATTGTCTAAGACTCCAATTGCAATCCATTGGCAAAGGATAATCGAAACCTCCCGCGAATTTCTTCTTATTCTATGCATCCACGAGGTACCGGTCCCTTCTAATATTCACCAATAAAGCAAACCGCAATTCCATCCTAACCTACAAAAAGCATAGATGAATTCAGCACACCAATAGCAAAATCAACTAAAACCAATGGCGTCTCATGTCTAATCGAATGTTCAAATGCACAAGTGAGCTCAAACCTACCACTCGGGAACCCAGTCGTGGACGCGGCGGGTCTCCGGCCCGACGTTTTCCTCGCCAGCTACTCTGAGGTCACTGCCGCTCACCATTTCGCCCTGGAGTTAACCCTCTTACTTCCTCTGCTTCGCCAGCCCCAGCGTTCCCGCCGGGCGCACGGAAGGAGCCCCCGCCGCGGGTCGAGCAGGTGGCGGGCACAGTGGCAGAACGAGCGGGACAAGAAGGTGGCGGTGGAGCACGTAACGATGGAGCACATTGCGGCGGTGCAGTTGGCTATATACGCGGGACGGACACGGCGGCGGAGGTGGTGGCGGTGCAGGTGGTGGCCGTTCGGGAGCAGGGGTGGTGCACGGACAGATTGGGGGGTAGGGTTCAGGTCGTTATTTTTGGAGCCGATGCACGGTCCCACCTGTAAGATGCGGACCCACTTCACTAATGTCTACAGACGGAATCCTCTTCAGACTGGTCATTTGGCCTCGCCATAGCAGCTGCGACTGAAGTAGTGGCAAAACTGAGCACCATTTGGAACTAGTGGCAAAACTGAATAGTACCAAGCCTCTAAGGGCAATCTATTAAATGACTCATTTAAAAGAGACACCGAGGCCACCAAAAAGAAAAAAAATAGAAAATAGAGATGGAGCAGCACTACTATACTTTTATACCACGCTTGTGCCATTGTTAGCACCTACACTTCAGTTTTAGAGAGTTTTCATGTTTTTAGTTGCATAACTATGTGGGGATCTTTTCGTTATAGAACTTGGCTTGTATATTCCAAGTATGAGCCTCCTCAAGTGAGCTCTATGTCTTCATGATCAAGCAAGTTGGATACACCCCCACTAGTTCCATTGGAGAGCTTTCATACACTTATAGCTCCATGTCATCCATTGCATGGCAATCACTACTCCTCATACAGTGTCAACTACGAGACTTCCTCTTGTCTTTTTGTTACCCTCTCCACTGTTTGAGCCTTTCTTTTTGACCTTCCAAATCCCCATCATTATTCTCTTTGCCATAACCTGTTTGTGCCAAAAACCACTTCGTACTTGCAATAGTTGAGTAGACTTCGAAACAGTTGATGTGGGAAGGAAGTGAATTAGACCACTTGACTGGATCTTGACTATTTCATGAATAACTACTTGATCCTTTGTATAATGATTGATGCTTGACATTGGAGACATAATTTACAATTCTTCTTTCTAAACCTTATGTATGGTTCCATGTCTCCAACACACTTATTCATGAAAAGTTTTCTAGCATTGTTGCTAGTATGTGTTAATCATTGTTTGCTTAATGTTAACTATAGACAATTGTTTTGGATCACTTTATTCACATCATGTGATGTACATTACTATCTTGATCAAGATTATGTTGGTTGCATGTCTCATAAAAAATTATTCTTTTATCACTTACCTACTCGAGGACAAGTAGGAGTTAAGCTTGGGGATGCTGATACGTGTCAAACGTATCTATAATTTTTTATTGATCCATGCTTGTTTATTATCATTGCCACATGTTTTTACTATCTTATTATATCAGTTTTTAGGAATTTTACTAGACTAACCTCTTGACAAGATGCCCATCGCCAGTTCCCTATTTTTGCTGTTTTCTATGTCAGAAAATCCACTTATGAAAAATTTCTCGGAATTGCGCCAAAATTTACGGACATTTTTTATTCGCCACGACGAAGCCACAGACGAAAGGGTGACCTGGGGGGCCACCCAGGGGCCAGGGCGACCCCTGACCGTGGTCCCACCTGGACCCGCAGGTGGGGCCCGCCCCTGCCCTCTGGGCACCGCCTCGGCCCCCTCGACGCCTATAAAAACATATTTGACCTAATTTTGTCGGGGCGGCCATTATTTTCCACGAAACTTATCCCGAAGCCGCCACCATCTTGATACGTCCAATTTGCATCACTATTTTATATCATAATTTGTCTTGAAATATGAGTTTGATAAGTCCAATTGTTTCTTAACTGAGAGCATCGTTTGCCATTACTCAATAAGTTTTTATTCTATTACACCTTAACATGTTATTGTTACATCACTTATTCTTGAGAAGCTTTATAAGATTAGGTTGTTGTTAAGATTGTATTTGTGTTGGATAAGTAAATACTGATGCTTCATGTTCGTATTCTTTATTATCGACACTTTACTCCATAAACCTGTGGTCATGTTTACTGAGCTCAGTTTTCGCTTGGGGACAAGCGGAGTCTTAGCTTGGGGGAGCTGATACGTCCATTTTGCATCACTATTTTATATCATAATTTGTCTTTATTCATTGATATATTTCATATCATGATGCATTACTCATGTTATTTTATCTTATTTTGCATTTTTGAAGGATTCATCTGCCGGAGTCCGGAAACAGCTGGAAAAGCACGTGTCAAGACACCTGACCTGCGAAGCTCAGAAAATTACAGAAGTCAATATTTTGGGAAATAAGTCATGGAGACATAAGGAGACATAGAGGCGAATCACCAGGTGCAGGGGCGACGCCTGGCCACGGGTCCACCTGGGGGCCATGGCTGGGACCGCCCCTGGACCCTATGGTCCCCCTCTGGCACCCCTTCGGTGCATTACTTCCCTTTGACCTAAAAACGTCGGGGGAATCCACCAATAATTTTTTCGCCGCCTCTGCGAGGCGGAAACAGACAGAAAGAAGAAGGGCTCCTACAGGGAGAAATCTACCGGGGAAATTCCCTCCCGGAGGGCGAAATCGCCCCCATCGTCACCATCATCACGCCGGGCATCATCGGGATCATCATCAACATCATCTCTACCACCAACACCATCATCTCCCCATATCATCTCGTTGTATCTTTTGATGTTGTGACTTGTCTAGTTCATTGGGATCACTTCCTGGGTGTTGATTACTGTTTATAATTGATGTTGTGAGTTTTATTGGTGAATTATTGTTACGATCAGATTGTTACCCATATTCATACCACTTCTGATCATGATCTATATGATGTCTTGTTAGTATTTTGTTTGGTTCTTGAGGACATGGGGAAGCCTAATTGCGATTAATTGCATAATGTTGAGTAAAATTTAATTGTTTGATGATTAATGTTGTGGTGTTGTTCCTCTAGTGGTATTGTGTGAATATCGATTATATGATACTTCACCTTTTAAGGGCCTAGGGGAATGCGTGGTGTATTTAGTTTGCTTATGGTAGGGTTGCTGGAGTGATAGAAACCTGAACCCCAATTCGCAAGCTAGTGCACTAGGGAGTGTGGGATCTCGGAGTTTAAAGCCATGGTTAGGTTGTTATCTTAATTACTTTCTTGTAGTTGCGGAAGCTTGCAAGAGGTTTAATCACAAGTATGCATTTGTCCAAGTAAGGGCGGTGCATTTGCATAGGTTCACCCACACAACACTTATCAAAACATTGAAGATTAATCAAGGACTTGCAATGAAAGTAGCTCGGCAGAAATTCCCATGTGTCCTCAGGAACATTTTAATCATCATAAGTAACACCACCGGCATGTCCTTTGTGCTAAAAAGGATTGGGCTACTTGCTGCAACAATAGTTGCAATATTTTATTTACTTTTTCTTTACTTACCTATTACAACAAAAACCCATAAATATTTTCCTTTTAGTACTTGCAGTGAAACCTTGCTAAAATTCACTTGTCAACACCTTCTGCTCCTCGTTGGGTTCGACACTCTTACTTATCGAAAGGACTATGATAGATCCCCTATACTTGTGGGTTATCAAGACTCTTTTCTGACGCCGTTGACGGGGAGTGTAGCGCTATTGGTAAGTGGAATTGGTAAGGAAAACTTTTATCTTAGGTGTTGTTTTTATATTTGCTTGTTACTTTGCTTCACTATGGAGCGCTCTTCACTTAATTTGTTGTTTGAGAGTGACTCTCCCACCACTCCCATGGTGGATAAGGGTCCTCCACCTACTGAAATCATTCTTTTTAAAATTCCTATGGGCATAATTGATCGTGTTATGAGTAATCGTTATGCAGGAGATGGAATTGTCCATCCCGGTTATCACTTGCTTTATATTAAAGAACAATGTGAGCTATTCAAGATTCCAGGTGTACCAGGAGAGGAAATCATGAGGAAATGATTTTCACTATCACTGAAGGAGAAAGCATTAGAATTGTATAGGCTTCTGGATAATTCTCATTTGATCGATTGGAAAGGGCTTATGTCTCTCTTCTACTCCAAATTTTATCCTCTTCATGAAATTCATCAAGATAGAAATTATATCTATTATTCTTGGCCTCGTGACGGAGAGGCCTCGTGACGGAGAGAGCATCGCTCAAGCTTGGGGGAGATTAAAATCCTTAATGCTCAAATGCCCCAATCATGAGCTTTCTAATGAGATTATTGTTAATAACTTTTATGCCAGGCTATCATGTCATGGTAAGGATATCCTTGATGCTTCTTCTCTTGGGTCTTTTACAAGCAAAAAGGTGAATGCTAAATGGGATCTTATTGAAAGGATCTATCGTAATGCTGAGGATTGGGAGATCGGCAAAGGTAAAGAAACAGGTATAAACTATGAGTTTGATTGCATTAAATCTTTTTTGAAACTGAAAGTTTTAATGTGCTTAGTGCAAAGTTTGGGCTTGATTCTCAAATTGTTGTTGATTTTTGTAAGCCCTTTGTAACTCATATCAATATCCCTACAGAAAAGTGGAGTAAGTATCATGAACCTTTTAAAGATGTTTGTAAAAAAGACATGCTTGAGAATAATGAGATACAAGTTCATACTGTTGAATCTATTTTACCTGTTGTTCAGTTTGAAAAACCACCGTTTCCTATAAGAATTAAAGAATACTCTACTGTTGCTACTGTGGTTAATAAAAGTGAAAGAAAAGCTTTAGAACCTGATGAACAAATTGAAATTGCATCTCCAGTAGCTTTGGTTAAAGACCTTGTCACTGAAAATGTTGACGGGGGTTCTATTAATTTTTGTGAGGCTGCTACTAGCATTGTTAGACAGGAGAGAAGTGCAAAAATTGTTGGTAGTACTGTTGTTTCTGTCAAAATAGGTGATCATTGCTATTATGGATTGTGCGATATGGGTGCAAGCGCAAGTGCCATTCCTTACTCACTTCATCAAGAAGTAATGCGCGAAATTGCACCGTGTGAGCTTGAAGATATTGAATTGGAAATTAAGTTGGCTAATAGTGATGTCATTTATCCAGTGGGAATTGTCAGAGATGTTGAAGTCCTATGTGGTAAGGTAAAATATCCCACCGACTTCCTTGTTCTAGGCTCGGTTAAGGATAAATTTTGTCCTATTATATTTGGTAGACCTTTCTTAAATACCTGTAGTGTTGTTATAGATATTAAGAAAGAACAAGTTTCTGTACAATTTGCTGGAGAGCCTTATGAGTTTAATTTTTCCAAGTTTGCTAGACATTGTTATGAGAAAGAGTTGCCTAATGAGGATCTTATTATAGAAAGAATTGCTTCTATAACTGTACCACTTGATGATCCTTTGCAGCAGTTTATGGAGGAGCACGAGAATGACATGTTTATGCGGGTAAGGGAAGAAATTTGTCGCGTGTCGAAACACGGACACCAGAGAGTTCGGTGTGCTCTCATGTCGTTGTTCGGCAGTGGGGCACAAGGGATCTCCTGCGTCGCTTTCGCTGACCTTGATAGTAATGGGGATGATGAATCTTTCGGGTAGGAAACGAGAGAGATGACACACACAAAGTTTTACCCAGGTTCAGGCCATCCGGAGATGAAGCCGTACATCCTACATGTCTGATCTGGTATTGATTTGGTGGTGGCGATTGAGTACAAGTGGATGAATCTAACTCTCTCCCATGATTGGCTCTCCTTACCGGGGACTACCTCTCAACTTTCTCTTTCTTCTCTCTTTGTATATGCCGTCTTAGGTTGCCAACTTTCTCTGGTGTCTCAATGCCTCCCGTCGCCCTTTCCTGTTGAGTGTCGGCCTCCCTATATAACTAGAGGGGGCCCTCCACTTGCCCAGGTTGCATGCATGCCATGCCGTCTGATGGCGTGTAACCACGGCGGACAAGTGGCGGGCCTCACTGCCAGCACTGTACCACGCGTTTCCTCGGTCCTGCGGGAGGGCTAAACGATACGTCTGGTCTCGTGGGGTCCTTGTCAGGGGATTGGTATCCTTTGTCCTGCGAGCGTCCTCTCAGGTGTCTCAACGCGTCCCGGGAGGGGATTCCCTTGTGCTTTTGTCCGGATCCTTGGTAATGGCCAAGCCGGGAGCATCTGTTTTCCTCTCCCGGGGCCAGCACATCCTCGTCCTGACACCCCCGGTTGGCCGGGCGTGGCCTGGCTAACCATCGGCTCGGGGTAGCCGGGTCACGCCCTTATCCATAGTGCAGGTCCCGGGACTTTGGCGGGTGGAAATCGTCTCCTCTTTTCTTTAGGAGTCATGCCTTAATGGAACATGCGCCCGAGGTGCACTTCCTTGATTTCCGAACCCTCTGGGCCCGGTGCCTATGAGTGTTGGGCGCTGCAGCCAAGGTGGCCTTTCCTGTATTGTGGCGGACGCACAGGAATTGACTGCTGAGGGACTGCCTGCAGGCGTCCCATCCCTGCCTCCATAAAATCCACTGACCTTCATGGCCCAAATCGCATCTTGCTTCACCCACCCTCTCCTTCTTCTTCCTTCATGACCTTGCCTCCAGATCTGGCCCAAACTCCCATGAATGATGGAGTGATGGGTCTCCGGGTACCCTTGTTCGTCCACGGTGTTGAGAGTTACCTAGGCGATGTTGTTCGTGACATGGTGGCGAGCAAAGAGAGCAATGGACACGGCAGTTTTACCCAGGTTCAGGCCACCATGATGGTGTAAAACCCTACTCCTGCTTGTCTGAGTTGTATTGCTTGTGGAAGTTACAATGGTGTGTTCTTGACTTCTAGAGATCAATCTGGGATGGATCGGGATCGAACCCCTCTCTATGGTGGCGGTGCCACTCTTTTTATACTGGCCTGGGCCTCTTCCCTTTGGCGGGAAGGGCTTCCACAGATGGCCTGAAGGGAGAAAGAAACAAAGCCTGGCGCTCAGGTGGTGGGTCCCTGTCGGCTTATCACCGAAGCGTGCAAAGCGGCCTGGGAAGACCACGGTCCTTGGCGTGCTGGGCTTGGCGATGACGTGACCCGTCAGGGCGTGTCCCCCAACGGGCGCATCTTTGTCCCCGAAGGACTGGTCTTCAGTCCTTGTCCTGGCTGGCCTGACGATGTTCCCTCTTTAAACACGGAAGGGCAAATGGTCAGCCTATCCTGGCGATGGCATAGAGCTTTCGACGTCACTCTGCGCAGGCGTGACGCGGAGGTGTCCGTGAGGAGTAAACTTCCGCGCTGCTTCCTTCGGAAGTCCTCACGAGGCGTTCCACGTGAAGCGACCCTCGCGAGGGTTCCTTGGTCTTATTCCACGAGGAGGCAAGGCCCCCCGCGAGGCACATGCCAGAGTGGCATGTCCCTGTAGAAGTGACGTGGCGTCCGCCGCAAGGGGAGGCCTCCTACGTGGCGCTGGTGGGGTCGCTAGCAGCTGGGCCAGGCTACCCTAGAAGTCGTGGGCCCGACAGTTTCCCCGAGGCCGTGCCTTGAATGTGTTTGACGTGGGATTCAAGGAGGCGAAGAACGGGCGACGAAGGCGAGACGGCGGAGGTGAAGAGACAGGGGGGCAAAAGCTGTCAGGCCCCGCTGCGCCACGCGTCCGGCTCCTCCACTGCGCATGCCCGCGCAACTCCCACGAAATCTTCATCGTGATACGGCAACTGCTCACCCTGCCTTCATAAAAGAGGTAAACCGCAGCGGTTCCCATCTTCTACGCTGCTCATTCTCCACCAAAACTCCTCCTTGCGCTCCTGTTCTTCCTTGATCCCTTCTTCTCCGTCGCGACTTGCAAGCTTCGTAGCCATGTCTCCCAAGAGAGCCTCCATCCCGAAGGGGAAAGGCAAGCAGGTGGAGGCAGAGGCGTTCACGCCCACGATGCTGGGGGTCTCGCGCTACCGCAGTGAGGAGGCCGTCACCAAGGTCCGCTGACGTGGGGTTACCACGCCAAATCCCTCGGATGACATCCTTGGGTTGAGAGAACGGGAGAAGAAGATGGTGGTACTGGTGGATTCGTCGGCTGACAAGCGGGATTTACCCAGGTTCAGGCCCCCGAAGGTAAAAGCCCTACGTCCTGCTTGTCTGGAATTGGTGATGGAGCTTACAGATCGATTACAATGGCGAGATCGTGAGATTCAATCTCGCTAGGGTTTCTGGCGATGAATACGAGCGTGTCCTAGGTCGGCGGCCCTCCCAGTCCTTAAATAGTGGGACTGGGTCTCGGGTCCTATACCGACTAGGTTTACATCTGGGCCTACCGACCTAATATTTCTAGTCTTTCCTTCGAGGCCTCCTTCCTGGGCCTGATGACAGATGGGCCTTTTATTCTCTTCCGCGCCAGGGTAGTCCATGGTGGCACACCCGAAAGGTGTACCCACATCAGTAGCCCCCAAGGACCTAGTATACTTGGCGAGTCTGGTAGGGACTCCTCCGCATTGTATAGTCCTGGTGCGTGCCATTCCCTTAGTGATTTATTCGTGCCCGTGTTCCAGGACGCTTAGTGGTGGATATCGCATAATAAGCCTGGTGCTCTCGACGGATCGGGACCAGTTAAGTGCTCTTGGGCACAAACGTTATTAGCGTATATCAAACTCGAGTCCCCAGGCTCGAGCTTGGAGGCTAGTCCCTTCGACTCCAGCCGCTCGGGATCTTACAGAGTCGAATTCGGCCTGAAAGGGTACCCAACACGTCCGTCGGGATTTTTCTTCGCACCTGCTGGTGCGGCATATCTGTCAAGCTACCATGGCTGCTGCCAGTGGGCCTGGCCCTACATGACGGATCGGTGGGCCTTACCTTTGCACTTCAGAGTGCAGCATCCGAGGGTCAGCTGTATTTGATTCATCTCGGGTATTTTGCTCGGGTTAGACCAAAGTCGATAACCTATCGAGTGTCACATAGTCGTGCTTTCATCAAGTGCGCTGTGGCGCTCCTGAGGGGAGTGTTCCCAAAATTATGCTTAATTATTTACAACTGGGGATAATCTCAACCCGTTTATTCTGCCGTAAATCTTGGGATTTGTTTCGTTCCTGATGGGAGTGAACAGATGCAAATCTGTTCAGTCTGTCAGGAGGCAGTCGACATTTTTCCAACTGGGAGCCGATACTTTGTCGACTAAGAGTCGATACTTTGTCGAGTAACACTATAGCGAAGGCGGTCTGCAACTCCTGCGTCATGAATGACGTCATGCGCGTGCATTGCGCTGCCAAGGCGCTCTGCCGTTTGGCCTGCCAGAGGTGACAGTATGAAACGTCACGTCGGTTTGACCAGTGGGCGCGAAAATTTCGCCACGCCATGATGATGGCTTCCTCGTTTCTCGTGCGTAGTGGGCGACGCGGCCGGCGACGGTTGCCCTCCACACGCTCCACGTGTAGGGTTGGATGTGCTCCGTTATACTCGGTGAATATTGGACGGCGCAGATCGCGCGGTCCGATGAATAAATAAGGGCGCCCCGGCGGTGAAAAAGGTACAATCCCCATTCTCACCGCCAGAGTTCTCCTTCTCCTCTTGCGCCCTGCTTCTCCGCTCGTAGCCAGCAAACCGCGCATTTCCAGCTCCGTCATGAAGAAGACCACCGGAAAGAAGAAGTCCGCCAGCGCCGCCGTCGCCGCCGCTGGTACGGCCGGCGGGCTGAAGAAGGTTCACGGCGACTGGCAGAGGTCGTCCGTGGATGAGCGCCAGCTGGAGGCGCTGCGCCGCGACGGCCTCCTGCCGCCTTTGGAGAAGATGGCGACGCGGGCGCCCGACGACAAGGTGGCCCCTCGTCCCCGCGACGGCGAGCTTGTCTGCTTCATCGATTTTGTGAACAGGGGATTCGCCTTCCCTGTTCACGAGTTCGTTCGGGGGCTGATGTATGCGTACGGCGTCCAGCTCCACGACTTTACGTCGAACACCATCCTCCACATCAACTGCTTCATCGTCCTGTGCGAGTGCTTCCTCGGCATTCACCCGCACTGGGGGTTGTGGCAGCAGATCTTCAATGTGAAGCGCAACGCCGGCGCTTACGGTGTTTACCCCATCGGGGGTTTCGGCATCCAGTCCCGCGGAGACATCGAGTACTTCAATCTGAAGCTGCTCGAGTCCGCGCAGAACTGGAGGAAAAAGTGGTTTTACGTCGCCGACGTCCACCAACCCGGGCAGAAGTACGGGGTTCCCCCGTTCCGTGCTGGCGTGTCCGTGACGAAGAAGAAGTCCTGGACACACCGCCCCAACGCCCGAGAAACCAAGGAGTCTGAACCCCTCATGTCTCGGGTGTCGGATCTGGTGAAGACCGCCGGCAGGGAGGTAAGTGGCGTTCACCTCATCGCCACTTTCATTAGAAGGCGGGTGCACCCGATTCAAGCTCGGGCGCACCCGTTGTTTGAGTTTGCCGGAGCCGCTGACATGACGCGCACGTCCGCGGAAGAGTTGTTTACGGGCGAGGTCGAATCTCGCGTTTGCGCGCTGACCATGCTCAAGGTCGGCGAGGCGAACGTCCTTGAATCGCCCGTGATGCCTTTCAGCCGCGAGAACCCTGTTCCGGAGGTATGTGCTTTGTTCTTGTGTATCTTTTGTCTATTTGTTGTGCTTGCCGATGTTTTGATTTCTGAGAAAGACGCCTTGTTTTTATGTTTGAAGGGCTTCTCGACGTTTGTCAGCCTGCCTCCTCTTCCTGAGGAGAAAGGTACTTCCGCGGTCCCTGATTTGCGGGATGATCCTGATGAACAGGACATTTCTGTCTGTTCTGCTGCGTCGGTCGAAGATGCAGACGCTATAGACAGTGATGACGTTCCTCTCATCGCCCGCAAACGTGTCCGCGATGCTGGCTCCAAGGCAGCGGGGAAGTCGAAGCAGGGTTCCGCCACGGAGGGCTCCAGCACATCGTCGCCTCCTGCTCGTACCAACGAGGAGGTCCGTCCGGCGCACGATCCCGTAGAGCCTCCGCCGAAGAGGACTCGCGCTGCTTCGGACTGCTTCGATCCTGCCACCTTGCTGACGGTCCTTAGCTCGTAAGTTCACGACTGCAGCTTTCCCTGTCTCGTTGCGTAGAGTTGCTATCTGAGATTCCTGGCTTATCTGTAGGGACTCTTCCTCTCGTGCGCCTCTGCCGCCCAATGCTTGCGAGCGAACGGACGATGGTGACAGTGCGGGGGGCCGTCGTGTGGAGACAACGGCTCCTCCACCGCCGTTTGTCCCCGACGCTGCGCCAGCCACGACTGCCTCGACTCCCGGCGACGCCCTCGTCACCATCGCCAGCGCTCCTCCGCTTGACTCAGCCGAGCATGTGAGTAATGAGTACTTTTTGCTTGTATCGGGTGCGCGGACAGCGCTCCTAATGGGAGTAGCCCCCGAGTCTATAGTTAACTAGGAACAGTTGAGTATAGACTCTAAACTGATCTTGCTCCCTTGACTCTTTGTTCTCTGTTTATGATTTATCGGGTGCGCGACAGCACTCCCGATAGGAGTAGCCCCCGAGTCTGTGGGCGACTGAATTTAGTCGTGTACAGACTCAAGTTCTTCCACTGACTCTTTGTTCTTTGTTTGGTGCAGCCTATGATGCTCGAGCTGTTGGGTATCGGCCACCGTTTCGCGGCCATGGAGGCGGAGAAAACTCGCCTGGAGCGAGAGTCCGCTGAACTCCGAGGTTTGTCCTTTATCTTCCACCGTTTTGGACTGTTTTTGTTATTGCTATTTGTTTGAACGCCTTTTGCCTGCAGAGCTGTTGGCGCAGTCGCGACGTGAGGGGGAGAGTGCCTCGCAACAGGCTGCTACCCTTAAGGAGCAGCTGGATGCCGCCGTGCTCGTGAAGGAGATAGCCGATGCCCGCGAGCAGGCCTTGGTGCAGCGTCTCTGCACGGCGAGCAACTCCTTGTTGGGTAAGTGTTAACTCTTTTGTTCTTTGCTCTTTCTGCGTCCTTTGGTTTGACCGAGTTCTTTTTTCTGTTTTCTTCAGGTAGCCTTGGCACTGTGGCATGTTCCAGCGCACAGGTTGCCGCTGGTGACTTGGACAGCGCAGTTGCTGCTGTAGAGGGTGCTGGCCAACAGGCAAGTGGTCTCTTGGAGAAGGCTGCTGATGCGCTGACGAGTTTGCACGAACGCGTGTTTCCCCAGGGGCAAGCTCCTGCTTCCCTCAGGGAACTGGTTGAACTGTTTAGCTCTGACGGCTCCGCCATCGACGACTTCAGACGCGAGCACACGGTACGTGGCTCGCAGACCACCCTCCTTATGCTGCTGGGCACGTCTTCGAGGGTGACTTCGACAAGGCTTTTTTCCGGGCTACCCCGCGGACCCGATGGCAAGCCAGTGGCTCTCAGCGGCTTCGCCGAGCGGTCTCGCGAGTTGGCACAAAAGCTGACCGAGACCTTGGAGAAGCAGGCTGCGAAGCGTGCGGAGAAGGCCAAGAAGTCGGCGAGCTCGCAGTAGCTGCTTATCTTTGTATTTTTCATCCTTTGTAGTTTGCCCGTGGCGATGCCTGTCGCTCTTTTGTAATGACTGCGCTAGTTGCAAACTTTGTATAAGTTTTTACCTTTGTCTTGATGTCTTTGTGCCGTGCAACTTCTTCCAGCCCCCGGGCCTTCTTCAAGAAGAATATCTCATACTTGGCTGCTTGGTTTGCCAATAGGTAAATCCAACGATTACCACTCCGTCTTCTAATGCTATGCCACATGTCCATGCGGCCACGACTACTGGTTGTTCTTCCGGGAACCGCGACTCCGGGGATTATCGGCTCACGATGCTTCGGGATCGCTGTGCTAGTCTTGAACAAGACCTGCGGGTGGCACGGGGTGCCTTGGCCGTACTGAAGTCGAAACAGCCTCGTCCCGCTGAACGGGAAGATTTCCTTCTTCAGGAGTTGGAAAAGGCCAACAATGACTTACTCTGTAAGTGGCCGCAAGCCCTCGGGTCTTTTGACGTCGCTCATTTTCCTTAGTTGTTTTATCTTTTCTTTGCATGCAGGTGTACAACAGGACCCTCAAGCTGAGGTCTGTCGGGTGGAGAATCGACTTCGCCATGTTGCTGAGGCTGTCGGGCGCGACACCACCTCGTTCTGGTCAGACCCCTCGCGAGGTCGGGTGCTGGCTATTCTTCAGGATCGCATAAGCCAGGTGACGTCCTTCGCCGGGGCGTGCCGCTCTGCACTGGCTCTTGTGTATAAGGCACTGTTCCCTCTGGATCCACAGCCGCAGGGTCTTGGGGCTCTCATGGCGCGATTCCGCAATGGCAAGGCCGCGCAGAATTTTATCCGGACGCAGCTTGTCAGCGGTGCGACGTATGCCTTGGCTTTTGTTCACCGGCGGCACCCGTATCTCGTCCTGAGGGGGATAGAAGAAGTCCCCGACAGGGAAGACGGGGAGCCTACGCCGATGGAAACTCACTATCGCGCCGTAGAAGATGTAGCCGTCAAGTTGATTAGGAAACTGGAGCGCGACACCGAGATTTACTCGGACTATGTGGCGCCACGGGTTCCCAAGGACGAGCCTGTAGACTGATTTTTCATTTGTACAAGCACTTTGTATATTTGCAGAAAACTTCCGTGTTTGCTCCGTGGAGCTTGGAGTTGCTCTGTATATAGAGTTTGTTTTGTTTTGGCTTAAGCAACGCAGCCCCCGAGTATCGGGTGTTGTTCCGGAGTTTACTTTTGGTTGGCCGTACTTTTACTTTTGGTTGTTCCGGAGTTTACCTGGACATTGCGTCTGATCTGCTCCTTGAGGCAGTTCTGCATCATACGCTGTTACGTGGCACCCGCGTTCTTCAGCCCGAAGGGCATCGTTGTGTAGCAGTAAACACCAAAGGGTGTGATGAATGCTGTTTTCTCTTCGTCTTCTTTCTTCATTCTGATCTGGTTATAGCCTGAATAGGCATCCAGGAAGCAGAGCCGTGCGCAGCCTGCAGTCGAGTCGACAATCTGGTCGATTCGAGGCAGTGGAAAATGATCTTTTGGACAACACTTGTTTAATGAAGTGAAGTCGACACACATGCGTAGTATGTCTGTGTTCTTCTTTGGCACCAGCACTGGGTTTGCGACCCAGTCAGACTTCTTGATCTCCCGAATAAAGTTGGCTGCCAGGAGCCTATCGATTTCCTGCCCGATGGCGAGGCGCTTCGGCTCCGCAAAGCGGCGCATTGTTTGCTTGACGGGCCTCGCATTGGGCAGGATCTGGAGGGCGTGCTCGGCGAATTCCCTGGGTATGCCTGGCATGTCAGCTGGACACCAAGCGAAGATCTCCCAGTTCTCACATAGGAACTCGACGAGCGCGCCTTCCTATGCGGAAGACAAGCTTGTCGATACGAGGACCGTCTTCTTAGGGTCCGTCGGGTGCACCTGATGCTCCCTTGTGTCGTTTGACGCGTTGAAGGCAGAGCCTGACGCTGATTGTTTGCCCTCGGGAAAGAGGGTGCGGTCGTTGGTGAGTGCCAACTCCTGGAGCTGCTCCTGGGCCCCGAACGACTCAGAGATCGTGTTGAACTTGCGATCGCACTCGTCGGATCGTTCGAAGTTTCCGCTGATGGTGATTGTCCCGTAAGGCCCCGACATCTTCAGCTTCAGATATGCATAGTGCGGCACCGCCATGAACCATGCGAACGCTGGTCGTCCCAGGATGACATGGTACTGCGACTTCCAGTCAACCACCTCGAACTCTATCCTCTCCTTCCGGAAGTTAGCTGGCTCATCGAAGATTACTAAGAGTGAGATCGTTCCCAAGAGATAGACTGGTCTCCCTGGTACTATGCCGTGGAAGGTGTTGACGGAGGGCGCCAGGCTTGTCGTAAGTATGTTCATTCTGCGCAGTGTGTCAGCGAACATGATATTGATACCGCTGCCACCATCCATGAACACGCGGCTCATAGCGAAGCCTCCTATCTGCGCATCCAAAACAAGGGCCGCGTGCCCCGGCCGCGGGACTTGAGGTGGATGATCGTCCCTGCTGAATGTTATGCTGGCATGTGACCAGTTGAGGTACTCTGGTACCGCGGGTGGTGATTTGACGGCAAGGTGGACCTACCTTGTTATGAGCTTTTGGTCCCGATTTGAGGGACGTCCTTTCTGGATCATGAACATGCGACCCACAGGCTTTGGGTAAGCATCTTCGCCTGCTTGGGGTTCCTCGACGCGTGCTTGGAGCTGGATAGCTCCCGCCATATGTCCCGGAGGCAATGGTGGAGCGTGCGGCGCTCCTACAGCGAATGCCCCCGGTACCATCTGCGCCTGCTGTTGCTACTGCAAAAGGAGCCGTGCGTACTGCGCATGGAGGTCTTGAAACTTTTCGCAGTCCTTGAGGAGGTGCTTGGATGTGAGAACACCATTGTCATCCCTGAACTTGTGGAATCGGTGTTTCCAGACATTTTCATCCCTTGCAGCATCATGGAGCGTTGGGGGAGGCCGTGGAGCTCGACCACCTCGCGACTCTCGCGGCCGCCATTCGCGCTTGACTTCCTTGCTGCTTTTGTAACCGGTTGTTCGACTATCGCGCTCATAGCGACTGTCGTCACGGTTTCTTTGCTCGTGGCTATCAGTAAAGCCTGCTGCCACGAGTTCCATGCCCTCCGTGTCCTCGTAGATGCACGACTTCCTCTTGCGACGGCGGTCGTTGTTACGGCGACTCCAAGAACCTTGATCGCCGTTGACACCAGGTGTGCCGGCGCGCTCATTGCGTGTAGAATCTTCGCCATCCGCCCACTCATTGGCTATCTGCATGAGGTGGGCGATGGTTTTGGGCTTCACTCGACCAAACGTCTCCCGGAGCTCGACCCGATAGACTCCTCGGGTGAACGCGTATATGGCGTTGTCTTCCGATATCTTCTCCGTTGCGTTGCGGAGGAGAGTCCAACGCTGGATGTACTCGCGCAACGTCTCATCTTCACGCTGTTTGCAGGCTCACAGTTCCTCGAATGAGGCAGGTCTCTTGTACGTGCCGATGAAGTTGCGGATGAAATCCTCTTTGAAGTCTTCCCAGCAGATGTATGCGCCTCTCGGTAGGCTCTTGAGCCAGGCTCGAGCCGATCCCGAGAGCATAAGTTGTATGTACTGCATGGCAGTAGACGTCGATCCTCTTTGGCAGGTTACCGCCGTCAGGTAGTCCTCCAACCAGGCGGACGGTTCTTGCAGGCCATCATACTTGGGGGTTTCCGAGGTTAACCTGAATCCTTTCGGCATTCTGGTCTCCCGAATGCGTCGACTGAAGCATAGTGCGCCGCAGGGCTCGAAGTCGTCATCGGACAACGAGCTGTCGCTTTCCTCCTCCTGAACTGCTCTCCTAGAGCGGTTCCTAGTGACCTTGTTATTCGTGATGGCATTGCGCGCATCTTCGCCCTCGGTGAGTTGGTAGCGCTCCTCGTGCCCGCGATTACCGCGGTTTCGCCGGTCGCGGGTGACGCGATTGTCTTCTTCTGGAGCTGCTCGCTCATTGTTGCCGCGTGTGACGCGGTTTTCTCGATCTCGGGTACGGTCACCCGCTTCTCGAGTTCTTGTCTCCTGCCACGGACTTGGCTGGCGGCGATTAACCGTGTTGTTGCCAGCTGCTGCGGTTGCAGCTGGTTGTGGCTCCTCAGGTATCAATGTTGTCCCCATTGTACTGAGGAACTTGATTTGCTGGCGATGCAGGGCTGCCCGCGGATCGCTCTCTGGCGGCTGTGTAGCCTGCAGGTATGTGCCCACCGACATTAGGACACCGGAAGCAGTCTTGGGGATAGGGATTCCCTGCTCGTCCACATACATGAAGGACGCCTCCAGATTACGGGTGACGTTGTTCCGATCTGCCTTTGGTATTCGCAAGTACCGAGGCTGTCCTTGGGGGTCACGGGATCGCCCTGAAGATTGGACGGACAGACCTGCCCGCCGCGCACTCGATATGCTGGCCTGCCTTCTGTGCTCCGCCAGCTCCGCCTTCGCGGCTTCCAGCTTGAGGCTTTCTTGCCACAGCAGGTACTGGTAGCACGCCAGGTCTTCTGGTGTCGCGTCGGCTGCCGGTTGGCCATCTGCTACAGCCTTGATTGCTTTTTCACCCATAGCCTGGTTGATGTGAAGCTGCGTCCGCCCGTTCTGCAGAGTGACGACGTATGGGTAGTTCGGCTGTTCACCCCTGTTAGGCGAAGCATTTACTTCGGCCTCCGTGTTTGCGGCTCCTGCCGCGGCCGTTTCCCCGGGTCCTGATGCTCCTCCTCCTGCAGGCATCGTCATGTATACCTCGATCGGCAAGAGATATGGCGTCTGATCATCGGAGTCATCACTAAGGGCGGACTCGAAGGATGCCGAGGCTCCGCTGGTGGAGTACGCAGGGCTTGACGGAGTAGATGAGATGTATGGCACGACCGGCATCTCGGTCGTGCGCGCGAAGTTGACGGTTGGCGATGTAGATCGCGATGCTGCGGCCAAAGGCGATGCAGGTTCATCGAGCGTTCCCTCCGCGAAATCCGCGCGGGCTGGCAGGATGTCCACCGATGTAGTCGATGAAGTTGCGACTTCCGCCGATGAAGTCGATGAAGCGGCGGGTTCCTCCGATGAAGAAGGGGGTGCATCCGTGAGACGGAGCGTGCCCCACTTGTTGACGTAGAAACGCAGCTTGCCCAAAGCTCGCCTCCACGCCAGCTTGCAGGTCCTCGAAAGCCGATTGCACGACTGGCGAGTGCGGGTGAAAACCCAGTGAGCCAAAGTAGATCGACTGTTGCAGATCCGGCGAGTCGCCGATGGTCGTTGATGAAGCCGCCGAACCCGTAGATCCAGCACCAGTCTTTCCCACAGACTGCGCCAATTGACGTGGGGTTACCACGCCAAATCCCTCGGATGACATCCTTGGGTTGAGAGAACGGGAGAAGAAGATGGTGGTACTGGTGGATTCGTCGGCTGACAAGCGGGATTTACCCAGGTTCAGGCCCCCGAAGGTAAAAGCCCTATGTCCTGCTTGTCTGGAATTGATGATGGAGCTTACAGATCGATTACAATGGCGAGATCGTGAGATTCGATCTCGCTAGGGTTTCTGGTGATGAATACGAGCGTGTCCTAGGTCGGCGGCCCTCCCAGTCCTTGAATAGTAGGACTGGGTCTCGGGTCCTATACCGACTAGGTTTGCATCTGGGCCTACCGACCTAATATTTCTAGTCTTTCCTTCGAGGCCTCCTTCCTGGGCCTGATGACAGATGGGCCTTTTATTCTCTTCCGCACTAGGGTAGTCCATGGTGGCACACCCGAAAGGTGTACCCACGTCATCCGTCTGGTGGCCGATGCGTCCAACGAGTGGGGCGTGACCGAGGTTCAATCTGGCCCTGCCACGGTCCGGCAGCGCAGCGGGTCGCTGCAGCCAGTCTTCGTCCACGCGCTGATGGCGGGGCTGGTGCCCCCCATTCTCCTCCTTCCTCCTAGAGATCCTGCAACACTATCAGATCCATCTTCTTCACCTCCATCCGGCTTCGATTGCCATCTTCGCCACCTTCGCCTACCTCTGCAAGGCGTTCCTCGTCGTCCGGCCGTCCGTGGCCTTCTTTCGCCACTTCTACGGCCTGTGGATGATGGCGGAGGCGAAGGTCACCGGTTGCGTCTCCTTCCGCCAGAGCGAGCGGGAGGTGTCCCAGCTGATCACCATGGCGGTGACCAAAAAGGTGGAGGACGAGGCGATCCTCGAGCTCCCCACCCTATAGCCGAAGAAGCTCACGAAGGAGTGGGGCAGCGCTCTTCTTCACGGAGGCAACGTGATGAGGCCCCTCACAGAGCGCGTCGTCTACTTGAGGCAGCAGGGCCTCACAGGGCAGATGGTGACGGCGGAGTACCTCTGGCAGAGCGTGGCACCACTGCAGGCCCACTCGAGTCCGATGTGGATGCTGGGCAACCTGGCGGACGACATACGGTTGTCCAACAACATGCTCGATTCCGAGGTGGTCAACTACGCGACCCGGGTCCTCTTCGGAGCGGAGGACATCGCGAGGCCCACCCACTATACTTGCGGAGGCGGAGCACGCAGGAGGCGATCCGCGTGGTGATGCTGACCTTCGACATGAAGGGCCTGGAGGGTGACGAGTTCCTCTAGGAGGATAGCGAGGAGAGCGCAGCTGTCGAGGACGATGGAGCCGGAGGAGGCGAGGCGTCTCAGGTGGGGACCTCTCATCAGGCGATGTCCGTCGATGGCGAGGAGGACGAAAGGGCGCCTCCCGAAGAGGCTCCCTTCACGGTGGTCCCTCCCGAGGACTCCGACATCGAGGAGGATGCGGTGCCGCTGGAGGCGCGGTTGAGGAGACGCACGATGTTCTTCGACGAGGACCTCGGCGGGTCCGACCTTTGCGCTCACGACGAGGAGTGATACGTGTCAAACGTATCTATAATTTTTGATTGATCCATGCCAGTTTTGTGATGTTGTCACATGTTTTTACTATCATATTACATCATTTTTATGCATTTTGTCGGACTAACCTATTGACAAGATGCCCAGTGCCAGTTCCTTGTTTTGTGTTGATTTTGTTGAAGAAAGTTACTTCTGGAAATATTCTCGGAATTGGACGAAAATATACGACGACTTTTTATTGAAGAAATAAGAACCGGAGCCAGAAGGGCGACACCGGGAGGGACCCACAACCCAGGGGCGGGTCCCACCTGCGGGTGAGAGGGGGGCCGCGGCCGCCACCTGCCTGTGCCCCTCAGAGACCCCCTCGCGATGCCCTTTGGCCTATAAATCACCCACGACAAAAAAACCCTAACCCCCGAAGGATTTTCCCAAATACAATACAGAGCTCCGCCACCATCGCCGACAAGTTTCGGGGGTTCAGAAGGTCCTGTTCCGGCACCCTGCCGGGACGGGGATCGACCGCCGGGGCCATCTCCATCAACGCCGCTACTTCCCACGATGAGGAGGGAGTAGTCCCTCACCGGGGCTGAGGCTTATACAAGTAGCAATGTGGTTATTTCTCTCTCCCATGATGTGATCTTCGTTGTGATCATGAGCTTTGTTAGTATAGTTGAATACATGACGTTTCCCTATGTGTAATGGATATGATGTTGCTCAAGTGGTGTTATCTAGTATAATTTGCGGAGTCACCGTTGTGATCACGGTACCTCGGTGACAGTGTGGGTGCCGTGTGTGACTCTATGCATCAAGATTAGAGGGATCTTCATCATGAGTTTGTTCTTTATTATTGTTGGATCGAATAGATCATGAGGTTTCTTGATGCTTGTTATTGAAGAAAGAGACTATTCAAGAAATAGGTTGTGGTGTTTGTTAGTACTATCTTTGGATGCGGATAGTGATAGCATGAAGTGTCCATAGATGTGGAATACGAACTTTAAGGTGTGCTTCTCGTAGCCCTACGCAATTCTCATCCTATTTGATCCACAAAAGAATGATCTCCGAGTAACGTCTACCAACCATGTGTTTTTGTGGGAACTGTCATGTGTTTAATTATGTTAATGATGTTGAGAGTAGTCACTAGTGAAAGTATGAAGCCTAGGCCTTGTTTCCAAGCATTGATACATCGTTTTTAGTCACTTTTGTCACTTGTTTGCTTGCTGCCATTTTTATTACAGAATTCTAAAATCACCTTTTACCATCCATATCACTTGTATTTTACTATCTCTTCGCCGAACTAGTGCACCTATACAATTAGCCATTGTATTAGGTGTGTTGGGGACACAAGAGACTTCTTGTATCTTAATTGCAGAGTTGGTTGAGAGAGGATGCATTCACCTTACACCTCCCTGAGATCGATAAACCTTGGGTTACTCACTTAAGGGAAATTTGTTGCTGTCCTACAAACCTCTGCGCTTGGAGGCCCAACAAGTCTACAAGAATAGAAGCGTCTAGTAGACATCAAGGAGGCATCCTCACGGAGGGCCCACGCGAAGGAGGCGACGGCAGACAGCTCCCGGCAGGGGCAGAGCCCCAGGGCCCACGCAGCGGAAGCGAGCACCTCCACCAAGGGCGGCGCGACCCCGCGTAGCGGGGTGAAGAGGAAGCAGTGGGTGCTCGTAGATCGGTAAGTCCCGTCTGTGAATCCTTCGTTTCTCCCTTCCTTCTCTTTGCAACGTAACAGACCATCTCGACTGCCTGCAGGGCACCCGCGGCGAAGGTGCCAAGCACTGTTGCGGCCTCCGCAGCGTCATCTGGTGTCTCGATGCCGGTGCCAGAGATGAGGGTGGCGGCGAGCGAGGTCGCTGCGATGGCGGCGACGGGGCCTGAGGTCGTGGCGGCAGAGGAGACGGTGGAGGCCGCGACCGAGGTGGCGACGGAGAAGGTGGAGGTCGCGCTCAAGGCGGCGACGGTGGATGCCGCGGCGGCAGGCGCGACCATGGCGGCTGACAAGGCCGAGGTGGCGGTGATCATTGAGGCGGCGACGGCGCTGACAGAGTCTGCGGCTGCGGGCACGTCCATGGCGGCGGAGACGTCCGCGCCTGTGGCGGGGAGGAAACCCGTGGCAAGCGAGGCCGCGGAAGACGTGCCCATGGAGGAGGCGACCTTGGAGCCAACTGCGGAGCTCCAGGCCGTCGTCCCTCCTGAAGCGGCCCCGACTGAGGGCATGACGGTGACGTTGCCGGAAGGTGACGTCGTGGGGGAGAAAGACGCTCCCCCGACGGGCGGGCTGGGAGATCGTGGTCTCCGGAGCGGCTCCAGAGACATGGCGCCTTCAAGACAGCATGCTGTCCTGGGCCCGCCAGGCCATCGACGCGCTAGGTGGGAGTCTTGTGGCGGAGCGCGACGCGCTTGAGGACGAAGGCCGGCACCTCGCGACGGCATGGCTCCAGGTCCACGAGGCCCGTCTGGCCCGTGAGGAGGAGTGGCGGCACGCGACGGAGGAGACCGCCTCGAGTGTCACTGGAGCGAGGGAGGCAGCGGTGGCGGAATGCTTCCTGGCTGCCGCGGACGCCGAGAGGGAGCTCGCGCTCACCGAAATGGAGCAGCGGACGGAGAGGGCTCGCCTGGAGCAGCTCGAGGAACGCCTCGCCGCTCGTGAGGAGAAGCTCACCATTCGGCAGGCGGCTCTTGATGAGAGGGAGGGCAAGCTCCACGCTGATGCGGACGCCCGCCTCGTCAAGAAACAAGACGCCCTGGAGAAGGAGCTCCTCCAGAAGGCCAAGGACATTCGCGCCCAAGAGCGCGACGCTTACGAGGCAAAGGTCAATAAGCAGGACGAGCGCCATGCGTACAAGGTCCGCACGGTGAACAAAGACCTGGCCCTCGCCAAGCAGGACCGGAACTTCCGGCCCAGTGAAAACTGCAGAAAGTGCAAAACGAAAACGAGCATATCTTTCGCATCCGGACTCCGTTTTCGATGATCTTGGGCTCGTTGGAATCGTAACAACGAGCTCTACAAGAATATATAGAGAAACATCATAGTCCAACAAGGGAGAATAAAACCAAATGTAGAAAGGTAAGACCTTTGTATAAAGAATAACCGGTAAATCCACCAATAAAAGAACCCAACAAGTTTTTCATCCGGACTCCGTTTTCTATAATCTTAGGCTTGTTTCGAAGATAATCACAAGCCCTACAATATCATGTATATACACATCATAGTATATCATGTGAGGAGGAAACCACAAGAAGAGAGTTTGACCTCTCTTGGAAGAGACAAACCGGCTAAACCTCCAACATAAAAAACGCAACAAGATATTCATGAAATCCGTTTTTGATGAACTAGAGCTTGGTATGGAGATGAACACAAGCTCTAAATTCTCACATGGATAAAAACCAAATAACAACCAAGAAAGATGATATGCCAAGTATGCAAAGATTTGAGTTCTTCACAAAGATGCGATCAAGTTACTCACTTGAGAGCCCCTCTTGATAGTACGGTTATCTATCATATAACCCGGTCTCTCAACTAACATCATGAGACCGGTAGAATAGAAAACCTATCAAGATCATACCTTTGCCTTGCGCATAATCCACTTGAGGTCGATGATGACGATCTTCACCTTCTCAAGTTGGACCACCTTTCTTGATTGCGCTTTGCTTGGTGAAGACTCACATATTGCTCCCTCGTACACCAATATGGGAGAGACACTCTTCGGCATATCTTCACTTGGAAATTATCTTGATGATGATGACGATCACCACGTGACGCCATTCTCCATGGGCTATATAGGTACTCCCTTTCATTGCTACCTCATGGAGAAATACCATGAGATCATATGATCCCTCTTGATATATCATTAGCCTTGTGTGTTGATCAACTCGCACTTAGCCTTGATCAACATATAATCTTCTTCCTTTAGCGTTGACTCCAACATATGGAGATCAAGCATCGCTTATGGACACAACCTACAAGTATAGCTCAATACACAAATTAGTCCATAGAGATTGTCATTAATTACCAAAACCACACATGGGGGTGATACGTGTCAAACGTATCTATAATTTTTTATTGATCCATGCTAGTTTTGTGATGTTGTCACATGTTTTTACTATCATATTACATCATTTTTATGCATTTTGTTGGACTAACCTATTGAAAAGATACCCAGTGTCAGTTCCCTGTTTTTGTGCTGATTTTGTTGCAGAAAGTTACTTTTGGAAATATTCTCGGAATTGGACGAAAATTTACGACGATTTTTTATTGAAGAAATAAGGACCGGAGCCAGAAGGGCGACCCTGGGGGGACCCACAGGCCAGGGGCGGGTCCCACCCGTGGGTCTAAGGGGGGCGCGGCCACAGCCCGCCCCTGCCCCTCGGGCACCCCCTCGGCCGCCTCCGATGCCTATAAAATCATCCCCGATGAAAAAAACCTAACCCCCGAAGGATTTTCCGAAATACGCAACAGAGCTCCGCCGCCATCGCCGACAAGTTTCGGGGGTTCAGAAGGTCCTGTTCTGGCACCCTGCCGGGACGGGGATCGACCGCCGGAGCCATCTCCATCAACACCGCTGCTTCCCGCGATGAGGAGGGAGTAGTCCCTCACCGGGGCTGAGGCTTTGATAATCCCCAAGAGCAAGGAATCACTGTAACACAATTCGATAAGTATTTGAGTGTCGAACCCACGAGGAGCTGAAGGTAAATTATCTATTCTCTAAAGCCCTATAACCCTCTTATATGGCCTTTTATGCAAAGCAATAAATTTTAGTAAGAAAGGAACTAACTAATGGAACCAAGTGATGTGGAGTAGGTTTATCTAGCAACAAGTTTCTAAGAGCAAGCTTTCTAATGCAAGTTTCTTAAAGCAGTTTTATCAAGGTAACAAGTAGCAAGAATCTCAAGTAGCAAATATCTCAAGGGAGCAAATGTTCTGGCAATTGTTATTTCATTCGTGTGGTTGTCACAATTAGTGAAGCACATGTTTTAGTCTTAATTGTTTCTTCTAGGGGGGAGCCATAAATAGGTGTAGCCAAGTAAATGAGCAAATTACACAACTCTTATGATGGATCTCATGGCCAATTAAATGTGCAGCACAAGAATTATTAAGACATAATTGTCCCACCATAGCCTTAAGTTCTAGGGTCCCCCATATATATCCCCCAATAGAGTAACTTCATGATTCGACTCGGGTTTACTTGTCCTCCCAAGTCTCCCTCACTCCATTACCTTACCGGTGATCACCTTACATGCATTCCCCAACATATGCGTGCACTCATACATTGTACATCAAGACAATCATAAAAGATAACAAAACTTGTATGCAACCAATCAAAAAACTATTTCACTAATGCCATGAACGAATCACTTCTCAAACATAGATGGAGAGACACAATAGATCAATGGAAATGTATATTGCATCATACATCATGTTTGCCAAGAGTTTACAGTGGAGAGATGAGATGATCTTGCTGTAGAAGTTGATGATGAACACACCGGAGGGGGGTGGAGCCCTCCGGAGGTGGATTCCGGCGGCGTTTCCCCCCTCCGATCTTCTCCGGCGGCAGCCTTCTGTCTCTTTGTTTCTGGTTTTGTGTTTCTCTACCGCCTCCTCGCGAAACTCCTCGGGGGACTATTTATGCAGTCGGTTTTAGGTCAAGACGAAACCAGGGAGACGAAGATCGACGGCATCGGAGCCACGAGGGGGAAAACGGGGTGCCTCACGTGCCAAGTACAGGGGCCACGTGGGCCCACCCAATTTCTTCCTCGGACTTCCTTTTTCGCGGATCCTTGGCTCGTATGTCTTCTTCCTTCCAAATATTGGGCCCCGTAAACTCTTAGGTCATTTGGACGTCGTTTGGGTCCCTGAAAGTCAAAAACATGGAAAAAGGGGTTTTCTGGTTCTGCAGGGTTAATTCCAAATAAATGGGGAAACTGTGAATTATCCCCAAAATCAATATAAAACAATGATACCTTATATGATGCAAATATGATTGAAATATGAGAATTATATTGCAAAGTTCATGTATGCATTTTACATGCATCAACATCCCCAATCTTAACCTATACTCGTCCTCGAGTATGAAGGTGATAAAACTAGCATGGACTTTGCATTTTAATTCTATCAGTGGATATCAAAGATGATTATTATTGCTACATAGAGTCAAATGATTCATTCTTTAAAGGAGTAGCAATATGCAAGATAGATTATAAAGTGATATCAAATATTCAATGCAAGGATGTTTAATGATAGTTCACAAAGTGTAACATAAAAGAGAGTAATATGGACCACATGTATGCAATATGATAAGTAAGAACATCCTACATAGGTCATAGAGTGAAGATGAAAATCTGAATATAAAAGGTGGACACTTTGGAAAAGATATATAAATGAGTAGAGGTAAAACATGCATAAGTTTCATCTATCCTCCAAACTATTCTACTTAAGTTATTGATTGCAATGGTAATACTTGGTGTCAAGCTCTCATTCCCCTATCATAGCATCTTGAATGATTAAAATTTAATGTGAAAGCAAATATGAGTAGTGGCCTTGATAAAGCAAAGGTTAGATGTCTCATGCCCCTTGAATACAAGTACCTACACCATGATTACTCATCTTGGGAAACAAAGCAAGTTTAAGTTATCTATCATTGTAAGTAATAATGGTATCATCAAGAGCCTCAACTGGGGTACCTCTTGTCCCATGATATGGATCAAGCCCACACCAAAACAACAAGACAAACAAACATAATGAACAACCTCAACACCCTTTTTATTTACCACTTGATATAGCTTTTTATTGTAGGGTGTATCACAGAAAGTTCAAAATAGCATGTAAGTAAATTTCCACCATGAATGATGCATGGCTTAGATTAGCGGCCCAGGTTTCTCTCTAACCATTTATACAAACTCATTTAAACTTACTCTATTTCCACATTATTTCACCATGATAGGCATCCATAAACAAAAGTACATGATATCAACTAAATAAATGATGGAACATGTTGAAAGCTTTGCATGTGACAGCACATATGGGCTAACTCCCAACCTTAAACATTTATCAAGCCACTATCATCATAATATTAATCACAATGGTTCATGTTTATTAAATGCAATAAAAGTAAAGTGTGCATCAAATTCGCGAGAGCTTTTTAACCAACTTTTCCCATTACAATAAATAACATAATCATTTTCATTTAGAGGTATAGATAACACAAATAACATGATAAACATACTTGGAATAGCATAAAGCTAATAGGTAGATATGGTGGACTCACTGGAAAAACTTTGGTTGAAGGTGTTGGAAACAAATTTTTACTTGTTGGAATTTTTGGGCTAGCAAAAGGGAGAAAGATGACCATCTAGATGCATGCATGAGTGTACATAGAACTAACTAATTCATGTTAAACCAAGTAAGGTAACATTCAGCATCTAAACATGAATATAAGATAGCTCTTGATAAAACACTTGCAAATTGACACTCATTAAAAACATATGAATTATGCAACTATATGTAACTTTTTAAATCAACTCAAACATCCCTTTCCCAATCATTATCATAGAATCCAACTAAATTCAACCCAAACTTCCAGTAGCTCTCTCATATAAAAATGATAGTGGTGGCCTCAAAACAAAAACTAGACTAACATAACAAACAAATAAAAGACGCTCCAAGTTTATGCGATAAAGTGCATTGATAGAAAAACAGAAGTTAGACGTGTGCAAACCGAGAGTATGTTGGTCCAGTGGGGATGTCTTCACATCCCCAAGCTTATGGTTTTCACCATCCTTGGATAGCTCTTGGTGCATCTCCTCTAATCCCTGTGAAAAAACTTCAAAACACTGTTTCTCCCATTTCTTTTCTGTGGGGTGACATTAGTAGTGATAGACAAATGCATTACTTGCTGCTTATAATCCTTAGACAAAAATTCATATGAATGTCCAGAAAGTGTATAATGTTGTATGCCTATTAATAAACTCAATTGGATCAACAAGATTCAAGTTAAAAGTTCAAAACATGCATCAAACAATATTGGACAGAATCTGTCCAGAAAACTGACAGCAGAAAAACGTATTTTTCTACCTGACTTACACATGTCTAAAAATTCTGAAACAACTCATGCATACTGAGGATGAAAAGTTGAAGTTACAGTAAAAATATCAGCTCAATATGAGTTACATAATAAGAACTAAAAATCAAACCGTGCACAGACCTGTGCTGGAATGAAATCTCCGCATGCAAAACAACAACTTTTTCATACCAAAATGGGTAAAACTTGACACTTTATTAAAAATTTTAGAAACTAAACTAAGAAAACATTCTCTTTCTACAGCAAGAGGACACAAAGAAAATCAAAAGTAAAAACAACCGGGTTGCCTCCCGTAAAGAGCTTTCTTTATAGCCATATAGCTAGGCTTACTTACTTGGTATCAAGATGGTTGGAGTGAGGTGGCTTGGCATCCCCAAGCTTAATTTCTTGTATGTAGGGTGAGCTTAGGGTTACATCCCCAATCTTGAGTTTTTGTCCCTCTTGATCTTGTTCATCACCCTCAATTCTTCCACCTTAAAATTTATCTCACACAAAACTCATCACAAACTTGATTAGAGGGGTTAGTGCCTTCATAAATTAAATCCACATAGGTACAGCAAAGACATATCATGAATTAATTCTAAACATTAGCTACTGTTACTACGGTTGTGTAATGCTCCTTGATCAAAAGAACCGCACAAAACACAAGTAATGAGAGCAATGCGAAATAAAGACAGAATCTGTCAAAAACTGGACAGCCCATAAAGAGTGAATTTTCAGAGGCACTTACGTTGCTCAAACCAAAAAACTTTGAACTAATGAATTGTGTATTAATAACTGAAGATTGCTGTCGTAAAATATCAAGTCAATATTCCTCTTCTGGGATTTTTAACATTTTTCGCAGTGAAGCTCAGGAATCTGTTTTCTAGACAGCAAATCACTATTGTTTAATCCTACCTCTCAAAAGAGGTTATTCTTGCATTTTAAGATGAAAAACAAGATACAAAGGTGATGTCACTCTTTTTATTTGGTTTTATCTTTGGGAAAAGTTTTAATGATAGGGACTTTGCAATGGTTCCATTGGCATGAACAACACATGTTCAAGGTCGACCCCAACTTCTCCATTACTCATCCTTCTCATTTACTTTCCCAATTTTTATGTAATGTGAAAATCTTAAACTAATTGTTAGAAAACAGTAGGTAAAGTTATTTTACATGTTGTAAGGATATAAAGATGTGCTCAAACTGAATAGGACATTAAAGCATAAGGAACACACCACAGAATATTAAACAATTTACTTTTAAGTCTAACTCTCTTCCTATGCATTGGAGTTTTATATATGAATAAATAACAGCAAACTTGAGGTAACCAATGCATATAATAATCAATAGCTTGCATTTTAAATAACATAGATACATAAAGGGTATTCTTATCTCTTCCTCTCTCATAATAGTTGCAAGCATTAAAGTTAAACATAACCACATAGTTTTGAATAGAATCACCATATAAAGACTTATCATCTAATGAGCATAATGGATCATCAAACTCAATCAAATAACTTTCATCCTCACTAGTAGGTGGACTGAAAATATCATATTCATCATTGTAATCATCATAAATGGGAGACATAGTATCATCAAAATAAATTTTCTCTTCCAAACTAGGGGGACTAAAAATATCATATTCATCAAAACAAACTTCCCCAAGCTAAAGGTTTTCCTTAGCATTAGCAATAAAGGTGTTCAAAGAATTAGTACTACCACAAACATGATTGTTATGCAAATAAAATTTAATTTTCTCCTCAAACACTTCATGTCCTAACTCAAGATAGATATTATACAGTTCTATAATTGTTTGGTTGCTTTCCATTTTATAATTTTTTGTGTTTTGAAATATATGTTAGTATGCAATGCAAACAAGAATAAAAGTTTAGCACAACGCTCCCCGGCAATGGCACCAGAAAAGTACTTGATAATCCCCAAGAGCAAGGAATCACTGTAGCACAATTTGATAAGTGTTTGAGTGTCGAACCCACGAGGAGCTGAAGGTAAACTATCTATTCTCTAAAGCCCTATAACCCTCTTATATGGCCTTTTATGCAAAGCAATAAATTTTAGTAAGAAAGGAACTAACTAATGGAACCAAGTGATGTGGAGTAGTTTTATCTAGCAACAAGTTTCTAAGAGCAAGCTTTCTAATGCAAGTTTCTTAAAGCAATTTTATCAAGGTAACAAGTAGCAAGAATCTCAAGTAGCAAATATCTCAAGGGAGCAAATGTTCTGGCAATTGTTATTTCATTCGTGTGGTTGTCACAATTAGTGAAGCACATGTTTTAGTCTTAATTGTTTCTTCTAGGGGGAGCCATAAATAGGTGTAGCCAAGTAAATGAGCAAATTACACAACTCTTATGATGGATCTCATGGCCAATTAAATGTGCAGCACAAGAATTATTAAGACATAATTGTCCCACCATAGCCTTAAGTTCTAGGGTCCCCCATATATATCCCCCAATAGAGTAACTTCATGATTCGACTCGGGTTTACTTGTCCTCCCAAGTCTCCCTCACTCCATTACCTTACCGGTGATCACCTTACATGCATTCCCCAACATATGCGTGCACTCATACATTATACATCAAGACAATCATAAAAAGATAACAAAACTTGTATGCAACCAATCAACGAACTATTTCACTAATGCCATGAACGAATCACTTCTCAAACCTAGATGGAGAGACACAATAGATCAAGGGAAAAGTATATTGCATCATACATCATGTTTGCCAAGAGTTTAGAGTGGAGAGATGAGATGATCTTGCTGTAGAAGTTGATGATGAACACGCCGGAGGGGGGTGGAGCCCTCCGGAGGTGGATTCCGGCGGCGTTTCCCCCCTCCGATCTTCTCCGGCGGCAGCCTTCTGTCTCTCTGTTTCTGGTTTTGTGTTTCTCTGCCGCCTCCTCGCGAAACTCCTCGGGGGACTATTTATGCAGTCGGTTTTAGGTCAAGACGAAACCAGGGAGACGAAGATCGAGGCATAGGAGCCACGAGGTGGAAAAGGGGGTGCCTCACGCGGCCAAGTACAGGGGCCATGTGGGCCCACCCAATTTCTTCCTCGGACTTCCTTTTTCGCGGATCCTTGGCTCGTACGTCTTCTTCCTTCCAAATATTGGGCCCCGTAAAATCTTAGGTCATTTGGACGTCGTTTGGGTCCCTGAAAGTCAAAAACATGAAAAAAGGGGTTTTCTGGTTCTGCAGGGTTAATTCCAAATAAATGGGGAAACTGTGAATTATCCCCAAAATCAATATAAAACAATGATATAACCCTTATATGATGCAAATATGATTGAAATATGAGAATTATAATGCAAAGTTCATGTATGCATTTTACATGCATCAGGCTTATACAAGTATCTATGTGGTTATCTCTCTCCCATGATGTGATCTTCGTTGTGATCATGAGCTTTGTTAGTATAGTTGAATACATGATATTTCTCTATGTGTAATGGATATGATTTTGCTCAAGTAGTGTCATCTAGTATAAGTTCAGGTGTCACTGTTGTGATCACGGTATCTCGGTGATAGTGTGGGTGCCGTGTGTGACTCTAATGATAAAAGCTTAGAGGGATCTTCATCATGAGTTTGTTCTTTATTATTGTTGGATTGAATAGATCATGAGGTTTCTTGATGCTTGTGTTATTGAAGAAAGAGACTATTCAAGAAATAGGTTGTGGTGTTTGTTAGTACTATCTTTGGATGCGGATAGTGACAGCATGAAGTGTCCATAGATGTGGAGTACGAACTTTAAGGTGTGCTTTTCGTAGCCCTACGCAATTCTCATCCTATTTGATCCACGAAATAATGATCTCCGAGTAACGTCTACCATGCATGTGTTTTTGTCGTAACTATTATGTGTTTAATTATGTTAATGATGTTGAGAGTAGTCACTAGTGAAAGTATGAAGCCTAGGCCTTGTTTCCAAGCATTGATACACCGTTTTTAGTCACTTTTGTCACTTGTTTGCTTGCTGCCATTTTTATTACAGAATTACAAAATCACCTTTTACCATCCATATCACTTGCATTTTACTATCTCTTCGCCGAACTAGTGCACCTATACAATTAGCCACTGTATTAGGTGTGTTGGGGACACAAGAGACTTCTTGTAACTTAATTGTAGGATTGCTTGAGAGAGGATACGTTCAACCTCTTCCTTCCGTGGATTCGATAAACCTTGGGTTACTCACTTGAGGGAAATTTGCCACTGTCCTACAAACGTCTGCGCTTGGAGGCCCAACAAGTCTACAAGAATAGAAGCGTGTAGTAGACATCAGGGGGACAACCAGGGGCGGAGCTACATGGTACCAAGGGGGTGCACAGGCACCCGGGTAGCTTTCTTTTTAACCTTGCAATCACTTAAAAAATCAGTGTGTGCACCCCTATAATCAATGATTTGTGCACCCTGGTGAGCCAAATCAACACATTTTACTAGGTAGTGCACCCTGAATCAGCTTGCTCTAGCTCCGCCCCTGGGGACAACCATGCTCTTTCAATCTCCCCCATTTTGGTAATTGATGACAATCCCTTTTTAGAGGATTTATATAATGAATTAAGCAACCTTACAAGACAAGCAAGCAAGGATGCAAGAGCATTAAAGACAAATGCTTAAGAACCAAACAAAAGCATAAACCAAATCCCTTAAACCAACTAAACTTCTCCGCCATTGGCATCGATTGCCGAAATGGGAGGAAAAATTTAGAAAGCCAATATAATATGAGTTCCTCAAAAAGATGTGCATTTCTAAACATATGAGTGAAATCAAATGCACATATCCAATGATGAATAGTTAGAGGAAATCAAACTATATTGTGGATCAAATATTGCAAATAAGATGATGTCATTCTAAACATCTCCACAAAGGAGATAGGCAATCGAAATGATCCAAAACGAGAGTTCTAAATAAATAATGGAGAAGCTCCCCAATGTTCATGCATGTAACAGCCCCAGCTTGTTAATGAAAAATACGAAGAATTTTTCCACTTTTTGCATTCTTATTTGCATCATGGCATCCATATGAATTTGCTATTTCGAACAAACCAACATATGCAAGCAATTGAAATGGGGAGGCAAACTTCCCAACACCCAAAGCAATGCAATTGACCAACTTGTCAACCAAATTATTCTTGGACTTCCAAATTGTTTAGGAAGTTCCAAATTACATCTTAGAACAAATTGTTAACACCCAATTGTTGACAAGCCAAGATTTAAAATTTGAGAATTCAAAATTGGCTCAATTCTATTTCTGTTTTTGAGACCAAGATAAGTTTTCCAAAAATTCAAGATAAAATCATGGGGAGCTTAAATATTATTCTGAGAGCCTCTATGAATATTTTCATTATTTTTGGAAATGCTTAAGTGCTCCAAATAATTACATTTTTGAAATTGTCAAAAATACTTATAATTAAAATCTGTGAACAAATGTTGTCCAAAACATTTTGTTTTGGACCACCAAATTTTGTGGAGGTTCTAAAGGTTAAAGGGAGCCTATATGAATTTTTGAACATTTTATAAAATTGGTTTAATGCCTCAATTAAATCACTAAAGGTTGCTGATGGATCTTTTTGTAATTTAATAAATTGGAGGCAGGGGGTTTTTGTAAAATCTTCTTCCTCCTCCCTGTCGCTACAGTGGCGAGCGGCACTGGCGCCATGCCGCTGCCGACCATGCCGCCGTGCGCCCACGTGCCTGCCGCCATGCCCCCCTGGTGGTCAACCGATCGGGACGCCCACCTGCTCCCGACTCCATTCCCACCTGCTCCCGACTCCATTCCCACCTGCTCCTTCTCCTCTCTCCCTCTCTTGCGTCCTCCCGAGAGCCTCCATTTGCCGCCGTGCTGCCGAGCTCGCCGCCGTCGTTCCAGTACTCCCCGCGCAGATCGAGGCCGACAGCCAGCTCCGCCTCAAGTTCCTCTCCCTCCTCGCCGACGGAGCCGTGCTGGGAGGCCTCACAGCCTACGAATTCGTCCTCGACCGCTTCGACCACGACCGACGCCACCGGGGTCGATTCCTTCGTCTCCGACCACCCCGCCACCGTCGGGTGCTTCCAAGCAACTAGGGTGAGCACCGCACCCTTCTTGACCTTTTCCCGCTCCCCCTCTTCTCTTCTCGTCGCCGGTCGCCCTATAGCACCGCTGCTCCCCGCCGGCATAGTCTGACCGGCCTGGACCCCCGCCTGACCGGCCTGAGGCAGGATGGCTCGGGCCAGTGCCCGGCCTGGACGCCCGGCCTGGGCTCAGCTTGGGCCAACACGAGGCCGGTGGCTTCGGCCACCCCCCCGGCCTCCTAGCCTAGCATGGGCCGGCCAAAGGCTGATGCCTTCGGGCTGGTGCCCGACCTGCAGCCCGGCTGTAGCGCCCCGACCCCAGAACTATATAGTGAAACGTTGTGTAACCGGTCATGCTACACAATCGAAGGTTACTGGGTTTACCAATCCCAGGCTAAAACTCATTGGCAGGTGTGGTCAGAATGGATCATCAGCACACAACACCTCGATCATGCCATAAGCTCAGACATCGCTTTCACGTATAGTAAAGAGACCGAGACTTGTGGAACAAACTGGCACATTGCATACTCTACGACACAAAACTCATATAGGAGAAAGATACAAAGGTTACCCATCAAAAGGTCACAGACCATCAATTCATCAAGCGGAAGCGAAGTAGCGTTGTCTAATACAACAAGATGCAAATATAGGGCCTAAGAGGCCTACACATAAATAAACCCAGCCAGCTTGCTCCACGGTCCCAAGCTGCCACCTGGGAACCCCGGACTACTAGTCGATGTCCACGTACAACCCACCTAGCTGCTCGGTGTCGTCCTCCTCTGAAATACAAATATAAAGGCAGCAAAGAGAGACTGAGTACGATGTACTCGCAAGTTTAGTAGGGCGATATAGACCCAATGATTGACGGAGGCTCTAAAGCTATATATGTATTTCCTTTGAATAAAGCTAATTTTCATAAACCAGTACATATTTGACACATGGCATTCGTCTACTCAGAATGGTTTTTATAAAGGGGATAAGAGGGTAACATTTCATCTTTGGTTCTCGGCGAACCTACTTGTAGCCAAACACACTCATCTCCACCATGGCACCCCCTCGAATCACCCTCGCGGAATTGAACCTTTATCACACATTGATTATGCAACCTTTAGCTGCCATATCAATTTGGTTAAGGTTCTCTATGGTCTTATCGTCTATTCCCAAGTCGTCCATAACCGCGGACACGGCTTTTCGAAAAGATTTACCCTGCAGGGGTGTACTAATTTACCCACCGGTACCGTCCGGCTCACCTGATTGGTCCTCTTCCGGGGAAGACCGGCGAGTGGGCGCGGTTAAACCTTTACCTCGCGTGAGACTATCCAAGAGTCATCGGTGGCCACAGGACAAGTTTACCCAGCCTATTTCAGCCCCTGCCCCATTGCCATGTCCTAAACACCACCATCCTCATCACTTTTTTTCCGCTCACACACACGGCAAATGGAAAAGCGAACTAGAGGACCCTTGGATACGGCCGCACAAGTTATTTAGTTAAAGGGGATTCCATATGTCCCCACCGTTGGAAGCACGATCGTCTTGGTTCAAGAGGTAAAGAACTCGCACCTAGGGGCAAGAGTGAGGCAAAACACCATCCCCGATGGCAACTCACCCAAGCCTTCTTAGCATTTTAATTAAGCACCCCACATATCCACCATGTCCGAATCATTCCATCAACAACAACAATTATGGAATTAAACAACGGACATTACTAGAATTTGACTAGGCATGGCTAAGCATCGCTAAGCATATAAATACAACAATTATATTCTTGTCTCCGGCCAACACATCAACACTAAGGTTCATAGGTAGGGATACATGTGATTGGCTCGGGGAAAAACATGCATTCATAGGACACTCTATGTCTTGATCAAAAATGACATTTGAATCGCATGCAATATTATGGTGGATAAAATACGTTGATAAAATCATAGGATGCTAGATGCCAAGAAGGTTAGGTTATCTCTTGCCTTGCTGCCGGGGCGTGTAGTAATGCTCGTCGGGGTAGATAAGGGAACCCTCGACTCCGGAATCTATCGATACCCAAAAATAATACAAAATAACAAATAAATCACAAGAGGACAATGTGCAATGCACAATCACATGATGACATGGCAAGTTGATGCAAAGATATCAACATTTATTTTATTTAACAAATTAAATGGAGTTCCAAATAATTAGGCAATTATTTGGAAACACCCCATATTTAACTTAATGTGCAATTGTCATAAATGATTACATTATTTAGAATTTGCTCAAATATGCATGAATATGACACGAATGGATAGGGTTTGTTCTTCCGGTCATTTTGGTACCTCATTTGTAATTTTCGGAACACCGATGAATAAATAGCAAAATAATTAAATAATTGAATTTAATTCACTTAAGTAAATTATGAATAACATCAATTAAATAATTGTGATCATGATGTGATATTAGCATGGTTTGATTGCATTTGAAGTGTTGATGACATTGATATTTTGTTTGCCAAATTTGAATCAATAGTTTAAAAGATATCATTTGTTTTATTTTAATTTAAAACTAACCCGGATATTCCGGCTCTCGGATATTCCGGTGCCCTGTTGAAATCTCCGGTGCCAAATATCTGGTGACCTCCAGTAGCTCCAGATTCTTGTCCTTAGCAGAAATTTTGCCTCATACCGGATATTCCGGTTCCTGGAAATATCCGGTACAAATATCCGGCAACTACCAGTACCGCCGATTTCTAGTCCTTAGCCGAATTTCGTCTCCAACCGGATATTCCGGTGTGTAGAAAATATCCGGTCGAAATATCCGGTGACTACCAGTACCGTTTTTGCCACGGACCGGATATTCCGGTTTTTGAACAATATCCGGTCCGGTGCCGGCCGGCGCGCAGCGACGGCGACCACGATTCGGCGGCGCAGAGGGGGGAGAGGGAAGAGGGAGCTGTCCAGGCAGGGGAGTGGCTCATCAGGAGCACGTAGGAGTGGTCGGTGAGGCGAGGGGATGGCCGGCAGTGACGGAATCGGGCCGGCGGAGCTCGGTCGGGTGCGGACGGTGTCGAGGACGATTCCGTCAGCTCCGGCCCTCCTGGGCCGATTCCTTGGGCGTGGAGGAGCGGCACGGCGAGGAGGAGCTCCCTGACTGCTCGGCTTGACCTCGGCCGGGCGGAGGTAGCGGCGATTCGACGGCGATGGAGCGGCGCGCGGGCGGCTTCCTAGAGCTAGGTTCTCGGAGAAGAAACAGAAGGGGAGGGAGCAGGTGAGAGGGGGAGAGAGGCATGACAGCAGGGGGGCCTCCTTGACCAGCAGGGAGCAGGTGGAGCAACAGCCGCGTGCACGGCAGGGCGGCATGGCCGGCGGAATGGCGCCAGTGCCGTCGGGAGGGAAAGGAATGATTTCGCGAAAAACCCCCTGGCAATTTTGAAATAAATTACAAAGAGGTCCTTAGCAGGTTTTAGCGATTTAAAATAGGCACCAGGTCATTTTTATAAATTCCAGAAAAATTCACATAGGTTTCTTATAACCTGAGGAAGCTCCACAAAAAGTTTGGGCTTCAAATAAAATGTTTAGGTTCACAATTATTTGTATTGTTGCTATATGGTCATTTTTGATAAATTGCAAAAATACATTTATTTGAAGCACTTAAGTATTTCCAAAAATAATGAAAATATTCATGGAGGCTCTCACAATAAAATAGAAAATTCCCATGATTTTAGTTTGAATTTTTGGAAAGCTCAGCTTGGTCTCAGAAATGGAAATTGTATTAAACCAAAATGAAATCTCAAAATTTTAAATATTGGCTTGTCAACAATTGGATGCTGACTATTAGTTCTAAGATATAATTTGGAACTTCCCAAACAATTTGGAAGTCCAAGAATACTTTGGTTGACAAGTTGATCAATTGCATTGCTTTGGTTGTTGGGTAGTTTGCTTCCTCATTTTAATAGCTTGCATATGTTGTTTGTTGGAAAAAGCAAATGCATATGGATGCTATGATGCAAACATGAAAGCAAAAAGTGGAAAAATTATTCGTATTTTTCAATACCAAGTTAGGGCTGTTACAATTCTACCCCCCTTACAGGAATCTCGTCCCGAGATTCTAGGCTTGAGTGAAGAAGGCGGGGTATTCCTGACGGAGACTAGTTTCTCGCTCCCATGTGGCTTCTTCCTCGGAATGGTTGGACCATTGAACCTTTAGGAACTTGATAGTGTTGTTGCGGGTTTTCCTCTCCGCTTCATCCAAGATGCGGATAGGATGCTCGCGATAGGTCAAATCTTCTTGAATGTCCAAAGCATCATGATCAACCCCACGGATTGGATCCTTGAAGCAACGACGGAGTTGGGAAACATGGAACACATCATGCACATCCGGGAAGTTGGAAGGCAACTCAAGTTGATAGGAGAGATCTCCTCGCTTGGCTAGGACGGTGAAAGGGCCAACATAGCGAGGTGCCAATTTTCCCTTGATTCCGAAGCGACGAACGCCTCAGAGAGGAGAGACTCGAAGATAGGCCTTGTCACCAATTTCATAGTGGACCTCTTGATGGTGCTTGTCATAATAGCTTTTCTGACAGGATTGAGCAGCCTTGAGATTATCTCATATGATACGGACTTTCTCCTCGGCTTCGTTGATCACATCCGGACCGAATAGTGGCCTCTCTCCGGTTACAGACCAATTTAGAGGAGTCCAGCATTTCCTCCCATAAAGAACCTCAAAGGGAGCCATTTGCAAACTGGCTTGATAGCTATTGTTGTAGGAGAACTCGGCGAGAGGGAGGTATTTTTCCCAACCCTTACCGAAGGAGATGACACAAGTTCGAAGCATGTCCTCAAGAACTTGGTTTACTCTTTCAGTTTGACCGTCGGTTTGAGGATGATAGGCGGTGCTGAAGTTGAGACGGGTTCCAAGGGCCGTTTGGAAACTTTGCCAAAACTTGGACACAAATAAGCTTCCACGGTCGGAGATGATCCGCAAAGGAACCCCGTGCAAAGGAACAATCCGGGCCATATACAAGTCGGCAAGTTGGCTTGATCGAATATCATCACGGACCGGAAGGAAGTGGGCAACCTTTGACAAACGGTCGATGATGACCCAAATAACATTGTTGCCCTTTTGTGACTTTGGAAAAACGGTGATGAAATCCATACCAACTTCATCCTATTTCCACTCGGGAACGGCTATGGGGCAAAGGGTACCAGCTGGCCTCTGATGTTCAGCTTTCACCCGGCGACAGACATCGCATTCAGCAACATATTTGGCAATTTCCCGCTTCATGCGGGTCCACCAGAATTTGGGACGGATGTCTTGGTACATTTTTGTGCTACCGGGATGGATGGATATAGGAGATTCATGGGCTTCTTGGAGTATCAAGTGCTTGGTATTTCCCCTTTTGGGCACCACAAGGCGGTTACCAAAATAGACCACCCCGGAATCATCAACGGAGAAGCACTTGGCCTTTCCGCTTGCAATATTTTTCTTGATCTTGCGGATGCCAACATCATGTTGCTGGGCGGCCTTGATTTCATCCTCAAGAGTGGATTTGATCTCGAGGTTAGCAAGATAACCGGAGGGAACAATCTCTAGATTCAACCTAGCAAATTCCTCGTGGAGAGCCGGTTGTGCCTTTTCCACCATCACGGTGTTGCAATAGGCCTTGCAACTCAAAGCATCGGCCACGACATTTGCCTTGCCGGGTTGATAGTTGAGGGTCACATCATAATCTTTTATCAATTCCAGCCATCTCCTCTGCCTCAAGTTCAGGTCCGGTTGGGTGAAGAGATATTTTAAGCTTTGATGGTCGGAGTAGATCTCGCAACGGTTGCCCAAGAGGTAGGGCCTCCATTGCTTCAGAGCATGTACCACAGCGGCAAGCTCCAAATCATGAGTTGGGTAATTCTGCTCATGCGGTTTGAGTTGACGGGAGGCATAGGCGACAACATGGCCCTCTTGCATCAAGACACAGCCCAAGCCTTGGAGTGATGCATCACAATAGACGACAAAGTCTTTGTTTGTGTCGGGAAGGACAAGCACCGGAGTGGTGGTGAGCTTGACCTTGAGGGTTTGGAAACTCTCTTCAGCCTTGTCTGACCACACAAATTGCTTGTTCTTCTTGAGGAGGTCAGTCAATGCTTTGGCTATTTTGGAGAAGCCCTCGATGAATCGGCGGTAATAACCCGCCAATCCAAGGAAACTTCGGATATCTTTGGCGGACTTGGGAGTTGGCCAATCCAGGATTGCCAGAATTTTGTCTGGTATCACCGCTACTCCAGCAGCTGACACCACATGACCGTGAAAATGAGCTCCTTTAGCCAAAACTCACACTTGGAGAACTTGGCATAGAGGCGGTGATCTCTAAGCTTGGTCAGGACTAGTCGGAGATGCTCGGCATGTTCTTCTTCGGTTTTGGAGTAGACAAGGATGTCATCGATATAAATGATGACAAACTTGTCGAGGTACTCGTGGAAGATGGAGTTCATCAGCCTCATAAATGTAGCCGGAGCATTAGTGAGGCCGAAGGACATGAAGGTGTACTCATATAACCCATAGTGGGTAGTGAAAGCCGTCTTTGGGATATCCTCCTTTCGGATTTTTATCTGTTGGTATCCTGACCTCAGATCCATTTTGGAGAATATGGTTGCACCAGCGAGTTGATCGAACAGGTCAATCATTCGGGGAATAGGGTACTTGTTCTTGATGGTCACCGCATTCAGAGGGCGGTAATCAACAACCAGACGAGGAATATTTGTATCCCTCTTCTTGACAAAGATGACCGGGCAGCCCCAAGGTGAGCTACTCGACCGGATGAATTCCTTTTCTAGCATCTCATCAAGTTGCTTCTTTAATTTAGTTAGCTCTTCCGTTGGCATACGGTAGGGCCTCTTGGAGATTGGGGCGGTCCCCGGAACCAACTCAATCACAAACTCCACGCTGCGATCAGGTGGCATGCCGGGCAATTCCTCCGGAAAAACATCGGGGAAATCACACACCACCGCAACTTCATGCATTTCTGGCGGTGTGGTTCCTTCCAGGAAACATAAGCTGATCTCCGATGAGAGTGGAGTGGCAGAGGAGGGAATTGCGGACGAGGGTGACCAATAACTCACCAGCCCGACGGTTGGGTGGATCACGGTGACAGACTTGGCAGCACAGTCCAGGTTGGCCTGATATTTGACTAACCAATCCATCCCCAGAATTATATCTAGCCCATCTGACTTCAGTACTATCAGCTGGAATGGGAAGGACCAATATCCTATGGTAATCTGGACTTCCGGAGCAACCCATTTTGTGTGCCAACTAGAGCCTGGGGTCTTGACCACTAACGGGGTCCGGGCCGCTTCAATCTCACAATACCGCAAGGATGCAAAGTGCACGCGAGAAGGTAGCAACATAAAATATCAACGCCCACAACTCCTTGTGTTCTAATCGCACCAACATCTACGAATAGATCTAGGCTCTGATACCACTGATGGGGTCGCAGCATGGAAAACAAAAAAAAATTCCTACGTGGCAAGCGGAATAAACCCCAAGGATCTAGATCTACGAGATGAAGATAGCGAAGGTGAGATCCAATCTCTTACCCTTGAAGATCAACAAACGCGTTTTGTCGGTGCAGGGGTTGGCTAGTCGATCCCCGCAACTAGACTCGTCTAGTCGCGAGGAGATGTATTATCCTCGAGATCCAATCCGGTGAAGTGCAGCACCGGGCACCACCTCCGCGGCATCCACACGTACGGCTCGATGAAGACGTCAACTCCTTGATCCCGCAAGCGAGAGGACGTGGCCTTGATGATCTCAGCAGCACGACGGTAGTGCCGGTGATGATGACGATCTCCACACGCAGGGCTTCGCCAAGCCAAGCAAGAGGAGAGGGAGAGGAGGAGGTGGCGCAGCACCCTAGGGTTAGGGAGGTGCGGCAGCTCTTGGTGTGGAGGTGAGGCGGCGGCAGCCTTCCGGGGAAGGAGGGGTGCGGCTAGGGTTAGATGGGAGGGGGTGCGGCTAGGGTTGCTTGGGGCAGCCGGCACAAAGGTGTGCCGCACCCCTCCCCTCCCCCCCCCTTTATATAGGTGGCCGACTAGGGTTGGGGTAGGGGCCGGTCGGCCCCTTGCTTGCCCCCCAAGTTGGAGTCCATCTAGGACTCCTACTTGGGCCCCTTTCCTAAAGGGGTGGAGGGCCCAACTCCTAGTCCAACTAGGAGTGGGTTTCCCCCCTTCCCTTGCCGCATTGCCCATGTGGGCCATTGGGTGGTGCGGCACACCAAGTGGTGTCTGCACCCCTTTGGCCCATGTGGGCCCCCATACAATATGTGGGTCCCACTTCTAGAACCTTCTAGAACATTCCGGAACTTTTGCGAAACCTCCGGAAATAACTTTCCATATATGAATCTTATTCTCCGGACTCCTCCGGAACCTCTCGTGACGTCCGGGATCCCATCCGAGACTCTGAATCACCATTCGTTCACTTCATCATTTAATTAATCGCAAAACCTAATTTCATCGGAACGTTAAGTGTGTGACCCTACGGGTTCGAGAATGCATAGACATGATCATATCAATAATTAATAGCGGGACCGGGATGCCCATATTAATTCCTATACACTCAATGAAAACCTTTTCTCGATTGAACCACGATGCCGGAGATTCAATTAATCTCATATACGATTCCCTTTGTCTCACGATATTTTACTTGCCCGAGATATAATCGTTGACATCCCCATGTCCAGTTTAATCTCATTACTGGCAAGTTCTCTTTACTCGTCCATAATATAGGATCCTCGTGATTACCACCTAATCACCTGTCTGCAGACTTTTGATGCCATATTACCGAGAAGGCCTGGAGATATCTTCTCCGTCACATGGAGGGACAAATCCCACTCTTGATTCATATCACCCAACAACCCACCATCGGAGATACCTGAAAGCCACCTTTATAATCACCCAGTTACAAAGTGACGTTTGATGTCCACAAAGTATTCCTCCGGCAAACGGGAGTGATATAATCTCATGGTCTAAGGAAACTATATTTGGCATATTAAAAGTGTTGACAACAAAACTTTTGTGACACGATTAATTGCAACTCTTTATTTGGGTCATGTCCATCACACCATTACTCCTAATGATATGACTCCGTTATCAAGTGACTATATCAAGTCCATAGTTAGGAAACTCTAACTATCTCTTGATCAACGAACTAGTCCTGTAGAGGCTCACTAGGGAGTCCGGGTGTTTATATTCCACACATGTATTATGTTTCCATTTAATACAATTATAGCATGGATAATAAACTATTATCATAAACGTGAATATGCTTAATAAACTATTTTATTATTGCCTCTAGGGCATATTCCCAATAGTCTCCCACTTGCACTAGAGTCAATAATCTAGTTTACATTTCCTCGATCCAACACCCATGGAGTCTCACTCATGAAGTCTCAGTGCTGATCATGTTTGCTTGTGGAAGAGGTTCTGTCCGTGCTCTGTACTTTACAGCTCTTTATGTCCTTTGCAAAAATTGTAACTGTCACCTAATTTGACATTACTTTATCATCACATGATAAACTTCCTATCATCCCATGATAAAAATCATTATCATATAATGTATATAATATGTTTGGTTATAGAGTGATATATTCATATCCTTTTATGCCTATATGTATGATCAGTCAAATGGACTTTCTCATAACATATGCATCCGGAACTCACTCGATCTTGAAACAGCTTTCTCAAACCAAAATATTATATCTTATTTCAATCCTTGAATTAATCATATACTCCTATATGTTGTAGACTTAACAAATCGACAGTGTATCATGTCACTTCGATATTTCCGATCATGCTTTCGCTGTGCTACTCTGATATTGAGAGATCTCCAATTTAGTTTGGCTTTATGACTTCAATCAAGTCTACCATATTCTAAATTCATCTCAATTCCATGAAAAATGACTCCTCATTCAACATGTTCTTACAATTAAGAACTTGGGTCACATACCGTCAAATACAAACACATGGTTCTTATATGTTGAGACCTATGAACAATTCATAGTGAATTCCAACATATCCTCCAACCATCAATTTTTGTACTGAGTTCTCAAACTCAATGTTCCACCTATATGTTACAATGAGATGAACCATTCTTCTCTTGTTTCATTTTGAACTCCTTCAAAACTTGTTTAGGTTAAACATCCTGACTTTAATATTTATCAAACTTATCTATCCTCCATAGATACATTCATCTACATGAATATTTGACGTTCAAACTAACTTCATAAGTTATGCATTGGTCCATGACAACATTTACAACATTTATGAAATCTCCATTTCATTCAAAACATGATGTTGTAAACTCCCACTCAAATATACACCATATACATATTAAATTGTGAAGCCACTATGGCTCCCACTCAGAAATATGTTATCTTTATATTTGACCATGATTAACTAGTTCCCACTCAAACATATGTCACCACATATTTTGATTACGGAAATTAATTTCAGCTCTAACTTAATATATGTCACCACGTATCTTAATTAGATCCCACTCAGTTTCTTATGCACTTTCTCAACAATTTGGACTCCTCCAAAAAATTCTTAACTCTTAAGATTCGAGAACTCATATACGAAACGCCAGCACCTTGCCAGCTCTAAGTTTTATTTATTCCACACAAACTCTTTGCAAAATAAATATGTGAAACATTCTTTTCTGAAAATCAAGTAACGATTACTTTATGATTTAAACTTAAAATAGAATGACTTTTAGTCACTTTCATATTTTAAAGTTTCTATTTCTTCTTTTGTAGTTTTGCAGGTATGTCTTGTTTCTCAAACATGACAAGTAAATCATGAATATTATTTGCAACATTTGACAAATTTCATATTCTTGAATCCCACTGCTCTTTAGACAAGCTAAACCAAAATTCAATGATCACCATCATTAAAACCTTTTATGTGTCAAGTTTTAACCAACATAGCACTTTACATATGTGCCTCTTGATACATAAACATGCAAGGTTTAAGCTTTCTAAATTTATTCCAACAATTCTTTTATCCATGAAACCATTTCATGATAAAACCACTAAAATACACAACACAACCAAACACATTGGTCTGTTCCTTTTAGTCTCACATTGTGGAATCTCTATTCATAATCTCATATGAATATTCTACAAAACACCATTTGCTTTGGCTTTTAATTATCACATAATTATTGAAACCACTATTTCACATAACTCATATGCGAAACGCAAATCATTAAATAGATCCTTTATTTAAAACAGAGTGTTATCAAAATAAATCTAAATGATACAAATAAAACCTTAAATTCAAAACCCTTCTTTATGACCACATAATATCAAATATAATGTGACTACAACACTTTAGGTTTATCAAAACACTTTTGGATAATCTCTAAATATTGTAATTTGTGATAACTACTTGTCACAAGTCTTCATACTAAACAATAACTCAAATATTTTGTCTCTTTTGATCAAATCGGAAAGACTCAATTATCTTGTTAACTTAATATCCTCCACTTCCATGGTCTCATCATGACATGAATAAATACTCCTATTTACTCATTCACGATAAGATAATGATGTCTCTTATTTACTGAAAAATTCCACCAACACTTGTGTTTATTTTCCAGTTACTCATGGCATTTTCAGAAAATGGCATTTTTAATTATGCTACATGGTGATGCGCATCAGAATACTCACCAACACTATGGCACAACTAAAACAAATCTCATCATTAAGTATTGGATATTTTAGTATGTCTTTATTTTATAAGTGTTTAACTAATTATCGTTTAAATCTAACAAAGGACAATAATCTCATAATCGAAACGTGATCACTAAAGAAGGATTACTCATGAAAACAGAACAACCACTTGTCTTTAACATGAATGACCGTCTCACAACCGAGACACACTAATTTAAGATCACACTTAATTCGATTACAAAACTCATTCAAATCCTCTAATTTAAAACGATAAATGTAGAAGTGAAATGACGCCAGCATCAACTCCTTGATTGCCATCTTCTCGCGAAATCCACTCAGTCCCTCCATGCACTTCTCAAACGGCGGGCCCTGTTTTCACAAAACAGCACAAGTATCAAATACTTAGCTCACCATAAGTGTAAATGGGACATTTAAACATTTATAACTAGTATATCAAAATATACCTTCTGCATTGGCTACTCCTCCTGCTACGGGATTCCTTTCGATCTGACGAAGTCGAGACATCAGTTCAGGATAAGTGATCGTATCCCTTTCCTTGACATAGTCTCTGACACAATTCTTGAATTTGGGATGAAGCGAATGCAACAGCCCATCTATCGCGAATTCGTCACTCATCTCCATATCCCAAGCATCCACAAGAGTGTAATATATCCTATACATTTTCTTAAGGTGTTCCTCTAAGCGATCATTTTCTTCCATCTTAGTTGAAAGAAATACACCTAGACCTTCAAACCTTGCAATTCTCACTTGTGCTATGAACATTTTCTTTAGCTTAGTGACAGTCTCAATGACACTCAAGTTCTTGAATTGTTTGGACAGATCTGAATTCATGAAGACACTCATCAACCAATTGACTTGAATATGAGTCTTACTCCGATTGAGCCAAGCCATGCGCTTGTTGTAGCTTGCAGAAGCATCGGGTTTCTCTCCTAAGGGTTCATGTAACACGTAGAGCTGATCATTTGTTGATAGGACTTCTCTAAGACGTTCGTACCACTCGATGAAGTTTGACCCATCGACACGCAGCTCCTCAGCAAGAAACATACTACTGTAGTCGGCCATGATCTACAAGGATTTTGCAAAGACATCTTTAGGACACTTGTTTATGATAATTTTAGTTCAACTTAATCAAATTAATATATGAACTCCCACTAAACTCAACATCTCTCTGGTTGTTTAGTGACACATGATCCAAATCCACTACACCACAACCGATCATCACGTGAGGTGATGTAGCTTCAATGGTGAACATCTCAGTGTTGATCATATCATTCATATGACTCGTGTTTAACCTTTCGGTTCCGTGTTCCCGAGGCCATGTCTGTACATGCTAGGCTCGTCAAGACAACGTAGTATTTTCGCATGTGTAAACTGGCTTACACTCGTTGTATGTGAACGTTGAATCTATCACACCCGATCATCACGTGATGCTTCGAAACGACGAACTTTCGCAACGGTGCATACTAGGGGAGAACACTTAATTATCTTGATATTAACATGAGAGATCACCTTATCATGCTACCGTCGCGATCACATCTAAGCATAACAATAAGGTGCATAAAAGGGATTAACATCACATGCAATTCAAAAATTGTGATATGATATGGCCTTTCTTCTTATGCTTTTTGATCTCCATCTTCAAAGCACCGGCAAGATCTCCATCTCCGGCATGATCTCCATCATCGTGGCGCCATCACCATGGTTGTCCACCAACTATTGCAACTACAACTAATGCTACTCTTAGCAATAAAGTAAAGCAATTACATCGTGATTCAATGACTCGCAGGTCACATAAAATAAAAGACAACCATATGGCTCCTGCCGGTTGCCGTACTCGTCGACATGCTAGTCGCGAAAAATATTACAAACATGATCATTGCATACATTATCACAAATCACATTGGCCATATCACATCACTTGACCCCCTCTGCAAAAACAAGTTAGACGTCCTCTACTTTGTTTATGCAAATTTTACGTGCCTTGGGTCAACGAGATAGAACCGTTCTAATCTACGCAAAACCACAACGGTGATATAATAGTTGCTTATTTACTCATCCTTTTGAAAGGCCTTCCATTGAAAATTGCATCCTCACTAAAGCAAGAGAAACAGACACCCGCTAGCCACTTATGCAAAACAAGTTGCATGTCAGTCGTGGAACCGGTCTCTCGTGCGTGGACGAGTAAGGTTGGTCCGGGCCGCTTCAATCTCACAATACCGCAAGGATGCAAAGTGCACGCGAGAAGGTAGCAACATAAAATATCAACACCCACAACTCCTTGTGTTCTAATCGCACCAACATCTACGAATAGATCTAGGCTCTGATACCACTGATGGGGTCGCAGCATGGAAAACAAAAAAAATTCCTACGCGGCAAGCGGAATAAACCCCAAGGATCTAGATCTACGAGATGAAGATAGCGAAGGTGAGATCCAATCTCTTACCCTTGAAGATCAACAAACGCGTTTTGTCGGTGCAGGGGTTGGCTAGTCGATCCCCGCAACTAGACTCGTCTAGTCGCGAGGAGATGTATTATCCTCGAGATCCAATCCGGTGAAGTGCAGCAACGGGCAGCACCTCCGCGGCATCCACACGTACGGCTCGATGAAGACGTCAACTCCTTGATCCCGCAAGCGAGAGGACGTGGCCTTGATGATCTCAGCAGCACGACGGTAGTGCCGGTGACGATGACGATCTCCACACGCAGGGCTTCGCCAAGCCAAGCAAGAGGAGAGGGAGAGGAGGAGGTGGCGCAGCACCCTAGGGTTAGGGAGGTGCGGCAGCTCTTGGTGTGGAGGTGAGGTGGCGGAAGCCCTCCGGGGAAGGAGGGGTGCGGCTAGGGTTAGATGGGAGGGGGGTGCGGCTAGGGTTGCTTGGGGCAGCCGGCACAAAGGTGTGCCGCACCCCTCCCCTCCCCCCTTTATATAGGTGGCCGGCTAGGGTTGGGGTAGGGGCCGGCCGGCCCCTTGCTTGCCCCCCAAGTTGGAGTCCATCTAGGACTCCTCCTTGGGCCTCCAACTAGGAGTGGGTTTCCCCCTTCCCTTGCCGCATTGCCCATGTGGGCCATTGGGTGGTGCGGCACACCAAGTGGTGGCTGCACCCCTTTGGTCCATGTGGCCCCCCATACAATATGTGGGTCCCACTTCTAGAACCTTCTAGAACATTCCGAAACCTTCCGGTACCCTATAAATATTTTCCGGAACTTTTCCGAAACCTCCGGAAACAACTTTCCATATATGAATCTTATTCTCCGGACTCCTCCGGAACCTCTCGTGACGTCCGGGATCCCATCCGAGACTCCGAATCACCATTCGTTCACTTCATCATTTAATTCATCGCAAAACCTAATTTCATCGGAACGTTAAGTGTGTGACCCTACGGGTTCGAGAATGCATAGACATGATCATATCAATAATTAATAGCGGGACCGGGATGCCCATATTAATTCCTATACACTCAACGAAAACCTTTTCTCAATTGAACCACGATGTCGGAGATTCAATTAATCTCATATACGATTCCCTTTGTCTCACGATATTTTACTTGCCCGAGATATAATCGTTGACATCCCCATGTCCAGTTTAATCTCGTTACCGGCAAGTTCTCTTTACTCGTCCATAATATAGGATCCTCGTGATTACCACCTAATCACCTGTCTGCAGACTTTTGATGCTATATTACCGAGAAGGCCTGGAGATATCTTCTCCGTCACATGGAGGGACAAATCCCACTCTTGATTCATATCACCCAACAACCCACCATCGGAGATACCTGAAAGCCACCTTTATAATCACCCAGTTACGAAGTGACGTTTGATGTCCACAAATTATTCCTCCGATGAACGGGAGTGATATAATCTCATGGTCTAAGGAAACTATATTTGGCATATTAAAAGTGTTGACAACAAAACTTTTGTGACACGATTAATTGCAACTCTTTATTTGGGTCATGTCCATCACACCATTACTCCTAATGATATGACTCCGTTATCAAGTGACTATATCAAGTCCATAGTTAGGAAACTCTAACTATCTCTTGATCAATGAACTAGTCCTGTAGAGGCTCACTAGGGACTCCGGGTGTTTATATTCCACACATGTATTATGTTTCCATTTAATACAATTATAGCATGGATAATAAACTATTATCATAAACGTGAATATGCTTAATAAACTATTTTATTATTGCCTCTAGGGCATATTCCCAACAGAAAGAATGCGATGCTCCAGAATCAAATAAGACTGAAGCAGGGTAATCATTGATTCGAAGTGTACCCATGAGAACTCCGGGGTCCTCCTCAACGCCTTCAGCCGAGACGTGGTTCAGGCGGCCACGGCTGACGGTGGTAGCCTTGGCGGCTGGGGTAGAGGGTGCTGGTGCAGGTGCTGAGGGAGCTGGTGCCTTCTGGGGACACTCCCTGGAGTAGTGCCCAGGCTGGCCACAAGCGAAGCAAGTGAGCCTCGGGTATGGTGGAGGCAGCTGAGGGAGGAGGCCACTTCCAGCCGCACCCAAGGTCGAGATAGCTGGGCGAGGCAGAGGTGGCTTGAACCCTGAAGACTTTGGCGCGAAGGGCGCCTTAGGCACAGCGCTGAAGGGCACGAATACCCGGCGCTTGTTGCCCTCTGAAGAAGAGGAGCTCTGGTTGTCGGTGGAAGCTGGCCTCTTGGAAGCCTCCAGCTCCTTCCTACCCTGCTCCATAGTGAGAGCCTGGTTGTAGAGCTCCTGGTAGGAGGTGAACTTGAAGGGTAGGAGCTCGTATCGGAGGCGAGGTGCGAGCCCCTTGCGGAAGAGGTATTGCTTGTCCTCATCATTCGTCACGTCCCGCGGGGCGTAACGGGAGAGGTGGTTGAACTCCTGCCCATAGGCTTGGACGTCCATGCGTCCCTGGGTCAAGTCCAGGAACTCCCTCCTCTTGAGCTCCAAGATGGGCTTGGGGATGTACGCCGCACGGAAAGCGGCACGGAATTCCTCCCAAGTGAAGACATGGCCCGCGGCAACCATTGCCATGTGGCTCTCCCACCAGGAGATGGCGGCTCCATTCAGCAGGTAGGTGGCGAAGTTGACGTGTTCCACCACCGGAACGTGAAGAGCGGCAAACTTGCGCTCTAAAGCCCGAAGCCAATCATCCGCATCAAGCGGCTCCTTAGCTTCAGAGAAAGTGGGAGGTTGGGACCGCAAGAACTCGGTGAGAGTGGTGCAGTCTGTGTTCCTCCTAGCCCTTGCTGCACCAGCTGCTCGAGCAGACGCTCATTGCGCAGTCGGTTCTCCTCGATGGCCATCAGGACCTCCGCCATTGAGGGTGGCGGCGGTGCATCAGGGTTGCCTTGTTCCCCACGACGGGTAGGAGCCATTCTGAAGATATGGAACAAGGACATAGTTAGTAACCAAATTCTGACAGATAGGCTAGATCATTAGGGTCCTTGCAGATATAGAGATTTGAGATGCAATAACACAAAGACAGATTTAGGCAACCACGGTGACATCACGTCATCGCGGCGATTGCAATTGGATACAACGGACTCGAGACATATCTGGACGGTAGAAACCCAAACCCCGAGAACCTAAACATTTACACCAAGCATTAAAACAAATAGAGGTAAGAATCAGAGTAGAGCGAGTTGGATGAGGAGTAAAAAGAATCCTAAGAAGGTTTTCACTACTCATTTTTAGGTTATAAATAATTTTCAACTAGACTCGACATCGACCAATAGAAAGGGTTTCCTACAGGCAGTCCTGCTCTGATACCAACTTGTAGCGCCCCGACCCTAGAACTATACAGTGAAACGTTGTGTAACCGGTCATGCTACACAATCGAGGGTTACTGGGTTTACCAATCCCAGGCCAAAACTCATTGGCAGGTGTGCTCGGAATGGATCATCGGCACACAACACCTCGATCATGCCATAAGCTCAGACATCGCTTTCACGTATAGTAAAGAGACCGAGACTTGTGGAACAAACTGGCACATTGCAGACTCTACGACACAAAACTCATATAGCAACTCATATAGCAGAAAGATACAAAGGTTACCCATCAAAAGGTCACATACCATCAATTCATCAAGCGGAAGCGAAGTAGCATTGTCTAATACAACAAGATGCAAATATAGGGCCTAAGAGGCCTACACATAAATAAACCCAGCCAGCTTGCTCCACGGTCCCAAGCTGCCACCTGGGAACCCCGGACTACTAGTCGATGTCCACGTAGAACCCACCTAGCTGCTCGGTGTCCTCCTTCTCTGAAATACAAATATAAAGGCAGCAAAGAGAGACTGAGTACGATGTACTCGCAAGTTTAGTAGGGCGATATAGACCCAATGATTGACGGAGGCTCTAAAGCTATATATGTATTTCCTTTGCATAAAGCTAATTTTCATAAACCGGTACATATTTGACACATGGCATTCGTCTACTCAGAATGGTTTTTATAAAGGGGATAAGAGGGTAACATTTCATCTTCGGTTCTCGGCGAACCTACTTGTAGCCAAACACACTCATCTCCACCAAGGCACCCCCTCGAATCACCCTCGAGGAAATGAACCTTTATCACACGTTGATTATGCAACCTTTAGCTGCCATATCAATTAGGTTAAGGTTCTCTATGGTCTTATCGTCTATTCCCAAGTCGTCCATAACCGCGGACACAACTTTTCGAAAAGATTTACCCTGCAGGGGTGTACTAATTTACCCACCGGTACCGTCCGGCTCACCTGATTGGTCCTCTTCCGGGGAAGACCGGCGAGTGGGCGCGGTTAAACCTTTACCTCGCGTGAGACTATCCAAGAGTCATCGGTGGCCACAGGACAAGTTTACCCAGCCTATTTCAGCCCCTGCCCCATCGCCATGTCCTAAACACCACCAGCCTCATCACTTCTTTTTCCGCTCACACTCACGGCAAATGGAAAGCGAACTGATAGGACAGCTTTCGGATGGAACGCAAGAATACATACAAATAGCAACACAGACAAATCACCAAATCAACAAGCCAAGCAAACAATGTGACAAGTGAGGCAAACAATCAACATTATGGGACATAAACAAGGGCAAGTCTGATGCAAAGCTATAAACAACACTACGCTTTTATGCTAGTTTGATTTTTATTGTGCAAATCAAATTAAATGGAGGTTTCCAAATAATTCGGCAATATTTGGAAACACCCCATATTTAACTTAATGTGCAATTTTTCATAAATGATTACCTTATTTAGAATTTGCTCAATATGCATGAATATGACACGAATGGATAGGGTTTGTTCTTCCGGTCATTTTGGTACCCTCATTTGTAAGTTTCGGAACACCGATAAATAAATAGTAAAATAATTAAATAATGAATTTAATTCACTTAAGTAATATGAATAACATCAATTAAATAATTGTGATCATGATGTGATATTAGCATGGTTTGATTGCATTTGAAGTGTTTCATGACATTGATATTTTGTTTGCCAAATTTGAATCAATAGTTTAAAAGATATCATTTGTTTTATTTTAATTTAAAACTAACCCGGATATTCCGGCTCCCGGATATTCCGGTGCCCTGTTGAAATCTCCGGTGCCAAATATCCGGTGACCTCCAGTAGCTCCAGATTCTTGTCCTTAGCAGAAATTTTTCCTCATACCGGATATTCCGGTTCCTGGAAATATCCGGTACAAATATCCGGCAACTACCAGTACCGCCGATTTCTAGTCCTTAGCCGAATTTCGTCTCCAACCGGATATTCCGGTGTGTAGAAAATATCCGGTCGAAATATCCGGTGACTACCAGTACCGTTTTTGCCACGGACCGGATATTCCGGTTTTTGAACAATATCCGGTCCGGTGCCGGCCAGCGCGCGGCGACGGCGACCACGATTCGGCGGCGCAGAGGGGGAGAGGGAAGAAGGAGCTGTCCAGGTGGGGGAGTGGCTCACCAGGAGCACGTAGGAGTGGTCGGTGAGGCGAGGGGATGGCCGGCGGCGACGGAATTGGGCCGGCAGAGCTCGGCCGGGTGCGGACGGTGTCGAGGACGATTCCGTCGGCTCCGGCCCTCCTGGGCCGATTCCTTGGGCGTGGAGGAGCGGCACGGCGAGGAGGAGCTCCCTGACTGCTCGGCTTGACCTCGGCCGGGCGGAGGCCGCGGCGATTCGACAGCGATGGAGCGGCGCGCGGGCGGCTTCCTGGAGCTAGGTTCTCGGAGAAGAAACAGAAGGGGAGGGAGCAGGTGAGAGGGGGAGAGAGGCACGGCAGCAAGGGGGCCTCCTTAACCAGCAGGGAGCAGGTGGAGCAACAGCCGCGTGCGCGGCAGGGCGGCATGGCCGGCAGAATGGCGCCAGTGCCGTCGGCCACGGTGGAGGAGAGAGGGAAAGGAATGATTTCGCGAAAAACCCCCTGGCGATTTTGAAATAAATTACAAAGAGGTCCTTAGCAGGTTTTAGCGATTTAAAATAGGCACCAGGTCATTTTTATAAATTCCAGAAAAATTCACATAGGTTTCTTATAACCTGAGGAAGCTCCACAAAAAGTTTGGGCTTCAAATAAAATGTTTAGGTTCACAATTATTTGTATTGTTGCTATATGGTCATTTTTGATAAATTGCAAAAATACATTTATTTGAAGCACTTAAGTATTTCCAAAAATAATGAAAATATTCATGGAGGCTCTCACAATAAAATAGAAAATCCCCATGATTTTAGTTTGAATTTTTGGAAAGCTCAGCTTGGTCTCAAAAATGGAAATTGTATTAAACCAAATTGAAATCTCAAAATTTTAAATATTGGCTTGTCAACAATTGGATGCTGACTATTAGTTCTAAGATATAATTTGGAACTTCCCAAACAATTTAGAAGTCCAAGAATACTTTGGTTGACAAGTTGATCAATTGCATTGCTTTGGTTGTTGGGTAGTTTGCCTCCTCATTTTAATAGCTTGCATATGTTGTTTGTTGGAAAAAGCAAATGCATATGGATGCTATGATGCAAACATGAAAGCAAAAAGTGGAAAAATTCTTCGTATTTTTCAATACCAAGTTATGGCTGTTACACCGGCCTGGCCGGCACAAGGCTGGCCTGTCTGGGAAATTGATTTTCCCTTTTAGAAAATAAAACCAAATTGTTTAAGTGATATCTTTTTAAATAATGGTTCAAATTTGTCAAATCAAATATCAAAATGCTCAGGAAAACAACCTCTACCTGTTAGAACAACTGAAATCATCTTTTGAGTTTATATTTTTGCTGTTTGTTAATAATTCCTAAAATGATACCTAATTTGGGAAAATCATAATTCGTTAAATAATTAACCAAAAAATTGTGAATAAATTATCAAAGTGTTCAGCACTTCAAATGCTTTCAAACCATGTTGATACCAAATCATGACAACAAATTTCCCTTTGAAGTTATTCTTAATTTGATTAAAAGAATTAAATTCAATTACTTATTTAATTCGCTATTTATTCATCGAAACTCGGAAAATTACAAATAAGGTACCAAAACGATCACAAGAACAAAACCTATCCAATCATTGCATGTTTATGCATATTTGATCCACTTCTTAGTAATGTAATAATTTGTAAACAAGTTGGCCACTAAGATAAATATGGGATTGTTTCCAAATATTTGACTAATTATTTGGAACTCTATTTAATTTGTTATATAAATTAAATGATGATATCCCTGCATCAACTTGTCATGTCATCATGTGATTGTGCATTGCACCTTGTCCTCGTGTGATTTATTTGTTCCTCTATTATTTTGGGTATCGATAGATTCCGGAGTCGAGGTTAACCCTATCTACCCCGACGAGCAGTACTACACGCCCCGGCAGCAAGGCAAGAGATAACCTAACCTTCTTGGCATTCTAGCATCCTATTGTTTTCTAAACTTATTTTATCCACCATAATATTGCATGCGGTTCCAATGTCACTTTTGATCAAAATGTAGAGTATCCTAATGAATGCATGTTTATCCCCGAACCAATACATGTATCCCTACCTATGAACCCTAGGTTTGATGTGTTGGCCGGAGACAAGAATATAATTGTTGTATTTATATGCTTAGCTATGCTTAGCCATGCTTAGTCGAATGCTAGTTATGTCCGTTGTTTAATTCCATAATTGATGATGTTGATGGAATGATTCGGGCATGGTGGTTACTTTGATGCTTAATTAAAATGCTAAGAAGGCTTGGATGGGTTGCCATCGGGGATGGTGTTTTGCCTCATCCTTGTCCATAGGTGCGAGTTCTTGTCTCTAGACTCAATATCGAGCGTGCTGCCATTGGTGGGGGTATGGGCTCCTTACTGACCAAATAATTTGTGAGGGGCTTGTCAAGGGTCCTCTAGTTTGCTATTTCCATTTGCGTGTGAGTTGTGTGGGTGGAAAAGAAACAATGAGGACAGTGGTGTTTAGGATGTGGCCGCGGGGCAGGATGTTGGAGGCGTTGAACCTATCCTTCCGCACACTAATGGTCCTTGAGTAAGCCTCATGCATTGTAAAGGTCTAACCGCGCCCACTCGCCGGCCTTCCCCGGAAGAGGGCCAATTAGGTAAGCCGTACAGTACCAATGGGTAAAATAGTACACCCCTGCAGGGTTTAAATCTTTTCGAAAAGCCGTGTCCGCGGTTATGGACGACTTGGGAACGGATATACGAGACCATAGAGAATCTTAACCTAATTAAAATTTGGCAGCTAAAGGTTGCATTACAACGTGTGACAAAAAGGTTCATTTCCTCGAGGGGATTCGAGGGAGTGCCTTTGGTGGAGATGAGTGGTTCTGGTTACAAATGGTTCGATGAGAACCAAAGAGGAAAGTTTACTCTCTTATCCCCTTTACGAAAAATACTCTGAGTAGTCGATGCCATGGGTCATTTTCATCTCTTTAATTGAAAACTAGCTTTACGCAAAATAGCTACTATACAGCTTTAGAGCCTCCATCATCATTGGGCCTATATCGCCCTACTAAACTTGCGAGTAAGTCATACTCAGTCTCTCTTTGCTGCCTTTATTAATTTGTTTGAGAGGAGGACGACACCGAGCACACAGGTGGGTTCTTCGTGGACGTCGACAAGTAGTTCGGGATTCCCAGGTGGCAGCTTGGGACCGTGGAACAAGCTGGCTGGGATTGTTATCTGTAGGCCTCTTAGGCCATATTTGCATCTTGTTGTTAGACAACACTACTTCGCTTCCGCATGATGAATTGTTGGGTCTGTGACCTTTTGTGTGTAATATTTGTATCTTTCTCATATATGAGTTGCTATATGAATCTTTGTGTCGTAGATTCTGTGATGTGCCAGTTGTTCCACAAGTCTTGATCTCTTCACTATACATGACAGCTATGTCTGAGCTTATGGCATGATCGAGGTGTTGTGTGCCGATGATCCATTCCGAGCACACCTGCCAAAGGTTTTGGCCTGGGATTGGTAAACCCAGTAACCTTCGATTGTGTAGCATGACCGGTTGCACAAAGCTTCATTGTATAGTTCTGGGGTCGGGGCGCTACAAGTTGGTATCAGAGCAGGACTGCTTGTAGGAAACCCTTTCTATTGGTCGATGTCGAGTCTAGTTTAAAAATTATTTACAACCTAAAAATGAGTTGTGAAAACCTTCTTAGGATTCTTTTTACTCCTCATCCAACTCGCTTTACTCTGATCTCTTATCTCTATTTGTTTTAAGCTTGGTGTCGAAGTTTAGGTTCTCGGGGTTGGGTTCTACCGTCATGTGTTTGTCTCGAGTTCGTTATATCCGTTTGCTATCGCCGCGATGACGTGATGTCACCGTGGTTGCCTAAATCTGTTTCTAATGCTAGTGCCATCTTAATTCTCCATATCTGCAAGGACTCAAATGATCTATCCTAATTGTTCGGAGTTGGTTACTAACTATGTCTTTGTTCCAAATCTCCAGAATGGCTCCTACCCATCGTGGTAACCCCGGTGATCCTGATGCACCGCCGCCACCCTCAATGGCGGAGGTCCTGATGGCCATCGAGGAGAACCGGCTGCGGAATGAGTGCCTGCTCGAGCAGCTGGTGCAACAAGGGGCTACGAGGAACACGGACTGCAACACTCTCACGGATTTCTTGCGCTCCCAACCTCCCACCTTCACTGAAGCTAAGGATCCGCTTGATGCGGATGATTGGCTCCGGGCTCTCGAGCGCAAGTTTGCCGCTCAGCATGTTCCGGTGGCGGAACAAGTCAACCTCGCCACCTACCTGCTGAATGGATCCACCGGCTCCTGGTGGGAGAGCCATGTGTCGATGTTCGACACTGGCCATGTCTTCACTTGGGCGGATTTCCGCTCCGCTTTCCGTGCGGCGTATATCCCCAAGCCTGTCATGGAACTCAAGAGGAGGGAGTTCCTGGACTTGACCCAGGGACGCATGGACGTCCAAGCCTATGGGCGGGAGTTCAACCACCTCTCGCGTTACGCCCCTCGGGACGTGACAAATGATGAGGACAAGCAATACCTCTTCCGCAAGGGGCTCGCACCTCGGCTCCGATACGAGCTCCTACCCTTCAAGTTCCAGTCCTACCAGGAGCTCTACAACCAGGCTCTCACTATGGAGCAGGGTAGGAAGGAGATGGAGGCTTCCAAGAGGCCAGCTTCTACTGACAACCAGAGCTCCTCCTCTGAGGGCAAGAAGCGAGGGTCTTTGTGCCCTTTAGCGTTGTACCTCGTGCACCCTTCGCGCCAAGGCCTTCAGGGTTTAGGCCAGCTCCGCCTCGCCCAGCTACCTCAACCTTGGGTGCAGCTGGAAGTGGTTTCCGCCTTCAGCTGCCTCCACCACCACCGAGGCTCACTTGCTACAACTGTGGCCAGTCAGGTCACTTCTCCAAGGATTGTCCTGAGAAGGCGCCCGCTCCCTCCACACCAGCAGCCAAGGCTACGAGTGTCAGCCGTGGACGACTGAACCACGTCTCGGCTGAAGGACTTGAAGAGGACCCCAGTGTTCTCATGGGTACGCTTCGAATCAATGCATATCCAGCTTTAGTTTTATTTGATTCTGGAGCATCGCATTCATTCATATCCATCTCATTTGCACACAACCATCAAATACCGTTTGAGAATATGGACTCCCCGCTAGTGGTTAAAACACCAGGGTCTCGTTGGCAAACCAAGTGGGTCACTTCGGAGGTTCAGATTTCCATAGGCTCAATACCTTTTCCGTTCCAGTTGATAGCCCTCAAGTCAGAGGGTCTGGATGTTATTCTGGGCATGGACTGGTTAGTCAAGTATTAGGCCAACCTGGACTGTGCTGACAAGACTGTCACAGTGATCCACCCAAGCTATGGGGAAGTGCGTTACTGGTCCCCTTCATCCGCAGCTCCATCTGCTGCCACTCCTCTCTCTCCGGAGATCAGTCTGTATTTCATGGAAGGCATCACCCCGCCTGAGATGCATGAGGTGAATGTGGTGTGTGAATTCCCCGACGTCTTTCCCGAAGAATTGCCTGGCATGCCACCTGATCGAAGTGTGGAGTTTGTCATTGAGTTGGTTCCGGGAACCGCCCCAATTTCCAAAAGGCCCTACCGCGTGCCAGCGGAGGAGCTAACTGAATTGAAGAAGCAACTTGATGAGCTCTTGGAAAAAGAATTCATCCGGCCGAGTAGCTCACCTTGGGGCTGCCCGGTCATCTTTGTCAAGAAGAGGGATACAAATGTTCCTTGGCTGGTTGTTGATTACCGCCCTCTGAATGCGGTAACCATCAAGAACAAATATCCTATTCCTTGAATAACTGACCTATTCGATCAGCTAGCTGGTTCAACGGTATTCTCTAAGATGGATCTGAGGTCATGCTATCATTAGATCAAAATCAGAAAGGAGGATATTCCGAAGACGGCTTTCACTACCCATTATGGGTTATATGAGTACACCGTCATGTCCTTTGGCCTCACAAATGCTCCGACTACATTCATGAGGCTGATGAACTCCATCTTCCATGAGTACCTCGACAAGTTTGTCATAATTTACATCGATGACATCCTTGTCTACTCCAAAACCGAAGAATAGCATGCTGAGCATCTTCGACTTGTCCTGACCAAGCTTCGAGATCACCACCTCTATGCCAAGTTCTCCAAGTGTGAGTTTTGGCTGAAGGAGCTCATTTTTCTGGGTCATGTGGTGTCAGCTGCTGGAGTAGCTGTGATCCCCGACAAGATTCAGGCAATCCTGGATTGGCCAACTCCCAAGTCCGTCAAAGATATCCGCAGCTTCCTTGGGTTGGCGGGTTATTACCGCCGATTCATCGAGGGCTTCTCCAAAATAGCCAAAGCGTTGACTGACCTCCTCAAGAAGAACAAACAGTTTGTGTGGTCAGACAAAGCTGAAGAGAGCTTCCAAACTCTCAAGGTCAAGCTCACTACCACCCCGGTGCTTGTCCTTCCTGACACCGACAAGGACTTTGTCGTCTATTGTGATGCATCACTCCAAGGCTTGGGCTGTGTTTTGATGCAAGAAGGCCACGTGGTAGCCTATGCTTCTCGTCAACTCAAACCACATGAGCGCAATTATCCAACTCATGATCTAGAGCTTGCTGCCGTGGTTCATGCTCTGAAGCAATGGAGGCCCTACCTGTTGGGAAACCATTGCGAGATCTACTCTGATCACCAAAGTCTGAAGTATCTCTTCACCCAGCCGGATCTGAATCTCCGTCAGAGAATATGGTTGGAATTGATCAAGGACTATGACGTGACTCTCAACTATCAGCCCGGCAAGGCCAATGTCATGGCAGATGCTCTGAGCCGCAAGGCCTATTGCAACACCTTGATGGTTGAAAGGGCACAACCTGCTCTCCATGAGGAATTTGCTCGGTTAAATCTGGAGATTGTTCCTTCCGGATATCTAGCTAACCTGGAAATCAAGGCCGCCCAGCAAAATGATGCTGAAATCCTCGAGATCAAGGAGAAAATAGCAAATGGGAAGGCCGACTGTTTTTCTATTGATGATCATGGGGTTGTCTACTTCGGTGACCGTCTAGTGGTGCCCAAGAGTGGGAATACAAAAGAGTTGATCCTCTCCGAAGCTCATGAGTCACCCATCTCTATTTATCTGGGTAGTAACAAATGTACCAAGATCTTCGCCGTCAATTCTGGTGGTCTTGCATGAAGCGCGAGATCGCCGAGTATGTTGCTGAATGCGACGTCTGTTGCCGTGTGAAGGCTGAACATCAAAGGCCAGCGGGTAGTCTTCGCCCCATAGCCATTCCTAAATGGAAATGGGATGAAATTGGCATGGATTTCATTACCGGCTTCCCGAGGTCACAAAAGGGTAACAATGCCATTTGGGTAGTTATTGATCGACTATCCAAGGTCGCCCATTTCCTTCCCGTTCGCAAGGATATAACTGCATAGCAACTAGCTGAGTTGTACCTTACATGGATTGTTCCTCTCCACGGAGTTCCTCTGAGCATTATATCAGACCGTGGAAGCCTATTTGTATCCAAATTCTAGCAGAGTTTCCAAAGTGCTATGGGAACCCGTCTGAACCTCAGCACGGCTTACCACCCTCAAAATGATGGCCAAACTGAGAGGGTGAATCAAGTTCTTGAGGACATGCTTCGGACATGTGTCATCTCCTTTGGTAAGGGTTGGGAAAAATATCTCCCCCTCGCCGAGTTCTCCTACAACAACAGTTACCAAGCTAGCCTCCAAATGGCTCCATTTGAGGTTCTCTATGGGATAAAGTGTTGGACCCCTCTGAATTGGTCTGAAACCGGGGAGAGGTCACTTTTCGGTCCTGATTTGATCAAAGAGGCCAAAGAAAAAGTCCATGTCATTCGGGATAATCTCAAGGCTGCTCAATCCCGGCAGAAAAGTTACTATGACAAGCACCATCAAGAGGTTCACTATGAAATTGGTGAAAAAGCCTATCTTCGTGTCTCTCCCCTCCGAGGCGTTCGTCGCTTCGGGATCAAGGGCAAATTGGCACCTCACTATGCTGGCCCTTTCACCGTCCTAGCCAAGCGAGGAGATCTCTCCTATCAACTCGAGTTGCCCTCCAACTTCTCGGATGTGCACGATGTGTTCCATGTCTCCCAACTCCGTCGTTGCTTCAAGGATCCAATCCGTGGGGTTGATCATGAGGTGTTGGACCTCCAAGAGGATTTGACCTATCGTGAGCATCCTATCCGTATCTTGTATGAAGCGGAGAGGAAGACCCGCAACAAGACCATCAAATTCCTCAAAATTCAATGGTCTAACCATTCTGAAGAAGAAGCCACTTGGGAGCGAGAAACTAGTCTTTGACAGGAATGTCCCACCTTCTTCACTCAAGCCTAGAATCTCGGGACGAGATTCCTGTAAAGGGGGTAGAATTGTAATAGCCTCAGCTTGTTAATGAAAAATACGAAGAATTTTTCCACTTTTTGCATTCTTATTTGCATCATGGCATCCATATGAATTTGCTATTTCGAACAAACCAACATATGCAAGCAATTGAAATGGGGAGGCAAACTTCCCAACACCCAAAGCAATGCAATTGACCAACTTGTCAACCAAATTATTCTTGGACTTCCAAATTGTTTAGGAAGTTCCAAATTACATCTTAGAACAAATTGTTAACACCCAATTGTTGACAAGCCAAGATTTAAAATTTGAGAATTCAAAATTGGCTCAATTATATTTCTGTTTTCTAGACCAAGATAAGTTTTCCAAAAATTCAAGATAAAATCATAGGGAGCTTAAATATTATTCTGAGAGCCTCGATGAATATTTTCATTATTTTTGGAAATGCTTAAGAGCTCCAAATAATTACATTTTTGAAATTCTCAAAAATACTTATAATTAAAATCTATGAACAAATGCTTAAGACCACCAAATTTTATGGAGGTTCTAAAGGTTAAAGGGAGCCTATATGAATTTTTGCACATTTTATAAAATTGGTTTAATGCCTCAATTAAATCACTAAAGGTTGCTGATGGATCTTTTTGTAATTTAATAAATTGGAGGCAGGGGGTTTTTGTAAAATCTTCTTCCCCCTCCCTGTCGCCACAGTGCCGAGCGGCACTGGCGCCATGCCGCTGCCGACCATGCTGCCGTGCGCCCACGTGCCTGCCGCCGTGGCCCCCCTGGTGGTCAACCGATCGGGACGCCCACCTTCTCCCGACTCCATTCCCACCTGCTCCTTCTCCTCTCTCCCTCTCTTGCGTCCTCCCGAGAGCCTCCATTTGCCGCCGTGGTGCCGAGCTCGCCGCCGTTGTTCCGGTACTCCTCGCGCAGATCGAGGCCGACGGCCAGCTCCGCCTCGAGTTCCTCTCCCTCCTCGCCGACGGAGCCGTGCTGGGAGGCCTCACAGCCTACGAATTCGTCCTCGGCCGCTTCGACCATGACCGATGCCGCCGGGGTCGATTCCTTCGTCCCCGACCACCCCGCCACCGTCGGGTGCTTCCAAGCAACTAGGGTGAGCACCGCACCCTTCTTGACCTTTTTCCCGCTCCCCCTCTTCTCTTCTCGTCGCAGGAGGCCACCTGCGCCCTGTGGGTCGCCTCCGAGGCTGCCCTTCGGACTCCGTCTTCGTCTTGGCGTAAAAATAATCCCCATAAATTTTGGTCCAATTCCGAGAATATTTCCAGAAGTAAGTTTCTGAAACAAAAAGACAGCAGAAACAGGGAACTGGCACTTGGCATCTTGTCAATAGGTTAGTCCGACAAAATGCATAAAAATGATATAAATGACAGTAAAAACATGTGACAATATCACAAAACTAGCATGGATCACTCAAAAATTATAGATGCGTTTGAGACGTATCATTAGGCAGCTCACAAGATCATAATACATGAAGCACACAAGAGAGAGACTACCATCTAGCTACTTCCATGGACCCGTAGTCCAAGGTGGGACTACTCACAAATCATCCCGGAGGAAGGCATGCCGATGAAGAGCCCTCCGGGATCGATCTCCCCTTCGGCAGGGTGCCGGGATCAGCTTCAGAATCACCCCCGAACAAGGGTTTATGGTGGCGGCGCCTCGGGGTGACTTCTCTAGAAAATAATGGCCGCCTCGACGTTTTTGGGATTAATCTGATTTTATAGGCGTCGGAGGGGGCCGAGGGGACCCACCAGGAGCAGGGACGGGTCCCACTCGCCGCTCGAGGGCAGGCCGCGGCTGGGTTTCATCCCTGCCCTGAGGGCTGGGGGCTGCCCTCTGGACTGAAACTCTGTCTTGGTGAATAAAAAATCATCGTAAATTTTCAGCGCATTCCGAGAATATTTCCTGTGGTAAGTTTTTGAAACGAAAAGACAACAAAAACAGGAAACTGGCACTAGACATCTTGTCAATAGGTTAGTCCGACAAAATGCATAAAAATGATGTAATAAGATAGTAGAAACATGTGACAACATCACAAAACTAGCATGGATCAATCAAAATTTATAGATACGTTTTACACGTATCAGCATCCCCAAGCTTAACTCCTACTCGTCCTCGAGTAGGTTAGTGATAACAAATTAAATTTTGATGAGACATGCAACCAACACAATCTTGATCAAGATAGTAATGTAAAGCATAGGACGTGAATGAAGTGATACAAAACAATTGTCTATAGTTGATAGCAAGAAAGCAATGAATAACCAAGTTGAACCATTAAAGCAAAACCTTTCATAAATGGTACGTTAAAGACATGAAAGCAATGTGACCCACATATTTGACTAATTCTCAAAGGTAATGGTTCCACGACAAAAGTGTTTGAGAATCAACACAAAGGAAGATGTAAGTATTAGCAAAAAGCTTCAACTTCCAACGGCTTATCTTATAGATAAAGTCAATATAAAGATTCATCTTTAATCTGACGATGCAATATGATCAATGATACCCAGGGTCAATGTTGTATGTTTGCTTTGGTCCAGCACGCGCCTCGCGAGGGACCCCGCTCCCTCGCGGGATCAAGACTTAAGGGCCTTGCCAAGTACGCCTCGCGAGGCATCCGGTTGAAGGCCCCTCCGCATCCGCCCCGCGGAGGGGATAGATGACGCCAAAAAAATTACAACAGGGCCACGCCAGGGCAGTCTGTCCACTTTTGTGATTAAAGACTGGGACGGTGCGAGACCAGACCGAGGACGAGAGGACTCCTCCCTCTTTGGTGCTTAAAGCTCCCGTTGAGGGACCTGCTCTGGAGGACGACGTCAGCAAGCCGCGTACCCTCGTTTGTCCTCTCTTGACCACTTGTGGTTGCCCTTCCCGCCAAGAGGAAGAGGCCCGGGTCACTATAAAAGGCAATCTGTTGCCTTCGTTTAGAGGGGGGTTTTTCTTTTGGAGGGTTCGAGATTCGGGACTCCAACAATCTACACCCGTAATATAACCAGACAAGCAGGAGTAGGGTTTTACACCTCGACGGTGGCCTGAACCTGGGTAAACCTCGTGTGTGTTCTTGCTTCGCTTGCTCCGGCCCTCGCGGAGATTTCGTTGGTAGACTACCTTTCAACACCGTGGAAGAACATAGGTCCATCGGAACCCACAAATCCGACATTTGGCGCGCCGGGTAGGGGTTCAGGCTTGCTCTTCCTCAACAGATCTCCTCGCCACGGCCGGAGGGCGCGCGCCCGCGGACGGGCGCACCTCGCATAACCTCCATAGGCGGAGCACGGTCGCGGCACAGCCGCGCTAAGCCCGCGTCTCCAGCCTCTCCGATGGCGCAGCCTGCGCCACCTCCGTCGCCTCCTCCACAGCGTCCGTGAACTCCCCGCGGCAGCAAGAGTTGCCTCACCGCCATGCCATCTCCACCGCTCCAACCTCCACCGGAAAGCCGCGTCGGTCTAACCACCGTACCCCCAAGCCCGTCATGACACCTACGGCGGCCCAGATCTCGGCAGGGACACTGTCGCGTCGGCCCGGGGGCTCTGCGCTACGGACGCTCCTCAAGCATACTCTCAAGAGGAGAGGCCTGCAGGGGCGCCTGGCGCGCACCAAGTGTTCGTTGGCCCGGGGGGCTCGGGGGCTACTCCCGCTGCCGCACACACGACTTGGGAGCCCGGGGCCGCCATCGTCATCAACAACAGATTGAAGCATCAAGCCAAGCAAGAAGACAAGTTCATAAAGCACGAGGCAAAGAGTCCTTTCATTAAGTTCAATCACATTACAACACACCTTCGGTGCTAGTTTACAACAAGGAAGACTAAAAGGGCGTCGCGAGAAGACCCTAAGTTTTGTCACAGCCACCGACGGCGGAGATGACTCCCAGTCCTTCTTCCCGACAAGGGAGGACCCAGCAGAGGACCCCGAAGATAAAGAACCGTACCTCCAGGCTTGCAGGTCCCGGCGCCTCACTCCTGCGGCATGGAAGTCTCGACGAGAGCGCGCCCCTCCAGGCTTACAGGTCTCGGCTCTTCACCTCTGTGGCGTGGAGGCAGGAGCAGATCAAGACCGTAAGCGCAAGGTGAGCCGGCCAGAGGGAGAGAACAACGCTCACGTCGGCAACCTATCCTGGCGCTCCGACGAAGAAGCATGATGCCGGCGCCATGGTGGAACGATGACAGCATCTCCAGCCCTCCCGCGCGCCCACACGGGCAACTCGCCGGGGCGCGAGTGGGTGCAGCGGCACACCCCTCCACTTGACGTCGAGTCAAGAGGAGGGGAAGCGCACTTCCCTCGCCTGCAGTGCCACTCCAGCCAGACCGGAAGGTCTGGCCCCGCCGACCTTGTCGACAACTGTGGAAGACGAGGCAGCGACGCCCTGCTTTGGATTGTGGGAAGCTCCGGTTGCCTAGCAGTCCGCCGAGGGACCCTCGAGGCCGCCGCCTTCATCAGCAATGGCGGCCCCGCCACCGCCGCCAGGTTCGTCGCTCTGCATGGTCGCTGCCATGGGTTGCGTCTTTCTACACCAACAAACTACCAAGGCAAAGATGCAAGACTTGGGGGAAAGGAGAGGTGCTCTGGTGCCTCGTTCCGCCCCCATCGCTCCCTTTTTATACTGCCGGAGCGGTAGGAGGGAGTTAATGGAGAAGAAACACTGGCGCCCGCTCATCTCCCAACCATCGGCGCCATAAGTGCGGTGGGGCCCGCTCGCCACCCAGGATTCGCCTGCGCCCGTGGCACGCCTCGTCGCTTCCCGTCGTTGCGGCCTCTTCACCGGCATGACACGCAAGGGAGTAAATGCTGGCCGCCAGAATTCCCGCTGACAAAGCGGAAGCCAAGCAGATGGCACGCCAGGCTTTTCACGTCTTTCTATGCAACTCTGCTTCACAAGTTTTTCTCGCTAATGCACCACCGCTAGCTTCACGTCTTCTACAGTTTTTCCTGCGTACCACGCGAGCGGGGGCTAGGACACGCTGCCTATGCCGGGCCTGACCCACAAGCATAAGCCCAAGTATGACAATGAGATCTACCTCGTGGGCCAGTCCCCGTGCACGGCACCTCCCCGTGAAACTTGGCACTTGTTTCTCCTCGCGCAGCACCCAGGCTCAAACTAACGAGTTGTTCGTGCCCAGCCAGTGTGCAAAGTTTTTGCCCTATGCCTCGTCGCAATGCAGGATCACTAGGGAAAGCCAAGCCTCCGGGCTGACGCCTCGCGAGGCCTCACGCGGACAGGCCTCCCGAGGGAGCAACGGAAAAGCCCGTCGCGCGGCCTCGGGAAGTCCCCAGCCACGAAAAAACAGCTAAGTCAAAATGACTTCTCGTTACCTCGCTACCCACCGTTCTCCTTTCAAATTCTGGAATGCCGCGGAGACCTTTTCTTGAAAATCCCATGAACCACATTTATGCGTCAAAGGGGAGCAACCGACTATCGCACTCGGGGATATTACTAACCTATTGTCACAACACCCGCCGTCTTCCGTGCCGACCACAAGCGGTGACTGGTGTCTGTGGACTATGGGTTGGGACCTAAGACGCAGAACGATCGCACGACATATGGAAAAAGAAGGAAAAGGCCCTCGCGGGGAACTGGAAGATCACAGAATACCGCAATAAGCAAACATGCGCATATACTTCCAAGCAACAAAGTATTTCATTACAACGAAATGCTCATGCAGATACAAGGGGATGGCCTCAAGGGTCTACTCCTTCGTAGCATCGCGAGGCTCGTCCTCCGCGTCCCCTCCCGAGGGTCCGGCGCCCCCGTCAGTGCCAGGACCGCGCTTGAAACAGTCGCAGAGGACGCCCACAAGCTCGCCCACCTCCTCCTCCAAGGCCTTCATGCACTCCTCGTCGTCGGCCTGTGTCGGCTCTAGGACCGCGTTGAAGCGAAGGCCCGCCTGGTTGAGCGCACCGGAGTTGTGGAGCAGGCAGAGGTTGGTGAAGATCAGCTTGCCTGCCTGGGCGAGCAGGTCGCGGCACTCACTCTCCACGACCGCATCCACCTCGCTGACCACCTTTGCTCCACCAGGCTGAGGTAGAAGAAGGCGTGACTCGTGGCCGCCTCGGGCTGGAACGCGTCGTGGAGACCAAGGTTCTCCCCGCTAAGGCATGAGTAAACCCACTGGGCGCGCTTGATGAGCTCCAGCATCATGGCCTGTCACTCCCTGCCTAGCGTGGAAGAGGTCCCCCTCTCCAGCTTGAGCTCCTCCACCAGCTTCAGGAGGGGCTCGATCTGCTGAAGCGTGTCATCACGCTCCTTGCGCAGCTGCTCCAGCTCCGCCAGCACCAGGTTGCGCTCCTCCCGTAGGCGCCAGCCTCCTCGCGGGCTGAGTTGCGCTCCCCGTGAAGCCGCTGGGCCTCCTGCTTCGCGAGGTCCAGCTCCTTCTTCAGGCCGCGGACTTTGTCCGCATGGCGCGCCTCCTGCGCCCGGATCTTCTGATTATAGGCATCGCGCTCCTGGGCGTGGATGTCCTTGGCCTTCTGGGCGAACTCCTCCTCCATGGCGTCCTGTTTCTTGACGAGGCACGTGTCCGCCTTGGCATGGAGGTTACTCTCCCTCCGGTCAAGAGCCTCCCCACGGGAGAAGGACTTCCTCGAGTTGCTCCAGACGAGCCCTCTCCATCTGCTGCTACGCAGCGGTGCGTGTAAGCTCGTGCTCGCGTAGCACGAGCTCTCTCTCTGCGTCCGCAACGGCCTGGAGGCACGCCTCCACCTCCTTCGTCGCAGCGGCCAATAGGGCGGCCTCCGTCGCTGCGTGCTGCCACCCCTCCTCGCATGTCGTGTGCGCCTCCTGGACCTCGCGCCGCGACGCCGCAAGGCGCCGACACTCGGCCTCATGCACGGCACGCTCCGCTGCGAAGCGCCAGTGCTCGGCCTCAAGCTCGGCAAGCCCCGCCGCAAGACTCCCACCGAGCCTGTCGATGGCATGGTGGGCACACGCCAGCAAGCTACTGTTTGGATGGCTCGCTACCAGTGCGCTCCGAGAAACTACGATGTCCCAGCCCATCACCACGGGCTGGTCGGGAAGATCCTCTGTTGCTGGGAGCGCCCCCCATACCAGGGGCTTGGCGTTCTCTCCTGCGACACCTCCTCCAAGCGCTGTCCCTGACGCGCCTTCCTGAGGCGCTGCCCCAGAAGGAACGATGACCTGGGCCTCAGCAGACAGCCCTAGGTCTATCCCCTCCTCAGCCGCGCCTGTCGTGCCCGCCACGGGGGTCTCTTCCGCGGCAGTGTCCGCTGCCGCTGCCGCCACGGTTGTGGCTCCCGCCAACTCTGTCGCCGCGCCCCCGTCCACGGCCGCCCAGGCCTCCGGCACCGGCCTCCTGGCAGTGGACGGAGCTGTGGCGACCGCGTCGCTCCGAGGCACCTTCGCCGGCATAGCCCTACAAACGACTTTGGGTGTCAAGACAAGGATCGACGTGAAGAAAATAAAGTAAAGTCACGGGTTTTTTCATGCGGAGCTTATGAGCTGACGAACAGCCACGGCCTCTTCATCACCCAGATCCGCGGGGTTGAACCGCCTGGGGCGGAGGACCCCGCCTCCATCGCCTCCTCCGAGAGATGCCTTCACGAGGACGTCTCCTCACCGTCGTCGCCACCGTCGGCCCCTCCGTGTACCTCGTCAGAGTACACGGCGCGCCTCCTTAGCCGCGCCTCCAGAGGCACCGTCTCCTCTTCGGCGTCGGAATCCTCGAGCGAGCCGTAGGCGACAAGCGGCCCGGGGGAAGGTGCCCACCCGTCGTCATCACCATCAAGAACGACCACCTCACGGGCAACCCCCGCCTGGGACGCCCCATCCTCAGCACTGTCATCCCTGGCTGTCGCATCCGCGTCGACCTCCTCCTGAGGCAGCACGACGCCCACCAGGCCCAGCGAATCGAAGGTCGGCATCTCTTGCCGGATCTGGTCCCGCAAGCCCTCCTTCCTCTTGTACAGCGGGCGGACTTCCCTGGCGGGCTTCCCAACGCCCCACGCTCCGAAGAGCGCGCGAGTAGCGGCGTTGACCGCCGTGGCGTTAAGCCCGCAATTCGACAGCCGGATGTCGTCCGGCGAGTTGGTCAGCGTCCACATCGGCCTCGAGTGCTCCTGCAGCGCGCCACGCTCTGCCGTAGGAACTCCGCTACCACCATCTTCCCGTGAGGGGCTGCGTCGCCTCGCCCCCCGCGCACGCGGGAGCTGCACCACGCCGTCGGGATTTTCTTCGGCCGCTCGGTGGGGAGCTCAAGTAGCTCCTCGTCGCCTCGACCGACGTCCATGTACACCTAGTCACGGCGGCAGTCCTCCAGCTTCCTGTTCACCGCCATGGAGATTAGGTCTCCCGACACGTTGGGCTCTAGGCGGAAGGAGATGCAGCCGGTGATGTCTGGCGCGCTTAGCCATAGGCTGTAGAAGTGGCAGAAGAAGGCCACGGACGGCTCTACGCCGAGGAACGCCTCGCAAAGACAGGCGAAGGTGGAGAGGATGGTGATCGAGGACGGATGGAGGTGAAGGAGGTGAATCCGGTAATGTCGCAGGATCTCCAGAAGGAAGGTGGAGAAAGGCGGGATCAGACCTGCCATCAGCGTGTGGGTGAAGACAGGCTACAGCACCCCGCCGCACCGCTGCGCCTCGTCGGACCTGGACTTAACCTCGGTTGTGCCGTGTTCGTTGAAGGTGTCAGCGATGAAGCCGCGGACTTTAGCGAGGGCCTCCTCGCTACGGATGCGCGAGACCCCGAGTGCCACGGGCATGTACGCCTCCATCTCCTCCACTACGTTCTTGCCCCGGCTTGCGGAGGACCTGGTGGGAGACATGGCGGCGAAGTGAAGCTTTGAAGGAAGAACTTGAGGTCACAAGGGAGAAGAGAGTTGGCCGGCGCTCAGGTGAAGTCTCGGAGGTACGGAAGATGAGGACCGACGCGGTTCTCCCCTCTTCATAAGCAAGGATGGGACGGTTACAGTGCCACGACGAGGAGATGAGGACTGACGGGAAGGGTCGGACGCGTGGCGCAGCCGGGCCTGACATCCTTTAGGTCCCCCGCCTCTACGCCTTCGCCGCCTCGTTTTCGTCGTCCGGACTCCGCCTCCTCGACTCCAGCGGCGGACGCGCTCGGGCCATGGGACAGGGGGCTACTGTCAGGACTATGGGAACCAAGGTCCCCTGTCCCAGCTGTCAGCGGCCCCGACCGCTTCACGCCATCACCAAGATCCAGCACGCACCTCGCGAGGGACCCCGCTCCCTCACGGGATCAAAACTTAAGAGCCTCGCCAAGTACGCCTCGCGAGGCATCCGGTTGAAGGCCCCTCCGCATCCGCCCCGCGGAGGGGAGATATGACGCCAAAAATGTACAGCAGGGCCACGCCAGGGCGGTCTGTCCACTTTTGTGATTAAATTCTGGGACGGTGTGAGACCATACCAAGGACGAGAGGACTCCTGCCTCTTTGGTGCTTAAAGCTCCCGTTGAGGGACCTGCTCTGGAGGACGACGTCAGCAAGCCGCGTACCCTCGTTTGTCCTCTCTTGACCACTTGTGGTTGCCCTTCCCGCCAAGAGGAAGAGGCCCAGGTCACTATAAAAGGCAGTATTTTGCCTTCGTTTAGAGGGGGATTTTTCTTTTGTAGGGGGTTTTCTTTTGGAGGGTTCGAGGTTCGGGACTCCAACAATCTACACCAGTAATATAACTAGAAAAGCAGGAGTAGGGTTTTACACCTCGACGGTGGCCTGAACCTGGGTAAACCTCGTGTGTGTTCTTGCTTCGCTCGCTCTAGCCCTCGCGGAGATTTCGTTCGTAGACTAGCTTTCAACCCCGTGGAAGAACATAGGTCCATCGGAACCCACAAATCTGACAATCAGCATCACTACTAGATTTAGCCATAAGGCAAAAGGTGGTTGATGAAGATGAACAATTAAATAAGGAACTACTTAAGTTCACATCTTGTTCCAAGGGTATTCGGGTTTCCTCTACATTATTAATAATACAAGGATTAGAAGGAACACAAGCATTTTTATTATGGCAACAAGATAAAGCAAGCGTATCATCATGAGATTTACACAAGCAATTTTTAGATGATATGCAAGGACTGTCAACACTAGCATGTAAAACATTTTAAGTGCTAGAAGTGTTTAAGTCCAAAGATAGAACATTGAAATGAGATAGAGATGAAGTATAGTCAATAGTAGGTTCACTATCAACAATGCAATTTTTATCACCACTCACTGATGGGTTCGTTGCATAGAAAACAAAAAATTTCCTACGAAACAAGCGGAAGAAACCCAATAGATCTAGATCTATTAGACGAAGGTAGCGAAGATGAGATCCAATCTCTTACCCTCGAAGAACGAAAAAGCCTTTTGTCGGTGCAGGGGTTGGTCTGTCGATCCCCGCAACTAGACTCATCTAGTCGCGAGGAGATGTATTATCCGATCCGAGATCCAATCCGATGGAGCGCCGCACGAGCTGCACCTCCGCGGTATCCACACGTACAGCTCGATGAAGACTTCTTCTCCTTGATCCCGCAAGCGATGAAGAAGTGGCTTGCGAGATTCCAGCAGCACGACGGCGTGGTGGTGGATATGGTGCAAAAATTCCTGCAGGGCTTCGCCAAGCGGCTGCAGGAGAGAGGAGGGAGGTGGGAGAGGGAGGCGGAGGCTAGGGTTCAAGGGTACCACGACCCAGCCCCCCCCCCCCCTCTAATATAGGCGTGGGGGCTGCCTTGGCCCCTCCTCCAAGCCCTAGGGCCGGCGGCTAGAGGGGACTTGCTCCCCAAGTCACCCCCTAGGGTTTTGGGGCGCCTCCCTTAGGCACGTGCCGCATGGGCCTTAGGTGGCTGGTGCGGCTGGCCCATGTGGCTGCTGCAACACCCCTCTGGTCCATGTGGGACCCATACACCTATGGGCCCCACTTCTAGACTCCTCTAGAACCTTCTAGAATCTTCCGGTACCCTGCCGGAAAATTCCCGGACCTTTCCGATGCCTCCGGAAACTACTTTCCATATATGAATCTTATTCTCCGGACTCTTCTGGAACTACTCGTGATGTCTAGGATCCCATCCGAGACTCCGAATCAATATTCGTTCACACCATCATTTATCTCGAGCCCTAGCTACATCGAAGCCTTAAGTGTGAGACCCTACAGGTTCGAGAACGTGTAGACATGATCCGATCAATAACCAGTAGCGGGACCGGGATGTCCATATTGGTTCCGAAACATTCAACGAAGTTCTTTATCGGTTGAACCATGATGTCGGAGATTCAATTCATCTCGTATACGATTCCCTTTGTCTCATGATATTTAACTTGCCCGAGATTTGATCGTCGATATCACCATATCTAGTTTAATCTCGTTATCTGGCAAGTTCTCTTTACTCGTTCCATAAATATAGGATCCACGTGACTACCACTTAGTCACATGTTTGCAAACTTCCGGATGCTATATTACCGAGAGGGCCCAGAGATATCTACTCCGTCACATGGAGGGACAAATCCCACTCTTGATTCATGTCACCCAACAAATACCATCGGAGATACCTGAAAGCCATCTTTATAATCACCCAGTCATGAAGCGATGTTTGATGTCCCCAAAGTACTCCTCCGGTAAACGGGAGTGACATAATCTCATGGTCTAAGGAAACTATACTTGGCATATAAAAGCGTTGGCAATAAAGTTGTGTGACACGATCAATTGCAATGCTTTACTATTGGGTATGTCCATCACGTCATTCTCCTAATGATGTGACTCCGTTATCAAGTGACTATGACAAGTCCATGGCTAGGAAACCTTAACCAACTCTTGACTAACGAACTAATCTAGTAGAGGCTCACTAGGGACACTTTGTTGTTTATATTCCACACATGTATTATGTTTCCGGGTAATACAATTATAGCATGGATAATAAAATTTTATCATAAACATGAAATATGATAATAAACAACTTTATTATTGCCTCTTGGGCATATTTCCAACACTCACCATATCGTTACCTTGTGACAAATCACATGTTAGTGAAGTGGAAGTGGATGAGAACTCATCATGGTCGGATGTGGAGGGAGAACAATCATCCTCAATAATGTTGGACACTTCATATTTATCTTGAAGCTTGGTCCAACGCTCATTAGCGTTCCAATAATGCATGATTGAATCAAGAACTACATCACTCACAACATAGATAAGACCATTAGATACAAGAGTATCGAGATAAGAGTTTTCCTCATCTTCTAAAGATAACTTTTGGGAATCCTTTGGAGGAGAAAAATCCATATCTACAATTCTCTTAAAATTTGGTTATATGTTCCTAAGAAGATTAAGCATGCGAATTTTCCAAACATCATAATTTGTTCCATCGAATCTAAAAGTGGGATCGTGCACTAATTCTCTAAACGACATCTTTACTCTCTATGCGGTAAAGGCTAATAAGGAGAGCCCTCGCTCTGATACCAATTGAAAGGACAAGGATGTCACCTAGAGGGGGGTGAATAGGCGATTTAAAACTTTTACGTTTAAAGCTTGATAAATGTGGAATAAAACTAGCATTTAATTTATCAAGCACAAAACCTAATATACTAGTTTCACCTATGTGCACCAACAACTTATGCTAAGCAAGATAACAACAAGATGATAGCAAGATATATTACTTCAAGCATGAAGGCTATCACAATGTAAAGTGCATAAGTAAAGAGCTCGGGTATAGAAATAACCAAGGCACGCGGAAACGATGATGTATTCCCGAGTTCCTCCTTGTTACGGGAGTACGTCTCGTTGGAGAGGTGTGAGCTTGCCACCACAGGCCTACTCAATGCCACAAAGACCTCACCCTATTCTCCGATGAACCGCACCACAAAGGTTTGGTTCACCTTCCACTATCGGAATCCTTCAAGGCGGAATCCGGAGCCTTTACAAGTTTCTTGACGCACACACCCACAACTTAATCGGGGGCTCCCAAATCACCACAACACCGTATAGGGTCCAAAGACCCAAGAGTAACATGCTCACAAACTTTCACTTCCACGAATCTTCGTGGAGAGAGCAAACCGATGCACCAAATGCAATGGCAAGAGCACAGGTGCTCAAATCCTTCACTCTCAAATTCCAACAAAGCAACAAATGCTTACGGGGGAATAAGAGAGGAAGAACAAGGAAGAACTCAACAAATGAATTCCAAGATCTAGATCTTCTCTCTCTTTTCCCTAAATTTGGACAAGAATCATTGGAGGGATTGAGAGAAACCCAAACTTTGGAGGTCAACAATGGAGGAGTGAGAGAAAGTCCAAAACTTGGGAACCATTGGGGAAGATTCCCCCTTAAATAGGTCCTCACCAAATCCAACCGTTATGTACAGAACTTTCTGCGCGGGCCGGAACTTCCGGGGTTTACCCTGGAATTTCCGGACCCCCCGAAGCGACCCGGACGCCCTGGGAAGCTCTCTAGACATAGTCCGGAACTTTAGGCCAGAACTTTGGCCGGATATATGGGCCGGAAATTCCGGCCCAGTGAAAACTGCAGAAAGTGCAAAACGAAAACGGGCATATCTTTCGCATCCGACTCCGTTTTCGATGATCTTGGGCTCGTTGGAATCGTAACAATGAGCTCTACAAGAATATACAGAGAAACATCATAGTCCAACAAGGGAGAATAAAACCAAATGTAGAAAGGTAAGACCTTTGTATAAAGAACAACCGGTAAATCCTCCAACATAAAGAACCCAACAAGTTTTTCATCCAGACTCCGTTTTCTATGATCTTAGGCATGTTTCGAAGATAATCACATGCCCTACAATATCATGCATATACACATCATAGTCCATCACGTGAGAAGGAAACCACAAGAAGAGAGTTTGACCTCTCTTAGAAGATAAGATAACACAAACTCTAAATTCTCACATGGATAAAAACCAAATAACAACCAAGAAAGATGATATGCCAAGTATGCAAAGATTTGAGCTCTTCACAAAGATGTGATCAAGTTACTCACTTGAGAGCCCCTCTTGATAGTACGGTTATCTATCATATAACTCGGTCTCTCAACTAACATCATGAGACCGGTAAAATAGAAAACCTATCAAGATCATACCTTTGCCTTGCGCATAATCCACTTGAGGTCGATGATGACGATCTTCACCTTCTCAAGTTGGACCACCTTTCTTGATTGTGCTTTGCTTGGTGAAGACTCACATATTGCTCCCCCGTACACCAATATGGGAGAGATACTCTTCGGCATATCTTCACTTGGAAATTATCTTGATGATGATGACGATCACCACGTGACGCCATTCTCCATGGGCTACATAGGTACTCCCTTTCGTTGCTACCTCATGGAGAAATACCATGAGATCATACGATCCCTCATGATATATCATTAGTCTTGTGTGTTGATCAATTCGTACTTAGCCTTGATCAACATATAATCTTCTTCCTTTAGCGTTGACTCCAACATATGGAGATCAAGCATTGCTTATGGACACAACCTACAAGTATAGCTCAATACACAAATTAGTCCATAGAGATTGTCATTAATTACCAAAACCACACATGGGGGGACAATCATGCTCTTTCAGCGTGTATGTTGGGTCGCTGCGAGGTGGGGACGCATCGGGGAGGTGGACCGGCGTGGACGGATGCGGCCGGATGCGGCGACCCTCCTTCACGTCCGTGTGGACGCAAACCTGTCCCAGATTTGGGGCTGGAATGGGTCTGACCGGATGCGGAACGGACGAAAAACGTATCATGGGTCTATTTGCGTCGGCGCGTTGGGTCTTGGTTTCCACCCAAACGGACCGAAACGGAGCAAAACAGACCAAATGGGTCGGGCGCGTTGGAGTTGCTCTAAGGGCGACAAGTTCGATGACCACGGATGGATTTTACTCCAAAGTTTGTACCTCAAACTCACCGAAGTTGCGTCTAGGATGAGAAACGGGATGTCTGACCGTACTTGGCGAAATGGACGGCGCAAATCTTTATGCAAACGAACGAGGGTAATGGATGGACGTGGTCACGTGAAAAGGCCAGGACGCCCAACGTGGAAATGGTCCATGATTCGAATTTCAAAACGGAAGAAAAGCGTCCCTATAACGTCCGTAGCCAGGGCTGACGTAATCTTCTCCTGCAATCCAAATCGCCTGATCGGTTTCCATAAAGCAAAAAAACCAATCTTCCACCGGAAGGAAGGAAACGCCCAAGCGTCTCGCACCAACGTTAAAGCGCCCGTTCCTCCTCTCGCAAATCGAATCGCGATCTAAACCGGCCCCCTCTCGCTCGCCGTCCAGACGGATCCAGACCGCCTCCATGTCGTCGTCGTGGTTCCACTCTTCATCGTCCTCCTCCCACCTCTTCCACGAGGTCCGCAGCGTCCGCTCCTACGAGCCGTACTTCGACGACGAGGATGACGTCAAGCCGGCGGTGACGCAGCATTGGCCGCGTGACTATGCCTACGCCGGGGTCGTCGCCGGGGAAGACGTCAAGCCGGCGAAGCAGCCGCGTCCGGGTGGAGGAAGCCGCCCTGTAAAAGATGAGCGGCGTTACTACGCCGACGGCGCCGTGGAAGACGTCAAGCCGGCGAAGCAGCCGCGTCCGTCTGGAGGAGCAGGAGGAGGAAGCTTTGGTGGCGTACATGATGATCATCAGACGGTGCTCTCTTGGCCGATGGTCGAGCAGTTCAAGTCGACGCTGCGAACCCAGGAGGCCCTCGCCGGGCTCCGCGCCAGGTACAGCATCCCGGAGGGGTTCGGCCTGCACCTCGCCGGCGCCACCCAGGCAGCCTGCGCGCCGCCCCCTCCTCCCGCGCGCGGGGCCCGAGGCGGCGCCGCCGCGGCGGTTCCGATCTGCGTGCACGCTCAGGCCTTCGCCGCGGGCATGCGCCTGCCGCTGCACCCGTTCGTCAGCGACGCGCTCACCCACTTCGGCATCGCGCCGTCGCAGCTCGCGCCCAACGGGTGGCGCACCCTCGTCGGCTTCGCGGTGCTGTGCCACTTCCGCAGCGCCGGCGCGCCCACTCTGCCCGTGTTCCGACGCTTCTTCGCCCTCGCGACGCTGCCCAACGGGAAGGGATGGTACTCCTTCCGCGCCAGGGAGAACGTCCCAGCGCTGTTCACCGGTCTCCCCACGTCCATCAAGGGGTGGAAAGAAGAGTTCCTCCTCGTGTCGCCTCCGCCGGGCGCGCCGTGGCGGTGCCCCGTGAAATGGGGCGTCCCGACCAAGGAGGCGATGAGCGACCCTGTGCTCACCCACAATGATGCGGTGGTGGTGCGCCGACTGTCGGAGGGGCAGGGCGTTGTGGACCTCAAGACGTTCCTGTCCGAGAGTAACCTCGTCGCCGCCAAGATTAGCCGCGCCCCAGCGTGTCTCGGTATGAACGAACACATCTGAATAACGGCATGATACATTTTGGAGTACAGATGTTTAATGTTTGATTGACTGTTTTATGCGCAGGTGTGGGAGCTTCCCAAGGTGCGGCGTCGCGGGCAGGGAAGAAGACGAAGATGGCTGCTGGTGGTGGTGGTGGTGGTGGCAATGGTGGTGGGGAAGTGCTTCGGTCGGAGTTGCAGGCGAAGGAGAAGGCTCTCTCCAAGGCCAAGGGCGAGATCAGCCAGCTGAAGAAGGAGCTGGGCAATGCCAAGAAGAGGGAGCTTGCGAAGGCGCAGCAGGAATTGGCGTACGCGGCGCAGGTGCTCGTACCTGAAGGCGGTGGCAAGGGCGCTGGGGCCAGCAAGCGCCGCCGTGGCGCCCAGTGATCACGTCGGCATGCGCCACCACGCCGACGGATGTTTGGTGCGATGTGCCCTTCCCTTGGTCGCGGTTTACACTACTGTGTTCTAGCAAATCCTTATGGTAGTTTTGTTTGATTGGCGGACATGTTTGAGTTGGCTACTGGCCGAGGTCGACGGTACTCTGTTTTGTTCGAAACTAGCAGAAATGAATGACAACGAACAAGTATGATCAGGTCTTCATGAATGCCATATGTGTTCGTTTGAGTTACTACGTACTCCGTAGTTCATTTGTCTATTCATATGTGATGATGGAATGAGAATCAGAAGGCGCCGGATCAGGCCAACGTCTTGCTTTGCATCGGACTACCGATATGTAGTGTTTATACCATTAAGAAAACGCCCGTCCTAATTCATGAGTTGATGACTAGTTAACTTAATTTGTTAGGGTGTAACGCATGTCCACGAGGTTAGGAATCCTTCAAAAATGAGACGAAACAGAGAATTTATATTTGGAAAAAAAATGAACTTACATGTCTATTGATAGAGGTGGGTGTTTTTTCACTTCGCAGGGGCATATAAGGGTTTACCCTATTTTCAAAGCCAATTTGTTATAGATTCCAAACCTATTTAAGTGTTCCAACAAGCACTTGTTTGTGCAAGAAATAACCAAAGGAATTTGCATAAAAATAACTGATCAAAATTTGAACAGCACATGAATTCTAATTTTTTACACAGCAGCCGTGGAACTCACCCTTGTTACATGTAAGATGCAAAACCTCAGTCCCCAACCCGACTTTGGTCTCTCTTCTAACACTAACAAGGTCATCGGTGATGACATAAAGCATTTCTCTCAGCGACTGAACAAGTGTCATCTACGCTACACGTGTGGCCTCAAGCCGAACTTCAACTACCAGAAATCGAGTCCATCAGCTAGGACCCGTTTTGTGCAATTTCAGTTGCAGCCATCGAGGCACGGTCGTCAGGATGTGTACTGAGCATGCTACATATTTACGCACAGGGAAGGAATTTGCTAGATAAGAGTACTCCAAACAGAAGAATCGCCTTCACCGCATCGAGCATGTACATCCTTTAGCCTCTCGACAGACTTGCATATGCCGCTGCAGCTCCAATCAAAGGACGCGACGCATACATTGCCGGCTTGCCCTTTCCACTCACAGTCTGCAGAGATGTCGATGCACAATTAGGAGAGGTTAGAGAAGTGTATGATGAGGGTTGTTCAGCGGTGAGGACTGAGGAAGCAGACAGACCTGGTGGAGTTCCACAGCACATGTTCCTTTCATCGATATGATTAACCTCTAAACCAATAAACCATGACCCAAGTGATACGTCTTCATTTGCATACTTGTGTAAGATAGGCCTGCCAAAGATCATGGGCATCATTAGATTTTACCACATTTTGTATCCAGAGGACCATTATACAACCTGACCATCAACATAACGTACTGATTTATTGAGATGTAGGTCGCAAGATCTTTTGAGATGGCATATATCTGTCCAGTAGCATGGCGGAAGTACTTGTTTCCATCCTCCCCAAATTTCCAGGACTCGGGTTCATGGTATTTCAAATTCCTACATGACAAGAGCAGCAGGTTCAAGCAGGCAATTTATAGTTTGCACCTCAAGCTAGCATTTAATTTCAAGAAAAAATTACTTGTCAGCAAGAACTGGGCCTGACTTCATGCAGCCAATATAAGTTCTCGGTTTCGATTTATGCCGCGCAAGGGTAGTGGCAAGCATTCCTGTTTTTTTCACGTGCAGCACACCGATAAGGTGATAAACAGAACAGAACTGATTTATTTTTTTCTCCAAAAGAAGGCTATAACATCAAAGAAATAAAATGCACCTAAGTTCACATGCACGTCATCATCGACCTTGACGTAGAAGTCAGCATCCCAAATGCCCACAGCTGTGGAGAAGAAGATTTTTGTCTTTGCGGAGAGTTCATGATACCCTTCAACATGATCCTGGGTGATAAATGAGCAGCAGAGGAACATGATCAATGCTAGTGCCAAAGAAGTATGATTTAATGCCATAACATCATTGAAGGGTAGATTCTTACCAGTCTAAGAAAGTCGTGATGCTGTGCATCTTCTGCATCTATTGCTTTGTCCAATATACTATTGGATGTAGCACTGCACAATCACCAAAATAGTTCACATTTGGAAGGAACTACTACCGAATTTTGAAGCAGATAGGAAGGACAACATGGAAAAACATGAAAGCTAAGACCATTGTTGTCAACCTTCACCCACAACAGGACAACTACCATACTAAAGATAGCCAGACAAACGAGATGAGAGAATAGACTGGTTCTATTCTTGCCTCAAACTTAGATGCATGACATTCTTATACAGTGGATACTTAGGACCTTGACCTTTCCTAATATGGTACGGATTCCTAACAGATTAGACTCCTTGAATCCTAGATTTCCTAATACTCCCTGATGCTAGTCCACAACACCCATGTTCCACAGAAAGAAGAAGTTGAATTAAATCAGGGTTGTGTCACTGATTATCAATTGCAACTCAGAGAGTTGAGATGTTCTGCTTCAAATGGCCAAACCGCAACTTAGCCAGAAATTTTTGCATGTCAGGGTGCAAGCTTCCGTCAAAACTGTTGTTTATAACTTATTTATGGATGCCTGCAGAAATACTACTATGTTCTTTAATATGTCAGCATGACAGCAATGGCAACTTGTGTAGAGTCTGTAACGCACAGATTATCTATGAGACCATGACAGTAGAAATGTTAACAGAAGTTGATTCATTCTAAAATAGAAGAGAAAAATGCACCAAATGATATGTATACAGGCTCTAGGCTGAGAAAACTGGAGCACCAGAAATGATTAAAAGTACAAATAATCTGGGGATAACAAGAAACAATTGATTACCTATGCCCTATAGTGAAGCGGATAACTATACCCTTTTCTTCTTCAAGCTGCAGCAGCTTTTCACCTAAGTGCAGGAAGAGACCTTTAGTGGAAACAAAATAGTGGACTATGATAATATTTGAAATTCAATAATGAAGTAACAAATATCAAGATGGAAGTTATTGTAAAGGTTATGGTTGTCATAACAAAAAAAAATACGCAATGGATAATATAGGAAAAGAGAACGCACACCTACTTAATGAACAGCATTTGCTAGAAGAAGAAAAAAATCAGTAAGTTATCTTACAAAGTAGTCATCAGCTAAAAAAAGTACGTGGGGATTATGTCTTATAAACTCAGTAAGCTAGCTTATTAGATAAGTGCTCCTTCCTTCCCAAAATATGTTGCGTATAGTTTTTGGTCAAAGTCAATTTTTTAAAAAAAATTGAGCAAGTATATACACAAAATATCAACATCTCCAATATCAAATCAATATTATTAGAACCGTCATGAAATATATTTTCATATTGTGTACATTTGGTACTGTGGATGTTAATATTGTTTTCTAAATAACTGGTAAAACTTTAAAAAGTTTGACCAAAAACTATATGCAACATTATTGGGGAAGGAGGGAGTAGTGTGTACGAACTCCTAATTATTTTTGGGCAAGCATAGCTAACAGACATCTACAAAATCACTAACTCCATAGGCTCGCACTATTACCCACCAGCTTCAACATCTCTACAGTAGTAGTAGATAAAAGTTATAAGGCTAGCAGCTTGCCCATTCAGCACAGTTTAATTATTATGATTATCACTTTTATCAGTGCCATGATCAGGGGCGTACGCCAAAAATTATAGTCCAATATATTTATCCCATCATGCCATGATAGCAAACCATGGTGAGTACAGAAAGAAAAAATCAAGATAAAGAGACGTGATGTTGCTACCTGCAAACAAATGGCTTGTGGTATGAAGCAAAACCACAATAAACATGCTCTTATTCATCTCAATTAACAACAAGGAATTACCAACCTTGAGGCATCCATGTCTCCCGGACTGAATCGCGACGCTTGCGGCTACTGAATGCGGTGTTAACTCCAACAACCACAAATGCTTTTTTCCTTGGTTGGCCATTTTCTGAAGTTACTGGCACACCATTACGGACCAGTTCCAACGTGCTTCGCTTGGCTGCAAGCTCCATTTGTAGCGTTGAGATGGACTTATCCAACAATCTAAGACCACAAAAAATCCCAACGGAATATTTCAGATGCAAATAATCCAAACACAGTTGAACTCTTAGATTTAACAGTGGGGGTCAAATGAACTTACTGAATGGCTTCGTGGGTCCTGGTTACCTCTCCCATTATATCCTTGTCTGCCCCATGCTTCTGCAATCCAATCGTAGATTAACGTGTTCAACCCAAAAGCAATGTAAAAATTGATGGTGAAATCATGCGAATTTATTGAATTTGGAATCCCACCCTCTTCGTATTGCAATCCTCTGACACGAGTTGCAACTCCTGATCCTGCCTCCTGCGTTGAGACATTATGTAGTTACTAGTATCTGGTGCCGTCCAGAAGCTGTAAAAGCACCCGAAACGATTGGTCAAGATATGCCAAAGAGCAACCAAGAACAAGCCCTTCAAGTCCCTTTGAGATCAAGAACCAAAACGATGTTTGCCCTCTGTCATCATTTAATCACCTGAAGTTTTCGAAAATCAACACAACCAAACAACTTTCACCTTAAATCCCATTTAATTTTTATCTAGCTAAAATCTGCTCAACACAGCTACTCTTGCAAGTAAAGTATAAATCCAACCGCACAAGGACAAACAGGTATTTGTTCCAACAAGCTTTACTAAATAGCAAGTAGATAAATTCACACTTCATTAGCAAGAACGAAACCACGCAAAAGGGCTCATCAGTCCATTAAGAGAAGCAAGCACATCAGCACGCGACAAAAATGAACATTTCCTAAAAAAAACGCAAGCTCTTTATGGTAGATCTCATGCGGGCGTTTCGAAACGGCAAAATCAATCCAGTCTTGCTTCCGCAGCCGATCCCTTCTCTCACAGAGATAATGCAGTGATGAGCTTGAATTTAATGGAACAGGGGAAAACATGCGCCGGTCCACATCAAAACGCGATCTCCTGTGTTCTAAAAAGAGAAACGCGAGCTTTCCACCAACCCAGATCGCCATGAGCACGGAAGAGGAAAGACCAAAGAGAAGAAGACAATCTCCCTCGAAAATAAATCTCAGCACGACAAGGAATTCAAAACCACCCAGCGTAGCCATTGGCTAAGACTAAAAATAAAAAACAAAGCAGCTTTTTAAACGGCAAGTCTCAAGCGAGTCAACAACAAAAGGAAATCCGAGCCGCCGCCTCGTTAACCCGGGCAATCGCTCCAATATCCCGAAGCCGAGAGGAGCTCAGGGCGAGATCCGTCCAAGGAGTCGTGCCGAGAGGGAGGGAGACCCACCGGTTGGTGAAGAGCATGCCGAGGCCGAAGCTGAAGGCGCAGAGCAGCAGCAGCCTCCACCTCGCGGCGGAGGACCTCCGGTCCAGCGTCCCGGCCTTCCCCTTCATGGTCCCTCCCTCCCTCCCTGGCGCCTGATCAACTCGGCGGAGCGAAGATTCGAGACGAGATGGTGCGGAGGCAGGCAGGCGGCAACGAAGGCGGCGGTGACCAGCTGCAGCGGCAGGCAGGCAGGGCTGGTCGATTTTTTTTTATTTGTGTTGCTGTCTGAAATTTCTGAAATGGGGCGCGTGATGGGGGGCGGCCTCTTTTGTTGGGATTTCTCTCCGTTGAACCACACTTTTATTTTATTATTTTATGTTTCTCAACTCCATGTCGTGCTAGCTACTGTGCATCTCTTCTCCATCTTGGCCAACTACTTTGATTCTGAGCATCTTTTTTATTTTATTATTCCTGTTTTTATCCATTTACTGGATTCCTTAATTTTACTGAACTCCATTTTTATTTATATGTTTAATTGCAAAAGCATTAAAAATAAATTTGCAAAAGAAGATGAAAGTTGGATGTACTTGATGATAGAAATGTACATGTTAGCGGTTGGGCAGGACGCACTCGCATGTTTTGATCATGTAACGTGACGTGGGAGTAAATCATTAGCGTGGATCGAAGCTGTTCTAGCTTAGTTGTGACGAATTAGGTCACGCGCGCACATCGCTCGCACCTCGCCCTCATGTAAAGCTGGAACTAAAATAAAAAACTCGCGAGTTAAACGAGTAATTCGCAATTTGACTCGATTTGGCTTGAACTCGTTATCAAAATCAAGTCGAGTTTTAATTTTGAACGGTAAACAAGTTCAAGCTAAATGAGCCCGAGTTACCAAACACTTGTTAGATCGTTTAACTCGATAAAAATAGTCAAGATCAATCATTCTTATGTATATGAATAGTTGTTCATTATAGTTTATGATGGTGTCATATTGACATAGATCTAAAGAAATGCTCTGTCGCCTTGGTCGCTCCCGTGAGCGACCAGGCGACCTGTCGGCTCTCACTGTCGAGCGAAGCCTGTGCGGTGTTAGCGGCGGCGGGCCTGCCTCTCCGCAGTAGGAACCGCCCCACGGAGCGGCGCTTGCTTGCGGCGGTGCCGTTCGGATCTGACATTGACGAAAGTAGGGACAATCGGGCAGCGGGGATGGCGACGCAGTGGCAGTGGCTGGCAGCGGAGGGAGCGACTCGAGAGCGGGGCATCCATGGGATGCGACGGCGGGCCCAGATCTGGGCTGGTGGGCCCGATCTAGGCAGGAAACCGATGTCCCCTTCTTTCTTCTGGTGGCGGGAGGGGATTTGGACCTGTGGGTCCGAAGCTCCTCCATTTCCATCTATGGCTGCCCTGTAGGGGGTTGGTGCTGGCTCCGTAGGCCGCTGCCGATGGCCAGGTCGAGGGTTGGCTTCTGTGTTGCCCTTGTGGCTGGATGGGGATGACCCTGATGGTGACGGCACTCGGTTGGTAGGTGGTGGATGATGTCCGACTGCAGGACTTGCTCCGATTCGTGGCATTGGTCTGAGGCGGTGTTGTGGTTCGGTCAGCTGGTTGCGGAGCATAGTTGCAGGTTTCCGACGGGGTAGGAGATTGTAGGGGAAGCGACGGAGCTGTCGGTGGATGGCGACGACGGCGGCGCTAGTCGGGCCTTATCTGGACTGGGTCGGGCTTGATCTGTATGCGTTTGGGACTGACAGGCCCTGCCATCCGCGTCCGGTCGCGACCGCCTTTTGCGATGGAGGAAGGATCTCCTCCGTTGGGTGAGATGCGGTTTGCCCCCAGGCTTGGATTTACCGCCGACCAACCTAGTCCGACACGTTGGGCTCGCGGTGCGCTGGTGTCGCTCCCGGGACTTGAGTTCAAGGACGCCGAGGCGGCGTCCCTGGAAGGTTGACTGCGCTGGCGTCTCAAAGGCGAGTGATGTGGCAGTGGTGATGGTCTATCTGTTTGGCCATTCGGACGGTGGAGAGCGGGCGGTGGGGGTTCCTGGTGTTAGCAGCGATTCGGCAACAACATCTCCCAGATCATGTTCTGGCGGCCATGCACGAGGATTGTCGGGCGTAGTGCTTGAGTTTTTCGAGCGAAAGCTCCGCGCTCCAACGTAAATGTCGGTGATGCATCGTATCCCTCTTGGGAACGTTGTTGTGGGTACCCTATCCGCGTTGGGACTCCGGGTAAAAATTCTTGACCATCTTGGTCTCGACGACAGCGACGCGCCACCACGTCTTTACCCTCTTGGGGGCGTCGTCGTGGTGTCTCAGTCTCCCTCGGGCACACTCCGGTGTCTTCGGTGGCATGTTTGGTTCTCCTTGTACTTTTATTTTTTTGCTCTTTCTTTGGTTTGCTCTGTAAGAGGTTTCTCCCACTTTATATCGGTTCGGTTGTGTGACTTTATTTATAAAGCGCGACGAAAACCTGTTTCAAGATTGTCACGATGATTGTGTCATACATGTTCAAACTAATTTTAAAAATATTTATAATTTATAGTTTTGCATTTATCGAGTTAAATACATTTATCGAGTTAAACAAGCTAAACGAGCAAACTCGCTAGATTTGCGAGCCGAGGTTCAGTTATGTACTCGTTTCTTGAACAGAACATAACAGGGAGAGGCGCCGGTTTAAGGAGGCCTACCCTCGCGGATACGATGGTTGAACCAAAGATTCTCCCCAGGACAGGAGCACGCACATAGAAAGTTAAAAAAAAAGGTCGGCAAAAGAACAGATGGGAGTCAAAGACAGTTGAGGACCTTTTTTCCCTGCCAATCCAGTGGACCTAATTAAAGGAGATTCGTCGACCGGCAACGAGAATAAACTACTTGGTTGTTTAATTGTTTGAGAGAAACCATGGAGATTTGGAGCATGAATTTGATGCACGTTAGCATCTCCAACAGCAGCGCTAAAAACGCCGCGCGCCCAAGAAACTCCGCGCGCGGTAAAAAGGGGCCAGCGCGCTGGCCCGAGCGGTACTCTTTGCGCTAAATTTGGGGCGGCCGAGCCAGCGCGCGGTGCGAAAGAAAATTGCGCGCGAGAGAGCCAACCGCCGCCGGATCTGAATCCTCCACCCGCGCGCCGTCCGCATCTTCTCCCCATCTTCGCCGGCGACCATGGTGCTGGAATAGACCAGCCGTCGGCGCTTCCGCCGCTCGTTCCCTGCGCGTCGCCGGGTGTACCGCTGGGCAGGTCGCCGCCGCGTCGATTTTGGCCCGCAGCGCCACCGACGCCACTCCGGTTCCGCCGCTTCCGCGTCTACTCCGCAGCGCGCAGTTCCTCCGGCGAGCTGCGTGCAGTCGCCGCTCCTTGTTCCAGCTCCTTCCTCGCCGCCAGCCAGCGCGCAGTTCCTCCGACAAACAACGCTTGGCGGTCGTCGAACCTCCGCGCGCGCAAGGTGTTTGACAAAATACTTGCAAGGTGTAATGAACTATTTGTTCTATTTTTCCGGAACAACTATTTATTTGTGTTGTAATAAATAATTAAACTATTTATTGTTGATTTATTTCGTGTCTGTTTGATTCGGTTTGTTTGCATGTTTGATGTGAATGTTGTTTGCGCTGGGCGCGCGCGGTGGAATTTTTAGCGCGTCCGCTGGAGCTAAAAATTGTGCAGCCGCGCCGCGCTAACTATAACGCTTCTGCTAAAGCACAAACAGGCGCTGCGCGCGTAAAATGGCAATTCTGACGCCGCAAAAAAAATATAGCGCGCCGGCGCGTAGCGCTGCTGTTGGAGATGCTCTTAGCTAGGTGTTGTTAGTCACGGCCCAACCGCCAGCTATGCGCGCCAACAGCAACGTGCCAGCGCCTCCTGCCATGAACAGGAACTAACACCATCACACTTTGTTTACTTCAAGAGTGTTTTAGTGGATGAGAGGAGTGGTGATGGGAGGGGATTTGGTGAACACCCAATCCCCACAAATACTCTTCTCCTACAATACACTAGCATGAACTAGAGTTTTTGTTTTGGGCAAAAATAAGATGGTTGGTGAGTGATATCTAGGAATTATCCTCTCTAATCCACTAAAATACACTAAAAGTAAATAAACTAGTGGGGATTTTTGAGATCCGGGATAATCCCCTTCAATCCCCTAAAATACACTAAAAGTAAACAAGGCCTGATTGAGCTTAGTACAGGTGAAATGTATACGGCTGGTAGGCCCTGTTAGAGATATTCAGTTTTAGGCTAGCGACAGGTTTTGTACACGAGTATGACTAGCGTACATCTTCCTCTCTCGACTTGTAATTGCTTGATGCCGCATAGCATCCACCTATAAATAAACAGACGCGGCTCGATCTGTATATCGAGTAGAAACGCTTAACCCTATTTCACATGGTATTAGGAGCCACCTCTTCCTAGATCCAATCTCTCTACCGACGATCAAGAAAAATCCCACCCACCCTCGCCATGTTGTCGTCCAGCCCTGCTGCTTCGATGGTCCTTGCCGCTGCTCCATCAGAGAAGCTCACGCGGGTTAACTTCCCGCTGTGGCGGGCGCAGGTCCTCCCTGCGATCCGTGGCGCTCAGGCGATGGGACTCCTAGATGGCACCGACGCTGCTCCAGCCAAGACGGTGACCACGGAAACGGTGGACAAGACGTCGTCGAAAACAACAACCAATCCAGACTACGCTGCTTGGCTTGCTCGGGATCAACGGGTCCTAAGCTATCTTCTCAATTCCTTTTCACCGGAGATTCTTCAACATGTTCTCCGTCTCGAGCATGCCGCTGCCGTGTGGTCAGCGGTGGAGAAGATGTTCGCCTCGCAGAGCCGGTCCAAGATCACGAATCTTCGGATCGCAATCGCCAACACCAAGAAACTTGGCATGACCACGTCCGCGTTCTTCGCCAAGATGCACAAGATCGCCGACGAGCTCGCTGCGGCCGGCAAGCCGGTCCCTGATGACGAGCTGGTATCCTTCCTCCTGGCCGGGCTTGGTGCTGAATACAATGGCCTGGTCGGAGCTGTAGGTCTGATGACTGAATCAATCTCGTCCGATGATCTATATGCTCAAGTCATCGCACAGGATGAACGAGATGAGATGCTTGGCGCACCTGCTGGCGCCTTCGAGACCTCTGCCAACGCTGCCATGCGTGGCCGCGGTGCACCTCGCGCACGTGGAGGCCAGGGATCTTCGCGTGGTTATGGGCGAGGCCGTGACCGCGACAACTACAGCCGGGAGCGTGATGATCGTGACCGTTCCTCCCGCAACTTCAACCGCGGGGGTGGTCGTGCTCCTACAGGTGGGGGACGAGGCCGTGGCCGCGGTCGTCGTCGCACTTCCCCATGGGTCGATACAATTTGTCAAATCTGCAACAAAGAAGGTCACGCTGCCAAAGATTGTTGGTGGCGCTTCGACGACTATGATGGTGATGGCTCGTCTGAGGAGAAGGAGGCGCATGTTGCTTCCTATGGTGTCGATACCAACTGGTACCAGGACACTGGGGCGACACATCACGTCACGAGCGACCTCAACAATATGACTGTTCGTGACAAGTACACTGGTCGGGACAAGGCTCACACCGCCAATGGGCAAGGTATGGAAATTTGCCATCTTGGTCATTCAATAGTTCATACTCCTGTTCAAGATTTGCATCTTAAAAATATTTTGCACGTTCCTCATGCGTCCAAAAATCTTCTTTCCGTGCATCGTTTCACATATGATAATAGAGTCTTCATAGAATTTCATCCCTTCTTCTTTTTGATCAAGGATCAGGTTACGAAGAAAATCATTCATAGAGGGCGGTGTGTTGGCGGTCTCTACCCACTTATTTCATCCTTGGTTCCTTCCTCCAGGAGTCCGAAGCATGCTTTCATTGCCACCAAGCCATCCCGTGACAAGTGGCATAGTCGTCTAGGGCATCCCTCTTTTTCTATTGTTAGGCAAGTTATTAGTAAAAATAAGCTTCCTTTTTCTAGAGATTCATGTGTTGAAACTATTTGTGATTCATGTCAACGAGCTAAGAGTCACCAACTACCATATCCTGTGTCCACTAGTGTATCCACTGGTCCCCTTCAGTTGGTTTTTACTGATGTTTGGGGTCCTGCCCCTACCTCTGTTGGACGTCATGATTACTATGTAAGCTTTATCGACGATTATAGCAAATTCACTTGGATATATCTTCTCAAAAAGAAATCTGATGTTTTCTCCGTTTTCGTCAACTTTCAAAAATTAGTTGAACGTAAACTTGGTTGTAAAATCCTTGCAGTCCAATCCGACTGGGGAGGAGAATATGTTAAGCTTAATGCTTTCTTTCAAACTCAAGGGATCTCTCACCATGTTTCTTGCCCGCATGCTCATCAACAGAATGGTACTGCTGAACGAAAACATCGTCATATAGTTGAAGTTGGTCTCGCACTCTTAGCTCATGCCTCCATGCCTCTGAAATTTTGGGACGAAGCTTTTCTCACCGCCACATATCTCATTAACATGCTACCCAGTAAAGTTATCAATAATGACACACCTGTCCATCGCCTTCTTCACACCACTCCAAATTATTCCACTCTTCGTGTTTTTGGGTGTGCATGTTGGCCCAACCTTCGTCCGTACAATAAACGCAAGCTTGCTTTTCGCTCAAAGCGGTGTGTATTTTTGGGATATAGTCCTATGCATAAGGGAGTAAAATGTCTCGATGTATCCACTGGACGTGTTTATATCTCTCGCGATGTTGTCTTTGATGAGGCAGTATTTCCGTTTGCACATCTTCACCCTAATGCCGGTGCCCAACTTCGTAAAGAGATCACTTTACTCGATGCATCTCTTCGCAATTTTGAACATGGGGGAGAACTTATTGATGACTCACTAATGGCTAACCCTACTAATGAACTTGCTAGACCTGTTCATGATCTACATGAAACAGGCCAACATACACAAAATGTTGCAGAAAATTCGCTTCAAAACAGTGTAGAAGAAGACATTGGAAGCACTGAAAATGAGGAAGTTTCCTCCTCTGGATCTCCCGCCGGGTCTCCCTCGGGATCGGCCGCCTCGCATGGCGTTGGGTCCAGCTCTGGCGCGCCTAACGCGGGCGGAGCCAGCTCTGCAGGATCTTCTGCAGCCTCCAGCACGCACACACCGGGCGCAGACGCAACGCCTGTGGCCACACCTATGGCCACACCGCCCGGATCACCTGCGGCAGACAACCAGCTCCAAAGTGACAGCAGCACTGCAGCAGATTCGGCTGCACATGCACATGCCAGTGCCTCGAGATCTTCTGCGACAAGAGCTCCTGCAGGCCAATCTGTACTTGCTCCTACTTCTCATCATCAAACACGTCGATCTAAAGGTATTGTTCAACCAAAACAGTATACCGATGGTACAGTAAGATGGTGTTTGTCTTGTTCTTCCGATGAACCAGCTAATCTCCAGGATGCATTAGCAAATGCACAATGGAAACAAGCTATGGATGAAGAATATCTTGCACTTATGAAAAACAGAACATGGCATCTAGTTCCTGAAAATCATGGAACAAATATTATAGACTGTCGTTGGGTCTACAAAATTAAGAAAAAGGCAGATGGTACTGTTGACAGACATAAAGCAAGGTTGGTGGCTAAAGGGTTTAAGCAGCGCTATGGCATAGACTATGAAGATATGTTCAGTCCTGTTGTGAAAATTGCTACTGTTCGGCTTGTCTTGGCAATTGTTGTTTCCAGGGGATGGAGCCTGCGACAATTGGATGTTAAGAACGCGTTTTTACATGGTGTTCTGGAAGAGGAGGTCTATATGAGACAACCGCCAGGTTATGAGGATGACAGAAGGCCGAACTATATCTGCAAACTTGATAAAGCATTATATGGTTTGAAACAAGCACCTAGAGCATGGTACTCTCGCTTGAGCTCTCAATTGGTGAGCTTTGGTTTTGTTGCCTCAAAGTCTGACACATCCTTATTTATTTACCATAAGTCCAATGTTACCATATTCATGCTTATCTATGTCGATGACATTATTGTTGCTAGTTCTTCTCAAGCTGCCACAGACACCTTGTTGAAAGATTTGAGCAAGGAATTTGCTCTCAAGGATCTTGGTGATCTTCACTTCTTCTTGGGAATCGAAGTTAAGAAAGTAAGTGATGGACTTGTGTTAAATCAGATGAAATATGCTAAGGATGTTCTCTCTCGCATGAATATGCTCAGCTGCAAAGGTTGTCCTACTCCTATGTCATCTTCTGAAAAAATTACGGCTCATGAAGGGACATTGTTGGGTCCTAATGACAGTACGAGTTACAGGAGTATGGTTGGTGCTCTTCAGTACTTAACTCTTACTCGACCTGATATTTCTTATGCAGTTAACAAGGTTTGTCAATATTTACATGCACCTACTACTCTCCATTGGACTGCTGCTAAGAGGATTATGAGATATGTTAAGAATACACTTAGTGTTGGACTGACATTTATGAGGTCACAGTCTACATTGATCAGTGCCTTTTCAGATGCTGATTGGGCAGGTTGTGTAGTTGATCGCAGATCTACTGGAGGTTTTGCTGTGTTTTTTGGACCAAATCTTATTTCTTGGAGTGCAAAGAAACAAGCCACAGTCTCTAGATCGAGCACAGAAGCAGAATACAAGTCTCTTGCCAATGCTACGGCAGAAGTCATTTGGGTACAGTCATTGCTTGAAGAACTTGGAGTCAAGCAAAAACAGCCACCATGTTTGTGGTGTGATAATTTGGGGCTAATTTTTTTTAAATAATACGCGAAAATTATTAAATTCTGAAAGTAGTACGCGTTTTAATTTTTTTTCAAAAATAGGATCCAGTCGTCTACGCCGAAACCGACAGGAGCTACTCGTCTTCGCTGATGCCGACTAGGGGCCAGTCGTCTTCGCTGATGCCGACTAGGGGCCAGTCGTCGTTGGCAAAGACGACAGGCCAGTCGTCCTCACGGCCATGCACTAATCGTCCTCGCCATGCAATTGTACTGTTCACGTTTTTTAAAACTTTTCCAAAAAATTCAAAAAAAAAATACATGGATGTAGCTAACTCGTATTTACTACGATCGTGCAAAAATTCACTGCAAAACACATTATATTTTGGGCTCGGGAAAAAGACAAAATCAGCGAATTTTGGAAGCTGGACACATATCGTGCACTGTTCATCGATTGGTCTACTGTTCATCGATTGGTCATGGAAGAGTTTGCTCCAGTCGGCTTCGCCATAGACGACTAGCTCCCTGTCGTCTTCGCCGTGGACGACTAGCTCCTGTCAGCATCGCCGTGGACGACTAGCTCCTGTCGTCTTAGCCATAAACGATTGGATCCTATTTTTGAAAAAAAATAAAAACGCGTATTAGTTCCAAAATTAAATAAATTTCGTGTATTATTTTAAAAAAATAAGCTAATTTGGGAGCTATATATTTGTCAGCAAATCCAGTCTTCCATGCAAGAGCCAAGCACATTGAAATAGATTTTCATTTTGTTAGAGAGAGGGTTCTCAACAAAGAGCTACAAGTCAGGTTTGTCTCATCAAAGGATCAAGTCGCCGATGGATTTACAAAACCTCTCCCAGTTCGATTGTTTGAAGAGTTTAAACATAATCTCAACTTATGTGGCTGAGATTAAGGGAGGGTGTTAGAGATATTCAGTTTTAGGCTAGCGACAGGTTTTGTACACGAGTATGACCAGCGTACGTCTTCCTCTCTCGACTTGTAATTGCTTGATGCCGCATAGCATCCACCTATAAATAAACAGACGCGGCTCGATCTGTATATCGAGTAGAAACGCTTAACCCTATTTCACAGGGCCGACCTAGTGGCAGGAACGAATTGGACCCACCACTGCCTGGTTCATTGAGCTTCAATTCAGAATCAAACCATATAGACATCATTCCTAGATCAAACCACATTGGTGGTTGTGTCACTGAGCGACCAAAATAGAGCGCCAATGGCACAGATTCGCTGCGCACATGAACTTGTACTACACAGGAGATGCGACCGTGGGGAATTTCGTTCTAGTGGTAGGCTAGGCTAGCTCACTCTGCAACGAAGGCAAAAGAGCTCGCTGGAGCCGGTGGCCGGGCCTATATGACTAGATTCTGCGGTAGCAATTAGCAACTACTCTACCCGTCCCATATCACGGCTCGTTTGATTGGTAGGAATTCTGTATGAATTTTACAGGATTCTGATCCTACTGATTTTTTCCTTTGGGAGGTGTTTGATTTGAAGGATTCAATCCCGTAGGATCTTTTCCTGTGGGACTTTCCCTATTCAGTTTCATAGGAAACTTTCCATTAGCTCAGAGCTCTTGGAAAAATTCCTGCGCGAAGGAAAACGCTGGGCCGCTCGTGTTTCCATGCATACGACCTGTAGCTATTCCTTTCCTTTCCCACGGTGCCATCAAACACCCACTTGTGCTCTTCCCATGTTTTTCATTCACGTAGGATTCAAGTGGAGAGGCCATATCAATCCTCCATATTTCCTATTCCTTTGATTTTGCTATCCTGTGAATCAAACAAGGCCTCAGTTGTTGTTTAACCTGATGTATCTAAACGTATTTTTCATGTGTAGATTCATCCGTTTCAGCATCAACTAATATGAGACGGAGGAAATATATACTGTATTATTTTTCTAAGATTCTACCGGGACCGAACTATCCTCATAGTATTTAAGTTTAAGATCCAAACACTCGACAAGAAAATAGAAAGGTGGAGTAAAATAAACCCGCACATTCGAAAATGACAACGTAGGCGTCAGTTCTTTTCGCTTGGTCTAAAAGCTTCAAGTGAAAAAACAATGTGTATAGAGTTGCTGCAAAGCCGAACTGAAAAGAATTCGAAGACCTGAATTTTTGTGGAGGGAAAAGGGGCCGATCTAAAATGGAAATGAAGGACTTTGTTGAGTCAAAAACCGGTGGAAACAAATGTCTGGAAACCAAAATTCGGTATGCTTGGGAAATTGACACCTAGCCCGGATAGCCTAGAAATATCCAATATAGGGCTTTGGTTCTTCTCCAATAAAACACTCACTTCGTGGGCTGCACAACACAAGCAACACAGAGCTATACAAATAGCATACACGACATGACTTAAACAGGATATTATTCCTTGTCTCCCTGGGCATGCAATGAAAATCGTACCTACTTCACAGAGTTATTCCTACCAGTACCCTCCCTGCTGGTCAAGCACTCAAGCAGCATAACTTCAGAATCTTCGCATACACATGTACGCACGACAACTGGAGTGCACTTGGGTAAAGGAAACTGTGACGGGTTTATGTGTAGATCAACCATGGCTTTCAGCAACCTCAAAAGTGAAGGGTAGAGATGCTCCATTCTGACTAGGCAGGCTACACCGGCATTTAACCTACTTGACACTGATACGAATCTACGAGTGTATTCTCTCAATTCACGAGTTCGGGTATGAGATTCACACGATACAAGCTCTGCGTCACGCAAGAGCAGAATCCACGGGCACGCAGGCTCGAATAAGAGAGAAGAGAAAGTTGCCCAATCGGGTCAATACAATGATCATCACAGCATGTCCACTCCAGGTCTCGTGCTCCTCCTTAAGTGGTGGTGGCGATGCCTGCCTTCTGGCCCATGGCCCGTCTGGCCTCATGGGCCTCTCGTATGTTTTGGCGTCCGTCGGTTCTCCTCTTCGTCTTCAGGGCGTGAACCAGGTAACGGGTCGTGACATCTCCCCCTCCTTCAGCGACGGCTTGACCCCAAGCCGATGATGTTGGGTACGAGTTCACGATGGAGTAGACTGGTTCCCATGAGTCACAGGAACTCGGCAACCCTTGCCATTGCACCTTGACCTGTGGCACCATCTTGTTTCCTCGACGGATCATCCGTTGCCCGCAAACCACACTCGGCTGCGCCCGTGCCTGCATATGTAACATAGAGACCGGAAGTGTTGAACTCACCAGATCAGTGGGTTTCACCCCTTTTTCAGCTGGGAGACGTGAACCACCGGGTGTATCCGGGCAGAAGGGGGTAACTGAAGCTTGTAAGCAACCTCCCCTACACGTTGCAGTATCAAGTATGGCCCGAAAAAGCGAAATCCCAATTTCTGCGATGACCTCTTTTCCACTGACGTTTGAACATATGGCTGCAGACGCAAATAGACATAGTCTCCCACAGCAAATGTTCATTCCGACCGTTTCTTATTTGCCTGTGTTTGCATTCTCTGTACTGCCCTCTCCAAATGTTGTTTGATGACTGGTACCATAGCTGCACGTTCCTTGAGCCATGCTTCCACATCTGCGTGCCCTGGCACTGAAGCATTCTCCACAGCAAAATGACGAGGTTTGCGGCCATACAACACTTCAAATGGTGAACGTCCCAAGGCAGAGTGGAATGAGGAATTATACCAGTATTCTGCTTGTGGTAGCCACTTGGCCCACTGTTCTGGCTTGGCATGAACTAGACAGCGTAAGTAGGTTTCCAGACACTGGTTGAGTCGCTCAGTTTGCCCATCCGTTTGAGGATGATAGGATGAGCTGAGATTCAGTGTGGTGTCTGCTAACCTGAATAGGTTTTGCCAGAAGCTGCTTATAAATATTTTGTCTCTGTCAGAAATGAGAACCTGTGGCATCCCATGATTCTTATACACATTGTCCATGAACACTTGAGCAATAGTTGCGGCTGTGAAAGGATGCTTGATGGGTATGAAGTGTCCAAACTTGGTGAATTTGTCTACCACAACGAGAATTGCATTGTACTTGTTTGAAGAAGGTAGTCCTTCAATGAAGTCCAGACTTACTGTGTGCCAAGCTGAGGGAGGAATGTTGTGTGGTTGTAATTTTCCTGGTAGCTTCACATGCTCTGATTTAGCTTGTTGACACACTCGACAGTTGGCCACATACTTGAGCACATCTTGCTTCATTCCTGTCCAGGCAAACATTTGCTTCACTCTGTGGTAAGTAGCTAGGGTGCCCGAGTGCCCCCCCAAACCACTGTTGTGTAGTGCCAGCAACACTGCCTCATGAGCTTCAGTATTACCTCCTAACCACACTCGCCCTTTATGTCGTATGATCCCATCTTGAAGAGAGAAACCTTGATCATTGTGCCCTTGGACAGACAACTCTGTCAGTAACTCTTTGGCTCTTGTGTCTTTCTGATATCCTTCCATCACTGTTTCTATCCATCTCGGTCTGACCACAGACATTGCATTCAAGGAGTAGTGCATTGGCCGTCTAGACAGGGCATCTGCAGCCTTATTTGCAGTCCCTTTCTTATATATGATACGATATTGCAATCCCATCAGACGAAAGAATGCTTTCTGCTGAATTTTTGTATTGAATTTGTGGTCCCCCAAGTGTATCAAGCTACGATGATCTGTATATATGGTAAATGGTCGGTGTTGCAAATACGTCTTCCACTTCTCGATTGCCATCAAAATGGCGAGACACTCCTTGTCATAGATGGACAATGTTTGATTCTTCATCCCCAAAGCACGGCTGAGAAATGCCAATGGATGCCCTTGCTGCATCAACACAGCTCCCACGCCCGTTTCACATGCATCAGTTTCAAGCACAAAATCCTTTGAAAAATCTGGTAGCGCCAGCACTGGGGCCTGTGTGAGTGCCTGTTTCATGGCCAGAAAAGCATCTTCAACCTCTGGTGTCCAAATGAAAGGAACATTCTTCTTGAGCAGTTGTGTCAAGGGTCTGCACAGAATTGCAAAGTGAGCAATATACTTCCTGTAATAGCCAGCCAGGCCCAGCACCCCTCTCAGTTGCTTTAGATTCTTAGGGCGAGGCCAATTCTGCACTGCCGCCACCTTGCTAGGGTCTGTCGCCACACCATGCGCACCGATGATGTGCCCCAAATACTCAAGCGATGGTTGCGCAAACGAACACTTCGATTTCTTTACATACAGCTGATTCTGCTCAAGCAAACGAAACACCTCCCGCAAATGACACTGATGATCCTTTAGAGTCTTGCTATATATGAGAATGTCATCGACAAAAACAAGAACGAACCGGCGAATCACATGCGCAAATACTGTGTTCATCGCGGCCTGGAACGTCGCCGGCGCAGATGTGAGCCCGAACGGCATCACCTTGAACTCATAATGCCCATTATGCGTGCGAAACGCAGATTTGCATTCATCTTCCTCCGCCAACCGAATTTGGTGATACCCAGATCGAAGATCGAGCTTGGTGAAAAAATTTTGATCCCGCCAGTTCATCAAGCAATTCGTCCACAATTGGCATTGGATATCGATCCTTTACCGTAACTGTGTTCAAATGTCGATAGTCAACGCAAAAGCGCCACGTACCGTCTTTCTTCCTCACCAGCACTACGGGAGATGCAAAGGGGCTGCGACTCGCTTGAATAATGCCTTGCTGCAGCATGTCCTTTATCTGACGCTCAATCTCAGTCTTCTGTTGTGGTGAGTACCTGTAGGGTTTAACGTTGACTGGTTGGACCCCTGGCAACAATGTGATGTTGTGATCGTATGCCCTGTGTGGCGGCAGTTCCGTAGGTGTTTTGAAGCATTGGGCATACTCCTGTAGTACTTGTTCAATTTCCACTGGAATAGCTTCCACCTTGTCAGCATTTGTGGTGTGCAGCTGCACAATATGCTCTAGGGCTCTATCATCTGCCAGTGATTGTAACTCAGCTAATGAAATTGGTTCACAGCTGTGTAAATTGGGTTTCACACCTTTAAGCAGCACCTTAACCCCATTCATCTTATACTTCAAGGTTTTCCTTGCCCAGTCCACCCACATTGGTGGCAAACTCTCCAGCCAATCCATTCCCAGGATCATGTCATACCCGGGTACACTGAATACTCTGAAGGAAGTAGTGAAGGAGTGCCCCTGGCAAGACCAATGAACATCTTGAGCAGCTTGATTAACAATTGAACGCCCTCCATCTGCCACTGTCACCTGAACAGCAGGAGTGGTCACAGTGGGTAATGATAGTTGCTGCACAGTTGTGGCACTGACAAAACTCCATGCACTCCCAGAATCGATGAGCAACAAAATTTGTTTGCCATTGCATTCACCTTGCAATCGAATACTATTTTTGGATTGAGTACCAGCTAAGGCACCAGGAGATATGTGCATTAGTGTTTCTTCTTCACTGGACACTTCTTTATCTGTCTCACTGTCAGAGCACTCCACTTGTAGCACCTCCAACAATTCTTCCACCACATTCAATGGCACACTCTTGCTGCACTTGTGCCCTGGTTGGTACTTGTCACCACATGTAAAACACTCCCCTCTAGCTCTTCTTTGGTCTCTGAGGTTCTTCACCCTATCATCCCAGTGATTCTTGGTTTTGATTTTATCTTCGCTGGTTTTGGTCACATCAGCACCAACAGGTGAGAGAATCCCTTTGCCTGGGTAACCTGTCTTGGAATACATTTGCTTGTACTCATGTTTGGCCCGGTTGCTAGAATATCCCCGCATTTCTTCCAGCATCTCTTCCTGTTTTTCAGCAAGAACTAACGCAGCATCAACTGTTCGAGGATTATGAAGTCGAATAGCTCTTTGAATTTCTTTTTTCAATCCCCCAACAAATTTTGTAACGAAAAAAGCTTCATCATAATGTTTGTTATATACTAACACTTTGTGTCTAATGGACTCAAACTTGTGATGGTAACTCTCTACTGTGTCTGTTTGTTTACAACGTTCCAGAGCTTCTAAGTGTCTATGGTGTTTATTTTTACCAAATTTTACATGAACAGCCACACATAACTCTTCCCAATTATCGATGTCATGTTCGGCCTCGTAGGTTTGCAACCAAAGGGCTGCATTCCCTGTGAAGTGCATGGTTGCAAAATTTGCCCAAGTATCATGATCTACATCATACAGACTAAAGTATTTCTCACACACTTGTTTCCACCACTTTGGGTTTTCACCATCGAAGCGTGGAAATTCAGTTTTAGGAGGCCTAGACCTACTGTTCCCATGCCTATATCCAGAGTGTGGTGTTTCTACAAAAGTATCTGAAGGAGTGCCCAAATCAAAACGCACAGGTGTAGTGAGAGCATTGCGCGTACCCTTGTCCAGGGCAGGTGGCTGTGCACGAGGGGCAGCAGTCACAGTACCCTGGTTCATATGTTCGTCGCCGTGCCATTCTGGCCGAGTAATTTGCACAGGAGGCAGAATTGGAGATGCCTCCAGCGCTGTCACCCTTGCTCCCACTTCCTCCATGGATTTCTGAAGAACACGAATGGAGCTGTCCACTTGAGGAATCCAATTGTTGAGACCCTTCAACGTCTCGTTGATGCTCTGTATCGTGGACGATGTCTCTGTCCCTTGCTTCCGCAGCTCCGTGAGATCGGACTGCACCTTCTCCATGATCACCTGGTCGCAATCTGACCAGACGTCGTCGGTGGACGTCAACGCCTGCCGCCGCCTTCGAGATGCGCCCCCAATGATGAGCTACAATTGACTGACGAGCCGGGATTTTACCAGTTGCGAAGGATTCGACAACCAACCGCTCGTTCCCCACCAATCCCCGTCCAAACAATTCTACCGTCACCACACGCCGCCGTGGAGTCGATCTACCGTACGACCCTTCCTCCGCCGCCGCAGGGAAGAGGCAGACCCGTGGGATTTTACGGGGATCCAACCACAGCGCCCCCGTCACCCGATCTCGCCTCCGACTTGCAGATCACAGAGGAATTGGAATTTTGGTGGTGGAAATTTTCTGGATCCACTGCTCTGATACCAAATGATACGGATCTACGAGTGTATTCTCTCAATTCACGAGTTCGGATATGAGATTCACACGATACAAGCTCTGCGTCACGCAAGAGCAGAATCCACGGGCACGCAGGCTCGGATAAGAGAGAAGAGAAAGTTGCCCAATCGGGTCAATACAATGATCATCACAGCATGTCCACTCCAGGTCTCGTGCTCCTCCTTAAGTGGTGGTGGCGATGCCTGCCTTCTGGCCCATGGCCCGTCTGGCCTCATGGGCCTCTCGTATGTTTTGGCGTCCGTCGGTTCTCCTCTTCGTCTTCAGGGCGTGAACCAGGTAACGGGTCGTGACAGATCATTATAACTGAAGACCTTAACATTGGCTGACTGCAAGATCTCGCATTCAGTCTTTGCATTTGGAGGCATGGAAGCAGAAGAGGCTCGACTGTTGCAGGCACTAAGCCTACTTCCATCTTTGCCACTACTCCTTGAGAACATTCCTGTACATTAGGTCTATAGTAAAATTTCTATTGAATGAAACTTACATAAAAACTGCAAAATCAAGGCGTTTATCTTAAATGGAAGTATCATCTCATGATTTTTGTTTTGCATTAATCTGTCCCAGGTACATAGTCTGATAATTGATAGTCAGGTATAACAAGTTCTAAATGCTTCATCAACTTTTTTGAAGGAAATTTTGCACGTCAATTAATAAAGCATTCATCAGTTGGCCTATCTGGAAACTGATATGAGCCCTGAGAGTGGCAAAGTTAGTCATTGCCATTTGTGCTACACAATTTTAGCGATAACAGATTCACAGCATAGGAAGCAACATAGCACAAATCTTGCTACCTACAAGTAGTGATATGATCCGGACCAAAAAGACAAAATATTTATTTGCATCAAGCGGGTTTCCCCCACAAGCGGCCAGCGGCCAGCCTTGGGGCCACCGTGAGCCAGTGACCGTCAAGGACGCTGTCAAAGGTGCCGAGGGTAGGAGATGGCTCGACACGGCAAGGATCCTCAAGAATATTATTAGCCTAGAAAATAGCAGCTAAGTGCTCACCGGCTCTGCACGGCGCAAGGTGGTGCCACCAGGGGAGGCCATCGCTGCCATCAGAGGCAGCTTTCAAGGTAGACCTAGCCCTGGCCCACACAGAGAGAGGCCTCCAGCCATATCGCCGGTCGGGGTGGTCTCCACGGCGACACGAGCGAGGACTCCAGTAATGTAGAATTCCTGATTACGGAAACTGTTTAGTGTCACACGAATAAAACAAGTTGAAGAATCAATCAATCAAAGGGATCAACAATTCGTACCTGTTATCAGGTTCTCTGTTCCCATCTTCCCCTATCTCACCTAGCTCTTCTACAATCCCACCTGCATTCTCTTGTGTCGCCATAATTCTATCTTCATCAGCATAAAACTTCCAGTTCACCAGTTGACAATTGATTTTCGGATTTTTTGGATCATTGCTAACAGAAGTCCACAAGGCAGACCCTGTACCACAAGACCCTGCACCTCGAATTTCTGCGGAGATCTCTTTAAGCCCTGACAAGTGCTCAATGCAGATAGGTGCAGCAGCATGCTGCTGCAGTCCTTGGGCAATGAAGACTAGCTTGAGCTTCTGAAGATTAGGCATTGCATCCGCCTCAAATCTCAGCAAAGGTTCACTGCACCTCAACTTGAAGTACTTGAGAGCTGAAAATCCTGTCTTACCAAAGACAATCCTCTCTGCAGGTGCAGCCTGGATATATAGCGAGAGAGCAGCGAGGGCAGGCAATCCTTTCAAGATATCAACATCACTGTTCAAGAACTCTTTAACTGCCATGTTTAGACTGCAGAGTTTACCAAGTGTTTTGAACCACTTTGGGAGGCTGGGAAAGATGCAAATCCGTGGCAATAACTCAAGTTTCTCAAGATGGGCCGAAGCAGGGGACACACTGCTCAAGACATCACACGAAACACTCATGCTTGAAGTATTTACGTGAGATGAGCTTGCAGATGTCAGAACTACAGATTTGAGGTTGGTGAGTTTCTCGAGTATTGAGCCCAGGCATTTCATGTTGTCCTCCAGATTATCAGCCGGCTGTACTGTAGTACAAGTGAGATGAAGATCGTGGAGATTAACCAGCCCACCAAGGTCCCTCACATTAGACTGGATTGGAAGGCGGAGGTGTCGTAGTTTCTCCAAATGACCAATATCTAATGGACCAGCAGATAGTCTTCCATCTACTTGCAGTGTTTCCAAGTATCGTAACCCTTGAATCTTGTCTGGTAAATTGACAGTGATATTACATTCAACCTTGACATATCTCAGTCGAAATAGTTCACCAATTCTAGTGAGGTCAAAGTTCGTCCTGTCTTGATCAGCCCAAATATGAAGAATCAGAACTTGAAGAAGGCCGCAATATGGAATGAAAGGTACACATCTGGAGAATCCACAAAACAAAAGTGATCGAACTTGGGACATTCTGATGCTTTCCGGTATCTTTGCACCTTTTGCACCTCCGAATTGGACGGATAATCGACGAGCCTTGTCAGGAAGCCCTAGAGTTGATTCAAGATAGTTCACGGAAATGATGAAATTATCTTCCATGGATTTGTACCTGTAAGATCCAGTACAATGTGGTTAACTGTGCATGACAACACCTCGCCGTGATAGTTGGTGTCTACAGGTTGGATCATACCTCTTCTGACAAGCTCGTCAAAGTAACCATGCTCAATGTCACGGACATAAAAACTTTCAGCAGCCCATTGCTTGACCAAATCATCCTTCCAGATCGTGCAGCCCTCTGGATACATACTAACGTAGAGCAAGCATGTCTTCAAATGAAGTGGAAGCTCGTTGTAAATAAGGATAAGAACATCTTTCATCCCTTGGGAAGTAGGACTTGTCCTCAAGGTGGAGGGTAGAGAATTTTCTACCTTCTCCCATTGATGAATTGCAGGATTTGGTTTGCTTGGTAGCAACAGGTTTGCTATATTTAGAGTTAATAAAGGTAAACCGCCACATTTCCTTATAATCCCATCAGCAACTACTTCAAATTCCTTAGGGCAACCACCTTCACCTTCAGGGGCGAAAACGGTATTGAAGAATAATTTTCTAGAATCATCATCAGTAAGAGGTTGCATCTTAAATATGTACTCTGACTCATAACCAGAAGATGCCAATGCTACATCCTCAATTTGTGTAGTCATCAGTATTCGGCTGGCAACAATCACCATACGGAAAAGCACGGCTAATAATATCCCACACTGATGCCGTCCATAAATCATCAACTACAATGAAGTACCTGCAAAGACATATTTGTTCATTTTGAATATATATGGTCTTAAATTCCAGTGTCGGGCTTAAATTACTGGAAGATGAGTCTTGCTTCTTATGCATTTCCAGCAATTTAAGCCAGGCCTAAACATACTAGTTTGTTTTCGCAACATTAAGGAAATACCTTTTCCCTTGAAGATGTTTGATGATACGGTCAATAAGGTCTTGCGAATCAGAGAAGGTGTGACCCCCCGGTGCCTTAATTTGTGAGAGGACCCCGTATCCCCGCCTTGGCTCGAAAGGCGTTGTATCGTTGGGGTCGAAGAGAATTCACTGAGAACAAGAACACCGTGGAACACAAAATACAGGTTGTCAGAGAGGACGAGAATAGAAGCACGCTGTGAGATTGACCACTACCACCAAGGTCTTCACCGTAACACCGTAGCGAAGGTGCTGGACGAAGACGCACCAAATAAGAAACGACAAAAATGACAACCAGACTACTTCGGATGAGTAGGACCACCATAGCTCGATCGATCGTCAACCAAATGCGTCATTGATGCCGTAGATCGTGGGTGTCGACTCACCTACGAATAGGGGCCACAAGGCGGTGAGGTGCACCGAACCAGGCACCCGTCAGTCACCACGATGAGATGTCGCTGCCGAACAGGCAATTACATCATATCAATCTCGATCATGTTAGGCAGCTCACGAGACTCTTGTATTAAAAAATATGGGACATAGTGAAAGAACGAGATGTCGCCTAGAGGGGGGTGAATAGGCGATTTAAAACTTTTACGTTTAAGGGTTGATAAATGCGGAATAAAACTAGCGTTTAATTTATCAAGCACAAAACCTAATATACTAGGTTCACCTATGTGCACCAACAACTTATGCTAAGCAAGTAAGGCAAAGAGATGATAGCAAGATATAAAGAACTTCAAGCTCGAAGGCTATCACAAAGTAAATGCATAAGTAGAGGGTTTGGTTATAGAGATAACCGACACAAGTGGAGGCGGAGGTTTGTTTCCCGTAGTTCCTTCCCAATATAAGTACGTCTACGTTGGAGGGTGTGGAGGCTCCTTGGCCCTCCTACAAGCACGCCCGTGCTCACCCTATTCTCCGTGAGCTCCTCCCGTGGGGAATACCCGATGGGGGATTTGCTCATCCACTATGAGGTCGTCTTGAGGGCGTTGACCAAACCCGTACAATGAGGTCTTCTTGAGGGCGTTGACCAAATCCGTACAATTTACCCAAGCCTAGCTCCACACAATAGGAGACTCTCGTAGCACACACAACCGTTTAGGGTGCACAATGCACCCAAGAGCCACAAGCTCTTGGGAGCCCTATGCACCCAAGAGTAACAAGCTTCTCGAACTTTAATCCCACGTATCACCGTGGGGAACTCAAACCGATGCACCAAATGCAATGGCAAGAACACACTAAGTGGTCAAGTCCTTCTCTCCGAAATCTAACCAAAGCAACTAATGCTAGGGAGGGATTTGAGAGGAAGAACAAAGGAGAAACCCAAAGCAACTCGATGATCTAGATCAAGAGGGTTTCCCTCACTTAGAGGAGATATTGTTTGGTGGAAGTGTAGATCTAGATCTCCTCTCTCCTTTCCCTCTAAAAGGAGGCAAGAATCATGGAGGGATGGAGAGAAGCAAGCTCTCAAAAGGTCAACAATGGAGGAGAGAGAGAGAGCAAAGAGTTGGACAACCATTGGGGAAGAAGGCTCCTTAAATAGGTTGCCCCAAAAACCAACCGGTGGGGGGCAGATTCGCGCAGGGGCGGTACTACCGCCACTGTTGGTTGTTGGCGGTAGTTTCGCCCCACATGTTTCAGCCGACCAACGGCTAGCAAACAAGCCCGCACTGGCGGTACTGCCGCTGGCGCGCAACAGAGGGGCTAAAAGGCGGCAGTGCTGGCGGCACTGCTGGCGGTGCTGCACAGCCCAGGGGAGGGCTCAAAGTCCCCAGCAGCGGTACTACCGCCAGAGGCGGCGGTACTGCTGCTGAGGGCTAACAGAGTGCCTCCCTAGCGATGGTGCTGGCGGCACTGCTGGCGGTACCACCAGCGGTACTGCCGCCAGAGGCCGCGGTACTACCGCTGCTTAGAGAAAAAACAGCAAAACCCTAAAACTGAATAACTTTTGCTAGGAAACTCCGATCGAGGTAAATCCAATTTTGTTGGAAAGAGGATGACAAGGGCTACCCAACAAAAAGCAGAAATATTGAAACCAAGCAAGGGAGATTTTGCTAATAAATGTAAGAGTGAAACCTTCCGCACGGATGGACTGGCAAAATCTCCAAAACCGAAAACGCAAGAGAAGATGCATACGAAATCCGTTTTCGGTGAACTTGGCCTTGTCATGACAAGCACGACAAGCACCAAGACCACACCACGATGAGAGCCAAATAAGAACCAATAAAGATGATGCCAAGAATGCAAAGGTTTGAGCTCTCTATGACGATGCGATCAAGATACTCGCTCGAGAGCCCTCTTGATAGTACGGCTATCTATCCTATAACCCAGTCTCTCAACTAACATCATGAGACCGGTAAAATAGAAACCCTATCAAGATCTTAGCTTTGCCTTGCGCATAATCCACTTGAGCTAGATGATGACGATCTTTGTCTTCTCAAGATGGACCACCTTTCTTGATTGCGCTCCGCTCGGTGAAGACTCGCCATATGCTCCCCCATACACCAAGATGGGAGAGGCACTCTTCGACATATCTTCACTTGGCCTTTATCTTGATGAAGATCACCACGTGACGCCATCCTCCATGGGCTACATAGGATATCTGTAACATCCCAATTTTCAAAATTTGCATAAACATGCATTCATGTCATCATATGCATTGTTTGTGCATTTAGTTTAATTTTTTTTAGGTGACTTGTTTTAATTTTTGGTTTTATCAATTCAAATAATGGAATAAAGGGTGCTATTCAACCCAAGCCAATAAATCTAATAATTTTATTTTATCTCTTGTCAAAAATAGTACCAAAGTGTTATAATTTGAATGAGCTTCTCAAAAAGTATTTTTGTCAAATTTTTGGAAATATTTAGAGTGATGTTTGAATCAGTTTTGAAAACAGAAAAGAGAAAAGGTTTTTGTAAAAAAAAAGGGAACTGGACCAGCCCGAGCCAGCCCATCTGGACCAGCCCGAGCCAGCCCAGCAAGCCGGCCCAGCACCATCCCGCACCCCGGCCTCCTTCTTCCCTCTCTCTCTCTTCTCTTTTCTCTCGCTGACGGGTGGGGTCCACGCTGACGCCAGCACTGACGTCATCGCGTTCAACCTCCAACCCAAGAAACCTGCCGAAGCACGAATCCGTTCGGCACCCCAAATCCGATCGATTTTCGCGGATTTAGTTTCTCTTCTCGCGTCCTTATAAGCTCCACCCCATCCGCATCGCCGCCACATCGAAACCCTAGCCGCTGCGCCACCAGGCTGCTGGATTCCGAGCTCGAGCCGCCGCAGCCCGCCGCCGGTAATCCCCTAGCTCCGGCCAAACTCCGGCGACCCCTGCCTCCCTCTCCTCCCCCTCACGCATCTCTTCTTCGTTGCGCACCTTCTGGACAACCTTACCGATTTTATTCATCGCCAGATCGACGTGTACGTGCACGCCCGCCCCGAACCGCCGCCTGTAGCAACTCCGGCGAGCAATCACCGGAGGAGGAGATGACCCCCGAGCACGCCGCCTCGCCATCGTGCTCGCCTCGTCACGCAGATCACGCAGGTGAGATCCGCACGTCCTGGAGCCCTGTAGATCGCCGGGAACACGTGATGCCTACGCGTCGCCGCCGTCCGCCGCCGCTCGCCGTAACCCTAACTCCGGCCGGCCACTCCCGTTTAGATCTGGACCGTTGGATCTAAATCCAACGGCTGCCTTTTATTTCCTTACCGAACCGGTACCGTCCAATCAGAGCACGCCTAGTCAGTGCCCAGTCAGCGCCACGTCAAGCCTAGTCAGCATCCACATCAGCCTCTATTTTCTGTAATTTCGACCGAATTGTTTTAATTTGGCAATTTTGCAGAAAAACCCCTGAACCTTAAAACCATCATATCTTTTTAATGGCTCGGCCAAATTTAATGAACTTTATATTTTTGAAAACCTTATGATCTGTAGAATATTTTAGAACTGCTAGTTCTCTGTTTTGCCTATTTAAAATTATTCAAATTTCAAATGAGAGATTTGAGTAATTTTGGCATAACTTTAAATCTATAAGTTATTTTAAATTAGTTTCTTCTGCAAAAGTGTGTATTTTAGTGTCCTCTGTCCAGTAGTATATTTTAGTTGCACTTGTGCATCATGCATTGATAATGTTTTGTAGAAACTCAAATAGTGGTATTTAGACTATAGTAATTGTTTTTAAATTATTAAAGCCACTTAAAATGTGAGTCATAAGCATCATGCATATAGCACATAACAGAAAGTAATAACTTTATTAGTTGATTAACTTTGACTTGTGTTGTTAGCAAACATCATGCATGCATATTTTATTGTATTGCCATTTTGCTTGTGTATTGAATTATTGCAATTTGCTTGTTTAGATTGTGAAGAGTGCCAGGAGTGCTGTGAGTGTTGCAACCTGAACAACTACCAAGGCAAGTGCATACACAAATTCATGAGTGACCTATTACTATTTTTATATTGCACTGTAGACTATTTTCCAGTAGCATGCATGGTAGGCTGTTTTTATTAAAGTTATTATGCTATGCAAACCTGTTAGGCTAGCCACATGAATTAGATGACTAGTGACCTATATTAATTTAGTAGATTGGCTTGCTGCAAAAATGATTTGTTTTGTTGTATATGAGTTAAGGAAAATCTACTAAATTAATGAATCGCCTAGGTGGATTTTGGAGTTGTATTGGTGGTTTATAGTTGAGTGGCTTCTCAGGCCCAGTTCTGCGGGTACCTGAGTACGTGCACTTGTGCTCGCCACCCAGGGCCTCGAGATTTCATGTCACTCCGTGTCTAGCTTACTTCCAGTGCAGCCACTAGTCATATGGGCTCTGTCTTGATTAAGTAGGTTGAGTGGACCTGACAGGACGAACAAGCAGATGTAGGGGATGTAGGTGGGTATTGTTCGGACGTTTGTATGGGAAAGCTCTTCTGAAAGATCTCGTCTTGGTCTTCTCCTTTCCTTTTCACTAAATGAGGGTTAAGGATAGAATGGGTTGATCGAGTCTAGTGGGGAAAGTGTCACAAACTCTCGAGAGTAAATAAAACTAAGATCTTAGCCGTGTCCATGGTTATGGACAATTGAGTAACTAAGCAAGGTGGTCGACAGAAAAATCTCACTCATTCCAATTTCATAATAAAATTTGATGGGTGAACAAGGGTAGAGGAGATATTGGTTTTCATGCCATGTTTATCTCAATAAGAGTTGGTTTTAAAAGAAATGTTTTACAATATTGTAGGATAAAACTTTGCTTTGCGCAAGAGCCATGAACTCCACCAGCCAAATATGCATGTAGCATAGTCTTTGCCATTTATAAACCACCATAGTATGACACTTGCCAGCCTGTCACAAGGTATTGACCCAAATTCTCTGGGCTGCAACGTTAATGTTGCAGGTTGTTCAGATGAGGAGTAAGGACGTTTGATTTCTTTCGAGCTTACAACCAACATGTTCGCCAGTGGCACATGGAGATGATGGAGCTCAGTGCTACTTTATTATGCCGCTTGAACTCTGAATAATATTTGTGGAACTATATTTATTTTAAGCTAGCTTCGGCTATGCAAAGATGTAATAAAGTACTTTATTTTTGGATCATTCGTATGTGCGATGTAATAACGTTTAACATTTATGCATGATATTACATCCTGTTGGTGAATGCTAGCCATACTCGATCCAAGGCCTAGCATATTCATGATGTATTCTTGCTTTTCAAAGTGAGGGTGCTACATAATGGTATCAGAGCGTAATGTTGCCTGTAGGCTCGAAAACCCTAGGTTTGGTTTAGAAGTATTAGGTTTACCCTATATGCTATTTTTGAATTTTAAAGTTATTAAAGTTCTACTTTAATTATTTTAAGTATTTTTCATCTTGTAAATTTTCTTATCATGTTGTTTTCATCTAATAATCCTCTTCTCTTCAACTTATAGATGCCTGAAATCATCAAGGAGGTTATAGCTGCCCCTCAGTCGTCCCTGCACTTCAGTGCGCTGCTAGCAGACTTGGCACGCACAGTGGGCATCCATAGTCCTACTTTTAGAGGCAAGCTGATATGGAAGGAGGGAGACATTGAGAAGTGGACAATCGAGACTACGATCCCTCGTCGTATTGGTGACCCAAATTCTGAAGAGTTTGTCTATGAGGAGGATTACCCTGACTGGGAGCACAGTGTGGAGATAGCCATGCAGGGAGCTATAGCACGAATCCGCATGAAGTACCGTAAGTTTATTCCTGAGAATAGCCCTTTTCTATTCTTTGGACAACGTTATATGGATGGTACTCCAGCGGAATACATTGAGGGCTTGGGCAAACTGCATTCAGTGAAGAGGTACTTGGTTGATAGGGAAGTGAGCTCTGCGCGTATGGAAGTCTTGATGAGGGATGCGATGAGATATCTTGATCATGCAAGGGACAAGATTTATGAGGCCAATGCCAACATAGATCGCTGTGATAAAGCCCTAGAGTGGATCAGCGACAACAGACAGAAGCTTCAAGTGGAGAACAGAGGATTGGACAACCGCAACCTGCACCTAGAGAATGTGGTGGATCTACAGGAGACAAAGATCAATGCTCTTGAGGAACAGAATGCTGTTCTTCTCAAGCAGATAAATGAACTGGAGAAGCAACTGGCGCAGGGATCTACTTCACCAACTCAAGAGGACTCCGCAATGCTGACTCCAGAGGTTGAAGATGAAGAGGAGGAGGCGCCCCAAGATGATAGTGATGAAGAGATGGCAGAAGAAGAAGAAGACCCAGAAGAGCGCGTCATAATTACACCAGAAGGAGAGTTGCTGATGATTGTGGAGGACAAGGATGACACCCCTGCAAGGAACACTCGCTCTCATAAAAGCAAGGTCATAGGAGTCACCATCAGCCGGAAGTTGTTCAAGTAATTGATAGAGTGACCACCAGTATTAGTATCATAGTATGCGAGTAATCTTTATTATCGTATCGTTTTTAAAGTATTGACCTATCAAATTGTGGTATGGCAGTACTAGTACGCTTGTGTTAGAACCTATATCGTGTTAGTTAAAGTTTTAAAAACCTTATTTTCGAATTTGCAATTATATGGTCTTGTTTTACTATGTGCTTGTTTGTTTATTGTTGTTTGTTGTTATTTGTTGGTATGGGTAGAAATATTTCTTTAGATCTTTCTATCTATGCTCATCTATGCTACAAACACAGATGCCTCCTCGCCGTGACCCCGACAATAACAACGACCAGATTGTGGCACCCCCCTCTGGCACATGTCAGCAGAGAGGCGGTCGCCCCGTGCGTCAGCCCAGGATATCCGGCCGCACGTTACGACAATGCAACATAGCAGAAATATCATTACACAATCAGGCCCAGAGGGCTACAAATGGTTTTACATGGCCATAAAGGCATGAGAAATTCATGGCCAAGTATGGCACGGGACAGAGTTTTTAACTGGCAGCGGAAGACGACTAAAGCAACGGCTTGGAGTGGCTCCATTCCACAGGCATCTGGCTGGGCTACTGATCCTAGCACGCTCTTGCTCCATCTCTTTGCTATGGTAGAAAATGAATCATCTCCATGTCTGGCCACATGAAAAGCCATTTTGAGTACAATGACGTACTCGCAAGAAAATAACCACAAGACATGAACAGTCAAGCAATCAGGCAACAAGTAGCTAGCAACAGAAATAATCTAAACATGGCAAGTGTCTGCTTACGGCAGTCCAAGTGGTAGCAACATGGCAGCACAACAAATCATGGCATAAGCAAATAATAGGGGTAACGCCAGTACAGAGTCCAAGCCAGGTGGGGTTGGATCGTATGCCGGTGATCACACATGAGAACTTACCTGTGACGATTAACGGGAGTGCCCATTGGTACCAAATATTAAACATCACATGTCATCACCACTAGGCTCAACGGCCTTACCGCATATGTCAAACTGCTAGGCCCACTGGCCTCATATCTCTGCTAAGGGCATACACGGCTGACGTTGGCTCGGGCCTAACTCTAGGCTCCCAACGATCACACCGTCACCCCCAAACGCGGGTAACCATCCACGACTCAAGTAACATTCCCTGCATCAACCTATTGTAATCAGGTTGTTCATCTTTCTTTCAAACCAAACTTAAGTTTAACCTCCGGACTCGACAAAGGACAATAGTGTGACCGACACTAAACTGTTCCATGACCTAGGAACGAGGCTAGCTGCTAGACGACACACTCTCGAGAGGTTGCAGTTACCACCCATCTAATTGCACCTCACCTTGCCAAGGCAAGATACACTTACATAACCGTTCACTCTACCAAGACACTCCATGTATAGCTACCGACATAACTCTATGTCTTATGACGAAGTGAATCCGGCACGTCCCCAACTCATGAGCGACGCCTAGCTCCGGAACCTTCACAAGACTAGCCCCGACCACAACTATGCAGTATCCGACTAGACTTGCCAAGTGGGTAGCATCAAAGGAGGCTTGATAGGTTACATAGGATATGGCTCTCCCATTTGGGCGACGGTGGTAGTGCGTTCAAGGTTCAGATTGGTGGCACTATGGACTGACCCTATCGAAGCTTGGAGGGGGTTTCATTTATTCCAGTTTCATTTAACAACAAGTCCAAACAAAAGAGGATTAGTCCAACACAATAAGGATTAGCCCAACACAACAAGTATAATATATCATTTCAACATAAGACCATAAGCAAACATAAGCCACACAATAGTTCAAGCAATAAGCAACAATAATCATGCAATAATTCAGCAAAGATGAATAACTTCAACCGGGCGATGGCGGAGTTGCCTCCGGCCAGTAACAGCCACAGGTTGAGTAAAGAATAAAAAAAATAACAAAACCAACCGGGCGAGGACGGAGATACTTCCGACCAGTAGCAGCCACAGGTTGAGGAAGTAAAATAAAATAGCACAATTGGTTAGCGTCAACCGGGCGAGGACGGAGATACTTCCGACCAGTGACAGCCACGGGTCGACTACAAAAGTTAGTGGAGGCGTCCACGCGATCCCGTTCCTCCATTCCATTGACTGTGGCGGTTTCCCCAGTCCATCGTCGCCGGAATGGGGAGTGGTGCATGGTACCGTCCAACACACGCCACAACTCTACAGAAAAGTAGACGAGATTCAATCCACGTGGGCGGGGCCCAACATGTATTTAGTCGCCGGCCGGAACTCAACCCACACTTGATGGGTTTATCGTATTGCAGGAAAGTAAAGGTACATGAAATAATAATACTAAAAGTAGGCGAGATTCAATCCACGTGGGCGTGCATTCTCCAAAATGAACCGAAAAGCAAGCATAAGAAAGAAAGCATCCATTCCACTCGAGTATTAACTCGACGTGGTGTCAGCAATCTTGGCAAAAAGACCCAAATGAAAAGCCAGCGTCCCAAGCGTTGCAGTCAAAGCGGGCATACGTCAGCCAAGTTTGACGGAGGGAGAAGAAGCAAATAACTCTTTGACAAATGCCCCAACTCCGAGGATCATAAGACGACATTCGTCCGCTCCTCACCTCGACGAAGGAGAAGAAGCAAACAATCATGGGAACGCATGTTTTATAGTTATCCAGTTAGAGGGTTCGACACAGCCACGCAAATGCGAGGCGCACAAATTATTCACACGTCATTCTAACACACACATGGATGATGAGTGAAGCATGGCGTCGCTAACTATACTGGAATTGAATTACGGCGTTGCTATCTAAGCTCGAAATAAACATAGCAAGCAAGTACACACATGGAATCATCTGCATCGAATAGCCCCACATAAAATACCACGCATGCCATGATAATATGCGACAAACTACACCGCTTGAGTGTTCATAGCAAGTGGTTAGCTTGCCTGCAAACACAGACTCCAGATGGTTTGGAGAAGTCTTGTACTCGTCGTGGGTTGGGATCCAAATATGGAGGGACATACAACACATAAATAAAGGCCCCGGAACCAACTAATTCCTAAAATGGAAAAAAAAGTACCACTGGAAAGATCTCTTCAAACTAAGAATTTAGAAATTTGAATCACCTCAATGAGAGCCACAGATCAAAAGATATTGATTGGCAAGATTTATTCGGAAAGAAAAGCTAGCTCATTTTCTTATGATCAGTACACTGTATGTCTTCTTGGCTCACGTACGGGAGGGCTCGGGAAGTCGGACGCTGAACGCTGCTCTGTTGGTCATGCTGCGGACCAGGATGAGGCCGAGACCCACGCTGCGGCCGGGGAGCTGAACCAAGGCGGCCGGGGAGCTGTGAGAGTGTCGCCCTCGATCTCCGGCCATACGGCCATGGCGGCTTGAGCGCGTCGACGTCCACGGTCGTTTTCGAGCCGCTAGCAAACCTTGCTCTGTTGTCGAACGAGGAGGCAGAGGAGAGGATGGGTGTGGCGTCCACGGGTGGGGGCTCGAACTGCTCTTTATATGGCCGGAACGAGGAGGCCGCGGCTTGCGTCGATTCAACGCAACGACATAGCTCAAAAAATTAAAATAGAAGGGATAAGATTGGAGAGCTGGATAGGAACGTCGAGCTGGACGAACAGGGGTCTACAGGGAAGATACTGTGCAGGAGATTAGGCAGGGTTTAGGGCTAAGCAAGATCAGGGCATGCCAAAGCGCGCGTTCGGGGCGTCCAGAGCGCGACGCGAGCGGCAACATCGCGTTCCCGGTGACTCGGAGCACCAAACGGAAAAACGGAGGTATCTACGGGTTGCTAAGGACAGGGCCTACGCTACTACATTGGTCACACGCAAAAACTCCACACATGGTAACACAAAGTTTTTCGAAACTCAAACGCACACAAGGTGTTCGACAAAACGATAAAGGTCTTGCTCAACTCAGAAAAATCCCAAAATTTCACCACTGCCTAGGTTTGGTACAAGGATGGTGTCCAAGAAGTTTGGGCTCAATTGGATAACTAGAAATGGGGTTTTGGTAATGTGTCCGCTAAGCCGCGTACCGGCATCGGTTTTTGGCTTACAAAGGAAGTAGGTCAAAGCTTGTTCAAATGGGTTTGGTTTCAACAGAAGAAGTGTAGGAAATACAAAAGTATGCAACTCCCTAAAATATGAGGATTTTCCGAGACTCCTAAGTTGACCGAATAAAATTGGGATCAGAGCCGACATTTAACAGTTAACTCCGAAATTAGAAATATTGGATTGAACTATGAAATATTTTTTCCATGGGAGTGATCTGTAGGTATGAGGAACCATATGTTAGCTTGGTGGAATTTATTCCAAGCTATAATTGTGGTGGTGGCTTTTGGTGGAATAGATGGGAGGGGTTTTAGAATTGCCAAATGGAACCAATGTTCGACAGACAAAGCAATGGCACGGAATTTTGGTGGAGCTCGATAGGGGTCGAGGATTATTGGGAAAATTTCTAAGAGAGTGAAACCAAAGTCAAATCAAAGACCAACATGTTCAAAGAAAACATTTTGAAAATAGGAAAAGTTTTTCAGGCGCGAGAAAATATTACTAACATTAGGGACGAATTTTTCGGGATGTGACAAACCTTCCCCCCTTAAAAAGAATCTCGTCCCGAGATTCGAAGACTTACGGAGATTACCGGAGTTATACGAGATATTTCTTGTATGGTTTAATATACCCCTATATTTGAAAAACTTTTTGCAAAACCTTTTCTACAAAATACTGAAGTTTAGCACTAAAAGGATCAACACTCAGCAGGATATTTTATTAAAACAAAACATTATCAAAGCATAACATTTCTATCACACTCAATGCATTCTAAGGATGGCATGGCAGGGGCTCACGAAATCAATCAACATAGGATTTGCTACTATGGTTATAAAATACTAAGGTTTTTAGTTCAACCAAACACAAGCATGGCAAATCAAACAAGATCTACGCATGAATCATCAAGTGAGCGGGGTACCATGGGTACAGTGTATCCTCAAATTCATCCACTTAATGGTTAAAGTCGTGCAAGACACCAAAAATATTTTTCCAATTAGAAAATAATATCCCATTCAAATGTTGTGTTCATTTTACAGGTGGGCATATGTGTCTAGGTTCACATACACGTCCTGTTTTAAGTGTTCTGTCATTGGTTCAAAACTTTTAAAAGGAAGAAAGGGCATGGTGTTTTGTCGCACGTCAACCGAGTAGTTGACAAGCGAATAAACATCAAGTTTTTACATGGAGTTCAAATAACGAGTCCCATAATGGTCAACTGGCGAACATGCGATACAACCAAACCCCAAAGAACAAACAACCTCACACACTCTCACCTACAAACTTAGGACTCCTCACTTGGTGGGGGACTTGGTCTGGGCTTCATCCACTTTGTTGCCTTCTGGATCTTGCGGTTTTGGTCCTAAGCAAAACTTGGTATCCACTGGGCTCCTCGCCACCACGGCTAGAGTCTCAGGGATGCCTTCTGGCACAACGCCAAAGTTGCGAAGGGATTGGAGGTCGCGGGTGGCGGCTGGTCCTGGATGGAAGGTATCGAGTCCAAACTTCAGAGCTTCCATTGATGGTGGTGGCTTCTGGAGTTTAATTGTTACTGGTCCTTGCGGAGCTGGGTTGTTGTTAGTGGGCTGTGGGACTCGGGCAAGGGCTTGCCTATTGGAATGGCATTCCTCCAAGTGGTAGACAAGGATGCTCTCCAAAGCGGTGGTGTAGGCTACGAGATGTGACAAGGTTGAGTTGAGCATCACTTCGATGCTTACCATGGGATGGCTGGGGCTTGCAAGGGATCTTGGCGGGAAAAAGCGAGACGCAGGAGATTCCATCGCGGCTTCAAAGTACCGCGGACGAGCGAGACATTTCCAAGCTGCAACTTGTAGAGCCATCTAAGGAGAATCCACGAAGTGGCTTTGGCTCACATACGGGGTCGTGCTTCCTAAGGCACTTGTACCGACATACACATCGGCATGATACTCGCTCATGCAGGTGGAGAGGTTGGACCGATATGGTACACCGGGCGAGAAACACAACCAATAATATCGCGAGCAGCTTCCCACAGCAGAGGTGGAAAACCGGGGCGAAACTCAGCGGTGGTCTCGAAAATAAGGGTGGGTGCCATCTAAAAACTCAAGCTAGTGTTCTTGGGAGAGAGGAGAGCACAAGATTCCTGAGCGGGATCTGCTTCAAGAGAGTTGGGTTGCAAAGGATAGCAAGCGAGGGTGGGATTTTATAGGTAGCAGGACTCGGGTTTCATACTAATGGGTAGTGTCGATTCCTTCTCAAGGAAGAAACCGGCGAGTCTGGTTGGGTAAGATTGGGACAAGTTTTACTGCACCATACTGTTGACCGACACGAGCCATGCCGGTTAGGCGGATACGGGTTAAATCCATCGGGTCATTGTCGGGCAAAAGTAAGGCGGGGCTCTCCATGCTAGGGTAGTCTACAGCCAGCCTGGTGCTCTGATACCATGCTCTGTGGCACCCCCCTCTGGCACATGTCACCAGAGAGGCGGTCGCCCCGTGCGCCAGCCCAGGATATCCGGCCGCACGTTACGACAATGCAACATAGCAGAAATATCATTACACAATCAGGCCCAGAGGGCTACAAATGGTTTTACATGGCCATAAAGGCATGAGAAATTCATGGCCAAGTATGGCACGGGACAGAGTTTTTAACTGGCAGCGGAAGATGACTAAAGCAACGGCTTGGAGTGGCTCCATTCCACAGGCATCTGGCTGGGCTACTGATCCTAGCACGCTTCTGCTCGATCTCTTTGCTATTGTCTGGCCACATGAAAAGCCAGTTTGAGTACAATGACGTACTCGCAAGAAAATAACCACAAGACATGAACAGTCAAGCAATCAGGCAACAAGTAGCTAGCAACAGAAATAATCTAAACATGGCAAGTGTCTGCTTACGGCAGTCCAAGTGGTAGCAACATGGCAGCACAACAAATCATGGCATAAGCAAATAATAGGGGTAACACCAGTACAGAGTCCAAGCCAGGTGGGGTTGGATCGTATGTCGGTGATCACACAAGAGAACTTACCTGTGACGATTAACGGGAGTGCCCATTGGTACCAAATATTAAACATCACCTGTCATCACCACTAGGCTCAACGGCCTTACCGCATATGTCAAACTGCTAGGCCCACTGGCCTCATATCTCTGCTCAGGGCATACACGGCTGACGTTGGCTCGGGCCTAACTCTAGGCTCCAACCGATCACACCGTCACCCCCAAACGCGGGTAACCATCCACGACTCAAGTAACATTCCCTGCATCAACCTATTGTAATCAGGTTGTTCATCTTTCTTTCAAACCAAACTTAAGTTTAACCTCCGGACTCGACAAAGGACAATAGTGTGACCGACACTGAACTGTTCCATGACCTAGGAACGAGGCTAGCTGCTAGACGACACACTCTCGAGAGGTTGCAGTTACCACCCATCTAATTGCACCTCACCTGGCCAAGGCAAGATACACTTACATAACCGTTCACTCTACCAAGACACTCCATGTATAGCTACCGACATAACTCTATGTCTTATGACGAAGTGAATCCGGCACGTCCCCAACTCATGAGCGACGCCTAGCTCCGGAACCTTCACAAGACTAGCCCCGACCACAACTATGCAGTATCCGACTAGACTTGCCAAGTGGGTAGCATCAAAGGAGGCTTGATAGGTTACATAGGCTATGGCTCTCCCATTTGGGCGACGGTGGTAGTGCGTTCAAGGTTCAGATTGGTGGCACTATGGACTGACCCTATCAAAGCTTGGAGGTGGTTTCATTTATTCCAGTTACATTTAACAACAAGTCCAAACAATAGAGGATTAGTCCAACACAATAAGGATTAGTCCAACACAACAAGTATAATATATCATTTCAACATAAGACCATAAGCAAACATAAGCCACACAACAGTTCAAGCAATAAGCAACAATAATCATGCAATAATTCAGCAAAGATGAATAACTTCAACCGGGCGATGGCGGAGTTGCCTCCGGCCAGTAACAGCCACAGGTTGAGTAAAGAAAATAAAATAACACAATCAACCGGCGAGGACGGAGATACTTCCGACCAGTAGCAGCCACAGGTTGAGGAAGTAAAATAAAATAGCACAATTGGTTAGCGTCAACCGGGCGAGGACGGAGATACTTCCGACCAGTGACAGCCACGGGTCGACTACAAAAGTTAGTGGAGGCATCCACGCGATCCCGTTCCTCCATTCCATTGACTGCGGCGGTTTCCCCAGTCCATCGTCGCCGGAATGGGGAGTGGTGCATGGTACTGTCCAACACACGCCACAACTCTACAGAAAAGTAGACGAGATTCAATCCACGTGGGCGGGGCCCAACATGTATTTAGTCGCCGGCCGGAACTCAACCCACACTTGATGGGTTTATCGTATTGCAGGAAAGTAAAGGTACATGAAATAATAATACTAAAAGTAGGCGAGATTCAATCCACGTGGGCGTGTAGTCTCCAAAATGAACCGAAAAGCAAGCATAAGAAAGAAAGCATCCATTCCACTCGAGTATTAACTCGACGTGGTGTCAGCAATCTTGGCAAAAAGACCCAAATGAAAAGCCAGCGTCCCAAGCGTCATAGTCAAAGCGGGCATACGCCAGCCAAGTTTGACGGAGGGAGAAGAAGCAAATAACTCTTTGGCAAATGCCCCAACTCCGAGGATCATAAGACGACATTCGTCCGCTCCTCACCTCGGCGAAGGAGAAGAAGAAAACAATCATGGGAACGCATGTTTTATAGTTATCCAGTTAGAGGGTTCGACACAGCCACGCAAATGCGAGGCGCACAAATTATTCACACGTCATTCTAACACACACATGGATGATGAGTGAAGCATGGCGTCGCTAACTATACTGGAATTGAATCACGGCGTTGCTATCTAAGCTCGAAATAACATAGCAAGCAAGTACACACATGGAATCATCTGCTTCGAATAGCCCCACATAAAATACCACACATGACATGATAATAGGCGACAAACTGCACCGCTTGAGTGTTCATAGCAAGTGGTTAGCTTGCCTGCAAACACAGACTCCAGATGGTTTGGAGAAGTCTTGTACTCGTCATGGGTTGGGATCCCAATACGGAGGGACATACAACACATAAATAAAGGCCCCGAAACCAACTAATTCCTAAAATGAAAAAAACAGTACCACTGGAAAGATCTCTTCAAACTAAGAATTTAGAAATTTGAATCACCTCAATGAGAGCCACAGATCAAAAGATATTGATTGGCAAGATTTATTCGGAAAGAAAAGCTAGCTCATTTTCTTATGATCAGTACACTGTATGTCTTCTTGGCTCGCGTACGGGAGGGCTCGGGAAGTCGGACGCTGGGGCTGCAACGCTGCTCTGTTGGTCATGCTGCCGACCAGGACGAGGCCGAGACCCACGCCGCGGCCGGGGAGCTGAACCAAGGCGGCAGGGGAGCTGTGAGAGCGTCGCCCTCGATCTCCGGCCATACGGCCATGGCGGCTTGAGCGCGTCGACGTCCACGGTCGTTTTCGAGCCGCTAGCAAACCTTGCTCTGTTGTCGAACGAGGAGGCAGAGGAGAGGATGGGTGTGGCGTCCACGGGTGGGGGCTCGAACTGCTCTTTATATGGCCGGAACGAGGAGGCCGCGGCTTGCGTCGATTCAACGCAACGACATAGCTCAAAAAATTAAAATAGAAGGGATAAGATTGGAGAGCTGGATAGGGACGTCGAGCTGGATGAACAGGGGTTTACAGGGAAGATACTGTGCGGGAGATTAGGCCAGGGTTTAGGGCTAAGCAAGATCAGGGCATGCCAAAGCGCGCGTTCGGGGCGTCCAGAGCGCGACGCGAGCGGCAACGTCGCGTTCCCGGTGACTCGGAGCACCAAACGCAAAAACGGAGGTATCTACGGGTTGCTAAGGACAGGGCCTACGCTACTACATCGGTCACACGCAAAAACTCCACACATGGTAACACAAAGTTTTTCGAAACTCAAACGCACACAAGGTGTTCGACAAAACGATAAAGGTCTTGCTCAACTCAGAAAAATCCCAAAATTTCACCACAGCCTAGGTTTGGTACAAGGATGGTGTCCAAGAAGTTTGGGCTCAATTGGATAACTAGAAATGGGGTTTTGGTAATGTGTCCGCTAAGCCGCGTACCGGCATCGGTTTTTGGCTTACAAAGGAAGTAGGTCAAAGCTTGTTCAAATGGGTTTGGTTTCAACAGAAGAAGTGTAGGAAATACAAAAGTATGCAACTCCCTAAAATATGAGGATTTTCCGAGACTCCTAAGTTGACCGAATAAAATTGGGATCAGAGCCGACATTTAACAGTTAACTCCGAAATTGGAAATATTGGATTGGACTATGAAATATTTTTTCCATGGGAGTGATCTGTAGGTATGAGGAACCATATGGTAGCTTGGTGGAATTTATTCCAAGCTATAATTGTGGTGGTGGCTTTTGGTGGAATAGATGGGAGGGGTTTTAGAATTGCCAAATGGAACCAATGTTCGACAGACAAAGCAATGGCACGGAATTTTGGTGGAGCTCGATAGGGGTCGAGGATTATTGGGAAAATTTCTAAGAGAGTGAAACCAATGTCAAATCAAAGACCAACATGTTCAAAGAAAACATTTTGAAAATAGGAAAAGTTTTTCAGGCGCGAGAAAATATTACTAACATTAGGGATGAATTTTTCGGGATGTGACACAGATGCAGCAGTTGATGACAGCACAGACACAACTGATGAACATGATGGCCCAATTTTTGGCAAACCAGCAGAACGCACCACCACCACCTCCACCACCACCACCACCCCACCCCAATGGATAGGCTTACTAGATTCCTGAGACTTAGACCTAATAAGTTCTCTACAGCCACTGAACCTATTGTGGCTGATGACTGGCTACGTTCGGTGCACAAGGATTTAGTCACTTGTGAGTGCACTGATGCTGAGATGGTGAGATTCACTGCTCACCTACTCGAGGGACCAGCAGCACAGTGGTGGGAGACCTACCAGATTACCCACCCATTAGCTGGACTCACATGGGACACATTCAGGGAGGGATTCCGCAATGCTCACATTTCCTCAGGAATCATGAACCTGAAGAAAGATGAGTTCCGCAATCTGAGGCAAGGTAACAGAACTCTGAAGGAATACATGGACGATTTTTGTGCGTTGTCACGCTATGCTCCAGAGGACATTGATACTGATGCTAAGAGGAAGGATAAATTCCTCAAGGGACTCAGCGGGGAACTGAAAATTCCTTTGTCAGTGGCGTATGCACCAAATTATCACGCACTTCTGGATCAAGCCATCACACTGGATGACAACATCAGGAAAGAGGAGACCAGGAAGAGGAAGTATAGTGGCAACAACAGCAAGTACAATTCAGGACCTATACAGAAGAAGCCACACTTTCATGAGCACAGTGGAGGACATAACTTTCACAAGCATGGGAATGGCCACAACCTACCATGGCCATAACCATAACAATGGAAACAAAGGAGGTGAAAGGACATGGATGTCGCCTACAGGAGGGTGAATAGGCGATTTAAAATTATTACGGTTAAGGCTTGAATAAATGCGGAATAAAACTAACGTTTAATTTATCAAGCCAAAACCTAAACTAGCTAGGTTCATCTATGTGCACCAACAACTTATGCTAAGCAATATGATGAACTAGGTGATAGCAAGATATATGACTTTAAGCTTAATGTCTATCACAAAGTAAATAGCATATGTAAGAGGCTCGGGATAGAAATACCGAGGCACTTGGAGACGATGATTTTATCCCGAAGTTCACTTCCCAATGGAAGCTAGTCTCCGTTGGAGCGGCGCGGTGTTCACCAATGTGAAACACCGAGTATCCTTGATATGGCACACCGTATCTCCGTTGTGTCTTACCACCAATGTGGCGAGGCACTTGTCACTATGTTGCCGTTGAGGTTGACAACTAGAACCTTTACAAGGATGAAGCTCACTCCACAAGTTGGAGGGTCTTCACCAAATGCATCGAGCCACCAAGACTCGATGCCCAAGGCCGAGGCACACACCACAACTCAATTGGTGGCTCCCGGCAATGTCTTCGTAGCTACCAAAGCTCCGAAGCTAACAAGGTTGAGCCACACTCCACAATTGGAGGCTCCCAACAAATCCCGTGAGCCACCAAGACTCCGAGAGATCAACAACCGTCTAGGGTACCAACGTGCCCTAGAGGAACAAGCTCTAGGGCAACAAAGCACCCAAGAGTAACAAGCTTCTCAACTTCACTTTCCACGAATCACCGTGGAGAACTCAAACCGATGCAACTAATGCAATGGCAAGAACACACTAAGTGATCAAGTTCTTCCAACCCGAATCCAAACAAAGCAACTAATGCTTGGGAGGGATTAGAGAGGAAGAACAAAGGAGAAACACCAAGAAACTCCAAAGATCTAGATCCAAAGTGTTCCCCTCACTTAGAGGAGAAATCAATTGGTGGAAACAAGGATCTAGATCTCCTCTCTCTTTTCTCTCAAAAGGAAGCAAGAACTATCGGAGAGATTGAGAGAAAGCCAAGCTCAAGAGGGTCAACAATGGAGGGGAGAAATAGCTCAAAAAGATGGCCAAAAGTTAGGGTTTATTTGGGGAAGAAGCCCCTAAAATAGGAGGCCAAAATATGGCCGTTGGAGGCATTTTCGTGCAGCCAAAACAGGGTAGCCGGCCTGTGGCGGCCTAGGCGGCCTCAGGCGCACCAACCAGAGCAGCCCGGCCTGGGAGCCGGCCTAGGCTGGCCTGGAGGCCGGGCACCCAGCTGCCATACGAAAACTTCGATATCTTTTTCATCCGGACTCCGATTTCGATGATCTTGGACTCGTTGGAATCGTCACAACGAGCACTACAAGATTATGCAGAGAAACATCATTGTCCAATAAGATATGGTAAAACCAAATGATGAAAGGTAAAACCTTTCTATTGAAAACCGAAAAACCATATCTTTTGCAAATGAAGTCCGAATGACATGAGACCACTTTTGTTGGAAAGAGGACGACAAATGCTATCCAATAACAAGTGAAAATATTGAAACCAAGCAAGGGAGATTTTGCTAATAAATGGAAGAGTGAAGCCTTCCGCATAGATGGACCGGAAAAATCTCCAACACCGAAAACTCAATAGGAGACACATATGAGAACCGTTTTCGGTGATCTTGGCCTTGTCATGAAAAGCACGACAAGCACCAATACCACACTATGATAAGAGCCAAATAGGAACCAATAAATATGATGTGCAAGGATGCAAAGGTTTGAGCTCTCTACGACCGATACGCTAAAGCTCACTTGAGAGCCCCTCTTGATAGTACGGTTACCTATCCTAAAACCCCTATCAAGATCATACCTTTTCCTTGCGCATTCCACTTGAGCTAGATGATGACGATCGGGAGAAGATGGGAAACTGCCTTGGGTCGAATCCCCCCGTGCGGTTAAGTTCCCAGGCGCGCCGGCCTGGAAACCGGCCAGGGCCGGGCGGGAGGCCGGGCTGGCACCCGAGCCAGCCGGCCTGGGAGCCGGTCGGGGCCGGGCGGGAGGCCGGGCGTGACCCCGAGCCAGCCGGCCTGGCAGCCGGCCAGGGCCGGGCGGTAGGCCGGACCCTTCCCCGAGCCAGCCGGCCTGGGCCGGGCGGTAGGCCGGACCCTTCCCCGAGCCAGCCGGCCTGGGAGCTGGCCTGGGCCGGGTCGGAGGCCGGGCCAAGCCCAGGAAGGCACTGGCTTCTCCGATGTCATCCATCTTCAGATGATGACGATCTTGATCTACTCTCAAGTGGATCACCTTTCTTGATTGTGCTCCGCTTGGTGAAGACTCGCATATTGCTCCCCCATACACCAAGATGGGAGAGGCACTCTTCGACATATCTTCACTTGACCTTTATCTTGATGACGATCACCACGTGACGCCATCCTCCATGGGCAACATAGGATCTTCCTCTTGATTCATGCTCATGGAGAAACACCTTGGCCTTGATCAAACAAATGATCTTCTTCTTTTAGCCTTGACTCCAACATATGGAGTCCAAGCATTCCTTATGGACCAACACTGCAAATATAACTCAAAGCACACATTAGTCCATAGAGATTGCCATTAATTACCAAAAAAACACATGGGGGCAACCATGCTCTTTCAGGAGGAAATGGACATGGGAATGGAAACGGACACAACCATGGCAAGGGGAACAGTAATGGCAATGGACAGCATCGTCATGAACACAAGAGGGACATCAGTCAGGTGACTTGTTACAAGTGCAAGAACAAGGGACATTACTCAAATGAGTGCCCAGAAAGGAAGGCCGAGGAAGCCGCCAAGCCCAACCCATTCCAAAAGGGACATGTGAATCATGTCAACGTGGAGGAAGTATACGAGGAACCTGATGCGGTGATTGGTACGCTTTTACTCAACTCCTTTACAGCATTGGTTTTATTTGATACCGGAGCATCTCATTCATTCATATCAAGGGAATTTGTTAGAAATCATGACTTGCCAGGTAGAAACCATAGGAAAACCCATGAAAGTCAGTTCTCCTGGTGGCGAGATGATAGTAAATGCTGGGTGTAGACGGTTAGTGCTACAAATAGGGAAATACTGTTTCCCGGTGGATTTGATAGTCTTAGATTCCCAAGGACTAGACGTTATTCTGGGAATGGATTGGATGACACGTTTTGGAGGTGTAATAGATTGTGTAAATAGAACCATTTTGTTGACAACCCCGAACAGCAAGAGGATCAAATTCAAGTCCAAGTTCAAGCTGAAGCAGGTTAAGCTAAATTCTCTTATGGGGGTTAGCCTTGAGGAGGTACCCATAGTGAGAGAATATCCTGATGTATTTCCAGAGGAATTGCCAGGAATGCCACCAGATAGAGATGTGGAATTTCTCATTGAGTTGGTACCGGGGACAGGACCCATAGCCAAGAGACCATATCCAATGGCGGTAGATGAATTGAAGGAACTCAAGAAACAGTTAGATGAACATCTACAGAAGGGATTCATTCGTTCGAGTTCTTCACCATGGGGAGCCCCAACACTATTCGTGGTGAAGAAGGATAGTACCCAGAGATTAGTTACGGATTATCGTTCACTGAACGAAGTAACTATCAAGAACAAGTACCCACTACCCAAGATCAATGATCTGTTTGATCAATTGGAAGGTGCATGTGTATTCTCTAAGATCGATCTTCGATCAGGGTATTTCCAAATGAAGGTTAGAGAGATGGACATACCCAAGACCGCATTTACCACTAGGTATGGTCTGTATGAGTACACAGTGATGCCTTTTGGTTTGACCAATGCACCAGCTTATTTCATGAATATGATGAATAAGGTATTCATGGATTTTCTGGATAAATTTGTTGTTGTCTTCATTGACGACATCTTAATTTATTCCAAGAGTCACAAGGAGCATGAGGAACACCTACACATAGTGTTGCAGAGGTTGAGAGAGCACAAGTTGTATGCCAAATTCAGCAAGTGTGAATTTTGGTTGGAGAAAGTTGGATTCTTAGGACACGTGGTGTCTAAGGAAGGGATCGCAGTAGACCCAGAAAAGGTGTCCGCAGTGACTGAGTGGGAACCACCCAAGAACGTGGGAGAAATCCGTAGTTTTCTGGGATTGGCAGGATATTATAGGAGATTTATTGAGAATTTCTCGAAGATTGCCAAACCAATGAAGGAGTTATTGAAGAAGGATAAAAAGTTTGAATGGAATGAAGCTTGTGAAACCAGTTTCCAAGATTTGAAGAGGCGTTTAGTTTCAGCACCAGTCTTGTGTCTACCAGATATAGAAAAAGATTTCCAAGTATATTGTGATGCATCGCGTCATGGTTTAGGAAGTGTCTTGATGCAGGGAGGAAAAGTAGTTTCTTATGCCTCTAGACAGCTCAAGAAGCATGAAGTTAACTATCCTACCCATGATTTAGAGTTAGCTTCAGTTGTTCATGCACTGAAGACCTGGAAACAGTATCTAATGGGAAAACGGTGTGAGGTATTCACCGATCACAAGAGTCTCAAATATATCTTCACCCAGAAGGAGCTGAACATGAGACAAAGGAGATGGTTAGAACTCATAAAAGATTATGATTTGAGTTTGCAATATCACCCTGGAAAAGCCAACGTAGTGGCTGACGCCTTAAGCCGTAAGGTTCATGTCAATGGATTAAGGGCAGGAGAATTGCCGGAAGATTTGTGCAATGCCTTTAAAGACCTTAGATTGGAAGTGGTACCTGAAGGATTTATAGCAGCACTGGAGGTGCAACCAATGCTGATGGATAGGATTCGAGAAGCACAGAAGGGAGATAAAGTGATGGAAGAAATCAGGACCAATCTGAGTGAAGGCAAGGCCAAAGGATTCCGGGAGGATGAACAAGGCACGATGTGGTTTGAGAACCATATTTGTGTGCCGCGGGATGAGGATCTTAGGAAACTAATTCTACAAGAAGCACATGACTCACCCTATTCAATACATCCGGGTAACACCAAGATGTATATGGATGTAAAGGAGAGATTTTGGTGGAATGGCCTGAAGAGGGATATCGCAGAATATATTGACAAGTGTGACGTGTGTAGTCGCGTAAAGGCAGAACATCAGAAACCCGCTGGACTGCTACAACCATTACCAGTACCAGAATGGAAATGGGAGCAAATTGGAATGGATTTCATCACAGGACTACCCAGAACCAAGTCAGGTTATGATTCGATATGGGTGATTGTTGACAGTCTGACTAAAGTGGCACACTTTATTCCTGTGAAAACCACTTACACGAGTGCAAAACTCACAGTTATATACATGAAAAGAATTGTGAGTTTGCATGGTGTTCCTAAGAAAATTGTCTCTGATAGGGGTACCCAATTCACCTCACATTTCTAGAAGCAGTTACATGAGTCACTAGGAACAAGATTAGAATTCAGTACAGCTTTTCATCCACAGATTGATGGACAGACTGAGAGAGTCAACCAGATTCTGGAAGACATGCTTAGGGCATGTGCACTAGATTATAAATCAAGTTGGTATGATAACTTGCCATATGCAGAATTCTCATACAACAATAGCTACCAAGCTAGTATTGAGATGGCACCTTTTGAGGCATTGTACAGAAGAAAATGCACTACACCATTGTTGTGGAGTGGTGTAGGTGAGCGTAGCTTATTTGGTCCTGACATAATCCAAGAGGCTGAAGAGAAGGTCAGATTGATAAAGGACAGGTTAAAAATAGCACAGTCAAGACAGAAGAGTTATGCAGATTCCAAGCGTAGGGAAATCACCTATGGGGTAGGTGATAGAGCATACCTTAGAGTCTCACCCCTACGTGGTGTGAAGAGGTTTGGAATCAAAGGAAAGTTAGCACCTCGATTCATTGGACCCTATAAGATTCTCTCTCATAAAGGAGAAGTAGCTTATGAGCTGGAGCTGCCAGAGGTAGTTTCAGCAGTTCACAACGTGTTCCATGTTAGCCAGTTGAAAAAGTGTCACCCTGAGATGGCCGAGATAGCGCTACGTGATACTGTGCCCTTGGAGGAAGTTCAACTGGAGAGTGATTTGACTTATGAGGTGAAACCAATCAAGATTTTGGAGGCTGCAGAGAGGATTACTCGTACCAAGAAAATCAAGTTCTGCAAGGTCCAATGGAGCCATCATACTGAAGAGGAAGCTACCTGGGAACGGGAGGATGACCTGCACGAAGAACACCCGCACCTATTTGCTAACCAATCCGAATCTCGGGGACGAGATTCATCTTATGGGGGTTAGGTTTGTAACATCCCAATTTTCAAAATTTTCATAAATATGCATTCATGTCATCATATGCATTGTTTGTGCATTTAGTTTAATTTTTTTAGGTGACTTGTTTTAATTTTTGGTTTTATCAATTCAAATAATGGAATAAAGGGTGCTATTCAACCCAAGCCAATAAATCTAATAATTTTATTTTATCTCTTGTCAAAAATAGTACCAAAGTGTTATAATTTGAATGAGCTTCTCAAAAAGTATTTTTGTCAAATTTTTGGAAATATTTAGAGTGATGTTTGAATCAGTTTTTGGAAATAGAAAATAGAAAAGGTTTTTGTTAAAAAAAGGCGGGAACTGGACCAGCCCGAGCCAGCCCATCTGGACCAGCCCGAGGCAGCCCAGCAAGCCGGCCCAGCACCATCCCGCACCCCGGCCTCCTTCTTCCCTCTCTCTCTCTTCTCTTTTCTCTCGCTGACGGGTGGGGTCCACGCTGACGCCAGCACTGACGTCATCGCGTTCAACCTCCAGCCCAAGAAACCGGCCGAAGCACGAATCCGTTCGGCACCCTCAAATCTGATCGATTTTCGCGGATTTAGTTTCTCTTCTCGCGTCCTTATAAGCTCCACCCCATCCGCATCGTCTCCACACTGAAACCCTAGCCGCTGCGCCACCAGGCTGCTGGATTTCGAGCTCGAGCCGCCGCAGCCCGCCGCGGTAATCCTCTAGCTCCGGCCAAACTCCGACGACCCCTGCCTCCCTCTTCTCCCCCTCACGCATCTCTTCTTCGTTGCGCACCTTCTGGACAACCTTACCGATTTTATTCATCGCCAGATCGACGTGTACGTGCACGCCCGCCCCGAACCGCCGCCTGTAGCAACTCCGGCGAGCAATCACCGGAGGAGGAGACGACCCCCGAGCACGCCACCTCGCCATCGTGCTCGCCTCGTCACGCAGATCACGCAGGTGAGATCCGCGCGTCCTGGAGCCCTGTAGATCGCTGGGAACACGTGATGCCGACGCGTCGCCGCCGTCCGCCGCCGCTCGCCGTAACCCTAACTCCGGCCGGCCACTCCCGTTTAGATCTGGACCGTTGGATCTAAATCCAACGGCTGCCTTTTATTTCCTTACCGAACCAGTACCGTCAATCAGAGCATGCCTAGTCAGTGCCAGTCAGCGCCACGTCAGCCTAGTCAGCATCCACATCAGCCTCTATTTTCTGTAATTTCGGCCAAATTGTTTTAATTTGGCAATTTTGCAGAAAAACCCCTGAACCTTAAAACCATCATATCTTTTTAATGGCTCGGTCAAATTTAATGAACTTTATATTTTTGAAAACCTTATGATCTGTAGAATATTTTAGAACTGCTAGTTCTCTGTTTTTCCTATTTAAAAGTATTCAAATTTCAAATGAGAGATTTGAGTAATTTTGGCATAACTTTAAATCTATAAGTTATTTTAAATTAATTTCTTCTGCAAAAGTGTGTATTTTAGTGTCCTCTGTCAAGTAGTATATTTTAGTTGCACTTGTGCATCATGCATTGATAATGTTTTGTAGAAACTCAAATAGTGGTATTTAGACTATAGTAATTGTTTTTAAATTATTAAAGCCACTTAAAATGTGAGTCATAAGCATCATGCATATAGCACATAACAGAAAGTAATAACTTTATTAGTTGATTAACTTTGACTTGTGTTGTTAGCAAGCATCATGCATGCATATTTTATTGTATTGCCATTTTGCTTGTGTATTGAATTATTGCAATTTGCTTGTTTAGATTGTGAAGAGTGCCAGGAGTGCTGTGAGTGTTGCAACCTGAACAACTACCAAGGCAAGTGCATACACAAATTCATGAGTGACCTATTACTATTTTTATATTGCACTGTAGACTATTTTCCAGTAGCATGCATGGTAGGCTGTTTTTATTAAAGTTATTATGCTATGCAAACCTGTTAGGCTAGCCACATGACTTAGATGACTAGTGACCTATATTAATTTAGTAGATTGGCTTGCTGCAAAAATGATTTGTTTTGTTGTATATGAGTTAAATCTACTAAATTAATGAATCGCCTGGGTGGATTTTGGAGTTGTATTGGTGGGTTATAGTTGAGTGGCTGCTCAGGCCCAGTTCTGCGGGTACCTGAGTACGTGCACTTGTGCTCGCCACCCAGGGCCTCGAGATTTCATGTCACTCCGTGTCTAGCTTACTTCCAGTGCAGCCACTAGTCATATGGGCTTTGTCTTGATTAAGTAGGTTGAGTGGACCTGACAGGACGAACAAGCAGATGTAGGGGATGCAGGTGGGTATTGTTCGGACGTTTGTATCGGAAAGCTCTTCTGAAAGATCTCGTCTTGGTCTTCTCCTTTCCTTTTCACTAAATGAGGGTTAAGGATAGAATGGGTTGATCGAGTCTAGTAGGGAAAGTGTCACAAACTCTCGAGAGTAAATAAAACTAAGATCTTAGCCGTGTCCACGGTTATGGACAATTGAGTAACTAAGCAAGGTGGTCGATAGAAAAATCTCACTCATTCCAATTTCATAATAAAATTTGATGGGTGAACAAGGGTAGAGGAGATATTGGTTTTCATGCCATGTTTATCTCAATAAGAGTTGGTTTTAAAAGAAATGTTTTACAATTGTAGGATAAAACTTTGCTTTGCGCAAGAGCCTTGAACTCCACCAGCCAAATATGCATGTAGAATAGTCTTTGCCATTTATAAACCACCATAGTATGACACTTGCCAGCCTGTCACAAGGTATTGACCCAAATTCTCTGGGCTGCAATGTTAATGTTGCAGGTTGTTCAGATGAGGAGTAAGGACGTTTGATTTCTTTCGAGCTTACAATCAACATGTTCGCCAGTGGCACATGGAGATGATGGAGCTCAGTGCTACTTTATTATGCTGCTTGAACTCTGAATAATATTTGTGGAACTATATTTATTTTAAGCTAGCTTCGGCTATGCAAAGATGTAATAAAGTACTTTATTTTTGGATCATTCGTACGTGCGATGTAATAACGTTTAATATTTATGCATGATATTACATCCTATTGGTGAATGCTAGCCATACTCGATCCAGGGCCTAGCATATTCACGATGTATTCTTGCTTTTCAAAGTGAGGGTGCTACAATATCACTTTCGTTGCATTCTCATGGAGAAATGCCTAACCACACATAGAGATACAAGCACATAAATCATGGGTTAGTTTGCAAGTCTATATTGACAATTGCTTACCATACCATGGGATCATACGATCCCTCATGGTACATCCCTAGCCTTGTGTGTTGATCAACTTGCACTTGGCCTTGGTCAACATAAACTCTTCTTCTTTTAGCCTTGACTTCAACATATGGAGTTCAAGCATTGCTATGGACCAAACCTACAAGTATAGCTCAAAGCACGCATTAGTCCTTAAGGATTGTCATTAATTACCAAAACCACACATGGGGGCAACCATGCTCTTTCACATAGATAACCATCTAGATACTTATATAGACCTGTAGTACAAGGGTGAACTACTCACATGTTGTCATGGAGGGGGCAATGATAAAGTAGATGCCTACGATGATGAAATGCCCCTTTGACAGAGTATCGAAATATGGCACAGGATTGGATTGTGGAAGATGAAGGCTCTATATATTATTTTCACGTAAGGGATCCTCCTTTGATAATTTTAGGTCCAGATGAATAAATATGCAAAGGGGCGACCTGAGAGGCGGCTGGCGGCGTGGCCATGTCTCCTCCTCCCTCTTGTGCACCAGACACCCGCGCCTGAGGGGTGGAACCCTGCTGGTCCGCCTCTTTGTCTCTCCGTCTTCGTCTTGAAAAGATATTGGTATTTCCTATTTTCCTGATTTTTTCGGTGACGGTAAATTGGTATTTTGTGCGATGCAAAACAGGAACTAACACTTGGCACTAGTTCAACAGGTTAGTCCAATAAAAATGATGTAAATGATATAAAATTATGGTATAAGTGTATAACATTCATATAATGTTATCATAGGTCAATCAAATATTATAAATACGTTTTGAACGTATCACACGTGCACCATGAATGTGTAATTGCGAGATTTATGTTTGTGAAGTGATCTGGCTAAGTTTATGTTGCAAAAATGTTTATTTACTTGCTTCATTATACTCATGTTTCTACACTCTAGTTAGGTTATTCCGTGAGGCACTCTGGTTGATCACTCGCTTTGTTATATCAGAGGCCAATGACGCTTTCATTTTTTCTAACAACTAACATAGTTATTTGTTCGCCTGGTATGTTGTTGTAACTTGTTTTGCCTTAGTTTCAATCCCCAAATATAGCTATGAAGGCAGATGGATGAATCAATGAATCATGCATCATGTCTAGTGGTCATTTCACAGAACTGCAATGACATTGGTGCATTCTCACATCATTCCACGACGTTGACTATTCCAGTTATTCCAGAAAAAATAGATCTATGTGACACTCTGGTTGATTTCTGGCTTTGTTATATTTGGACAGTGATGCTTTCGAATTCATTGAAACTAACATGATTGTGTGTCGCTTGATAATTCATTGCAACTTGTTATCTCTTAGTTCCAGGCTGCAAATAACTCCATGAAGACAGAAATAAGGACCACTACATCCAGTTTACAGTTGCTTCACAGAGCAGCAGTGACACTGACAGTGATAGACACTATCATCGGTACACGACATCTATTTTTCACTTATTCCAGTAGAAACATATGTTGTTGTTGCATTCCAAGATGCAATTGACATAATAAGACATGAAACAGATACAATAATCATCAAAACACGTCAACAGATAGAGGAATGAGCAAATTTTGACCGACCATCTACCTATCAATCTCCTCTGCAGCTCTTATGGTTAGCGATTTGCTACCTATATTTCCATGCAATCTTCATAAGGGGAACTTCTTTAAATATCGATTATGTTCATCAGTATATGAACTCTGTAACACTTGATTTATTGACTTATTTCTCGATATTCTGTAATAATTTTCAAAAGTTCTCATTTGATGCAATAATTGATTAGTTTGTCTAGATCATTTGTCCACCATTGTAATTCTTGCTATTATTCTTCCCCAGATAATGTCTAATTAGTGCTAGCACGAAATCGTTAAAAAAAGGGTTCCCTTCGCGAAGGGAACCCCGCGCGCACTGTCATGCCGACACGTGTCGGCCTCTCGTTCGTCGCGCGCGTCGTCCTCCTCTCCGTGCTTGACATGTGTCGCTCTCTGGTTGCGCCTCGCTTTTTCCTTTTTTTTTTGCAAAACCGAAACTTTAAAATGAAATATCTTGAGAACCGTTGATCCAAATTACGAACCGTTTTAACTTTTGAGCTGCTCGCGTCGAGATCTTCAAAACTAGATCCCATGTTGATAGGTTTCGACAAACTTTTTTTTTGTACATCCGGTTATGTATAGTTGTACATCCGGTAGCACTGTGGTTGTACATTTCCAGATTTTGTACATCTCCAATTTTGTACATTTCTAGTTTTTGTACATCCGGTAGCAATGTGGTTGTACATTTCTAGTTTTGTACATCTCCAGTTTTGTACATCCGGTAGCATCGTTTTTGTACATTTCCAGTTTTGTACATTTTCAATTTTTGTACATAAAGTAGCAACCGCTGCCGTCCGAGCCGTCTCCGGCGACCACCGCGCCGCCAGGGTACAAACCCTAGATCCACGACCACCCGATCTAGATCCAACGGCCGATATTAGATCGAGCCGAGCCGTCGCGAGCCAAGCCGAGCCGTAGCTAGGCTAAGCCGAGCCGAGCTCAAGCCCGAGCCCAGCCAATAGGATGCAGCCACGTGGCCAGTCCTTTCTGGAATTTTATTCCCGAATTGAATTAATGGCTATTTTGTAGAAATGACCCTATACCTTCAAACCTTCATAACTTTTTAACCATTTGGCCAAATTTAGCAAACTTTATATTTTTGAAAAGCTCTGGAGTTGTAGAATCTTTTGGCACTGTTAGTTTTCGGTGTAACAAATCCAAATTTATTCAAATTTCAAATGAGTCATTTGAGTAAATTTGGCATAGTTTTAAATCTATAAGTCCAAATTTTGCAAATAAAATATTTCCAGAAACCTTGGAATGTGTGTAACACTTTTCCACTGATATAAAATATTTTTGGGGCTTTACTAAGGTGTTATTTTGTTATAGTTTTATTTCTATAAATACTTTTAATTTGTTTTCTTTTAGAAAATTTCTTCAATTTTTTGTCTCTATCCAGAGAGACCAAAACCATGCCAAGCTACCACCTTTAGAAACATAAACATTGAAAGTGTGCCAAAGGCCATTTAAATGTTAATGTTTTGCAAACTATAGTTTCAAAATGTTTTAAAACTCTTTTGACCAACTCCTTTGTGTGATCACTTTGATCAAGACCAATCCCTACAACCTTTGAAACAACCCTTCAACCTATTCAAGTTTGAAATGTTCAAATTTGATTTCAGACCAACCCCTGACCAAATGGCAAACCCCAAACCTAATGCATTGATTCTTTTTGCATATGGGATCATGTATTGAAACTTGGACCACCAACCTAGTTATGTTTGTTTCTATCCATGTTTGTTGTTATGTTTGTTTCTTTGGATTGTTGTATTGTTGCTTATTGCCATATGTTTGTATTGTATAGATTGAACGGAGAGCTATGAGCTACGTTGAAAAAGAGTGTGTGAGCAACGACAAGTTCCAAAAGGCAAGTGCATACACCCTTTCATGAAAGACCTACTATTTTATTATATATGCATTATTGTAGACTATTTTAGTAGTATGCATGATAGGTGTACTACTATATTGCTATGCAGACCTATTTAGTATATCACCCTTTATTCCTGTTGATTTAGGAACCCATTCACTTGGTAGAAGTTAGAGCTGCAATGCTGAAATGTTTTATTATAGTATGAAAGGATAAAACTCTACCAAGTTAATGAACTACCTGGGTGGCAATTGGTGTTGCTCTATTGGTGGGTCAAAGTTGAGTGGCTGCTCAGGGCCATTTCCATGGTTATACCTGAGTACGTGCACTTCTGAACGACCACCCAGGAACAAAGAGATTTAAGTCACTCCAAGTTTAGATTGCTTCCAGTGCAGCCACTTGATATTATGGCTCTGTCTTGACTAAGTAAGTTCTAGGAACCTGGTTCCGGCAGATTTCAGCTGATGAACCCCTGGTATGGGTCTGCCCAGAGGAACAGGGGACTGTTTCCCAAAGGTCTCGTCTCAGTCTTCTCCTTTCCTTTTCACTAAATGAGGGTTAAGGTCTGAATGGGTTGACTGAGTCTCGTGGTGAAAGTGCACAACCTCTCGAGAGTGTAAAACTATTATCATAGCCGTGTCACCGGTTACGGACAATTCTGAGCAGCTGGACAAGGATGTCGATGGAAAATCTCCTCATTCCAATTTCATAAATAAAATTTGATGGGTGAACAAGAGTAGAAGAGACACTGGTTTTCATGCCAGTTCGTCTTATAGAAAGTTGAGAAATGAAAAAGCTTTATGAAAAGTAGGACAAAATTGGCTTTATGCAATAGCCTCTAACTCCACCAGCCAAACATGCATATAGATTTAGACTTGCCATTTATATTCCACCAAAGTATCACTTGCCGGCCTGTCACAAGGTATTGACCCAAATTCCCTGGGGTGCAACGTTAATGTTGAAGGTTTTTACGATGACGCGTGAGGACGTCTACCTTTCGAGCTTGCAACCAACATGAATGCCAGTGGCACATGAAGATGATGAAGCTCTCTGTGCTACTTATGTTTCCGCTGCCAAACTTTGCATTGAAGCTAGCCTTTGGCTATGCAATTTGTAAAGAATATTTTATTTGTGGATCTCGCGATGTAATAATTATTTGACATCGATGCATGGTATTACATCTATTTGTGAATTGCGATCCATACTCGATCCAGGGAATAGCATATTTCACATAATGTCATTGCTTTTCTAAGCAAGGGCGCTACACTCCGGTCTCAGGATTTTCCTCCCAAGTGCCAATGCGTGGTGTGCTACTAGATAGCAGTCCGGAAGGACACCGGAGTGTCTCCGGAGTCTCTGGCCCGACCGGAGTCTTCGGCCCCAGAAGATCGGAATCTCCGGTCTGCCCCAGATGACCTAAGGGTGGCGAGCTAATGCATAGCAGTCCGATCTTTATTTCTTGATTCTTCTATTGTAACTAGTCAGTGTGGACGTGCAATGCACGATCTTTGTAATATCATATTTGGACTCATACTTAGCCATAGCCAGGCTCTTATGTAAGATGGATCAGACCGACTGGCCCAGACACAACCAGCTAGGACACCAGTGTCGCATAAGTAACATCGGCTAAGCAAAGTTGAACATGATTTTGAATAGAACGATTCAAGTTTGCAGTAAAGAATGGCAGGATTAGCCCACCATCGAGAATATATAACCTGTTTAGTGGCAAAGAGGAAAACATGCTATTGATTCTGTCACTGGCTTCAATGACAGCATCGGAATAAACTGAAACTCTAGCATGTAGGTTAACACTTATTAAGTCGTGGACCAGAGAATCACCAAAACTGGATGTAACATCCCAAGATTTTTCAAATTTTTGAAAAATCAGAAAAATCAAAAACTTTTTGAAAACTATAAATATTTTGATTTGGAAATCCAAAATCATGCATGCATCATCATTCTCTTGCTTGATTGCATTTAATTTTTCCAAAAGATGGAATTCTATTTTCAATTTGAGAAAATATCATAAAGGGCCTGTTATGCCCTATATATTAATTTGGTTTCTATGATTTTGATTTGATGGCCAAGTATAGTGCCAAAGTGTTCTATTTAGAATAAGCTTTCTAAAAAGTATTTTATCAAATTAATTGGAAAAGATTTGATTTTATTTTGACTTTGGAAAATATCACCAATTACCATTTAAAATACCAAGGGTATTTTTTGGTAATTTATTTTGGGTAAAAATAACAAAAATGAGCTTATCATGGATTATACTACATGATACTACTCATAGTATTTTTCTGGATTTTAATTAAGTTCAAAAATATCTTATAAAAGCATATTTGTTATTTTGACATAAAGGTGTCAATTATGCAAATATTCCATAATTGATTTTATTTAAAGATAAAATATTATGGAAAAGGTTCCAAAGTATTTAAAGAGATTAGTTTGATTTTACAAAATTATTCAAATTGGTTTGAACCAATTTAAACTTGTATCTCAAAGGTTATTTGTATTTCTGAAAAACAGAAATTAGAAAAGGAGATAAGTCAAAAAAATTAGAAAGGGGCCAGCCCGAGCCAGCCAGCCCAGTAGCGGCCCAGCATCATCCCCGCAGCCCACCACCCTCTACCATCCGCTGACATGCCGGCCCCACCCTGTCAGGACGACGACCGTGTCCACGCCATCGTCTTCCTCCCCTAATCGCGCGCTCGTCATGGCCGCATTCAAATCGTTTTGATTCGGGCGTTTAAGGCCGCAATCGCCGTGACCGAGCACCACTATAAGAAGGCCATCGTCCCCTCTCTCTTTTCCCCCTCACTCTCGTCCGAATCTCGCCCCCAGGCCACCTGAATCGACCGTCAGAGCTCCGCCGTGCCGCCACTATTTTTCTCCATTTCCTGGCGAGTCCAGGACACCCCGAGCCCCCTCTCTACTCCATTTCCTCATATTTTCACCGTGCACACCTTTTTGACAAGTTTTGGTACTTGTTTTCCCCGCAGAATGACACATCCATCCACGACCATCTTCGGCCGCCGCGGGCCTCTTCTCCAACAAGCTATTCAAGCCGTTCTGGTGCAAGCCGTCGCCGTCCACCTCGCCGCCAGCTTAGCCTCGTCGCCCTGCACCCCGTCGTCATCTTCGTCGAGCAAGGGAACCACCGGAGCGCCGTCGTCGTCGATGTCCGAGCCATCACCGCCACGCGATCTCGTCTCCGGCAGCTCTCCGACCCCCGGTGAGAAACCCTAGATTTTGAGCCATTAGATCTAATTTCTACGGCCTAGATTAGATCACTTAAACCGAACCGGTACGGTCCAGTCAGCGCACCCGTGGAAGCCCAGTCAGCACCCCCAGCCAATCAGCAGCCGCCAAGTCAGATCCAGTCAGCGCCAGCGTGGAGAAGATTTTTTTATTTTAATCTGTCTGTTTTGCAGAAAAGACCCTGCATCTTAGATTTATCATATCTTTTTATCTAATGGGCCAAATTCAAATATTTTTATATATTTGAAATCCTTAGAACCTGTAGAATATTTCTGTCCTTTTATTTTTCTGTTTTAATAAGTATAAATTTATTTGAATTTCAAATGTGAAATTTGAGTAAATTTGGCATAACTTTAGTTTAAAAATAGGTTTTCGAGTAAATCCAATTGGGTTAGTTTAGTTTTGGAGCCCTCTGTCCAGAAAGACCAACTCCATATTTTGTAGTTATTTTGTTTAACATTAGTATTTAATTTTTGTTTCTTCCCTTTTTGAGAATTGGTTTATGTTGTTATTATAATAAAAAAATGTTTTATTTGCATTTTGACCTCATGCATATTTTCACAAATCAGAAAAATTAGTGTAGTAATTTTCTTGTGATTTTTAAATGCATTTCATGCATAGCATATTTTGTTGTATTGTTATTATTTTTGTATGATTATTATTGTTTTGTTTGTTTATGTGTGGCTTGTTATATTTTGTTTAAATTAGATTTTTAGAGAGCTGCGACTTTTTGAAGCTTCTACTTCTTCTCTTCCTGTTACCAAGGCAAGTGGCACATTCATAAATTTCCTATTATTTTGTGTATATGCATGTTAGAATATTTCTCCCCAAAAAAGCATGTGTAGGTTGTATTAGTATTGCTATGCTAAACCTGTTTAGAGTAGCACTCCTCTACTAGTTGGTAGAAATCCCATGTTTAACTTAGTAGCAATAGAGAAAATGCCATGCTATGAGTTTTGTTAATAAAAGTAAAATTTCTACTAAGTTAAAGAACCTCCTGGGTGGAATGGCATTGCTTTGGTGGTTTATTGTTGAGTGGCTACTCGGGGCCATGTCTATGGTGATTTTCACCCGAGATTGGCTCACTTGCGGACGGCCACCCAGGGACAAAGAGATCGAAGTTACTCCAAGTCTTAGTTAGCTTACCGTGCAGCCACAAGTCATATGGGCTCTGTCTGGATTGAGTATGTTGAGTAGACCTGACCGGTCGAACAAGCAGATGTAGGGGTGGTAGGAGGTATTGTTCGGCCATCGGTATGGGAAAGCTCCTCTAAAAGATCCCGGCTCCATCTTCTCCTTTCCTTTTCACTTCAAGAAGGTCAAGGTCAGAATGGGCTGATAGAGTCTTGTGGTGAACGTGCACAACCTCTGCAGAGTGTCAAATCTAAGTACTTAGCCATGTCCCCGGTTACGGACGAATCTGAGCAAGCTGGACAAGGATGTCAACGGAAGATCTCATCACTCTAATTTCTCTAAGTAAAATATGGAGGGTGAACCAGGGTAGTTGAGACAATGGTTGTCATACCATACTTGTCTCGTTTAGATGAAAAAGTGTTTTGAAAAGAGATAGGAAAAATTGGCTTTATGCAAACAGCCTTCAAACTCCACAAGCCAAATATGCATATAGGTTATCAGAGTTTTCCTCTATGAGTCCACAAAGTGTCACTTGCCAGTTCCATTTTATATAGTTTCTGACCCACCTTGTTACAACATTCTTACTGTTGCAGGATGCTCTGATGCTTAGTGAGGTTTCGATTAAGGGTTTCGAGTCTGCAACCAACATGTTCGCCTGTGGCACATGAAGATGATGGAGGCTCATTGCTAATTTTATTTCCGCTGTGCTGATCTTTGTAAAATGCTAGCCTTGAGCTATGCAAGTTGTATTGGATATTTGTAAAATCTGGATCATTCGTGTAATAAATTGATACAATGTTATGGTATTCATCGTAAACTGTGTGTGCTAGCGATTCGATCCAGGGACTAGCACTATACACAGGGATCTTGCCAAATTTTAAGTGCAGGTCCGCTACACTGGAGGAACACTTCCCTGCAAAAACTTAAACCATCAAGGCCCCTTAGCTAAAGCAGCTAATAAATGAGCCTGGTGTTTACAAGCAGCTGACACTACTTTCTGAACCCGACACTCCTAAAATTGACCCATTACAGATTTCACATCAAAGAAAAGCATAATATTTGAAGGGAATTCAAGCTAGGATCCCTCAAACCAGGTATTGTGGCAAGATTGTCATTCTATAGGACGATAGATAACAGTTTTGATCGCACAACCCGTCAGCAAGCTATAGCATTAGCCTATCTACAGTTCGGCAATGGGGCAATGAAGAAGAAGCAACAAAAATCACATGGCCTTGCTCCATCCTTCACCACGACGTATCCATTTCTCAATTGCATGGTGATGCATAGCACCAGTAAGAGATCGTGAAACATGGATCCAAATTCTAGAAAAACCATTTTGGTTTTCAGCACTCAAATCTGCATGGTCAAAGTGTGTCAGATTGCAGTGTACATGTAATTTTGCAACAATTCTATTGAGCCATCAATTGTACAGACTCCATTTTGCAATAAAATTAAAAGTTATGCATCACTGCATACTCCATTTTGCAACAAAATTAAAAGTTATGTATCGCTGGATTCTCCCAATATCTATATCGCACCTTGTTGTATCAATATAATAACATAAAAAAGCACTCGAGAAGCTTATGAGAATCTTGAACCTGTTCCCAGATAATGTAATAAAATTGTTTGAACCACAACAGAGGTCCTATGTGCATTCCATTTGAATAAGGTGTGGAAAGTTCAGGCAGTAAATAGAAGCCATCTTTCGAAAGTTTGATATCATGTCATATTTTAATGCAAAATGTTGGATTGTCTACATATGTTACCTGAATAAAACAGAGGCATGGCAGTCTAACATTTCGTATTGCTTCAAAGTTGATTTATCTTGAACAAAAAAAATTATCAAATTCATTTGACAATAAACCACTCCTTGTTCTTTATGAGACCGCGGTCTTGACTTCTGAATGATCTTGTAACCAGCAGACACATGCTCTATACTGTGGTACAACATAACTGACTCTTACACTCCTCCTTCGCGAGCACTGTCATTGGACAATAAACCTAGTGCAGAATCAATAAGGCATCCATTTAATGAAACTACTCAAATAGCATAGTTTTAGTCCGACGATTACTTCAGGGCAGACGGACTCAATAAATAACTGAATGCACATTACTCACAAGTCACAACAGATTGAAAAGGACAACCATTTATTTGAAAGGATGAAGAAATATAGCTACACTTCTAGCAAACACATGTTCTGCTATATCTAGAAGCCATCCTGCATTCGCTTTAATCCTGAGAAAATAAATAAAGCATCTTTTCAAGGGTAATAAGTTCAAAAGGGAATAGAAAAATAAAGAGGGACACTTAACTTCGACAGAAAACAGAGAGCACGTGGCATCACTGCAGACCTACATTTGATTTGAGCAAAGAACAAACATGCTTACATCTCAAACTGTCAGAGCATGATAACTCAATGACAATCCTAAAAAAGTCAATTATCAGAGAACATATAAATTATTCGACATGCCAATTTTAGATATGCAAACATTCATTTAGATATCCAAATATTAGGGAGGCAGGTGTGAAGTTCATGCAGAATTCAGGAATGTGGTAGTTAGGTGAGTACAGGACATGGACAGACATCTTACCATGAAGCTCCACTGGGCCACCAAAGAAGATTAGGCCACTGCGATTTCTTTCGTGCTTCATGCAGGATGTTTTCTTATCTTGCAAAGGTCAACAAATCATGCGAATATGCCATAATATGTACTATTCTAAAATGGAGGAAAGAACCACTTTCCATGTTGGTTAAAGTGTAAAACATGAATAATAATCCTCTATCTGATTGCATGATTCTTAGTTGAACTATACTTTAAAATGACAGCAAACGTTAAAGAAGCTTACTCATTTTTTGAAGTTTCAAAATTTGATTAAAATACATTTAGAAAATCATGAGCATATGCTCCCGGGAGTCAAAACATCACCCCCTTACAAATGCATATTTTGATAAAAAAAATAACTAAATGCAGAATAATTGAACAACCATAAGTAATCTGAGACATAGTTATATCTTCGTGCATAGCTGTTTGTTTTGAATTTCATCAGCAGGTAAAATAAAATGTTCTGTATTTTATACAAGCCAAAATTGTTATTTAATTTGAAGTTACATTAAATTAATTGGGTGACCAGGATCCAGTAAATAGAAATGTCATTTCTTAAGCATCGCGTACATTGTCGATCTCTCATCACCCATCTCACCTGACTCTGCTTTCACCGCTCCTCTACACCGCGCCGCCTTCCACCGTAATGCACCACATCGTTTCCAAGCCGACGATGAAACTATTGCTCCAGAAGTGAGCGTCTCCTCCCCCACGAAATCAATCGACACAGCGCCCGCAACCCACAACCAGCAACTGCATCCAGATCTAGGTGTCGTCCTGGAGCTGCAGTGAGCATCAACCTGTCAGCAAGTATAATAATTTTGACAAATGGCAACAATCAGGGTACAGTCTAATATGAATTTTGACAGCACAAACTACAAGGGCGATTCATGTATGCATTAGGATAGAAAAAACACAAAAAAATGCACCCCACATACATTCTTATGTATATGAATACATCAGCCGTTTATGCATCTGGATACAAGCAAGCATCATCCATCATCCACGTTGGGGGTTGAGAACTCCATGCGTGTCAGCTAGAGGCAGGATGAAAAAGAACAGCGAGATTCAGAGCCAATTATTCTAGAAAAAATACCTCAATATGCAGAGGTCAGGGCCTCGAGATGGACAACGATGTGTGGCCGAGGAGGACCTCAAGCAGTGACGGTCAAGGAGGGCATGGGGGCGGCGGAGGAGGCAGGCCGATATTCAAGAGAACTAAATAGCTCAATTTATGGGCGGTCGTCGACATCTACGGCGTGCAGGTCATCGATGTCGTCTGCGGCGTGCGGCGGCGGCGGCCGCGAGGGGATTGCAACTCCTCAGCTACCGCAACTGCGCCACCCTCGCCGCCGCCTCCCCGTTCCTTTGGGTCGCGCTCGACCTCCCCACCGCCGCCTCCCTCGACCCTAGGTGCGCCGACCACCAGCGCCGCTGACGCCGCCCCCTTCCTCTGTGCCGCCGGCCTCCTCTCCCGCCGCCTCTCCGCCTGCGGCGACCTCACCGACGCCACGCTCGCCATCCATGCCACGCACCGCCACAACCTCCGGGAGATCAACATCGGGCCCGAACCCCTCGACCGCATCTCGAGCGACGCCCTCCTCCACGTGGACGCCACTGCCTGACTGCCCTCGCTGCCCTCGCGCCTCTGCCTCTCCGACCTCCGCGAGGTCGACATCGGGCCCGAACCCCTCCGCAAGGGCCTGAACACCTCTCACCTACGCCATGCTTGCCATCTGCTATGCTACCTGCGCCTCCGCTGCCTCCGCCTCTCCGGCCTCCATGAGGTCGACGCCACTGCCCCCTCCAAAGCCTCCTCGAAGACCTCACCTTAGTCGGCGATGGCCCACGATGGTCATGCACTATGCCTGTGCCTACAGACGGATTTCTTTTTTCTTCCGCTGCCCTCGTATGCGGATGGCAGAGTTTTCGTCTGCTGCCTAAATTTGCTAGATGTACACAGGGTGAGGGTTAGTTGTTATCTGGATCGTTAGATTTTCATTGCTGAGGCGGATCGTGAGGCTTTAAGGTGTCCGTTTTACTCTGTGTACATTAGGTTGGGTGGACTTAGGATTGAATATGTTTGCTTGTTTAATAGTAGTAGAGATGGAGTTGAAGTTGTAGCCCCCGAGGGTTGAGTCGATCTTTGTTGAAAAGATCGGGTCGAATCTTTGTCTTCTGTCCTTTGCGGAAATTTCGCCCGTAGCCCCCGAGGGTCGGGTCGACTATGTACTAGTCGACGCAAGTCTTCTGTTCGTCCAGCCCCCGAGCATTCCATCGTTGGAGGAAACACGCCTTGGGGTTGTAACGAGTGTTAACGTTTTTTTACAGGGGGCAGCTTGACGACCTCCAATGCCAGCTCGATGAGGCGCGCAAGGGCCACCTGACGCGCGAGTCCGTGCAGGCCGACATTGACAAGCTCAATGCCGCGCACTGATGTCTACTACACACTTCTATTCTTGTAGACTTGTTGGCCTCCAAGCGCAGAGGTTTGTAGGACAGCGGCAAATTTCCCTTAAGTGAGTAACCCAGGTTTATCGAATCCACGGGAGGTAGAGGTCAAAGATATCCCTCTCAAGCAACCCTGCAATTAAGATACAAGAAGTCTCTTGTGTCCCCAACACACCTAATACAATTTTCAGTTGTATAGGTGCACTAGTTTGGCGAAGAGATGGTAAAATGCAAGTGATATGGATGGTAAAAGGTGATTTTGTAATTCTGTAATAAAAATGGCAGCAAGCAAACAAGTAACAAAAGTGACTAAAAACGGTGTATCAATGCTTGGAAACAAGGCCTAGGCTTCATACTTTCACTAGTGACTACTCTCAACATCATTAACATAATTAAACACATGATAGTTCCCACAAAAATACATGTGTGGTAGACGTTACTCGGAGATCATTCTTTTGTGGATCAAATAGGATGAGAATTGCGTAGGGCTACGAAAAGCACACCTTAAAGTTCGCATTCCACATCTATGGACACTTCATGCTGTCACTATCCGCATCCAAAGATAGTACTAACAAACACCACAACCTATTTCTTGAATAGTCTCTTTCTTCAATAACACAAGCATCAAGAAACCTCATGATCTATTCAATCCAACAAATAAAGAACAAACTCATGATGAAGATCCTTCCAATCTATTATCCATAGAGTCACACACGGCACCCATCCTGTCACCGAGGTACCATGATCACAACGGTGGCTCCGGAAATTGTACTAAATAACACCACTTGAGCAACATCATATCCATTACACATAGGGAAACATCATGTATTCAACTACACTAACAAAGCTCATGATCACAACGAAGATCACATCATGGGAGAGAGAGATAACCACATAGCTACTTGTATAAGCCTCAGCCCCGGTGAGGGACTACTCCCTCCTCATCGCGGGAAGCAGTGGTGTTGATGGAGATGGCCCCGACGGTCGATCCCCGTCCCGGCAGGGTGCCGGAACAGGACCTTCTGAACCCCCAAAACTTGTCGGCGATGGCGGCGGAGCTCTGTTGCGTATTTGGGAAAATCCTTCGGGGGTCAGGGTTTTTTCGTCGGGGATGATTTTATAGGCATCGGAGGCAGCCGAGGGGGTGCCCACAGGGTAGGGGCGGGTCCCACCCACGGGCTGCCCTAGGGCCGCGGCAGGGGGCCGCCCCTGGCCTGTGGGTGGCCCCCAAGGTCGCCCTTTTGGCTCCGGTCTTCATTTGTCCAATAAAAAATTGTCGTAAATTTTCGTCCAATTCCGAGAATATTTCCAGAAGTAACTTTCTGCAACAAAATCAGCACAAAAACAGGGAACTGGCACTGGGCATCTTGTCAATAGGTTAGTCCGACAAATGCATTAAAATGATATAAAATGATAGTAGAAACATGTGACAATGTCACAAAACTAGCATGGATCACTCAAAAATTATAGATACGTTTGACACGTATCAGCATCCCCAAGCTTAACTCCTACTCGTCCTCGAGTAGGTAAGTGATAACAAAATAATTTTTTATGAGACATGCAACCAACACAATCGTGATCAAGATAGTAATGTAAAGCATAGGATGTGAATGAAGTGATACAAAACAATTGTCTATAGTTGATAGCAAGAAAGCAATGAATAACCAAGTTGAATCATTCAAGCAAAACCTTTCATAATTAGTACGTTAAAGACATGAAAGCAATATGATCCACATATTTGATTAATCCACAAAGGTAATAGTTCCATGAAAAAAAAAGTGTTTGAGAATCAAAACAAAGAAGATGTAAGTTGTAGCAAAAAGTTTCAACTTCCAACGGTAAAGTCAATATAAAGATTCATGTTTAATCTGACAATGCAATATGATGAATGATACCCAGGGTCAATGCTAGATGTTTACTTTGGTGGAGATAGAAGGAAGAGGAAAACTGACTCAACATTAAAAGTAAAAGTAAGACCCTTCGCAGAGGGAAGCAGGTATTAGTCATGTGCTAGAGCTTTTTTATTTTTATGAAACGGAAGCAAAACAATTTTGAGACATGCATGCTTTCGTCAACGACTTCACAATAGGGAAGCTATCTAGTCCCCCATAATAAGCAAGGCTTTTAGACTTGTGAGAGCAGCTGGTTTTTAGAGGAGCGAGTGCACTCTTCTTTCTCCTTGGTTTCACCACTGTCCAATATTTGAGCTGATTTCTCAAATTTGCATTGCGCGGAGGAGAATGGTGAGTTATATTTATATTTTGCTTAAGCTGCTCTCGGGTTGATTCAAGTGAAGACGTAATCCATCGACACCGAGTGAAAGGGGGGAAATGACTTTGCTCGTCACAAGTTATATCTAGCTCTCTACTACTCCCTCATGAGCTTAAAAACAGAGGCACAAAAAGGAGTATTTTGAGTTTTTAAAGATAGCACATGACAAATTTACTTGGAATGGCAGGAAATACCATGCATAGGTAGTTATGGTGGACTCGGCTGGAAAGATAGTTTGACTTTGGGATTTGGATGCACGAGTGAACCATACACTCAGTACGAATTTTTGGGCTTAGCAAAGAAGGTATTTGAAGCAAACATCTAAAATTAACCGGTAACAGAGTAGCATAAGACATTTATCCATCATAACCATAAAAGCTCCACACCGTCTCCAATGTTGACCAAACAATTCTTTTGATGGAAAGATTAGCTTAAAGAATTAACAACTACGAAACACCTCATAGTTTCAAGTTTTTAACAGTATTTCTTTACTAATCAATTCCACTCAAATAACCAGCAAGTTTAAGCATTCATCCGAATATCTCAAAACAAATGAGAAGTATCAAGTATCCACACAATGATCTACAATACTATGCAGGTTTTTCATTTCATTCCAATATCACATGAATAGCATTTTGTCCCTTTGACAATTCAAGCAATTTACCAATAACAACTCTCCAACAAATATAAGTGAAGAACATGAGAGTTTAACAACAACTACTAGCAGCTCTAAACAAGATAAAAGCTAAAAGCGAGAGCTTACTAGCAAATAAATAGTAGCTAAGAATACTCAACAAGATATAAGCGAAGCAAAGGAGTATTCAAATGAAAAAGCGGAGCGTGTCTCTCTCCCACACAAAAAAAGCAAGGATCCAACAAGCATATGACCAGCAAACAAACAAAACAAAACTGAAAGTAAAAGGACGCTCCAAGCATAGCACATAATATGTAAAGTGATAAAAACGAAGTTCAACGAAGACGACCTTATGATAGTCGATGAAGATGAGGGGATGCCTTGGGCTTCCCCAAGCTTTGACTCTTGATGGTTCTTGATATTCAGAGGGGATGCCATGGGGGCATCCCCAAGCTTGGGCTGACCCATCCTCAATTTATTCATATTCCTCTCCTTTGGAACTTAAAAACTCACTTCACACAAAATTTCTCATAATTTGATTAGAGGGTTAGTGCTCTTAAATTAAAATGCACATGTGTTCAACTCAAGACAAATTGCAAACAAATTTTATTGGGTATTAGCTACTGTTTACTAAGCCTCAATGTGGTGCTCCTCTCCAAGAGTTTCACATTTGACGATAGTAAAGAGACGAATACAAAATAAAAGCAGAATCTGTCAAAAACTAAATAGTCTGTAAAGATTGATTTTTTCGAGGCACTTCTGTTGGTCAAATCAGAAAACTCAAAACTAAAGAAAGATAGATAAAAGTGTCAGTCTTGCTGTCTAAAATTATCAGAAAATTTTAAAATTCAGGGATTTTCTAGATTTTCGAACAGTGAAGGACAGAAATCTGTTTCTGGACAGCAAAACAACACCTCGCACTTTCAATGCATTAGAGGCTAAACTTGGCACAACAAACCAAAATAAAAAGATGCAATGAAGCTGCTACAGAGCCAACAACTCCATGACTCAAGAAAAACAAAAACAAACTGAAAGTAAAAGATGGGTTGCCTCCCAACAAGCGCTTTTCTTTTAAGCCTTTTAGCTAGGCATGATAATTTTAATGATGCTCTCATAAGAATAAGAGTTGGAACGTAAAAGAGAGCATCATGAAGCAAATATCAAACACATTTAAGTCTAACTCTCTTCCTATGCATAGGCATCTTGTAAGAAAATAAATCATTGGAGCATAAAGCATTAAGCATAGGAAGGCAAAGCAAGTGCAACATTAAAACCTTCAACATAAAGAGGAGAAACTTCATAAGATGAAAATTTATATAACCACGCTTCCCTATCTCATAATAAATTTCAGTAGAATCATAAGAAAACTCAATAACATAAACATCACATAAAGCATTTTTCTCATGATTCACATGCATAAAAGTATTATTATCACTCTCCACATAAGTAAAATCTTTATTATTAGTAGCATTGAGAGTAGGACTATCATATAGAACTTGGACATGATAGACTAATTGTGTACTAGAAAGATGATGTTCAGTAGGAGAGTAATAATTATGACGAGTCTCGTAGGGATGATTAAAATCATTCTTTATGGCATAATTATCATCACAATAATCATCAAAAATGGGAGGCATAATATCATCGTAAGCAAGCGGATAGTCATCTTTCCAAGCATATATTTTTGTAAACAAATCATCATGACTTTCAATACCAAAAGGATTTTCAAACCCATCATCCCAAGCTTGGGGTTTTCCACATTATGATTAGAAGAAACATGAATATTCCCAACAGTATAACAATTATCAATATCATCATTTTCAAAATTGGTGCCAAAAAGATTTTCAAGATCATAAGTAGTATTATTTTCCCAATCATGATCATCACAATAAGTAACATGCATAACATAATCTTCTTCAATAGTGCCTATAGACTTAACATCAAGATAATAATGAATACAATTAAGTGGATCATCTTCAATAATTTTTTATTCATGCTCATTAGGAACAACCATGTGTTGGGAATATGCCCTATAGGCAATAATAAAATGGTTTATTAGCATATTCATGTTTATGATAATAGTTTATTATCCATGCTATAATTGTATTAAATGGAAACATAATACATGTGTGGAATATAACCACCAGGAGTCCCTAGTGAGCCTCTACAGGACTAGTTCGTTGATCAAGAGATAGTTAGAGTTTCCTAACTATGGACTTGTTATAGTCACTTGATAACGGAGTCACGTCATTGGGAGAATGACTTGATGGACATGACCCACATAATAAAGAGTTGCAATTGATCGTGTCACAAAAATTTCATTGTCAACACTTTAGTATATGCCAAGTATAGTTTCCTTAGACCATGAGATTATATCACTCCCGTCTACTGGAGGAATACTTTGTGGACATCAAACGTCACTTCGTAACGAGGTGATTATAAAGGTGTCTTTCAGGTATCTCCGACGGTAGGTTGTTGGGTGATATGAATCAAGAGTGGGATTTGTCCCTCCATGTGATGGAGAAGATATCTCCAGGCCTTCTCGATAATATAGCATCAAAAGTCTACATACATGTGATTAGGTTGTAATCACGGAGATCCTATGTTATGGACGAGTAAAGAGAACTTGCCGGCAACGAGATTAAACTAGACATGGGGATGTCAACGATTAAATCTCGGGCAAGTAAAATATCGTGAGACAAAGAGAATCATATATGAGATTAATTGAATCTCTGGCATCGTGGTTCAATCGATAAATGATTCGTTGATTGTGTAGGAATTAATATGGACATCCCGGTCCCGCTATTAATTATTGATATGATCATGTCTGTGTTTTCTCGAACCAGCCCGTAGGGTCACACACTTAACGCTCTGATGTAATTAGGGTTAGCGATGAATTAAATGATGGAATGAACGAATGGTGATTCAGAGTCTCTGATGGGATCACAGACATCACGAGGAGTTCCGGACGAGTCCGGAGAATAAGATTCATATAAGGAAAGTGTTTCCGGAGGTATCAGAAAAGTTCCGACAAAATATTTGGAAGGTACCGAAAAGGTTCTAGAATGTTCTAGAGGGGTATAGAAGTGGGACCCACATATTGTATGGGGGCCACATGGACCAAGGGGGTGCAGCCACCACATGGGTGTGCCGCACCACCCAAGGCCCACATGGGCCAATCCGAGTTGGACAAGGAGGGGGCCGGCCGAACCCTAGGAGGAGTCCTAAGGGGACTCGGCTTGCTTGGCTTAGGGGCCAAGTCACCCCAAGCCGGCCGGCCCTAGGGCTTCCCCCCTTCCACCCAACAAGCCCCCCAAGCTTGCCGCACCACCCCTGCCCTAACCCTAGCCGCCGGCCACCTCCACCTCCAAGCCACCGCCGCCGCAACCCCCTTGCCCTAGGGGCTGCGCCGCCGCCTCCTCCACCCGAGCTGCCGCACCACCCTAGCCCTAGGGCTGCTGCTGCCACCTCTCTCTCCCTCTCCATCTCACATGGCTTAGGCGAAGCCCTGTCGGACGGAGTACGACCCCATCATCACCAGCACTACCGTCGTGTTGCTGAGATCATCAAGGCCACAGTCCACCTCGCTTGCGGGATCAAGGAGTGGACGTCTACATCGAGCTGTACGTGTGGATACCGCGGAGGTGCTGCCCGTTGTGGCACTTCGTCGGATTGGATCTCGAGGATAATACATCTCCTCGCGACTAGACGAGTCTAGTTGCGGGGATCGACTAGCCAACCCCTGCACCGACAAAACGCGTTTGTTCGATCTTCAAGGGTAAGAGATTGGATCTCACCTTCGCTATCTTCATCTAGTAGATCTAGATCCTAGGGGTTTATTCCGCTTGTTGCGTAGGAAATTTTGTTTGTTTTCTATGCTGCGACCCCATTAGTGGTATCAGAGCCTTGATCTATTCGTAGATGTTGGTGCGATTAGAACACAAGGAGTTGTGGGCGTTGATATTTTATGTTGCTACCTTCTCGCGTGCACTTTGCGTCTTTGCGATATTGTGAGATTGAAGCGGTCCGGACCAACCTTACTCGTCCGCGCACGAGAGACCGGTTCCACGATTGGCATGCAACTTGTATTGCATAAGTGGCTGGCGGGTGTCTGTTTCTCTTGCTCTAGTGAAGATGCAATTTTCAATGGAAGGCCTTTCAAAAGGATAAAAAAATAAGCGACTATTATATCACCATTGTGGTTTTGCGTAGATTAGAACGGTTCTATCTCGTTGACCCAAGCCATGTAAAAATTGCATAAACAAAGTAGAGGACGTCTAACTTGTTTTTGCAGGGTTTGTGATGTGGTATGGACAAATGTGTGATTTGTGATAATGTATGCAATGATCATGTTTGTAATCTTTCACGACTTGCATGTCGATGAGTACGGCAACCAGCAGGAGCCATATGGTTGTCTATTATTTTATGTGACCTACGTGTCATTGATTCACCATGTAATTGCATTACTTTATCGCTAAGAGTAGTAATAGTCGTAGTTGCAATAGTTGGTGGATACAACCATGATGATGGCGCCACAATGATGGAGATCATGCTGGTGTTTTGATGATGGAGATCATGTCGGTGCTTTGGAGATGGAGATCAAAGGCACAAGAAGAAAGGCCATATCATATCACAATTTTGAATTGCATGTGATGTTAATACTTTATGCACCTTATTGCTTGCTTAGATATGATCGCGATGGTAGCATGATAAGGTGATCTCTCATGTTAATATCAAGATAATTAAGTGTTCTCCCCTAGTATGCGCCGTTGCGAAAGTTCGTCGTTTTGAAGCACCACGTGATGATCGGGTGTGATAGATTCTACGTCCACATACAACGGGTGTAAGCCAGTTTTACACATGCAGAAATAATACGGTTATCTTGACGAGCCTAGCATGTACAGACATGGCCTCAGGAACACGGAACCGAAAGGTTAAACACGAGTCATATAAATGATATGATCAACACTGAGTTGTTCACCATTGAAGCTACATCACCTCACGTGATGATCGGTTGTGGTGTAGTGGATTTGGATCGTGTGTCACTAAACAACCAGAGAGATGTTGAGTTTAGTGGGAGTTCATGTAGTAATTTGATTAATATGGACTAAAATTATCATAAACAAATGTCCTAAGAAAATGTCTTTGCAAAAATCCTTGTAGATCATGGGTGACTACGGAAAGATGTTCCTTTCTGAGGAGCTGCGTATGGATGGGTTGAACTTTGCTAGTTGGTACATGCGTCTGAGAGAAACACTTTATGAAAATCATGAGCTCTACGCGATAGATGAACCTTTAGAAGAATGCCCAGATGTTACTGCAGACTATGAAGGGTACATGGAATGGTACGAGCAACAGACCATCTACTTGAAAGTCCAGTGGTTGGTGCGCACCTTCATGAACATAGACCTTGGCAACCAATTTGAGAACTTGAGCGCAATGCAGATTGTCAATGAGCTTAAGAGTAGGTTCATAGAGCAAGTTAGAGTTGCAAGGTTCGAGGTTCTGGATGAATTTCTTTCAACTAAGATGGAAGAAAACATTTGCTTGGAACAACACCTGAGGAAGATGCATAGGCTGTATTATACTATGGTAGATGTTTGGAACTACGAGATGACTGACAAATTGGCGATAGATGGGGTGTTGCGCTCGCTTCCTCCCAGCCTCAAGAATTATGTCAGAGACTATGTCATGAAAGGAGATTCGATCACCTTCTGTGAGTTTGTGTCTCGGCTGCGTCATGTCAAAGTAGAACCCATAGCAGGAGAAGTAGTCAATGCAGAAGGTATATTTTGATATACAAGTTATAAATGTTTAATGTCCCATTTACACTTGTGGTGAGCTAAGTATTTGATACTCGTGCTGTTTTGTGAAAACAGGGCCTGCCGTTTGAGAAGTTTATGGAGGGACTGAGTGGAATTTCGCGGAAAGATGGCAATCAAGGAGTTGATGCTAGTGACGTTCTACTTCTACATTTATCGTTTTAATTAGAGGATTTGAATGAGTTTTGTAATCGAATTAAGTGTGATCTTAAATTAGTGTGTCTCGGTTTATGAGACGGTCATTCATGTTAAAGACAAATGGTTGTTCTATTATCATGAGTAATCCTATTTGGTGATCATGTTTCGATTATGAGATTATTGTCATTTGTTTGATTTAAACAATGATTAGTTAAACATTTGTAAAATTGTGATGCATACTAAAATATCCAAAACTTGATGATGACATTTGTTTTAGTTATACTATAGTGCTAAAGAGCATTTTGATGCGCATCACTAAGTAGTATGATTAAAATGTCATTTTCTGAAAATGCCATGAACAGCTGAAAATAAACACAAGTGTTGGTTGTATTTTTCCAGTGAATAAGAGACATCATCATTTTATGTGCTTCATCATGATTGAGTAAATAGATGTATTTATTCGAGTTATGATGAGACCATATAAATTTTAGAAGTTAAGGATATTGAGTTAAAAAGATAGTTGAGTCTTTTCTATTTGATCAAAAGAGACGAAATATTTGAGTTATTGTTTACTATACAGACTTGTGACAAAGTGTTTTTCACAAATTGCAACATTTAGGATTCATCCAAAAGTGTTTTGATGCGCCCTAAGTATTGTAGTCACATTATATTTGATATTACGTGGTCATAGAGGAGGGATTCAAAAATAACGGTTTATTTAAATCATTTAGATTTATTTGATAACACTCTGTTTAGAAATAAGGATCTATTTAATGATTCGCATATATTTTCATATGAGTTATGAGAAAAGGTGGTTTCATTAATTATGAGATAATTAGAGACTATTGCGAATAATGTTGTAGTATATTCATAAGTATGACTATGAATGTGATTCCACAATATGAGACTAAAAGGGGCAAATCAATTTGTTGATTGTGCTAAGAGTTTTAGTGGTTTATCGTGAAAAGGTTTCAATGATAAAAGAAATGATGGAATAAACTGAGAAGCTAAAACTTTGCCTGTTTATGTATCAAGTGGCACATGTGTAAAGTGCTATGTTGGTTAAAACTTGACACATAAAGGAATTAATGATGGTGATCATTGATTTACGGTTTAGCTTGTCTAAAGAAAAGTAGGATTCAGGAATATTAAATTTTGTCAGGTTACAAAATGATATTCATGAATTACTTGTCATGTTTGAGAAACAAGACATACCTACGAAACTACAAAGAAGAAATAGAAGCCTTAAATACGAAAGTGACTGAGAGTCATCCTATATTAAGTTTAAATCACAAAGTAATTGTTGCTTGATTTTGTGAAAGTGATGTTTCACATATTTATTCCTAAAAAGGGGTTTTGTAGAGAATAAATAAAACTTAAAGCTAACAAAATACTAGCGTTTCGTATATGAGTTCTCGAATTTTAAATTGAGAATTTTGGAGGTGTCCAAAATATCGAGAAAGTGCATAAAGGACTGAGTGGGATCTAATTAAAATATGTGGTGACATATGGTAAGTTAGAGCAGAAACTATTTTCCATGATCAAAATATGTGGTGACATATGTTTGAGTGGGAGCTAGTTAATCATGATCAAGTATAGAGATAACATAATTTTGAGTGGGAGCCAAAGTGGTTTCACTATTCAATAAGTGTATGGAATATATTTGAGTGGGAGTTTACAACATCTTGTTTGTGTGAAATGGTGATTTCATAAATGTTGTAAATGAGTCATGAACCAGCATATAACTTATGAAGTTAGGTTTTGTTTGAACGTAAAATATCTATGGAGATAGATGTAAGCATTGTATCAAAATGTTTAACTTAAGTAAGAATTTTTTAAGGATTTCAAATAGAACAAGAAAAGAAATGTTCATTTGCTTGTAAGAATTAAGTAAAAATTGAGTGACTCAGTACAAAACAGTGGTTGAAGATATGTTAGCTATGAATTGTTCATAGGTCTAAACATATAAGAACCATATTTTGTATTTGATAAAATATGACCCAAGTTCTCTTGGTCAGAAGAATGTGTTAGGAATGAGGAGTCATTTCAACATGAAGATGAGATAAGTTGAATCTAGAAGTGTGGTAGACTTGGTTGAAATCATAAAACCAAACTAGATTGCGATCTCATCAGAGTAGCGCAGCGAAAGCATGATCGAAAATATCGAAGTGACTTGGATTGCACTGTCGATTTGTTTATTCTACGACATATAGGAGTATATGATTAATTCAAGGATTAAAAGATATAATTTTTTGGTTTGAGAAATTTTGTTTCAAGATTGAGTGAGTTCAGGATGCACATGCTATGTGAAAGTTCTTTTGACTGATCATACGTCATGTAGGCATAAAAGAGAAACAAATGTCTCACTCTATAACCAAACATATTATATTCATCATATGATGATGAGTTTTATCATAGTATGATAGGAAGTTTATCATGTGATGATAAAGTAATGTCAAATAAGGTGACAGTTACAATTTTTGCAAAGGACATAAAGAATTGTATAGAACAAGCACGGACAGAACCTCTTCCATGAGCAAACATGATCAGCACAGAGACTTCATGAGTGTTGGACAGCATGAGTGTTGCATCGAGAGAAATGTAAACTAGATTATTGACTCTAGTGCAAGTGGGAGACTGTTGGGAAAATGCCCTAGAGGCAATAATAAAATGGTTTATTAGCATATTCATGTTTATGACAATAGTTTATTATCCATGCTATAATTGTATTAAATGGAAACATAATACATGTGTGGAATATAAACACCAGGAGTCCCTAGTGAGCCTCTACAGGACTAGTTCGTTGATCAAGAGATAGTTAGAGTTTCCTAACTATGGACTTGTTATAGTCACTTGATAACGGAGTTACGTCATTGGGAGAATGACTTGATGGACATGACCCAAATAATAAAGAGTTGCAATTGATCGTGTCACAAAAGTTTCATTGTCAACACTTTAGTATATGCCAAGTATAGTTTCCTTAGACCATGAGATTATATCACTCCCGTCTACCGGACATCAAACGTCACTTCGTAACTGGGTGATTATAAAGGTAGCTTTTAGGTATCTCCGACGGTAGGTTGTTGGGTGATATGAATCAAGAGTGGGATTTGTCCCTCCATGTGACGGAGAAGATATCTCCAGGCCTTCTCGATAATATAGCATCAAACGTCTACATACATGTGATTAGGTTGTAATCACGGAGATCCTATGTTATGGACGAGTAAAGAGAACTTGCCGGTAACGAGATTAAACTAGACATGGGGATGTCAACGATTAAATCTCGAGCAAGTAAAATATCATGAGACAAAGGAAATCGTATATGAGATTAATTGAATCTCCGGCATCGTGGTTCAATCGATAAATGATTCGTTGATTGTGTAGGAATTAATATGGACATCCCGGTCCCGCTATTAATTATTGATATGATCATGTCTGTGTTTTCTCGAACCGGCCCGTAGGGTCACACACTTAACGCTCTGATGTAATTAGGGTTAGCGATGAATTAAATGATGGAATGAACGAATGATCATTCGGAGTCTCTGATGGGATCACAGATATCACGAGGAGTTCCGGAGGAGTCCGAATAATAAGATTCATATAAGGAAAGTCTTTCCGGAGGTATCGGAAAAGTTCCGAGAAAATATTTGGAAGGTACCAAAAGGTTCTAGAATGTTCTAGAGGGGTCTAGAAGTGGGACCCACATATTGTATGGGGGCCCACATGGACCAAGGGGGTGCAGCCACCACATGGGCGTGCCGCACCACCCAAGGCCCACATGGGCCAATCCGAGTTGGACAAGGAAGCGGGGGCGGCCGAACCCTAGGAGGAGTCCTAAGGGGACTCGGCTTGCTTGGCTTAGGGGCCAAGTCACCCCAAGCCGGCCGGCCCTAGGGCTCCCCCTTCCACCTATATATAGAGGGACAAAGGGGGGGTGCGGCACACCACAACAAGCCCCCCAAGCTTGCCGCACCACCCCTGCCCTAACCCTAGCCGCCGGCCACCTCCACCTCCAAGCCACCGCCACCGCAACCTCCTCGCCCTAGGGGCTGCACTGCCGCCTCCTCTACCCGAGCTTCCGCACCACCCTAGCCCTAGGGCTGCTGCGCCACCTCTCTCTCCCTCTTCATATCACACGGCTTAGTCGAATCCCTGTCGGACAGAGTACGACCCCATCATCACAGGCACTACCATCGTGTTGCTGAGATCATCAAGGCCACGTCCACCTCGCTTGCGGGATCAAGGAGTGGATGTCTACATCGAGCTGTACATATGGATACCGCGGAGGTGCTGCCTGTTGTGGCACTTCGTCGGATTGGATCTCAAGGATAATACATCTCCTCGCGACTAGACGAGTCTAGTTGCGGGGATCGACTAGCCAACCCCTGCACCGACAAAATGCGTTTGTTCGATCTTCAACGGTAAGAGATTGGATCTCACCTGCGCTATCTTCATCTAGTAGATCTAGATCCTAGGGGTTTGTTCCGCTTATTGCGTAGGAATTTTTTTTGTTTTCTATGCGACGACCCCTTCACCATGATGGGAGAAATATGCTTAGGGGATGATACCGTTTCCTCTTTATTTTTACTCCTCCCTCTCTTCTTCTTCTTCACCACCTTAGGAGGGAGTGGTTGGAAAGGGAGCTTCTCCACATAATTTGATTCATTATTAGAAAAGACAAGAGAAACTTGGGAGAATCTCTCCCTTTCATTATTGGCAACATAAGAAACATATGTCCTTTTATACTTTGGTGAAGTGTTATTCTTTCTATTTTTTGCAATGTAAGCATTGTCACGGCAATTCACAACACAATAATGATAAGCTCCCTTGAGAATGCTATTTTTCCCAAAAGTACTACTATCTAACCAAGAAGTTTTTTCTGATAACTCTTCACACCCCAAAATAATTTAAGTTCATCATAAAGACTAGAGGTGATCATGTTATCACAAAACTGGCTAATAATTCTATCATTAAAGTACGAGCATTGGAAATTAAAATGACCTTCTTCATTGCAAAGTTCACACATAAAAGGATAGAGGACATTTATTTATCTAGCAAATTTATATAAATCCTTAAGCCATTTGCTAGTTCTTTCATGCTTATGTTGCTTACAATATTTTTCTTCTTCAACCCGAGTGCTTTCACAAGGTCTATGCAGTCCACAAAAATTAACATGCTTATATGGAACATTATTTGTAGAGATTGGATCATGTCTATTGCAATCATCATTAACAATTTCATTTTGTTTGCAAATGTCTTTGAAAGGTTCATGATGCTTAGACCATTTCTCTTTAGGAATAATAATATGAGAAGCAAAAGATTTATAGATATCAACAACTATATGAGAGTCAAGTCCAAACATAGCACTAAGCTTATTAAAACTATCAGTTTCAACAAAAGACTTAATGCAATCATACTCATAATTTATAGCTGACTCTTTACCTTTGTCGATCTCCCAATCTTCAATGTTTTGTTGAATATTTTCAATAAGATCCCATTTAGCATCAATCTTCTTACTTGTAAAAGAACCCATAGAAGAAGCATCAAGTATTTCCTTATCATGACGAGATAGCCTTGCATAAAAATTGTTAACAATAATATCCTTGGAAAGATCATGGTTAGGACATTTAAGCATTAATGATTTCAACCTCCCCCAAGCTTGAGCAATGCTCTCTCCGTCATGTGGCCAAAAATTGTAGATATAATTTCTATCACGATGAATTTCATGAAGAGGATAAAATTTAGAATAAAAGAGAGACATAAGCTCCTTCCAATCTAACAAGTGAGAATTGTCTAGAAGCCTATACCAATCCAATGCTTTCTCCTTAAGTGATAAGGAAAATAATTTCGTCATGATTACCTCTCTTGATACACCTGCAATCTCAAACAACTCACATAACTCTTTAATATAAAGTAGATGATAACTAGGATGTATAGCTCCATCTCCTGCATAGCAATTGCTCATAACACGATCAATTATCCCCATCGGTATCTTGAAAGGAATAAAATCAGTATGCGGAGTAACCTTATCCACCATAAGAGTGGTGGAGAGGTCACTTTCAAAAAGCAAATTCAAATAACAACATTCCATAAGCCAAACTAGTGAAATAAAAACAAGAAACAAAAAGATATAACTGTAGAATCTAAAGAAGATACCTTCAAGTGCTCACCTCCCCGGCAACGGCACCAGAAAAGAGCTTGATGTCTACTACACACTTCTATTCTTGTAGACTTGTTGGGCCTCCAAGCGCAGAGGTTTGTAGGACAACGGCAAATTTCCCTTAAGTGAGTAACCCAAGGTTTATCGAATCCACGGGAGGTAGAGGTCAAAGATATCCCTCTCAAGCAACCCCGCAATTAAGATACAAGAAGTCTCTTGTGTCCCCAACACACCTAATACAATTGTCAGTTGTATAGGTGCACTAGTTCGGCGAAGAGATGGTAAAATGCAAGTGATATGGATGGTAAAAGGTGATTTTGTAATTCTGTAATAAAAATAGCAGCAAGCAAACAAGTGACAAAAGTGACTAAAAACGGTGTATCAATGCTTGGAAACAAGGCCTAGGCTTCATACTTTCACTAGTGACTACTCTCAACATCATTAACATAATTAAACACATGATAGTTCCCACAAAAATACATGCGTGGTAGACGTTACTCGGATATCATTCTCTTGTGGATCAAATAGGATGAGAATTGCATAGGGCTACGAAAAGCACACCTTAAAGTTCGTATTCCACATCTATGGACACTTCATGCTATCACTATCCGCATCCAAAGATAGTACTAACAAACACCACAACCTATTTCTTGAATAGTCTCTTTCTTCAATAACACAAGCATCAAGAAATCTCATGATCTATTCAATCCAACAAATAAAGAACAAACTCATGATGAAGATCCTTCCAATCTATTATCCATAGAGTCACACACGGCACCCATCCTGTCACCGAGGTACCATGATCACAACGGTGGCTCCGGAAATTGTACTAAATAACACCACTTGAGCAACATCATATCCATTACACATAGGGAAACATCATGTATTCAACTACATTAACAAAGCTCATGATCACAACGAAGATCACATCATGGGAGAGAGAGATAACCACATAGCTACTTGTATAAGCCTCAGCCCCGGTGAGGGACTACTCCCTCCTCATCGCGGGAAGCAGCGGTGTTGATGGAGATGGCCCCGACGGTCGATCCCCGTCCCGGCAGGGTGCCGGAACAGGACCTTCTGAACCCCCGAAACTTGTCGGCGATGGCAGCGGAGCTCTGTTGCGTATTTGGGAAAATCCTTTGGGGGTTAGGGTTTTTTCGTCGGGGATGATTTTATAGGTGTCGGAGGCGGCCGAGGGGGTGCCCACAGGGCAGGGGCGGGTCCCACCCGCGGGCTGCCCTAGGGCCGCGGCAGGGGGCTGCCCCTAGCCTGTGGGTGGCCCCAAAGTCGCCCTTTTGGCTCCGGTCTTCATTTGTCCAATAAAAAATTGTCGTAAATTTTCGTCCAATTTCGAGAATATTTCCAGAAGTAACTTTCTGCAACAAAATCAGCACAAAAACAGGGAACTGGCATTGGGCATCTTGTCAATAGGTTAGTCCGACAAATTCATTAAAATGATATAAAATGATAGTAGAAATATGTGGCAATGTCACAAAACTAGCATGGATCACTAAAAAATTATAGATACGTTTGACACGTATCAGCATCCCCAAGCTTAACTCCTACTCGTCCTCGAGTAGGTAAGTGATAACAAAATAATTTTTGATGAGACATGCAACCAACACAATCGTGATCAGGATAGTAATGTAAAGCATAGGATGTGAATGAAGTGATACAAAATAATTTTCTATAGTTGATAGCAAGAATGCAATGAATAACCAAGTTGAATCATTCAAGCAAAACCTTTCATAATTAGTACGTTAAAGACATGAAAGCAATGTGATCCACATATTTGATTAATCCACAAAGGTAATAGTTCCATGAAAAAAGTGTTTGAGAATCAAAACAAAGGTAATAGTTCCACTGCAAGGCGCTGAAGAAGCGGGATACCGCCGTGTCCGCTCTTCGGGTTGAGTTGGACAAAGCCAACACCCGGGTGGCCGAGCTGGAGAAGGAGCTGGAGGCGAAGGAGAAATCCTACGCCGATGGCGTTAAGGCGCTGCAGGAGGAGAGCGCGCAGGTCAAGTTGGAGATGTCCGACTTGACCAAGCACGTGCGAGCCGTTGTCCGCGGCATCCTTGGTAAGATTGCAGCCACCATTAGCTCAGCATCTTCTAAGTTACTTTCGTTGTCTTTGACGTTTTTCTTCTTGATTGTGTAGGGAGCAACGAGGACTTTGTCACCCTCGTGCCGGACGCCCTCCTTGACCGCGTCGTTGTCTTCAGCCAGCGGGTGGTGGAGGTGGGAGCCTCCATCCTGAAGCATATGTCCCGTGCCGACACAAGCGGCTGACATGGTGGAGCGCCTGGCGCGGGTCCCTGCTGTTGGTGATCGTAGGCGCCGGTCGACAGCTCGGTCGGGGGCGATCCTAGCACTTGGTGCCATGGTCACCCGCTATCCGAAGGCCGACTTCCACAAGATCACCTCCGGTTCTTCCGAAGGTGGACAAGGACGGGAAGGAGGTCGACCCGCAGGCGGTGATGGCGCAGGTCAGCCCCTACGCATGCCGACTTGCGCGGCTCGTCGAGACGGACGAGTTTGTCGAGGACGAAGTCGCGCCTGAAGATGTCGGCAAGGAGTACCTTGCGTTCAAGACGGGCAGCGTGGACCCTCTCCTTGATGCGGAGGGCCTGCCGCCTGTGTCTTCGGTCGAGTGGGTCCTCCAAGACCCAACCCTCGAGCCTGGGGGTGGTGCGGCGACTTTGGCCTCCCGACGCTTCGTGCGGGTCGACAAGTTGTTTCCTACGAGTTCCTCCGCGCCCTCGAGCGCTTAGATTGTAATAAGTTAGTTTGTATTTTGTGTCAGAACAAAGTTTGTTTGACTTTATGCATGGTGCGACTTATGTGCGACTTTATGCATGGTGCACTTATGACCACGATTCCCCTATTAAACATCACCCAAAACAAAGACAAACCCAAAAGAAACTGAAGGTAAAAATGGGTTGTCCTACGGTTTTTATGATTATTTATGCTATAAAGTTAATGATGGTCCTATGTTATTTGATGATATTAATTATGCTACTACTAAAAATGGGATTGGAAAGGTCATGACTTCTGTTTATTTTGATCATACTATTTTGGAGTTTAATAAAAATTATGTGTTTGTAGATCATAAAAATCATGTTTTATGTGATAGTTATATTGTTGAGTTTGTTCATGATGCTGCTGTAAATTATTTTGAGAGAGGGAAATATGGTTATAAAAAATTTCATGACACTAAAACACCTCTCTTTATGTTGAAAGTTTGAAATTGCTCTTGTTTTATCTTCCTATGGTCATTACAATGTTCTTTATGGATTTATTTGATTACAATATTCCTACGCATAGGAAGGTGGTTAGGCTTAAATGTGTTTGATATTTGCTTCTTTATGCTCTTTTTTGTTTCAACTCTTATTCTTATGAGAGCATCATTAAAATCATTGTGCCTAGCTAAAAGACGTTAAACAAAAGCGATTATGTTGAAGTTTTGGGTGACGTTACCTCTGTAACAACTCCCATGTATCTTTTTGTTTTGGTTTTTTGTGCCAAGAATAGCCTTTAAAGAGAGGAAGACTAATTTGTGCGTTTGCTGTCCAAAAATAGATTTCTGCTCTTCACTGTTTGAAAATCCAAAAAATCACAGAATGTCATATGTGGCTGCCAATTTTTACAGCAAGCATCAGGCTTTTGTCTACCTTTCTCAAGTTTAATGTTTCTGATTTTAGGTCCAGAAGTACCCCTAAAAAAATTATATTTACAGTATGTTCTGTTTTGACACAAGTCTTAGTTTTGCATTGCTTCTTTTACGCGCAAAGTGAAGTTATTTCAAGGCTAGAGCTTTACTTAGATCTTTGTGATAGTAGCTAATGTTTAAAAATAAGTTCATGACATGTGCTTTGAAACTGAAGGAAGATATTGTTTTTGTGGACTAACCCCTCTAATGAAGTTGCTATCAGTTTTGCGTGAAGAAAGTTTTCAAGTATTCAAGAGCGAGGTGATGAATGAAGATCAAGAAGGGATAAAAGCTTAATCTTGGGGAGGCTCCCCATGGACCCTCCTCTGAAATATTCAATAAGTCACAAGCGTTTAAGCTTGGCCCAAGGCATCCCCTTCTTCATCAACAATCATCAGTTTTACTCATGGTACTATATTTTTATTCCTTTACACATTATGTGTTGTTCTTGGAGCGTTAGTTTGTTTTTACTTTCAGTTTGTTTGCATTTTGTTCTCTGGTATTTGCAATAAATTGGATCCTTACATGCTTGTTTGGGAGAGAAACAGGCTCCGCTTTTTCATAAAACACTCCCGTTCTTCACTTATATGTGTTGAGTGTTTAGCTTTTATTATTCTTGCTTCTAGCTCTGGCTTTTCATGTATCTCTTGTTCAGAGCTATTAGCTTTTGTAGTTAGGAAGTATTCTCATGTGTTTTCACTTTTAGTTGTTTCAAATAAGTTGATTGGTGTTTGGTTGAAAGGAAATTATCATGTAGGAAGTGTGAAAAAAGTGCTTGCATAATCTTGTAGATCATTGTCTTGAATATTTGATACTTGTCAATTGTTTAGAGATATGAAGTAGATTCATTCTTAAACTTGTGGATCATCTAATTAAGAATGGATTAGTAAAGAACTACCGTAAAGCTTAAAATCGTGGCGCTTGTCCTGCTTGGTAGCTCTCAAAGTCTAGATATTCTTTTTGCAAAGAGATGGTTTGGATCACAAGGTAGACGGTGTGAGGTCTAATGGTTATGCATAATGTATAATTGTAGTCATTCATTGAACCAAGTTGGTGTTATGTGTTCGCTTGATATCTTGCTAAGCCTAAAAACTCCGTACTGAGAGGGAATACTTCTCGTGCATCCAAATCCCTGAGCCAAATATATTTGCCTTTTGTGTCCACCATACCTACCTACATGTGGTATTTCCTTGCCACTCCAAGTAAATTTGTCATGTGCTACCTTTAAACTTTCAAAATGCTAACCCACTAGTGCAAACCTGAGAAATCAGTCAAACATTGGCTAGTGATAAACAAAGGAGAACGGGGAGTGACATCATTCCTCTAATTATTCAGCCGCTCTCAAAGGTCTAAAACCTTGCTTGATGTGGGGGACTAGCAGATTTCTTTGCTGTGGAGTCGTTGACGAAAGCATGCATATCTCAAAACTAGTTTACTTCTGTTAAAAAAAAAGCTCTAGCACATGACTAATCCCTGCTTCCTCTGCAAAGGGCCTTTCTTTTACTTTTATGTTGAGTCAGTTTTCCTCTCCCCTCTTTATCTCTCAAGCAAACACATAGTGTCAACTTTGGTGCAAGTTTTACTACATGTTATCTTTATGTCTAACCATGAAAACTTTGTATTGACTTTATCTTGAGATAAATTTGTTGCAAGTTGAAGCTTTTGCTGAAACTTAAATCTTCCTTTGTGTTGGTCAAACACCTTTGCCGAAAGAATATTTCTTTGTGAGATATCAATCATTGTCAGGTGTTATACTTTTAGGTCTCCAAAGTACTATTTGCGAAAAATTCTTGTTTAGATGTTACACTTGGTTAATCATTGTTTGCTTTATTCAATGGACCATTGTCTTGGATCAATTCATTCAGATCATGTGTTTTACATTATTACTTGATCAAGATTGTGTTGGTAGCTTGTCACTTCAAAAATTATTTTTGTTATCATTTACCTACTCGAGGACGAGCAGGAATTAAGCTTGGGGATGCTGATACGTCCCAGACATATCTATAATTTTTTATGTTCCATGCTTGATTATATATCAGTGCCACATGTTTTTATATCATTTTGGCATAATTTATGGAACTAACCTATTAACAAGATGTCCAGTGCAAGTTCCTGTTTTCTGCTGTCTTTTTGTTTCACAAAAGTTGTTCGGGGAAGTTTCTCGGAATAGCGGGGAATTTACGTGAATTATTTTCACGAAGAAACAAAGACGGAGCTAGGAGGATTCCTACAGGGGGGCCCCATAGGGGCCAGACGCCCCCAGGCGCGGCCCACCTCTTGGCCGCATGTGGGCCCCACCTGGTGGCCTCCGTCATTGCCTCGAGCTGCCCTTTCGCCTATAAATCGTCTCGTCCCGAAAACCCTAAGTACCCAATCATATTCTCCAGAAAACATCCGAGGCCGCCGTCGTCGCCAACCCTAGATCGGGAGGGTTCTGAAGCTCTTCCTGGCACCCTACCGGAGGGGGAGATCATCATTAGAGGCATCTACACTACCATGCCTGCCTCCGGAGTGATGCGTGAGTATTCCACCACGGGACTACGGGTCCATGGCAGTAGCTAGATGGTTGTCTCTTCTCCTTGTACTCCATTGCTTAGATCTTGTGAGCTGCCTATCATGATCAAGATCATATTATCTGTAACTGCTACATGATGTGTTTGCTTGGATTCGATGAATTGTGAAAATCATTACTCTTGTTCATGTCTATGTTATGTTTTATCTATGATCTTGCATGCTCTCCGATGCTAGTGGATGTTTTGGCAAAGTAATTGTTAGTGTCTTCAGAGAGAGTATTTATGCTAGATAGTGGGTTCATGCCTTCTTGAGCAGAGTGCGAGTGACAAAACGCTCATGCCAACGAATGTGATGTTGCTACTAGGGAGAAAACAGCGGTGTTATTTCCTTGTGTTATTTACATTGCTTACATTATGCACCATGCTTATTGCAATGATCTGTTGCTTGCAACTTAATACTTCTGGGAAACAGGCTGGATTGCGATCTCGGGGGTGGATTATTAGTCATAGACGCAGTTGGATAACGGTCTATGTATTTTGACATAATGCTCATATTAGATGAAATGGTGAACTATATTATTTTATAATAGCATTGTTATGCACCCACAATTCCGTCAATTGCCATGTTGTAATTTGTTTACCCATCATGCATATCTTTTGGAGAGACACCACTAGTTATCTGTGGACCCCGGTTTCCTACACTGTTTACAACTATTTTGCTAGCTTTCCGTAATCATTTGCTCACTGGTCATATTTCACTCTCATCATATTTTACACTTGCATAATTAATTCTTTGTGTTCAGCAAGCCGGAGAGATTGACAACCTCTCTGTTTTGTTGGGGCAAAATAGTTTGTTTGTGATTGTGTGCAGGTCCACGTCAATTATCGTAAATGGCATCATTGACACCTTGCTAAGTCTTCTCCAAGTCCTACTGGATTCGATAACCTTGGTTTTGTAATCAAGGGAAACTGTTGCTACGCTGTATCATACCTTCCTCTTGGGGTTCCCAGCGAACGTGTGATCCACGCCATCAGTCCTCTACTTGTGAACTCCATGAGTATGAGCACACCGTGCAGACTAAAGCATCCCACCGTCGCTGCCGCCCTCACCTCCAGCACCTTGCTGGCCAGAAGGGAGAAGAAGAAACGGAGAAAAAGCCACCTCCACACCGGCAACCTCCAGAACCGAAAGATCTGAAGGGAAGAGACCAAACCCGAGCTTATTCAAGCACATACCCGTGTGAAAGTGCATGGTTGCCCCCATGTGTGGTTTGGTAATTAATGACAATCTCTATGGACTAATGTTTGTATTGAGCTATATTTGTAGGTGTGCCCATTGCGTTGCTTGATCTCCATTTGTTGGAGTCAAGGCTAAGGGAACAAAATTATGTGCTGATCAAGGCTAAGTGCATGGTGATCAACACTCAAGTCCAAGTGAAGATATGCCGAAGAGTGCTTCTCCCATCTTGGTGTATGGGGGAGCGTCATGTGATTCTTCACCAAGCGAAGCGCAATCAAGAAAGGCGGTTCGTCTTGAGGAGATGAAGATCGTCTTCATCGACCTCAAGTGGATTAATGTGCAAGGCAAAGGCTAAGTGAGTGGTGATCAACACTCAAGTCCAAGTGAAGATATGCCGAAGAGTGCTTCTCCCATCTTGGTGTATGAGGGAGCGTCACATGATTCTTCACCAAGCGAAGCGCAATCAAGAAAGGTGGTTCGTCTTGAGGAGATGAAGATCGTCTTCATCAACCTCAAGTGGATTAATGCGCAAGGCAAAGGTATGATCTTGATAGGGTTTCTATTTTACCGGTCTTATGTTGTTAGTGGAGAGACCGGGTTATAGGATAGATAGCCGTACTATCAAGAGAGGTTCTCGACCGAATATCGTGATCGTATTGTCGTAGAGAGCACAAACCTTTGCAACCATGCAATCATCTTTATTGGTTCTTATTTGTCTCTTATCGTGGTGTGGTCTTGGTGCTTGTCGTGCTCGTCATGACAAGGCCAAGTTCACCGAAAACGGTTTTCATATGCGTCCCCTATTGCGTTTTCGGTATTGGAGATTTTGCCGGTTCATCCGTGCAGAAGATTTCTGCCTTCCATTTTTTTGAAAAATCTCCATTGCTTGTTTTCCATTTCCATGGGTAGCATTTGTCATCCTCTTTCCAACAAAATTGGTCTCACTTCATTCGGACTTCAATTGCAAAAGATACGGCTTTTTCGGTTTGCGAAAAGGAGCTTTTACCTTTCCCATTTGTTTTTATAATATTTTGTTGGACTATGATGTTTCTCTGCATATTCTTGTTGTGCTCGTTGTGACGATTCCAACGAGTCCAAGATTATAAAAACGGAGTTCGTGGGTGAAAGTTATTGCATTTTTACCGTCGGAAAGTTTTTAGATAGATTTTAAAAAGAAAAAGAAAAAAAAGGAGCCAGGCCGGCCTGGCCGGGCCCGAGGCCGGCCTCAGGCCGGGAGGCTCGGGTGGGCCGCCGGCCTCGCTGCTCTGCCTAAGTCGGCCCTGGCCGAGGGCAGGCCGGCCGGCTCGGGTGCCCTCCCGGCCCAGCTTGCTGCCAGGCTGGCCCAAGGCCGGATCCAGGCCGGCTCCTCTGCTGGGGCCGTTCCTTCGATCGCTGCCTGGTTCGCTGCTTTGGTAGCTGTTTTTTTTCGGGACAGATTCCCTGCCTGCCTGGCCGGGTGCAGGCCGGCCCCAGACCGGGGGCTCGGGCTGCACGCTTTTTGGCCCCAACAGCCACATTTTTGTGGCCCCTATAAGAAGGGCTTCTTCCCCAATTTTTTCCCAAGTCTTTTTTCTTGCTCTCTCTCCTCCATTGCTAAACTTTTTGAGAGCTCGATTCCTCCACTTCCCTCTGATGATTCTTGCCCAAATTTAGGGAAACAAGAGAGGAGATCTAGATCCACTACTCCAACAAAATCTCCTCTAAGTGAGGGGAACTCATTGGATCTAGATTTTGGAGTTCTTGGTGTTTCTCCTTTGTTCTTCCTCCAAAATCCCTCCATAGCATTAGTTGCTTTGGTTGGATTTTGGGGAGAAGGATTTTACCACTTGGTGTGTTCTTGCCTTTTTCATTAGTTGCATCAGGTTGTGCTCCCCACAGTGATTCGTGGGATTGAAGGTTGAGAGCTTGTTACTATTGGGTCATTGGACCCTAGACGGTGTTGTGGTGATTCTTGGGAGCCTCCAATTCGGTTGTGGATGCGTGCCCCAAGCTTAGTGGTGTAAATGCTCCGGACTCCGCCTAGAAGGACTCCGATAGTGGAAGGTGAACCGAACCCTTGGGTGCGGTTCATCGGAGAATAGGGTGAGGCCTTTGTGGAATCTTGAGTAGGCCTCTTGTGGCGAGCTCACACCCCTCCAATGAGACGTACTCCCTTAACAAGGAGGAACTCGGGAATACACCCTCGTCGCCACGTGCCTCGGTTGTTTCTATACCCGAGCTTTTACTTATGCAATTTACATTGTGATAGCCTTCGTGCTTGAAGTTCTATATCTAGCTATCACCTTGTTGCTTGCCTTGCTTAGCATAAGTTGTTGGTGCACATAGGTGAGCCTAGTACATTAGGTTGTTGGCTTTGTTAATTTAAACACATAGTTTTATTACGCAATTATCAAGCCCTTAAATTGAAAAGGTGTTAATCGCCTATTCACCCCCCTCTAGGCGACATCTCGGCATAGTTTGTTCTTTCAATTGGTATCAGATCCTCGTCTCTCTTGTTTGGCTTTACCGCCTAGAGAGTAAAGATGTCTTTTACAGGATTAGTGCATGATCCCATGTTTATATTCAATGGCACAAATTTTAATGTTTGGAAAACTCATATGCTTAGTCACTTACATGTCTTGGACCCCAATATTGAGCGAATCTTAGATATAGGTTTTTCTCCTCCAAGGATTACGAAAGTACGACTTTAGAGGATGAGAAAAACTTATATCTAGATGCTCTAGCTTCTAATGAGTTTTGCAAATTTGTGAGTGTTGTAGTTTTTGAGTCAATCATGCCTCTCCGGAACTCTCATGAGCTTTGGACCAAGCTTCAAGATAAATATGGAGTGTCCAACACTATTGAGGATGATTGTTCTCCCTCCACCTCCGGCCGTGATGAGTTCTCATCTTCGTCTACTTCACCAAAATGTGGTAAGCCACAAACCAATGTAATGGTGAGTAGTGATAGGTTTTGCAATATTGATAGTGAGCTCATTTTTTATGATCTTTTATCTCTATCTTGTTGCAATGCCTCATCTTTGGACCTAAACACACATAGCACTATAAATGTCATACATGCTAGTGTTGATAGTCCTTGCATATCATCCAAAAAATGCTTAGATAAATCTCTTGATGATATGTTTGCTTTATCTTGTTGCCATGATAAAAATGCTTGTGTTCCCTCTAACTCTTGCATGAATAATAATGTAGAGGAAACCCAATTAGCTATGCAACAAGATGTGAACTTGAGTAGTTCAAAAATTAATTGTTCATCTTCATCCACCACTCATTGCGTTATGGCTAAATCTTCTAGTAGTAATGATAATAATGATAATAATGATGAAGAAGATGATGAGGAAAATGATGATGCTCTCTTTCATAATAAAGGTCTAATGATTCTTAAGGCTCTTTCAAAGAATAAAAATGCTTGTGATAACCTCTATGAAATCATGAGCACCCTTGTTGAGCGCGGGGAAACTATTGAGGCTTTGGAAGCAAGCCTTGAAGAAAAGGGTAAGATTGAAAGAGATGATGCTATGGAAAAGGCATCGTTAGAAGATGCTCTTGAGGAAGAGAAAGAGACTCGGGCTTCTCTTGAGGAGAAACTAGAATCTATTGAGGAGTCTCATAATGAAATTATTGATAAAATTATTAAAGAACGTGACCATGCTCATGCTAAATATAAAGTCACGAAAAAGGAAAATGCTAGATTAAATGAAGAGCTTGCTAAGTTTTCTTCTTCTATTCCTAATGTAAATGATGCTTGTGCTACTAACTCCATTTCTTGTGAAGCATCTATTTTGAAGGAGAATGTTGAGCTAAGGGCTCAACTTGAGTTGCTAACGAGCAAGTATGGGAAGTTGGAAGAAAGTCATAAAAAGCTATCTAGCTCTAATGATGATCTTTTAGCATCCTATGCTAGTCTAAAGTTAGCTCATGAGGCTATCACTATCAAGGTAGCATCTTGTGAGCCTCATGTGGATAATAGCACAACTTTAACTAAAAATGCTATATTGCCATGTGCTAGTCCTAGTAGTTCATCCACTCACAATGTTGGTACCTCTTGTGTAGCGGACCTGCACTTAAAAATTGGCAAGATCCCTGTGTATAGTGCTAGTCCCTGGATCGAATCGCTAGCACACACAGTTTACGATGAATACCATAACATTGTATCAATTTATTACACGAATGATCCAGAAGTTATAAATATTCATTACAAGGTGCATAGCTCGAAGCTAGCTTTGAAAGAGTTGCAGCGGAATAAATAACATAAAGCATGGAGTCCTCATCATCTCGATGCAGCCACAGGCGAGCATGTTGGTTGAAGACTCGAAACCCTGATTCGATCCTTACTAATCGTCACTAATCGTCAAGACAACCTGCAACAGTAAAAGCGTTGCAGCCAAAAAATTGGTCAGAACCATATGAATGGATCTGGCAAGTGATACTTGTGGACTCATAAAGGAAAACTTCTAACATCTATATGCATATCTGGCTGGTGGAGTTTTGAAGGCTCTTTGCGTAAAGCAAGTTTTATCCTATAAAAACATTTGACTCAATAAGTGGTAACACTGGGAAACTCCAGCATAACCGTGACAACACTTGGTAAACTCCAGTGTGTCAGGTGACTACACACGGTAAACTCCGGTGAGTCACTTATTGTTGTTCACTAACAAGTTTTATTTAGAAGTTGGCATGATGAGATTCTTCCATTGTCTTCCTTGTCTAGCTACTCAGAATTGTCCGTAACCAGGGACACGGCTATGATCATAGTTTGACACTCTCGAGAGGTTGTGCACTTTCACCACAAGACTCAATCAACCCATTCTGTCCTTGACCCTTATGTAGTGAAAAGGAAAGGAGGAGATTGAGACGAGACCTTTTGGGAATAGTCCCTACTTAGTCAAGATAGGGGCCATCTATCAAGTGGCTGCACGGGAAGCAATCTAAACTTGGAGCAACTTCAAATCTCTTTGATCCTGAGTGGTTGTCGGCAGTGTGATCCATACTCCAAAACTGGAGAATCAACCTCTTCTAGCAATTTTATACTCCCAAAACTGGGGAAATGCTTAAACCAACCACACACCCAGGTAGTTCTTTAACTTAGTTATTTTTCAAAACATTTACCAAGGCAACATCTTTGCAAGGCTAAGCAATTCTACTAAGTTAAAGGCTACTACAACAACATGGTATAAGAGGGGTGGCTACAATACTTTGGGATTTCATAGCATAGCATAGCATAGTAGTAGTACTCCTATAATGCATACTACTCAACAAAATAGCTACTCATGCATAGACAAAATACTTAGGGAATTTATGCAGTGAGCATCACTTGCCTTGGAAACAGGTTGAGCAGGAGCAACAATTGCTAGAATTCCCGGGTCTCTCCGAATAATCTAATTAAAATAAACAAGCCACACATAAACACATAAACAATAATAACAATACAACAAAATGTGCTATGCATGAAATGCATCTAAAATCATAAATAAAATACTAACTATTGTTTTCTGGTTTTTAGAAACATGCATGAAGTCAAAATGCATTTAAAACAATTTTTACTTTAACAACAATACAAAACAAATCCCAAAAAGGGCATAAACACTAATTTAAAATTACTATTAAACAAAATAATTACAGAAAATATGGGAGTGGTCTTACTGGACAGAGGACTTCAAAACTAAACTAACCCAATTGGATTCACTCAAAAATCTATTTTTAAACTAAAGTTATGCCAAATTTACTCAAACAACACATTTGAAATTTGAATAAATTTAAACATGTCAAAACAGAAAACTAAAATGCCAGAAAGATTCTACAGGTTCTAAGGATTTCAAATATATAAAAATAGTGAATTTGGCCAAACCAATAAAAAGTTATGATAAATCTAAGTTGCAGGGGCTTTTCTGCAAAACAGACAGAAAAATACTAATAAGGAAAATACACAGAAAATCCTTGTCCACGTGGCTGCTGACTGGATCTGATTTGGCGGCTTCTGATTGGCTGGGGGTGCTGACTGGGCTGCCACGAGTGCGCTGACTGGACCGTACCGGTTCGATTTAAAAAAATAAACAGCGGCCGTCGGATCTAAATCGAACGGCCCAGATCTAAAGGGCCAAAGGCGGGCGGCGTGGCCTCGCCGGAACCCTAGCCCGCGCGGCGGCGCCAGGCCGGCACACGCATTCCGGCGTGCCTAGGGGTGAGGGGAGAGGGGGAGCTCACCACGGTGTGCAGCAGGTCGAGGCGGACACGGTGGCGCGGTGAACGGCGTCGAGGTGCTCCGGGTAGGCGGTAATCCCTCGCCGGACTTGGCTCCCACGGCGGCCGATGGTTGTCGTGGACGAATACGTCGATCTGGGGGCGCAAGAATCACCAAACGGTGTCAAAATGATGCGCACGAAACAAAGAAGGAGAGAGGGAGTAGAGGGAGGGCGCGGGGTCGCCGGTCTTCACCGGAATCGACGAAAACGGCCGACGGTGACGGCGGTGATGCGAGCTCGAGAACGAGCGGCCTGGGGCTCTCGGAGAGGGATTTTTGGGGCAAAAGGAAGAGGAGAGGGAGGGCTATAAGGTGGGCGTCGTGGGAGGGGAGGGGGTGCTGTGTAGTGGCCGAAATCAAGAGGGGAAGATGGTGCGGTTTCGGCCATGAAAGTCCACCAGCGGGAGGAGGAAGGTCGGATGACGTCAGCAATGACGTCATCATTTTTTTTTTCTGAAATCTTTTAATAGCTTCTAAAATACAAATCCAAAATTTATGAAATAAATTTGTAAAAACTTGTAATAAAAATCTTTACTAGGATAACTCATTTGGAAAATATTTTACACACTTTTTATTTACAAAATGCCACTGGCATTGAAATGGCCTTAATTTGGCATTTTACTTAAAAGAAAATATAGATAAAATTATTTCTGTTTTTAGGCAAAATAAATAATTACAAATTTTTAAACCAAGTTTATATTTAAGTCTTTTCAAACAATTTGAGAAAATACTTTTTATAACACTTCTTGCAAATAGAACACTTAGGCACTATACTTGGCCATCAAATAAAATCATAAAAGTCAAAATATTTAAGGGAGCATAATAGGCCCCTTTTTATCATTTTCTCAAATAGAGTTTAAAGTGGAAATAGAATTCCAACTTTGAAATTTCAAAAGCAACAAGCTAAGAAAAATATGAATGCATGCATGATTTTGGATTTCCAAAACAAAATATAATAATTTTCAAAAAAGTTTTTGATTTTTCTGATTTTTCAAAAATTTGAAAATCTTGGGATGTTACATCTTGTGATGAATTACTTGCTTTGCCTTGGTGTCATAACAATGAAGCTTCTACTTCCTCTAGTGCATTTGTTGCCACTAACCATGTAGAGGAAATAAAAGACCTCAAGGCCCAAGTCGCTTATTTGAAGAAAGGCTTGGAAAAGCGTCATGAAGGGAAGAGTGCACTTGACAACATATTGAGTGTGCAACAATCCCCTAATGACAAGAATGGACTTGGATTCAACTCCAACATCAAGAACAAGTCCAAGGTTGAGAAGAAGAAGAAGGGCCAAGTTCAAATCAAGAATCCGGCCAAGATCATTTGCTTCAAGTGCAAGCTAGAAGGGCACCATGTTAGGGATTGCCCAATGAAGAAGAAGCCTCTTAGTGAGAAGCAACTAGGGAAGCGGCCTCTTGTTCAATCTCATGCTCCACCACGAGTTGAACAAAGGCCACCTCCTAAGAAGACTCAAGTCAATGCTCCTCAAGTTGAGGAGCCTATTAAGAAGAAAGAGAAGATTCGATGTTGCTACCTTTGCCGTGGCAAGGGTCACTTTGCTTCTTCATGCACTAACGGTACCTCATCCAACCCTATCATTATTAATGATGCATATTCTCTTTGGAAGGATAGAATTGGCAATGTGTTTGCCAAATATGTGGGGACTCAAAGTGGTGTCAAGAAAAGAACCATTTGGGTTCCCAAACCTATTGTGACTAACCTCTTAGGACCCAACTCAGTTGGGGACCAACAAGCTCAAACTTGATCAATAGGTGTTATTGGAGGACATTGGAGACTTGGATACTTTTGAAGAATTAAGGTATCTTCATGGTTATATTTCCTCAAGCCAAGTCAATTGGAATATATTTCTCTATCTCATATCCAATGCTTCCTCCTTGCGGTAACTTGTATTTAATTCATATATACATTGAAAGTTGCTTGCTCCCTTGCATGTGTTAGTTTTGTTCCTAGCATGTGCTTGTATGTGATATGCTACTTTCTTACTTGTCTTGATTATTCAAGGTTAGATATGTTAGTTGTGTATCATGTATGTGTAACTTGTGTGTTGAGCTTTATTGGATCTTGTGTGGATTTCATTTAGCTCTTTTGAGATATTAATGGACTATCCCATTTTGGGGGAGTGATATGCTTTGTGCACTTCACAAACCTAAAAATGTGTGTACATGAGGCACACCACCTAGTATTGATATTTCAATATTATCTAGCTACTATGTGGTATGTCATATTCATGAGAAATTCAAATTCTACAATGTCCATTAATTTCTCTAGTTGGTTTTATTTGCCTCTTGCTTAGATAAAATGAATTATCACATTATGGGGGAGTAATAAGCTATGTGCATATTACAATCTCATAAAAATGTGAACATTTGAGGTTTGCCACTTAGAGTTGATATTGCAAATTATCTTATTCCTATGTGGCATGCTTGCTTGAACAAGTTTCAATTTTCCTTTTGGTTATCTTTTGGCTCTTGTTTGCGTGAGTTTGCTTGGTGTGGTTTTTCTCTAATATGCATTTCCATATATTATTTGATAAACCATTTGTTTCATTTTATTCTAACCATGGCTTTGCCGGTTGGTTCGAATAGTTGAAACTACCAACAAACCTTTTTCAAAATATGGTGTTTTATTTCTTATCCCTTGCCCTATGTTTTATCGTGTGAGGATGAACTTGTATATCTCTACTCACCGGGAAAATATTTCCTTATACTCATTGTCCTTGGACAATTGATATTCACATTTGTGATAGAATATGTTTTTTTCATCCTCATATTGGCTCTTGCGTTGAATTGACTTATTTATTGCCTTCATTGCCTTTTGCACGGATCCTAATTTTCAATTGGTAGTGTTTAGTGTTGTAAATAAAATAGGGAGAGTAATGATCCCTTGTGCATGCATTTTGTATTCAAAATACAAATATCAAAGATAATGCATGAATCTTGGGGGAGCATTCCTTTTTATTTAGAACACTATCCTATCTATCAATATTTGATCCTTCAATTGGCATTTGATTCTTTATCTTATGTTTTGGTACCTTCAATTGGTATTAATTGGAATTTAATATCTCCTCCATAGATATTTGTTTCAATTGATATTTATTGCGTGAGTTTTGATACCTTGTTGCTTTATTTTACTTTACTTGATTTCGGTCAAGTATTATCCTCTTCTTGGTATCTCTTCTCCTAGTTGGTATCTTATTTTCAATTGGTGTCTTTTCAATCATGTGTTGTTTTGATTCGATTCCTATTGATATCACACTTCATGTGTTGATGTGTTTTGGAATCAATCATATGTTGATTTGATTTTTCCTCAATCATGCGTTGGTTTGGATTTTGATATAATTTGTACAACCTTTTTGTGTCACACTTTGTTGTGCTCTCTTCTTGGTTTACTCGGTGTTTTCGTCCAAATTGTATCTCGTTTTGTTCTTGAAAGACTTTGCATGTGTGTTCTCTAATATATATATTATATGGCATGTTTGTCTTTCTAGTTCCAATATATAGGGGATACTCCACCGAATCCTAAATCGGCTAAGATGTGTATGAAATTCAATTTCATATCTATATGCACATATTTATGTGGAGTATGTCCTATATATTGTTGTTGATCTAACTACTATGGAACCCAATGAGTTTGGGAACCATTTTGTACTTGAATTGTGTTTTAGGTACAATGGAGATGCATTGGATGCTTGCCTCATTCACAAGGAAGGTGTTCTCACCGTGTGATTATCAAAGTCAAGCTTTGATGATAAACAAATTTTCATCTTCTTCATCGTCAATGTATCTCGGTAACAAGTATCTATCCCATGCATACTTTTCTAGTCTCAACCTTGTGTAGGTTGCCTCTTGGCATGAAAGCTCTTATGTACAATTGTTGTGGTTTTGGCTTTTTCCTTCACTTGGTATATCTTTGTGATATTTGTGATGAAAGTGCAAAAACCTTGTCTTCAATTGGTATTATTTCTTTGTGATACTTGTTGCCTATCTCAAAGCATCTTCACTATCTCTTGTTCCCTTAGTGATATGTGTGATGTCTTTGATATTTTTGAAGTTCATTTATATACAATGAGATAAATTTGAGCTATGTGCTATGCCCTTAAGCAATAATCTCTTTTGTATATTCATGACTTCCCTTTGGATACCGTGGTCTCCTCCTCTTCGACCATTTCATATGTGCAAGTTTCTTTGTGGATGTATATCATTAATGATTTGTCTACTTAGAAACCTATACATATGAGAGAGGTCACCTTTTAGTTGGTATCCTAATTCTTGTGAGCTACCTTGATTTTTATCTATAATTCTTTGGTGGCTCCAAATTTGTCTCATGAGTGCTTGTCTTATTTTTATTGGTATATTTGCACACTCATGTATTTGTTGAGGATCTTCTACTTCATGCTTACTATGGTGAGAATGTTGATTTTTTTTGGCTAAATGATCTCACTAGCTTTTGACATTTTCAATTGGTTTTAGTTTCCAATTGGTATCCCCAAGCTTGTGAACATATTCCTTTAAAAGATCTTCCTTTTATCTCGGCTGGGCCTATCTTATGTTGAATCTTTGAAAATTGTTATCTCCTTATGGCTCAACCATATCTTTGGTGCAAGTGCTATGATTTGCTTTTGCTTTATGCACACTTGCACTTGTTGCGTGTTCTAGATGATTTTGGGGAGCGAGGATGCCATATTTGTGCACTCCTCAATAGTGCATAAATATTGGAGAGCTTCTCCATTTTTATTTAGAACTCTCGCTTTGGATCTTTCCGATGGCTTTTCTCCTTTGTGGAGATGTTTAGAATGATTTCATCTTATTTGCAATCTTTGGATCCTCAATATAACTTGATTCCCTATAATTATTAGTCAATGAATATGTGCATTTGATTTCACTCATATCTTGAGAAATGCACACTTTATGTAGGAACTCATATTATATTGGCCTTCTAAAATTTTCTTCCCATTTCGGCAATCGATGCCAATGGGGGAGAAGTTTAGAGGGTTTAAGGGAATTTGGGTTTTATGCTTTTGTTGCATTTTCCTTTTATGCGTTTGCATCCTTGCTTGTTTGTCTTGCAAGTATGCTTTATTCATTATATAAACCCTCTTAAAAGGGATTATCATCAATTACCAAAATGGGGGAGATTGAAAGTGCATGGTTGCCCCCATGTGTGGTTTTGGTAATTAATGACAATCTCTATGGACTAATGTTTGTATTGAGCTACTTGTACGTGTGTCCATTGCGTTGCTTGATCTTCATTTGTTGGAGTCAAGGCAAAGGGAAGAAAAGTATGTGTTGATCAAGGCTAAGTGCATGTTGATCAATACTCAAGTCCAAGTGAAGATATGCCGAAGAGTGCTTCTCCCATCTTGGTGTACGGGGGAGCGTCATGTAATTCTTCACCAAGCGAAGCGTAATCAAGAAAGGTGGTTCGTCTTGAGGAGATGAAGATCGTCTTCATCGACCTCAAGTGGATTAATGCGTAAGGGAAAGGCTAAGTGAGTGGTGATCAACACTCAAGTCCAAGTGAAGATATGCCGAAGAGTGCTTCTCCCATCTTGGTGTATGAGGGAGCGTCACGTGATTCTTCACCAAGCGAAGCGCAATCAAGAAAGGTGATTCGTCTTGAGGAGATGAAGATCGTCTTCATCGACCTCAAGTGGATTAATGCGCAAGGCAAAGGTATGATCTTGATAGGGTTTCTATTTTACCGGTCTTATGTTGTTAGTGGAGAGACCGGGTTATAGGATAGATAGCCGTACTATCAAGAGGGGCTCTCGACCGAATATCGTGATCGTATCGTCGTAGAGAGCACAAACCTTTGCATCCATGCAATCATCTTTATTGGTTATTATTTGTCTCTTATCGTGGTGTGGTCTTGGTGCTTGTCGTGCTCGTCATGACAAGGCCAAGTTCATCGAAAACGGTTTTTATATGCGTCCCCTATTGCGTTTTCGGTATTGGAGATTTTGCCGGTTCATCCGTGCGGAAGATTTCTCCTTTCCATTTCTTTGCAAAATATCCATTGCTTTTGCCATTTCCAAGGGTAGCATTTGTCGTCCTCTTTCCAACAAAATTGGTTTTACTTCATTCGGACTTCAATTGCAAAAGATACGGCTTTTTCGGTTTGCGAAAAGGAGCTTTTACCTTTCCCCATTTGTTTTTATAATATTTTGTTGGACTATGATGTTTCTCTGCATATTCTTGTTGTGCTCGTTGTGACGATTCCAACGAGTCCAAGATTATCAAAAACGGATTTCGTGGGAGAAAGTTATTGCATTTATTCCATCGGAAAGTTTTTAGACAGAAAATTGAAAAAGAAAAAAAGGGTGCAGTAAAGCCCGCCTGGCCGGGCCCGAGGCCGGCCTCAGGCCGGGAGGCTCAGGTGGGCCGCCGGCCTCGCTACTCTGCCTAAGCCGGCCCAGGCCGAGGGCAGGTCGGCCGGCTCGGGTGCCCTCCCGGCCCAGCTTGCTGCCAGGCCGGCCCAAGGTTAGATCCAGGCCGGCTCCTCTGCTGGGTCCGTTCCTTCGATCGCTGCCTGGTTCGTTGCTTCGGTAGCTTTTTTTTCCGGGAAAGATTCCCCGCCGGCCTGGCCGGGTGCAGGCCGGCCCCAGGCCGGGGGCTCGGGTTGCACGCTTTTTGGCCCCAACGGCCACATTTTTGTGGCCCCTATAAAAAGGGCTTCTTCCGCAATTTTTTCCCAAGTCTTTTTTTTTCTCTCTCTCCTCCATTGCTAAACTTTTTGAGAGCTCGATTCCTCCACTTCCCTCCGATGATTCTTGCCCAAATATAGGGAAACAAGAGAGGAGATCTAGATCCACTACGCCACCAAACAAAATCTCCTCTAAGTGAGGGAAGCTCGTTGGATCTAGATTTTGGAGTTCTTGGTGTTTCTCCTTTGTTCTTCCTCCTAAATCCCTCCATAGCATTAGTTGCTTTGGTTCGATTTTGGGGAGAAGGATTTGACCACTTGGTGTGTTCTTGCCTTTTGCATTAGTTGCATCGGGTTGTGCTCCCCATGGTGATTCGTGGGATTGAAGGTTGAGAGCTTGTTACTCTTGGGTCATTGGATCCTAGACGGTGTTGTGGTGATTCTTGGGAGCTTCCAATTCGGTTGTGGATGCGTGCCCCAAGCTTAGTGGTGTAAAGGCTCCGGACTCCGCCTAGAAGGACTCCGATAGTGGAAGGTGAACCAAACTCTTGGGTGCGGTTCATCGGAGAATAGTTTGAGGCCTTTGTGGCATCTTGAGTAAGCCTCTTGACCTCTTGTGGCGAGCTCACACCCCTCCAACGAGACATACTCCCTTAACAAGGAGGAACTCGGGAATACATCCTCGTCTCCGCATGTCTCGGTTATTTCTATACCCGAGCTTTTACTTATGCAATTTACATTGTGATAGCCTTCATGCTTGAAGTTCTATGTCTAACTATCACCTTGTTGCTTGCCTTGCTTAGCATAAGTTGTTGGTGCACATAGGTGAGCCTAGTAATTAGGTTGTTGGCTTGTTAATTTAAATACATAGTTTTATTCCGTAATTATCAAGCTCTAAAATTGAAAAAGTTTTAATCGCCTATTCACCCCCTCACCCTCTAGGCGACATCTCGGCATAGTTTGTTCTTTCACCGTGGATGTACTCCTCCAGCATGCCATCCTCCACGGAAGCAGGCCGAGCAAGAGCTTCTCCAGGCGTTGGTTGCCGCCCGAGAGCAACCAAGCCATGCATCAAGGAAGGAAAGACGGCATGTTGCTATTCGCCACATGGGAACACTCAGCTAACCCTAACCCTAGACCTACTGCGAAGGTGAGGAGACCTAAGCCTACTATGTACAGAGGAGCCTGGCCGCCATCTCCAGCTCCACTCCGACCAGTAGCGCCGACGGAGGAGGAGGAGCGGCGCCGGCGACGCACAAGGGACTCTGAAGAGGATAGAGGAGAGAGAACGGGAGGGGGGGGATGTTAGTCTCGGCTAGCCACTAGTGGTATTTTGGCTAGGTAAAGCTAAATTAGATTTTATTTTGGCAACTTGGTTCTCACTAGTGGTTATTTTGGCATGTTTGGTTTTGAATGGTGGTAGTTTCGCTATCACTCATCATCAAGCTCCAAAACAAACTGGGTCAAAAGGTCAGTTGGGATGATTCTCAAAGTCCAAAGAAAATGGGGGCAAAAAAAATAAAATTCCCGTATATATACACACCTAGCAGGAGAGGGAGACTCAGTTACGATTCTTCCCCAATCCTTATTCACTATCTTAAATCTTCTGGCGAAGCCACATGTAGACTAGGATCTATCGAGCCAAGGTATCGAAGAAGAGTGATGGAGGTTGCCGCGGTAGCTGGCCCGATAGTGAAGCTCCTGCCGAAGCTCTTATCGGTGGTAAATGAGAAAAGGAAGCAGCTGGACAGCCTGGAGGTGGACGCTGGATTCATCCGACGCGACCTTCAGTCGATCCAAGACATCATTGGCCGCTCGAGTGGTGGATCCATCTCCGATCTCTGGATCCGAGATCTCAGACGCTTGGCAGACGACATTGAAGACTGCATAGACAACTTCAAGGTCGGGAAGACGACCAGAATCAGTTTCGTGGCGAAGATCGGGAAGCTGAAGAAGAGGTCAAAGGATACGCTGGGGCAATTACAGAATAGCATCAACATCGTCGGCGCCGCCGCACCTATGGCTGCAGCTGAACCACCCGCTGGGGGCACCGAGGATCCGGAGGAGGAACTTCTTGCGCTGCTTGTGGGGGACCAATCGAAGGAGGTGGAGGGGAAGCTCAGGGTGATCTCCGTCGCCGGCTTCGGCGGCCATGGTACGACTCGCCTTGCCCACAAGGTTTACAGCGACAAGGATGTGCGCAGCCAGTTCCCTCTGCACGCTTGGGTTCGTGCGGAGCCGGGCATGGGTGCGCACAAGCTTCTTGAGGATATACACGACCAACTGCTGCTAATTCTTACCAAGAAGCAAGCTGAACATGGTGCGAGGGCCTCCAGCTCCAGAAGCATTCCACGAGTCAACGGAGACGCTGAACAAGGTGCGAGTGCCTCCCACCACCGGCTCGCCGGACTTCTCAAGACCGGAAGGTGATTAGAAAATCAGTAGTACTACTAACTCCCTTCAGTTTCTTTTACTCAACATTGGCTGAATTTTCTTTTCTCGGTTGATTTATTCATTATATTCTTGTAGGTACTTGATTGTAGTTGATGGCGTGAACACACATGAATTGTACGATGTACTATCTGCCTTCTCTTGGGCTGATGGAGTGGATGGCAGAATTATCATGACGACGGCCATTCAGCTACCAGCAGCAACATGCTGCAGATGTGGCAACGGTTCACCACTGGCTATGGATTGCACAAGCCAGGTTTACATTGGAGAGCTGACAGAGAGTGGATTTGTGGAGGCCTGTCTCCATCTTCGTGATGACACACTAGCAAGAATGCAGCGCAGCAACAACGAAATCCTATCCAGCCCCGTTGTCCAGGACTTATTGCTGTATTTTTGCATGTTTCCACGCGACCATCCTGTCAGGAGGAATCCCCTGATAAGGCGATGGCTGGCTGAAGGACTTGTGTTTCCTCAACCAGAAACAGAGAGTTTCTCTCAGGATGTGTTGGCCAAGAATTTGGAGATTCTCATCAGCCGCAATATCATTCAGCCCATTCAAGTGAGGAACTATGGAAAGGTGAAGAATGCCAAGCTTCTGGGATGATGCTCAACTCCATTTCCTGCAAATCCAAGTCACAGAATTTTATCACCATGTTGTGTGGTAGTCAGACGACAGAGACGAAACCGTCAGGCAAGGAGATCCGCCGGCTTTCTCTCCATCTTAACAGTGTGGCAAATGGGCCAATATATTTACCAAAGGATTTATCTCGTCTCCATAGTCTTGCGGTATTCCCTGATGATGCAAAGGTCACCAGGCATCAAGCTATTTTGAATTATGCCAAGTATAAGTTACTGCGAGTTTTGGATCTGAAAGAATGTGCAGATGTGAAAGCAGAACATGTCGGCAAATTGTGTGACCTGTTGCTGCTTAATATCTGAGCCTTGGAGACAGTATTGACAAGGTTCCGAAGAAAATAGAGAAGCTAAAATGGTTGGAGACTCTCGACATGAGGAGAACCCAGGTAGTGACGTTGCCTATTGAAGTCCTCCAGCTCCCCCATTTGAAACACCTACTTGGAAAGTTTCAGCTACTTGAAGGTGATCGCACACAGAAGAAGCTACAGGAGCTCTTGTCAAAAGATAGTGAACTGCAGAAGCTTTCTGGATTTGTCACCAGCAAAAGCGAAGTGTTTGCACAGCTGATGAGTCGCATGGGGAATTTGAGGAAGGTGAAAATATGGTGTGATTCCACTGCAGATGTGATGGAACTAGCTGACCTTTTAGAAGCCATCAAGAAGTTCATCCGTGAAGGCCTGGATATGACAAGAGTTGATCGTTCCTTATCTATCGACATCCAAGGATGCCCAGCAGAATGCTCTGAACTATTCATGGATTCTCTGCAAGCTACAGGCCGTCTGACCTCGCTCAAATTGCGGGGCAACCTGACGCGACTCCCTCTGTTCCAAGCAAAGCTGAACTACATCGAGGAGCTGTGCCTCTCGAGGACTAATCTGAGCGGGGACACGATCCTAAGTAGCCTGTCTGCACTGAGAATGACACTGAAATATCTGAAGCTGGTCGAGGATAAAATTGAGCACTTGGTCATAGAACCAGAGCATTTCCGAAGCCTCAAGGGGATATGCCTCGTGGGCGAGCAAAGTCTGAAGAACATAACAATCCAAGCTAGAGCGATGCCCTACCTTGTGTCACTTCATATAATCTGTGAAGCTCTAGGTGATCTTCCAGGCATCGAAATCACACGCATGGCAGGGTTGAAGGAAGTCGCACTCCATTCTGGAGTCCAAGATTCAATAAAAGATGTATGGCAAGCAGCTGCAATGAACCATCCTAATAGGCCCCACGTTTTGTTTATCCATCCTGCCGAGTCCTGGCACAGAGACCCTCCGCTGCTGCGCGGAACAAAAGGGAAAACTGCCAGTGGTACTAAACCAATTGCGACAAGAATTGCCTCCTCCATCAAGGGGGGCATATTTTCTTTTACACAGCGGGCATCTTATCTCACTGGAGCAGCACCGATCACGGTCAGGTATGTATCCATTTACTCCTGCATATTCGTCTTCACTCGTACTCCCAGTTTATGTGACGTTGGTGCATCTTTGATTGTCTGCAGTGCAAAGCTTTGAAATCATTCACTGGTCCGCGGAAGAATTATGCTTTCACCTGGATGCACTGTCCAACTTAATGCCGTTCTATCCTGTCGCATGCAGACTTCTTTTACGGCATCATTACAAACTTACACCAAGCACATTGATGCCAAAATTGCTAGACATGCATGAGAAATGTTGATGTTGCAGCAGAAAAAAAAATCAGAATTGTAATTGTTAGATATACATGAGAATTGATGCCTATTTTTTGTATGTTATTTTTTCCAGCTTCCCGTGTCTGCTAGACTGCTATTGTTGTACCCTGCTATTCATGGTCTTTAGTTCCAGAGGCTTCAATAGATCAGACAACTTATTTTTCATGGATTTTTTATTAATACATGTATGGTGACTGTCAAAATATCAGAAAACGAATTTTTCTTGGATTTTGTATATTAATACATGTATAGTTGGGGTCAGTGGATGTTTTGTTAAGAAAATTCGCACTATTTTCAAGAATGTAATAAGTCAGTGGTAAAATGTAAAAGCAAGCTCATCGCCGAGAAAGGAAGAACCAAGATTGAGAACGGATCGCCTCAAACAAGGACAGGTTGCTCTCACTAGGCTGGCACCAGAATCATACCGACCATGTGTCAAACGTCAGCAAAATGCACGGCAGCAGCCAGCAGGCAACGCCACTGAAATATGGATTTCATCCAGTGATCATGACCACACAGGCACGACAATGAGCTTGATTTTGATGCCATTAGTTTAATGACGAACAAATCCACCCAGCTAACTTCAGTTGAGCAGATCATGATAAGGTGGGAATAGAAGCCTGATTGACAAAAGCCTGATGACTTCCAGGAATATACACAGGACATTTACAGACTACCAACCTAGCTACTAGCTAACATGCTCAAACTACGACGAGTGAAGCACCGACGGCTTTGGCTTGACCGGACTCCTTCTGGAGGTCATTTGAGCTTTTCCGGCGAGGTTTGTCGCTGTTCCTGCCTACACTCACGCTGGTCATCTTTTTGTTGCCTGAGCCCTTTGACACCTGATGCCTTTCTGCTGCCGGTCTTCTGGTTGCCTCACTGGAGTTTTGAATCCCTTCGAGAATGGAGACAACAGCTTCCATGGAGGGCCTCATCTTCGCTTTGAAGTTCAGGCACTTGACAGCGAGGGCGGCGATCGTCTGCGCCCCACTGAGGGAGTATTGGCCTTCTAGCCTGGTATCCAAGACACGGAATATCTTGCGCTTGTGTGTGAGATATGGCCGGGCCCATTCAACAAGGTTGTGCTCCCCCTGGGGCCGGTTCTTGTCAATGGCGCGACGACCTGACAGCATCTCCAGAAGCACTACACCAAAGCTGTAGATGTCGCTCTTTTGGCCTGAAAATGTTGAATGGATGTTTATCACATGCTGAATATGAGCTGTTGTGTAAATGTTATTAAGTAGTCCAAGTTATTTGCCTAGAGGGCAGCATTGCAATGTTTTCACAGCAAATAAAATTCAAGGAATTCAAAATATAAGATGTCATAAAATTAGTAACTTGTCAAATGGTAGTGTATGCTTTTTGACCAAAAGCCAGCACTGCAACATTTGCGCGGGAAATTAAATTAAGAGTAATTTAAAACATAACAATTAACATCATTTCATGGAATAACTTACGGTTGAAGGCGATTAAAATAGTCATGAAACATTTCCTTACATAATTTTGTATTCATGCCACTGTACATAGGTCATAAAGAATAAAACTATAAATTTCATGGAATGTCACTGGAGCATTAGATAATCCAATGTCAGATCCTGAAACATAATGCATTTTCATTGCATATGTAGCAACTTTAACCAAGCAAAAGTTGTTCCAGAAATGGGATGTGGAGAGCAAGAGATGTTCCAGAAATGGGATGTGGAAAGCAAGAGATGCCAGAACATGAAAATATAACTTACATGTTTTTAATGAGCTTATTATAGCTTAGGCTGACTGCTACTATATTAATTAATGCACCAACATTCATCAGTTGAATCACATGACGATGATGTTTACCCAAGACAAGCAAATGTGCAGAATACTGAATCAATAGAACCCAAAATTGGAAGTTAAAGGTTACCTGTTGACAGATATTCTGGAGCTGCATAACCATATGTTCCCATTACCCTTGTGGACACATGACTCTTCTCACCAACAGGACCATCCTTTGCCAATCCAAAATCAGAGAGCTTTGCAGTATAGTCCTGGGCAGCAAAACATGCATTCCTTTCAGTGAAGATCACACGGTCATAGATGTTAACTATGGTGCATTGACAATTAATTCACTTCACTTACTGTGTCAAGAAGAATGTTGGATGTCTTAAAATCCCTATAAATAACTTTAGCCTCTGCACTATGGAGGTAGGCTAGTCCTTTTGCAGCTCCAAGTGCAACCTTCATTCTTAGGTTCCATGGAAGAGGTTGGAAGTACGAGCCTCCTACATAAAGGATTCATATAGCAAGTTACAACTAAAACAAACTAGTCTTCAACTATGTTGTATACTTGTATGCAATACAAATACATACACCTATGACACTAGTAGAGCACCAAGATCTAGTTCAACTTACTCCTGAAAAGATGATTTTCCAAGCTCCCACGTGGCATGCACTCGTACACTAGCAGCCGGTACTCATCCTCTAGGCAGTACCCAATTAGCTTGACAAGGTTGGGATGGCAAAATTGACCAAGGTAATTAACTTCCGCCTATAAATGGACACACAACAAAGTCAGAAAAATATCCAAGTGTTTGATTAACACAGCTGAAGCTGTAAATAGTGAATTCAACAACATCACATAAAGATAGGATACACAAAAATGAATCAAACATGACATCAAGGACAACCGCAAATGAAAGGAATGTCAGTTATGCTCACCAACCACTCTCGGTGCCCTTGCAAACCCTCCTGGTTGAGTCTTTTGACAGCAACAGGTATTCCGGTGCCAGGTTTGCAAGCTGACAGTGTATGCTCATCAATCCATCCTTTATAGACAGATCCAAACCCTCCTTCGCCAAGCACACTGTCAGGATGGAAGTTCCTTGTAGCTAACCTGAGATCATTATAACTGAAGACCTTAACATTGGCTGACTGCAAGATCTCGCATTCAGTCTTTGCATTTGGAGGCATGGAAGCAGAAGAGGCTCGACTGCTGCAGGCACTAAGCCTACTTCCATCTTTGCCACTACTCCTTGAGAACATTCCTGTACATTAGGTCTATAGTAAAATTTCTATTGAATGAAACTTACATAAAAACTGAAAAATCAAGGCGTTTATCTTAAATGGAAGTATCATCTGATGAATTTTTTTTTTTGCATTAATCTGTCCCAGGTACATAGTCTGATAATTGATAGTCAGGTATAACAAGTTCTGAATGCTTCATCAACTTTTTTGAAGGAAATTTTGCACGTCAATTAATAAAGCATTCATCAGTTGGCCTATCTGGAAACTGATATGAGCCCTGAGAGTGGCAAAGTTAGTCATTGCCATTTGTGCTACACAATTCTAGCGATAACAAATTCACAGCATAGGAAGCAACATAGCACAAATCTTGCTACCTACGAGTAGTGATATGATCCGGACCAAAAAGACAAAATATTTATTTGCATCAAGCGGGTTTCCCCCACAAGCGGCCAGCCTTGGGGCCACCGTGAGCCAGTGACCGTCAACGACGCTGTCAAAGGTGCCGAGGGTAGGAGATGACTCGACACGGCAAGGATCCTCAAGAATATTATTAGCCTAGACAATAGCAGCTAAGTGCTCACCGGCTCTGCACGGCGCAAGGTGGTGCCACCAGGGGAGGCCATCGCTGCCATCAGAGGCAGCTTTCAAGGTAGACCTAGCCCTGGCCCACACAGAGAGAGGCCTCCAGCCATATCGCCGGTCGGGGGTGGTCTCCACGGCGACACGAGCGAGGACTCCAGTAATGTAGAATTCCTGATTACGGAAACTGTTTAGTGTCACACGAATAAAACAAGTTGAAGAATCAATCAATCAAAGGGATCAACAATTCGTACCTGTTATCAGGTTCTCTGTTCCCATCTTCCCCTATCTCACCTAGCTCTTCTACAATCTCACCTGCATTCTCTTGTGTCGCCATAATTCTATCTTCATCAGCATAAAACTTCCAGTTCACCAGTTGACAATTGATTTTCGGATTTTTTGGATCATTGCTAACAGAAGTCCACAAGGCAGACCCTGTACCACAAGACCCTGCACCTCGAATTTCTGCGGAGATCTCTTTAAGCCCTGACAAGTGCTCAATGCAGATAGGTGCAGCAGCATGCTGCTGCAGTCTTGGGCAATGAAGACTAGCTTGAGCTTCTGAAGATTAGGCATTGCATCCGCCTCAAATCTCAGCAAAGGTTCACTGCACCTCAACTTGAAGTACTTCAGAGCTGAAAATCCTGTCTTACCAAAGACAATCCTCTCTGCAGGTGCAGCCTGGATATATAGCGAGAGAGCAGCGAGGGCAGGCAATCCTTTCAAGATATCAACATCACTGTTCAAGAACTCTTTAACTGCCATGTTTAGACTGCAGAGTTTACCAAGTGTTTTGAACCACTTTGGGAGGCTGGGAAAGATGCAAATCCGTGGCAATAACTCAAGTTTCTCAAGATGGGCCGAAGCAGGGGACACACTGCTCAAGACATCACACGAAACACTCATGCTTGAAGTATTTACGTGAGATGAGCTTGCAGATGTCAGAACTACAGATTTGAGGTTGGTGAGTTTCTCGAGTATTGAGCCCAGGCATTTCATGTTGTCCTCCAGATTATCAGCCGGCTGTACTGTAGTACAAGTGAGATGAAGATCGTGGAGATTAACCAGCCCACCAAGGTCCCTCACATTAGACTGGATTGGAAGGCGGAGGTGTCGTAGTTTCTCCAAATGACCAATATCTAATGGACCAGCAGATAGTCTTCCATCTACTTGCAGTGTTTCCAAGTATCGTAACCCTTGAATCTTGTCTGGTAAATTGACAGTGATATTACATTCAACCTTGACATATCTCAGTCGAAATAGTTCACCAATTCTAGTGAGGTCAAAGTTCGTCCTGTCTTGATCAGCCCAAATATGAAGAATCAGAACTTGAAGAAGGCCGCAATATGGAATGAAAGGTACACATCTGGAGAATCCACAAAACAAAAGTGATCGAACTTGGGACATTCTGATGCTTTCCGGTATCTTTGCACCTTTTGCACCTCCGAATTGGACGGATAATCGACGAGCCTTGTCAGGAAGCCCTAGAGTTGATTCAAGATAGTTCACGGAAATGATGAAATTATCTTCCATGGATTTGTACCTGATAAGATCCAGTACAATGTGGTTAACTGTGCATGACAACACCTCGCCGTGATAGTTGGTGTCTACAGGTTGGATCATACCTCTTCTGACAAGCTCGTCAAAGTAACCATGCTCAATGTCACGGACATAAAAACTTTCAGCAGCCCATTGCTTGACCAAATCATCCTTCCAGATCGTGCAGCCCTCTGGATACATACTAACGTAGAGCAAGCATGTCTTCAAATGAAGTGGAAGCTCGTTGTAAATAAGGATAAGAACATCTTTCATCCCTTGGGAAGTAGGACTTGTCCTCAAGGTGGAGGGTAGAGAATTTTCTACCTTCTCCCATTGATGAATTGCAGGATTTGGTTTGCTTGGTAGCAACAGGTTTGCTATATTTAGAGTTAATAAAGGTAAACCGCCACATTTCCTTATAATCCCATCAGCAACTACTTCAAATTCCTTAGGGCAACCACCTTCACCTTCAGGGGCGAAAACGGTATTGAAGAATAATTTTCTAGAATCATCATCAGTAAGAGGTTGCATCTTAAATATGTACTCTGACTCATAACCAGAAGATGCCAATGCTACATCCTCAATTTGTGTAGTCATCAGTATTCGGCTGCAACAATCACCATATGGAAAAGCACGGCTAATAATATCCCACACTGATGCCGTCCATAAATCATCAACTACAATGAAGTACCTGCAAAGACATATTTGTTCATTTTGAATATATATGGTCTTAAATTCCAGTGTCGGGCTTAAATTACTGGAAGATGAGTCTTGCTTCTTATGCATTTCCAGCAATTTAAGCCAGGCCTAAACATACTAGTTTGTTTTCGCAACATTAAGGAAATACCTTTTCCCTTGAAGATGTTTGATGATACGGTCAATAAGGTCCTGCGAATCAGAGAAGGTGTGACCCCCCGGTGCCTTAATTTGTGAGAGGATGCTGGTCAGAAGGATCCTCATATCGGGATTTCTGGACACCCGTACAAAAGCCAGGCACTGGAATTCCCCTCTGTACCGACGATATATTGTTCTTGCAATCGTCGTTTTTCCAACACCTGTACATCCAAAGATAGGTACCACCTTGAGTTGTTTCTGGTTGTCGTCGCCGAAAGCAAGCAAGTTAACAAGCTTCTTCATGGGTTCCTCGATACCAATTATGCTACGGCCCACGGCGTCCACTTGGACGTTGGAGATGGGCGCAGTCGGCAGGTCGAGGGACAGTTCAGGCTTATGGGGGCTGATACCAGCTTGCCCGCGGTCAGATTTGATGGCTGCCTCCGGAGCAAGCTGAAAACTTTGGCATCTTTCTCTGGCATCATCCACACGAGCCATTAAATGTGAAAAGTCTTCTGCAATTTGGGGCAATCGGTGGTTTCGCCCACTGATAATTCCAAAGAAGGTACTACGAGGAGTGCTTCTGCCGACGCGGCTGCCACCGGATTGGATAGCCTCGTCCAAGAAGTCCTCCGTGTCGTATCCAAGTTCCCGAACCTCCTTGATCCACCATTTGGGTGTCAAGCCAGGGTACAGATCTGCCTCCGGCATATCCTTGAGGTAGGCGTACAAACCCTCTAGACCTTCTTTGAGAAGCCGGATCCCATTCCCAGTAAGCCCCTCTGGCAGACGGTGTTCGGAAGCCTCGAATGAATGGAGTCGCCGGAGGAGGCGACCCATGGGGCCCAGCAAGGCGGTGATGGGTTCCTCCATGTTTGCCTCGCGCGAAGCGGAATCAGGATTGACCTCCATCTTCGCCTGAAGACAGCAGCTAGCGATCCATCCCCACCTCTGAAGTCTGCACAAGATAATCTGACATTTAAAAAAAATGCACAAAATAATATGCGTAATCAATTGGTACCATGGATGAGAAGATCGAAAAGCACGAAAAACAAACATGCGAACGCGGGAGGGGAACACTACCAAGAAAAATCTCAATTCTCACGAGCACGAACTTCTCCAGTTTTTTTTTTTTTTCGAGCATGAACTTCTCCGGTAGGTGGCGTGGGGGGGCAGCACAACTGAGCAACGCTCTCCCCAACAACAGGCCAACAACAAGTCAACAAAGTATCTAGCACTTTGTTACTCCCTCACTTTTATTATATTTATTTCTCTGATACCCCAAGTACTCCCGCCTGTAACACAACCCAACATTGCGAACAAGACAAGGAAGGTAACTAGATCTCGCCAACACGACACATCCATACCTAGATCGCCGCCTAACCCCCGAAAGGACCCCGTATCCCTCGCCCTGGCTCGGAAGGCGTTGTACCGTTGGGGTCGAAGAGAATTCACTGAGAACCAGAACACCACCACATAGGGATGTAAATGGTACGGATAATTTCCGCTCCAAATCCGCATCCGCATCCGTTTTTAAGGATATGGTATGAGATTTTAGAAATCCGGTGGATACGGATGCGGATGTGGATATTGGACAAGCGGATATCCGACGAAAATGGTAGAGGATATGGTATTGATAATATCCGAAGGATATGGATTGTCCGACTTTTTTTTGCGGATTATCCGATGTCCTCAAACAGGATTATCTGATAAAATTAATCTATTGTGTCATGCTATTGTCTACATTGTACATTTTACAATATTGTTAGTGCTTATTATTAATTTATTGGGTTGCCCTTGGATCATCATGATATTGTACTAGCACACAAACTGAATGTTACACCTTTCTGGTCAGGTTATTTATATAAAGATATATTTTTCTATTTTTATGTGTGTATTTATTCGATTATCCGCATCCGATCCGAGTCCGTTCCGAATCCGCTCCGTATCCGCAATCCGATATAATCCGTATTCGAACCCGCATCCGACAATTATCCGTTCCGATCCGAATCCGACAAAATAATATGGTTAAGGATATGGAAATAGCAATATACGATCCGATCCGTTTACATCCCTACCACCACAACAACAAAGACTTTCAGTTCTAAACAAGTTGGGGTAGGGTAGAGTTGAAACCCATAAGATCTCGAAACCAAGTTATGATTCTGGCACGTGGATAGCTAACTTCCACGCACCCCTGTCCATGGCTAGTTCTTTAATGATGTTCCAATCCTTCAGGTCTCTCTTAACGGACTCATCCCATATTAAGTTTGGTCTACCACGACCACTCTTAACATTCTCAGCCCGTTTTATCCTTCTAATATGCACCGCCGCTTATAGAGGCCTACGTTATATATATGTCCAAACCATCTTAGACGGTGTTGGACAAGCTTCTCTTCAATCGGTGCTACGCCAACTCTTTCACGTATATCATCATTCCGCACCCGATCCTTTCTTATGTGGCCACACATCCATCTCAACATGCGCATCTCTGCTACACCTAGTTTTTGGAATATTTGGGTTTCATCTCCGGGGAACACAAAATACAGGTTGTCAGAGAGGACGAGAATAGAAGCACGCTGTGAGATTGACCACTGCCACCAAGGTCTTCACCGTAACACCGTAGCGAAGGTGCTGGACGAAGACGCACCAAATAAGAAACGACAAAAATGACAACCAGACTACTTCGGATGAGTAGGACCACCATAGCTCGATCGATCGTCAACCAAATGCGTCATTGATGCCATAGAGGGGAACCTTTCCCCTCCCGCCCATGATCGTGGGTGTCGACTCACCTACGAATAGGGGCCACAAGGCGGTGAGGTGCACCGAACCAGGCACCCGTCAGTCACCGCGATGAGATGTCGCTGTCGAACAGGCAATTACATCATATCAATCTCGATCATGTTAGGCAGCTCACGAGACTCTTGTATTAAAAAACATGCGACATAGTGAAAGAACGAGATGTCGCCTAGAGGGGGGGTGAATAGGCGATTTAAAACTTTTACGTTTAAGGATTGATAAATGCGGAATAAAACTAGCGTTTAATTTATCAAGCACAAAACCTAATATACTAGGTTCACCTATGTGCACCAACAACTTATGCTAAGCAAGTAAGGCAAAGAGACGATAGCAAGATATAAAGAACTTCAAGCTCGAAGGTCATCACAAAGTAAATGCATAAGTAGAGGGTTTGGTTATAGAGATAACCGACACAAGTGGAGGCAGAGGTTTGTTTCCCGTAGTTCCTTTCCAATGTAAGTACGTCTACGTTGGAGGGCTGTGGGGGCTCCTTGGCCCTCCTACAAGCACGCCCGTGCTCACCCTATTCTCCGTGAGCTCCTCCCGTGGGGAATACCCGATGGGGGATTTTGCTCATCCACTATGAGGTCGTCTTGAGCGCGTTGACCAAACCCGTACAATGAGGTCTTCTTAAGGGCGTTGACCAAACCCGTACAATTTTCCCAAGCCTACCTCCATACAATAGGAGACTCTCGCAGCACACACAACCGTCTAGGGTGCACAATGCACCCAAGAGGCACAAACTCTTGGGAGCCCTATGCACCCAAGAGTAACAAACTTCTCGAACTTTAATCCCACGTATCACCGTGGGGAACTCAAACCGATGCACCAAATGCAATGGCAAGAACACACTAAGCGGTCAAGTCCTTCTCTCCGAAATCTAACCAAAGCAACTAATGCTAGGGAGGGATTTGAGAGGAAGAACAAAGGAGGAACACAAAGCAACTCCAAGATCCAGATCTAGAGGGTTCCCCTTACTTAGAGGAGATATTGTTTGGTGGAAGTGTAGATCTAGATCTCCTCTCTCCTTTCCCTCTAAAAGGAGGCAAGAATCATGGAGGGATGGAGAGAAGCATGCTCTCAAAAGGTCAACAATGGAGGAGAGAGAGAGTGCAAAGAGTTGGGCAACCATTGGGGAAGAAGGCCCCTTAAATAGGTTGCCCCAAAAACCAACCGTTGGGGGCAGATTCGCGCAGGGGCGGTACTACCGCCACTGTTGGAAGTACTGTCGCCCCACGCGTTTCAGCCGACCAACGGCTAGCAAAACAAGCCCGCACTAGCGGTACTGCCGCTGGCGCGCAACAGAGGGGCTAAAAGGCGGCAGTGCTGGCGGCACTGCTAGCGGTGCTGCACAGCCCAAGGGAGGGCTCAAAGTCCCCAGCAGTGGTACTACCGCTAGAGGCGGTCGTACTGCTGCTGAGGGCTAACAGAGTGCCTCCCTAGCGATGGTGCTGGCGGCACTGCTGGCGGTACCACCGGCGGTACTGCCGCCAGAGGCCGCGATACTACCGCTGCTCAGAGCAAAAACAGCAAAACCCTGAAACTGAATAACTTTTGCTAGGAAACTCCGATCGAGGTAAATCCAATTTTGTTGGAAAGAGGACGACAAGGGATACCCAACAAAAAGCAGAAATATTGAAACCAAGCAAGGGAGATTTTGCTAATAAATGGAAGAGTGAAACCTTCCGCACGGATGGACCGGCAAAATCTCTAAAACCGAAAACGCAAGAGAAGATGCATACGAAATCCGTTTTCGGTGAACTTGGCCTTGTCATGACAAGCACGACAAGTACCAAGACCACACCACGATAAGAGCCAAATAAGAACCAATAAAGATGATGCCAAGGATGCAAAGGTTTGAGCTCTCTACGACGATACGATCAAGATACTCGCTCGAGAGCCCCTCTTGATAGTACGGCTATCTATCTTATAACCCGGTCTCTCAACTAACATCATGAGACCGGTAAAATAGAAACCCTATCAAGATCATACCTTTGCCTTGCGCATAATCCACTTGAGCTAGATGATGACGATCTTTATCTTCTCAAGATGGACCACCTTTCTTGATTGCGCTCCGCTCGGTGAAGACTTGCAATATGCTCCCCCATACACCAAGATGGGAGAGGCACTCTTCGACATATCTTCACTTGGCCTTTATCTTGATGACGATCACAACGTGACGCCATCCTCCATGGGCTACATAGGATATCCCTTTCGTTGCATGCTCATGGAGAAATGCCTAACCACACATAGAGATACAAGCACATAGATCATGGGTTAGTTCACAAGGTTGTATTGACAATTGCTTACCATACATGGGATCATACGATCGCTCATGGTACATCCCTAGCCTTGTGTATTGATCAACTTGCACTTAGCCTTAGTCAACATAAACTCTTCTTCTTTTAGCCTTGACTTCAACATATGGAGTTCAAGCATTGCTATGGACCAAACCTACAAGTATAGCTCAAAGCACGCATTAGTCTTTAAGGATTGTCATTAATTACCAAAACCACACATGGGGGCAACCATGCTCTTTCACATAGATAACCATCTAGATACTTATATAGACCTGTAGTACAAGGGTGAACTACTCACACGTTGTCATGGTGGGGGCGATGATAAAGTAGATGCCTACGATGATGAAATGCCCCTCTGACAGAGTATCGAAACAGGGCACAAGATTGGATTGTGGAAGACGAAGGCTCTATATATTATTTTCGCGTAAGGGGTCCTCCTTTGATAATTTTAGCTCCGGATGAATAAATATGCAAAGGGGAGACCCGAGAGGCTGCTGGCGGCGTGGCCATGTATCCTCCTCCCTCTTGTGCGCCAGACACCCGCGCCTAAGGGGTGGAACCCTCCTGGTCCGCCTCTTTGTCTCCCCGTCTTCGTCTTGAAAAGATATTGGTATTTCCTATTTTCCCGATTTTTTCGGTGACGATAAATTGGTATTTTTTGCGATGCAAAACAGGAACTAACACTTGGCACTAGTTCAACAGGTTAGTCCAATAAAAATGATGTAAATGATATAAAATTATGGTATAAGTGTATAACATTCATATAATGTTATCATAGGTCAATCAAATATTATAAATACGTTTTGAACGTATCACGCGTGCACCATGAATGTGTAATTGCGAGATTTATGTTTGTGAAGTGATCTGGCTAAGTTTATGTTGCAAAAATGTTTATTTACTTGCTTCGTTATACTCATGTTTCTACACTCTAGTTAGGTTATTCCGTGAGGCACTCTGGTTGATCACTCGCTTTGTTATATCAGAGGCCAATGGCGCTTTCATTTTTTCTAACAACTAACATAGTTATTTGTTCGCCTGGTATGTTTTTGTAACTTGTTTTTCCTTAGTTTCAATCCCCAAATATAGCTATGAAGGCAGATGGGATGAATCAATGAATCATGCATCAAGTGTAGTGGTCATTTCACAGAACTGCAATGACATTGGTGCATTCTCACATCATTCCACGACGTTGACTATTCCAGTTATTCCAGAAAAAATAGATCTATGTGACACTCTGGTTGATTTCTGGCTTTGTTATATTTGGACAGTGATGCTTTCAAATTCATTGAAACTAACATGATTGTGTGTCGCTTGATAATTCATTGCAACTTGTTATCTCTTAGTTCCAGGCTGCAAATAACTCCATGAAGACAGAAATAAGGACCGCTACATCCAGTTTACAGTTGCTTCACAGAGCAGCAGTGACACTGACAGTGATAGACACTATCATCGGTACACGACGTCTATTTTTCATTTATTCCAGTAGAAACATATGTTGTTGTTGCATTCCAAGATGCAATTGACATAATAAGACATGAAACAGATACAATAATCATCAGAACACGTCAACAGATAGAGGAATGAGCAAATTTTGACCGACCATCTACCTATCAATCTCCTCTGCGGCTCTTATGGTTAGCGATTTGCTACCTATATGTCCATGCAATCTTCATAAGGGGAACTTGTTTAAATATCGATTATGTTCATCAGTATAATGAAACTCTCTGTAACACTTGATTTATTGACTCATTTCTCGATATTCTGTAATAATTTTCAAAAGTTCTCATTTGATGCAATAATTGATTAGTTTGTCTAGATCATTTGTCCACCATTGTAATTCTTGCTATTATTCTTCCCCAGATAATGTCTAATTAGTGCTAGCACGAAATCGTTAAAAAAAGGTTCCCTTCGCGAAGGGAACCTCGCGCGCACTGTGGTGCCGACACGTATCGGCCTCTTGTTCGTTGCGCGCGTCGTCCTTCTCTCTGACATGTGTCGTTCTTTGGTTGCGCCTCGTTTTTTCCTTTTTTTTTGCAAAACCGATACTTTAAAATGAAATATCTTGAGAACCGTTGATCCAAATTATGAACCGTTTTAACTTTTGAGCTGCTCGCGTCGAGATCTTCAAAACTAGATCCCATGTTGATAGGTTTCGACAAACTTTTTTTTTGTACATCCGGTTATGTATAGTTGTACATCCGGTAGCACTGTGGTTGTACATTTCCAGATTTTGTACATCTCCAATTTTGTACATTTCCAGTTTTTGTACATCCGGTAGCAATGTGGTTGTACATTTCTAGTTTTGTACATCTCCAGTTTTGTACATCCGGTAGCATCGTTTTTGTACATTTCCAGTTTTATACATTTTAATTTTTTATACATCCAGTAGCAACGTGAGTGTATATCCAGTAACAACATAATTGTACATCCTATGTAGTTTTGTACTTTCTGTTATATCTACTTTCGCGCGGATGTACGCCGATGTACGCGCGGATGTACAGAGGAGTTGGGCTTCGACTGGACAGCGGGTTCGCGCGGATGTACGCCGTGCGGGGGAGTTCGGTCGCGCGTACACTGGACGCGGACGTACGTGCACGCTGAGTGGCTGGGGAAATTCGTTTTTGCTTACTTCAATTCGTGTCCAAATTCGATTTAGAGTCACGGGTTTGTACGCGGCTGCCGTCAGGCTGTACGTGACTGTTTCGCGTACGCTCAAGCATGCTCGATCGGGAGAAGCCCACATGTCGCACGTACGGAGCTTATCGCTAGGAATCGATCTTCGCAAAGGGTTCTTTCAGTAGTCTCACCCGTGCTAGCAGCAAAGGAACCAACGTCTCTGGTCGTACTTGGGCCCTGCTTTATTGGGAAGTAATATAATTATTTAGTACTTGTTTGGCTTTAAGTGGGCAGAAATGTATCGTTCCTAAGTTTGGCCAAGATTATTTTATATGGGTCGTCATTTGTTGGCCAAAAAATATTTTAGTTATCAGTTTAGTCGGCTTACGAGTCGTACACTTAGTGTCCAGGATAGTTACCGGGTCGTAACAAGTTTAAGCCTGGTCTCTGTTTTGCTGGGTTGTAGTGCTAAATCAAAAGGTTGTCCTTATAAATCCGAAAATAGTATCGGTATGTTGATGGGCCCAAACGGAATGGGCCGGGAGTATTGCTAAACCATTTTGGGTCTCATTCAAGCCGACGCTTGTACATGCCGAAACAGTACCGGGCCATAGAATTTTGTTGGTGTGTTCTTTTTCGTCATGCAAGATGGATCAGCCCACTTAACATTAACATGCCGACCCACTTAGCCTTAACCAGTCGGTCTACTTAGATTTAACGGGTTAGCCCACTTAAGCTTAATGGGAAGCACACTTAACCTTAACAGGTCAGACCACTTAACTTGAACATGCCTCAGGTGGATCTAGTATCTACTACGGTTTATACCCGTGGTAGAAGATACGAGGGTGTGACAGTGATCTTAGCGGAGTTTGCCACGTGTTTGTTGTATGCATCTAGACGAAGTTTTCCTTAAGTGGATGGGAGCAGCACAATAGAGCTCCACGCGACCAGACGGGTAAATGTCCAAGTAGGCAAGTGGAGGCGAGCGTCACAATGGACGTGTGGCGGTGGAGGGGAGCATCGGATTGAGCGGCACAAGAGGTTTGCGGGAGGTGCTATTACGCTATCCGACATTGTGGAAGTCTATCGCCGTCATCCCTAGTTGTGGTGTGAATGTCGTCATTGTTTCCTCCCATCGCTACTCCTATGGTATGGGTCCTCTGTTCATATGAAAGCAGCACGAGTCATTGCACGTGGGCCCACCTGTTATGGGGAAATCAGCCCGTGCGAGAATAGCCAAAATACCACTAGTTAGAACCAAACATGCCAAATACCAAAGTGAAACCCAACTTGTCATCTCACTTATATGTCAAGAAATTTTGTGAGTCAACCCGTTCGTACGTACCTTTGAAAGAACATTTCCCATCCTAAGTTGGTTTTCTATGTTAGGCAACAACACTAGTGACAATTTAATATGAAGTTAGTGATGCAGGTTTTTAGATAAATAATCCATATCAGCATCGATCCCCAAAAAGGAAGAAAAAGCAAATGAATTAAGGTTAAATTCCAGGCCGGAGTCTCCGGTCTGCATGGACCGGAGTCTCCGGTCTCAGGATTTTCCTCCCAAGTGCCAATGTGTGGCGTGCTACTGGATAGCAGTTCGGAAGGACACCGGAGTGTCTCCGAAGTCTCTGGCCTGGCCGGAGTCTCCGGCCCCAGAAGATCGGAATCTCCGGTCTGCCCCAGATGACCCAAGGGTGGCGAGCTACTGCATAGCAGTCCGATCTTTATTTCTTGATTCTTCTATTGTAACTAGTCAGTGTGCACGTGCAATGCACGATCTTTGTAATATCATATTTGGACTCATACTTAGCCATAGTCAGGCTCTTATGTAAGATGGATCAGACCGACTGGCCCAGACACAACCAGCTAGGACACCAGTGTCGCATAAGTAACATCGGCTAAGCAAAGTTGAACATGATTTTGAATAGAACGATTCAAGTTTGCAGTAGAGAATGGCAGGATTAGCCCACCATCGAGAATATATAACATGTTTAGTGGCAAAGAGGAAAACATGCTATTGATTCTGTCACTGGATGACAACATCAGAATGAACTGAAACTCTAGCGTGTAGGTTAACACTTATTAAGTCGTTGACCAGAGAATCACCAAAATTGGAGGAACACTTCCCTGCAAAAACTTAAACTATCAAGGCCCCTTAGCTAAAGCAGCAAATAAATGATCCTGCTGTTTACAAGCAGCTGACACTACTTTCTGAACCCGACACTCCTAAAATTGACCCATTACAGATTTCACATCAAAGAAAAGCATAATATTTGACGGGAATTCAAGCCAGGATCCCTCAAACCAGGTATTGTGGGAAGATTGTCATTCTATAGGATGGTAGATAGCAGTTTTGATCGCACAACCCGTCAGCAAGCTATAGCATCAGCCTATCTACAGTTCTGCAATGGGGCAATGAAGAAGAAGCAACAAAAATCACATGGTCTTGCTCCATCCTTCACCACGACGTCTCCATTTCTCAATTGCATGGTGATGCATAGCACCAGTAAGAAATCGTGAAACATGGATCCAAATTCTAGAAAAACCATTTTGGTTTTCAGCACTCAAATCTGCATGGTCAAAGTGTGTCAGATTGCAGTGTACATGTAATTTTGCAACAATTCTATTGAGCCATCAATTGTACAGACTCCATTTTGCAATAAAATTAAAAGTTATGCATCACTGCATACTCCATTTTGCAACAAAATTAAAAGTTATGTATTGCTGGATTCTCCCAATGTCTATATCGCACCTTGTTGTATCAATATAATAACATAAAAAAGCACTCGAGAAGCTTATGAGAATCTTGAACCTTTTCCCAGATAATGTAATAAAATTGTTTGAACCACAACAGAGGTCCTATGTGCATTCCATTTGAATAAGGTTTGGAAAGTCCAGGCAGTAAATAGAAGCCATCTTTCAAAAGTTTGATATCATGTCATATTTTAATGCAAAATGTTGGATTGTCTACATATGTTACCTGAATAAAACAGAGGCATGGCAGTCTAACATTTCGTATTGCTTCAAAGTTGAATTATCTTGAACAATTTTTATCAAATTCATTTGACAATAAACCACTCCTTGTTCTTTATGAGACCGCGGTCTTGACTTCTGAATGATCTTGTAACCAGCAGACACATGCTCTATACTGTGGTACAACATAACTGACTCTTACACTCCTCCTTCGCGAGCACTGTCATTGGACAATAAACCTAGTGCAGAATCAATAAGGCATCCATTTAATGAAACTACTCAAATAGCATAGTTTTAGTCCGACGATAACTTCAGGGCAGACGTACTCAATAAATAACTAAATGCACATTACTGACAAGTCACAACAGATTGAAAAGGACAATCATTTATTTTAAAGGATGAAGAAATATAGCTACACTTCTAGCAAACACATGTTCTGCTATAGCTAGAAGCCATCCTGCATTCACATTAATCCTGAGAAAATTAATAAAGCATATTTTTAAGGGTAATAAGTTCAAAAAGGAAATAGAAAAATAAAGAGGGACACTTAACTTCGACAGAACAGAGAGCACGTGGCATCACTGCAGACCAACATTTGATTTGTGCAAAGAACAAACATGCTTACATCTCAAACTGTCAGAGCATGATAACTCAATGACAATCCTAAAAAAGTCAATTATCAGAGAAAATATAAATTATTCGACATGCCAATTTTAGATATTCAAACATTCATTTAGATATCCAAATATTAGGGAGGCAGGTGTGAAGTTCATGCAGAATTCAGGAATGTGGTAGTTAGGTGAGTACAGGACATGGACAGACATCTTACCATGAAGCTCCACTGGGCCACCAAAGAAGATTAGGTCACTGCCATTTCTTTCGTGCTTCGTGCAGGATGTTTTCTTATCCTGCAAAGGTCAACAAATCATGCGAATATGCCATAATATGTACTATTCTAAAATGGAGGAAAGAACCACTTTCCGTGTTGGTTAAAGTGTAAAACATGAATAATAATCCTCTATCTGATTGCATGATTCTTAGTTGAACTATACTTTAAAATGACAGCAAACGTTAAAGAAGCTTACTCATTTTTTGAGTTTCAAAATTTGATTAAAATACATTTAGAAAGTCAGGAGCATATGCTCCCGTGAGTCAAAACATTACCCCCTTACAAATGCATATTTGTTGATAAACAAAATAACTAAATGCAGAATAACTGAACAACCATAAGTAATCTGAGACATAATTATATCTTCATGCATAGCTGTTTGTTTTGAATTTCATCAGCAGGTAAAAAAATGTGTTCTGTATTTATACAAGCCAAACTTGTTATTTAATTTGAAGTTACATTAAATTAATTGGGTGACCAGGATCCAGTGAATAGAAATGTCATTTCTTTAGCATCGCGTACACTGCCGATCTCTCATCACCCATCTCACCTGACTCTGCTCTCACCGCTCCTCTACACCGCGCCGCCTTCCACTCTACTGCACCACATCGTTTCCAAGCCGACGATGCAACTACTGCTCCAGAAGTGAGCGTCTCCTCCCCCACGAAATCAATCGCCACAGCGCCCGCAACCCACAACCAGCAGCTGCATCTAGGTGCCGTCCTAGAGCTGGAGCTGCAGTGAGCATCAACCTGTCAGCAAGTATAATAATTTTGACAAATGGCAACAATCAGGGTACAGTCTAATATGAATTTTGACAGCACAAACTACAAGGGCGATTCATGTATGCATTAGGACAGAAAAACACAAAAAAATGCACCCCACATACATTCTTATGTATATGAATACATCAGCCGTTTATGCATCTGGATACAAGCAAGCATCATCCATCATCCACGTTGGGGGTTGAGAACTCCATGCGTGTCAGCTAGAGGCAGGATGAAAAAGAACAGCGAGATTCAGAGCCAATTATTCTAGAAAAAATACCTCAATATGCAGAGGTCAGGGCCTCGAGATGAACAACGCTGTGTGGCCGAGGAGGACCTCAAGCAGTGACGGTCAAGGAGGGCATGGGGGCGGCGGAGGAGGCAGGCCGATATTCAAGAGAACTAAATAGCTCAATTTCTGGGCGATGGCGTGCGGGTCGTCGACGTCTGCGGCGTGCAGGTCATCGACGTCGTCTGCGGCGTGCGGCGGCGGCGGGCGTGAGGGGATTGCGACTCCTCAGCTACCGCGACCACGCCACCCTCGCCGCCGCCTCCCCGTGTTGGGCCGCGCTCGACCTCCCCGCCGCCGCCTCCCTCGCCCCCAGGTGCGCCGACCACCTGCGCCGCCGACGCCGCCCCCTTCCTCTGCGCCGCCGGCCTCCTCTCCCTCCGCCTCTCCGCCTGCGGCGACCTCACCGACGCCACGCTCGCCGTCCTCGCCGCGCGCCACCACAACCTCCGGGAGATCCACATCGGGCCCGAACCCCTCGACCGCATCTCGAGCGACGCCCTCCTCCACGTGGACGCCACTGCCTGACTGCCCTCGCCGCCCTCGCGCCTCCGCCTCTCCAGCCTCCGCGAGGTCGACATCGGGCCCGAACCCCTCTCACCTACGCCACGCTCGCCGTCTGCTACCCGCGCCTCCGCTGCCTCCGCCTCTCCGGCCTCCGCGAAGTCGACGCCACTGCCCTCGCGCCACTTCCCGTCCAGAGCCTCCTCGACGACCTCACATTAGTCGGCGATGGCGCACGATGGGCATGCACTGTGCCTACATACGGACTTCTTTTTTCTTCCGCTGATTCTGCCCTCGTATGCGGATGGCAGAGTTTTCGTCTGCTACCTAAATTTGCTAGATGTACACAGGTCTGGGTTAGTTGTTATCTGGATCGTTAGATGCTAATTGCTGAGTCAGATCGTGAGGTTGTAAGGTGTCCGTTTTACTCTGTGTACATTAGGTTGGGTGGAGTTAGGAATGAATATGTTTGCTCGTTTAATAGTATAAGTAGAGATTGAGTTGAAGTTGTAGCCCCCGAGGGTTGAGTCGACTTTTGTTGAAAAGCTGTGTCGAGTCTTTGTCTTCTGTCCTTTGCAGAAATTTCGCCCGTAGCCCCCGAGGGTCGGGTCGACTATGTAGTAGTCGGCTCGAGTCTTCTGTTCGTCCAGCCCCCGAGCATTCTGTTGTTGGAGAAAACGCGCCTTGGGGTTGTAATGAGTGTAAACGTTTTTTGCAGAGGGAGCTTGACGACCTCCAACGCCAGCTCGATGAGGCGCGCAAGGGCCACCTGACGCGCGAGTCCGTGCAGGCCGACATTGACAAGCTCAATGCCGCGCACTGCAAGGCGCTGAAGGAGCGGGATACCGCCGCGTCCGCTCTCCGGGTGGAGTTGGACAAAGCCAACACCCGGGTGGCCGAGCTGGAGAAGGAGCTGGAGGCGAAGGAGAAATCCTACGCCGATGGCGTTAAGGCGCTGCAGGAGGAGATGTCCGACTTGACCAAGCACATGCGAGCCGTTGTCCGCGGCATCCTTGGTAAGATTGCAGCCACCATTAGCTCAGCATCTTCTTAGTTACTCTCGTTGTCTTTGACGTTTTTCTTCTTGATTGTGTAGGGAGCAACGAGGACTTTGTCACCCTCGTGCCGGACGCCCTCCTTGACCGCGTCATTGTCTTCAGCCAGCGGGTGGTGGAGGTAGGAGCCTCCATCCTGAAGCATATGTCCCGTGCCGACACAAGCGGCTGACATGGTGGAGCGCCTGGCGCGGGTCCCTGCTGTTGGCGACCGTTGGCGTCGGTCGGCGGCTCGGTCGGGGGCGATCCTAGCCCTTGGCGCCACGGTCGCCCGCTATCCCAAGGCCGACTTCCGCAAGATCACCTCCGGCTTCCCGAAGGTGGACAAGGACGGGAAGGAGGTCGACCCGCAGGCGGTGATGGCGCAGGTCAGCCCCTACGCATGCCGACTTGCGCGGCTCGTTGAGACGGACGAGTTTGTCGAGGATGAAGTCGCGCCTGAAGATGTCGGCAAGGAGTACCTTGTGTTCGAGGTGGGCAGCGTGGGCACCCTCCTTGACGCGGAGAACCTGCCGCCCGTGTCTTCGGTCGAGTGGGTCCTCCAAGATCTAGCCCCCGAGCCTAAGGGTGGTGCGGCGACTTTGGCCTCCCGGCGCTTTGTGCGGGTCGACAAGTCGTTCCCTACGAGTTCCTCCGCGCCCTCGAGCGCTTAGATTGTAATAAGTTAGTTTGTATTTTGTGTCAGAACAAAGTTTGTTTGACTTTATGCATGGTGCGACTTATGTGCGACTTTATGCATGGTGCACTTATGACCACGATTCCCCTATTAAACATCACCCAAAACAAAGACAAACCCAAAAGAAACTGAAGGTAAAAATGGGTTGTCCTACGGTTGTTTATGATTATTTATGCTATAAAGTTAATGATGGTCCTATGTTATTTGATGATATTAATTATGCTACTACTGAAAATGGGATTGGAAAGGTCATGACTTCTGTTTATTTTGATCATACTATTTTGGAGCTTAATAAAAATTATGTGTTTGTAGATCATGAAAATCATGTTTTATGTGATAGTTATATTGTTGAGTTTGTTCATGATGCTGCTGGAAATTATTTTGAGAGAGGGAAATATGGTTATAAAAAATTTCATGACACTAAAACACCTCTCTTTATGTTGAAAGTTTTGAAATTTCTCTTGTTTTATATTCCTATGGTCATTACAATGTTCTTTATAGATTTATTTTATTACAATATTCCTACGCATAGGAAGGTGGTTAGGCTTAAATGTGTTTGATATTTGCTTCTTTATGCTCTTTTTTGTTTCAACTCTTATTCTTATGAGAGCATCATTAAAATCATTGTGCCTAGCTAAAAGGCGTTAAACAAAAGCGATTATGTTGAAGTTTTGGGTGATGTTACCTCTGTAACAACTCCCATGTATCTTTTTGTTTTGCTTTTTTGTGCCAAGAATAGCCTTTAAAGAGAGGAAGACTAATTTGTGCGTTTGCTGTCCAGAAACAGATTTCTGCTCTTCACTGTTCGAAAATCCAAAAAATCACAGAATGTCATATGTGGCTGCCAATTTTTTACAGCAAGCATCAGGTTTTGTCTACCTTTCTCTAGTTTAATGTTTTCTGATTTTAGGTCCAGAAGTACCCCTAAAAAAATTATATTTACAGTCTGTTTTGTTTTGACAGATGTCTTAGTTTGCATTGCTTCTTTTACGGGCAAAGTGAAGTTATTTCAAGGCTATAGCTTTATTTAGATCTTTGTGGTAGTAGCAAATGTTTAAAAATAAGTTCATGATATGTGCTTTGAAACTGAAGAAAGATATTGTTTTTGTGGACTAACCCCTCTAATGAAGTTGTTATCAGTTTTGCGTGAAGGAAGTTTTCAAGTATTCAAGAGCGAGGTGGTGAATGAAGATCAAGAAGGGATAAAAGCTTAATCTTGGGGAGGCTCCCCATAGACCCTCCTCTGAAATATTCAAGAAGTCACAAGCGTCTAAGCTTGGCCCAAGGCATCCCCTTCTTCATCAACAATCATCAGTTTTACTCATGGTACTATATTTTTATCCCTTTACACATTATGTGTTGTTCTTGGAGCGTCAGTTTGTTTGCGTTTTGTTCTCTGGTATTTGCAATAAATTGGATCCTTACATGCTTGTTTGGGAGAGAGACACGCTCCGCTTTTTCATAAAACACTCCTGTTCTTCACTTATATGTGTTGAGTGTTTAGCTTTTATTATTCTTGCTTCTAGCTCTGGCTTTTCATGTATCTCTTGTTCAGAGCTATTAGCTTTTGTAGTTAGGAAGTATTCTCTTGTGTTTTCACTTTTAGTTGTTTCAAATAAGTTGATTGGTGTTTGGTTGAAAGGAAATTATCATGTAGGAAGTGTGAAAACAGTGCTTGCATAATCTTGTAGATCATTGTCTTGAATATTTGATACTTGTCAATTGTTTAGAGATATGAAGTAGATTCATGCTTAAACTTGTGGATCATCTACTTAAGAATGGATTAGTAAAGAACTACTTTAAGCTTAAAATCGTGGCGCTTGTCCTGCTTGGTAGCTCTCAAAGTCTAGATATTCTTTTTGCAAAGAGATGGTTTGGCTCACAAGGTAGACGATGTGAGGTCTAATGGTTATGCATAATGTATATTTGTAGTCATTCATTGAACCAAGTTGGTGTTATGTGTTTGATTGATATCTTGCTAAGCCTAAAAACTATGTACTGAGAGGGAATACTTCTCGTGCATCCAAATCCCTGAGCCAAATATATTTGCCTTTTGTGTCCACCATACCTACCTACATGTGGTATTTCCTTGCCACTCCAAGTAAATTTGTCATGTGCTACCTTTAAACTTTCAAAATGCTAACCCACTAATGCAAACCTGAGAAATCAGTCAAACATTGGCTAGTGATAAACAAAGGAGAACAGGCAGTGACATCATTCCTCTAATTATTCAGCCGCTCTCAAAGGTCTAAAACCTTGCTTGGTGTGGGGGACTAGCAGATTTCTTTGCTGTGGAGTCGTTGACGAAAGCATGCATATCTCAAAACTATTTTACTTCTATTTAAAAAAAAAAAAAAAAGCTCTAGCACATGACTAATCCCTGCTTCATCTGCAAAGGGCCTTTCTTTTACTTTTATGTTGAGTCAGTTTTCCTCTCCCCTCTTTACCTCTCAAGCAAACACATAGTGTCAACTTTGGTGCAAGTTTTACTACATGTTATCTTTATGTCTAACCATGAAAAATTTGTATTGACTTTATCTTGAGATAAATATGTTGCAAGTTGAAGCTTTTGATGAAACTTAAATCTTCCTTTGTGTTGGTTAAACACCTTTGCCGAAAGAATATTGCTTTGTGAGATATCAATCATTGTCAGGTGTTATACTTTTAGGTCTCCAAAGTACTATTTGCGAAAAATTCTTGTTTAGATGTTACACTTGGTTGATCATTGTTTGCTTTATTCAATGAACCATTGTCTTGGATCAATCATTCAGATCATGTGCTTTACATTATTACTTGATCAAGATTGTGTTGGTAGCATGTCACTTCAAAAATTATTTTGTTAACATTTACCTACTCGAGGACGAGCAGGAATTAAGCTTGGGGATACTGATACGTCCCAGACGTATCTATAATTTTTGATGTTCCATGCTTGATTATATATCAGTGTCACATGTTTTTATAATGTTTTCATATCATTTTGGCATAATTTATGGAACTAACCTATTAACAAGATGCCTAGTGCAAGTTCCTGTTTTCTGCTGTCTTTTTGTTTCACAAAAGTTGTCCGGGGAAGTTTCTCGGAATAGCTGGGAATTTACGTGAATTATTTTCACGAAGAAACAAAGACGGAGCCAGGAGGATTCCTACAGGGGGCCCCACAGGGGCCAGACGCCCCCAGGCGCGGCCCACCCCTTGGCCGCGTGTGGGCCCCACCTGGTGGCCTCCGTCATTGCATCGAGCTGCCCTTTCGCCTATAAATCGTCTCGTCCCGAAAACCCTAAGTACCCAATCATATTCTCCAGAAAACATCCAAGGCTGCCGTCGTCACCAACCCTAGATCGGGAGGGTTCTGAAGCTCTTCCTGGCACCCTGCCGGAGGGGGAGATCATCACTGGAGGCATCTACACCACCATGCCTGCCTCCGGAGTGATGCGTGAGTATTCCACCACGGGACTACGGGTCCATGGCAGTAGCTAGATGGTTGTCTCTTCTCCTTGTACTCCATTGCTTAGATCTTGTGAGCTGCCTATCATGATCAAGATCATATTATCTGTAACTGCTACATGATGTGTTGCTTGGATCCGATGAATTGTGGAAATCATTACACTTGTTCATGTCTATGTTATGTTTTATCTATGATCTTGCATGCTCTCCGATGCTAGTGGATGTTTTGGCCAAGTAATTGTTAGTGTCTTCAGAGAGAGTATTTATGCTAGATAGTGGGTTCATGCCTTCTTGAGCAGAGTGCGACTGACAGAAACGCTCATGCCAATGAATATGTTGTTGCCACTAGGGAGAAAACAGCAGTGTTATTTCCTTGTGTTATTTACATTGCTTACATTATGCATCATGCTTATTGCAATGATCTGTTGCTTGCAACTTAATACTTCTGGGAGACATGCTGGATTGCGATCTTGGGGGTGGATTATTAGTCATAGACGCAATTGGATAACGGTTTATGTATTTTGACGTAATGCTCATATTAGATGAAACAGTGAACTATATTATTTTATAATAGCATTTTTATGCGCCTACAATTCCGTCAATTGTCATGTTGTAATTTGTTTACCCATCATGCATATCTTTTGGAGAGACACCACTAGTTATCTATGGACCCCGGTTTCCTACACTGTTTACAACTGTTTTGCTTGCTTTCCGTAATCATTTGCTCGCTGGTCATATTTCACTCTCATCATATTTTACACTTGCATAATTAATTCTTTGTGTTCAGCAAGCCGGAGAGATTGACAACCTCTCTGTTTCGTTGGGACAAAATAGTTTGTTTGTGATTGTGTGCAGGTCCACGTCAATTATCGTAAACGGCGTCATTGACACCTTGCTAAGCCTTCTCCAAGTCCTACTGGATTCGATAACCTTGGTTTTGTAATCAAGGGAAACTGTTGCTACGCTGCATCATACCTTCCTCTTGGGGTTCCCAGCGAACGTGTGATCCACGCCATCAGTCCTCTGCTTGTGAACTCCAGGAGGATGAGCACACCGAGCAGACTAAAGCATCCCACCGTCACTGCCGCCCTCACCTCTAGCACCTTGCTGGCCAGAAGGGAGAAGAAGAAACGGAGAAAAAGCCACCTCCACACCGGCAACCTTCAGAACCGAAAGATCTGAAGGGAAGAGACCAAATCCGAGCTTATTCAAGCACATACCCGTGTGAAAGTGCATGGTTGCCCCTATGTGTGGTTTTGGTAATTAATGAAAATCTCTGTGGACTAATGTTTGTATTGAGCTATATTTGTAGGTGTGTCCATTGCGTTGCTTGATCTCCATTTGTTGGAGTCAAGGCTAAGGGAAGAAAATTGTGTGTTGATCAAGGCTAAGTGTGTGGTGATCAACACTCAAGTCCAAGTGAAGATATGCCGAAGAGTGCTTCTCCCATCTTGGTGTATGAGGGAGCGTCATGTGATTCTTCACCAAGTGAAGCGCAATCGAGAAAGGTGGTGCGTCTTGAGGAGATGAAGATCGTCTTCATCGACCTCAAGTGCTTTTATGCGCAAGGCAAAGGCTAAGTGCGTGTTGATCAACACTCAAGTCCAAGTGAAGATATGCCGAAGAGTGCTTCTGCCATCTTGGTGTATGGGGGAGCGTCATGTGGTTCTTCACCAAGCGAAGCGCAATCAAGAAAGGTGGTTCGTCTTGAGGAGATGAAGATCGTCTTCATCGACCTCAAGTGGATTAATGCGCAAGGCAAATGTATGATCTTGATAGTTTCTATTTTACCGGTCTCATGTTAGTGGAGAGACCAGGTTATAGGATAGATAGTCGTACTATCAAGAGGGGCTCTCGACCGAATATCGTGATCGTATCGTCGTAGAGAGCACAAACCTTTGCATCCATGCAATCATCTCTATTGGTTCTTATTTGTCTCTTATCATGGTGTGGTCTTGGTGCTTGTCTTGCTCGTGATGACAAGGCCAAGTTCACCGAAAACGGTTTTCATATGCGTCCCCTATTACGTTTTCGGCATTGGAGATTTTGCTGGTTCATCCATGCGGAAGATTTCTCCCTTCCATTTCTTTGCAAAATCTCCATTGCTTGTTTGCCATTTCCCCATTGGAGATACGGCTTTTTCGGTTTACGAAAAGGAGCTTTTACCTTTCCCCATTTGTTTTTATAATATTTTGTTGGACTATGATGTTTCTCTGCATATTCTTGTTGTGCTCGTTGTGACGATTCCAGCGAGTCCAAGATTATCAAAAATGGAGTTCGTGGGTGAAAGTTATTGCATTTTTACCGTCGGAAAATTTTTAGACAGATTTTAAAAAGAAAAAGAAAAAAAAGAGCCAGGCCGGCCTGGCCGGGCCCGAGGCCGGCAGGCTTGGGTGGGCCGCCGGCCTCGCTGCTCTGCCTACCCGGCCCAGGCTGGGGGCAGGCCGGCCGGCTCGGGTGCCCTCCCGGCCCAGCTTGCTGCCAGGCCGGCCCAAGGCCGGATCTAGGCCGGCTCCTCTGCTGGGTCCGTTCCTTCGATCGCTGCCTGGTTCGTTGCTTCGGTAGCTGTTTTTTTTTCAAGGAAAGATTCCCTGCCGGCCTGGCCGGGTGCAGGCCGGCCCCAGGCCAGGGGCTCGGGCTGCACGCTTTTTGGCCCCAACGGCCACATTTTTGTGGCCCCTATAAAAGGCTTCTTCCCCAATTTTTTCCCAAGTCTTTTTTCTTACTCTCTCTCCTCCATTGCTAAACGTTTTGAGAGCTCGATTCCTCCACTTACCTCCGATGATTCTTGCCCAAATTTAGGGAAACAAGAGAGGAGATCTAGATCCACTACTCCACCAAACAAAATCTCCTCTAAGTGAGGGGCACTCGTTGGATCTAGATTTTGGAGTTCTTGGTGTTTCTCCTCTGTTCTTCCTCCTAAATCCCTCCATAGCATTTGTTGCTTTGGTTGGATTTTGGGAGAAGGATTTGACCACTTAGTGTGTTCTTGCCTTTTGCATTAGTTGCATCGGGTTGTGCTCCACAAGGTGATTCGTGGGATTGAAGGTTGAGAGCTTGTTACTCTTGGGTCATTGGACCCTAGACGGTGTTGTGGTGATTCTTGGGAGCCTCCAATTCGGTTGTGGATGCGTGCCCCAAGCTTAGTGGTGTAAAGGCTCCGGACTCCGCCTAGAAGAACTCCGATAGTGGAAGGTGAACCAAACCCTTGGGTGCGGTTCATCGGAGAATAGGGTGAGGCCTTTGTGGCATCTTGAGTAGGCCTCTTGTGGCGAGCTCACACCCCTCCAACGAGACGTACTCCCTTAACAAGGAGGAACTCGGGAATACATCCTCGTCTCCGCGTGCCTCGGTTATTTCTATACCCGAGCTTTTACTTATGCAATTTACATTGTGATAGCCTTCGTGCTTGAAGTTCTATATCTAGCTATCACCTTGTTGCTTGCCTTGCTTAGCATAAGTTGTTGGTGCACATAGGTGAGCCTAGTAATTAGGTTGTTGGCTTGTTAATTTAAACACATAGTTTTATTCCGCAATTATCAAGCCCTTAAATTGAAAAAGTTTTAATCATCTATTCACCCCCTCCCCCTCTAGGCGACATCTCGGCATAGTTTGTTCTTTCACCGTGGATGTACTCCTCCAGCATGTCGTCCACCACAGAAGCAGGCCGAGCAAGAGCTTCTCCAGGCCTCGGTTGCCGCCCGAGAGCAACCACGCCGGGCATCGAGGAAGGAAAGACGGCTTGTCGCCATTCGCTACATGACTCTTCTCACCAACAGGGCCATCCTTTGCCAATCCAAAATCAGAGAGCTTTGTAGTATAGTCCTGGGCAGCAAAATATGAATTCCTTTTAGGAGAGATCACACGATCATAGAGGTTAACTATGGTGCATTGACGATTCACTTCACTTACCGTGTCAAGAAGAATATTGGCTGTCTTGAAATCCCTATAAATAACTTTAGCCTCTGCACTATGAAGGTACGCTAGTCCTTTTGCAGCTCCAAGTGCAACCTTCATTCTTAGGTTCCATGGAATAGGTTGGAAGTACGAGCCTCCTACGCAAAGGATTCATATAGCAAGTCACAACTAAAACATATTAGTTTTCAGCTATGTTGTATGTAACACAAATACTTTTTCTTAGGACACTAGTAGAGCACCAAGATCTAGTTTAACTTACTCCTGAAAAGATGATTTTCCAAGCTCCCACGTGGCATGCACTCATACACTAGCAGCCTGTACTCATCCTCTAAGCAGTACCCAATTAGCTTGACATGGTTGGGATGGCAAAATTGATCAAGGTAATTAACTTCCGCCTATAAATGGACACACAACAAAGTCAGGAAAATATCCAAGTGTTTGATTAACACAGCTGAAGATTCAACGACATCAAATAAAGGTAGGATATACAAAAGTAAACTTCAACGAAACATGAATCAAACATGACATCAAGGACAACAACAAAGAAAAGGAATGGCAGTTATGCTCACCAACCACTCTCGGTGCCCTTGCAAACCCTCCCGATTGAGTCTTTTCACAGCAACAGGTATTCCTGTGCCAGGTTTGCAAGCTGAAAGTGTATGCTCATCAATCCATCCTTTATAGACAGATCCGAACCCTCCTTCACCAAGCATAGTGTCAGGACGGAAGTTCCTTGTAGCCAACCTGAGATCATTATAACTGAAGACCTTCACATTGGCTGACTGCAAGATCTCGCATTCAGTCTTCGCATTTGGAGGCATGGAAGCAGAAGAGGCTCGACTGCTGCAGGCACTAAGCCTACTTCCATCTTTACCACTACTCCTTGAGAACATTCCTGGCACCCTGCCGGAGGGGGAGATTACCACTGGAGGCATCTACACCACCATGCCTGCCTCCGGAGTGATGCGTGAGTATTCCATCACGGGACTACGGGTCCATGGCAGTAGCTAGATGGTTGTCTCTTCTCCTTGAACTCCATTGCTTAGATCTTGTGAGCTGTCTATCATGATCAAGATCATATTATCTGTAACTGCTACATGATGTGTTTGCTTGGATTCGATGAATTGTGGAAATCATTAATCTTGTTCATGTCTATGTTATGTTTTATCTATGATCTTTCATGCTCTCCGATGCTAGTGGATGTTTTGGCAAAGTAATTGTTAGTGTCTTCAGAGAGAGTATTTATGCTAGATAGTGGGTTCATGCCTTCTTGAGCAGAGTGCGACTGACAAAAACGCTCATGCCAGCGAATGTGCTGTTGCCACTAGGGAGATGTAGTGCCCCGACCCCAAAACTATACAGTGGAACGTTGTGTAACCGGTCATGCTACACAATTGAGGGTTACTGGGTTTACCAATCCCAGGCCAAAACTCATTGGCAGGTGTGCTCGGAATGGATCATCGGCACACAACACCTCAATCATGCCATAAGCTCAGACATCGCTTCCATGTATAGTAAAGAGACCGAGACTTGTAGAACAAACTGGCACATTACATGACTCTACGACACAAATCATACAGCAACTCATATAATGAGAAGAATACAAATATTACACTGCAACGGATCACAGATCCAACAATTCAACAAACGGAAGCGGGTAGTGTTGTCTAACAACAAGAAGCAAATATATGGCCTAAGAGGCCTACAATAAACATCACCCAAGCCAGCTTGTCCCACGGTCCCAAGCTGCCACCTGGGAACCCCAGACTAGTAGTCGACGTCAACGAAGAACCCACCTAGCTGCTCGGTGTCGTCCTCCTCTGAAATACAAAATCATACAGGCAACAAAGAGAGACTGAGTACGATGTACTCGCAAGTTTAGTAGGGCGATATAGGCCCAATGACTGACGGAGGCTCTAAAGCTATATGTGTACTTGTTTTTGCATAAAGCCAGTTTTAATAAAAGACATAAATGACACGAGGCGACGTCTACTCAGAATACTTTTCATAAAGGGGATAAGAGAGTAAACATTTCATCTTTGGTTCTCATCGAACCTACTTGTAGCCGAACCACTCATCTCCACCAAAGGCACTCCCTCGAATCACCCTCGAGGAAATGAACCTTTATCACAAGTTGTTTATGCAACCTTTAGCTGCCATATCAATTAGGTTAAAGTTATCTATGAGCTAATCCGCCTTTCCCAAGAGTTTGTCCATAACCGTGGACACGGCTTTTCGAAAAGATTAACCCTGCAGGGGTGTACTATTTTACCCATTGGTACCGTCCGGCTCACCTAGTTGGCCCTCTTCCGGGGAAGGCCGGCGAGCGGGCGCGGTTAAACCTTTACCTCACGTGAGAATATCCAAGAGTCATCTGTGGCCACAGGACAGGTTCAGCGCTCCCAGCGCCCTGCCCCATCGCCACGTCCTAAACACAAATCCTCATCAACATCATCTTTTCCACTCACACGCAAATGGAAAACCGAACTAGAGGACCCTTGGATACGCCCGCACAAGTTATTCGGTCAGTAAGGCGCCCATACACCCACCAATGGCAGCACGCTCGGTTCTTGGTTCTAGCTAAAAGCACTCTCAGCCTAGGCGGCAAGAATGAGGCAAAACACCCTCCCCGAGGGCAACTCATCCCAGCCTTTTAGCAATTTAATTAAGCATCACAATTATCCACCATGCCCGAATCATTCCATCATCATCAACAATTACGGAAATAACAACGGATATAAAGCATTTATTTAAGCATGGCTAAGCATAGCTAAGCATATGAATACAACAATTCTATCTTTATCTCGGCCAACACTCCAACCCTAGGGTTCATAGGTAGGGATACATGTGATTGGCTCGGGGAAGAACTTGCATTCATAGGATATTCTAATATTTACCAAAAGAGACATTTGAATCGCATGCAATATTATGGTGGATAAGATAAGTTTATAAAAACATAGGATGCTAGATGCCAAGAAGGTTAGGTTATCTCTTGCCTTGCTGCCCGGGCGTGAAGTACTGCTCGTCGGGGTAAGTGGAGAGACCCTCGACTCCGGAATCTATCGATACCCAAAGAAATACAAAGCACACATAAATCACAAGAACACAAGATGCAATGCTCAATCATATGATGACATGTCAAGTTGATGCAAAGATATCATTATTTAAATTAAAAGTAAAATTAAATGAGGAGCCAAATAATTAGTGCAATTATTTGGAACCAACCCCATATTTATCTTAGTGACCACATTCTTCATAATTTATTGAATTATTATAGAAGTGGCTCAATTATGCATGAACATGACATGAATGGATAGGTTTCGTTCCTCCGATCATTTCGGTAATTTATTTGTAATTTTCGGAGTACCGATGAATAAATAGCAAACTAATTAAATAATTGAATTTAATTCATTTAATCAAATTATGAATAACACCAAATAAAGATTTGTGATAATGATGTGATAAGTGCATGGTTTGATAGCATTTGACATGCTGATCACTTTGATGTTTAATTCATAATTTTTGGACAATTATTTAATAAGTTATGAATTTCCTAACTTGGGATTATTTACCCATTTTAGGAATTCTTAAATAAACATCAAGATATGGTTTCAAATAAACATTTCAATTTGTCCATTAGCTAGAGTTTGTCTTTATGATCAAGTTGGTATTTTGTTTGTCTCATTTGGACAAGTATTTGAATAGTTATTAATTATTTCAAATTAAAAACAGAAAACTGTTTTTACTATTACAGGCCGGCCCATACATCGGCCCAGGCCGGAGTGCAGGCCGGGACAGAGGCAGAGCAGGCCAGCCTCAGAGCCGGCCCATACCGGGCGTTAGGCCGGGCCCATGCCAGAAGGAGCCGGCCTCGTGGCCGGCCCAGACCGGGGTGGAGGCCGGGCCTCTATCAGAGCCAGCCGGCCTGCTGGCCGGTTCAGGCCGACGCCCAGGCCGGGTGTAACATCCCAAAATTTCAAAATTTCAAAAAACATGCATTCATGCATCATCATCTTGCTGCATTGCATTTCAAATGATTTGATTTGAGTTTTAAACTCAATTTTTGGTGTTAAAACAATTATTTTGACCTAATAGGGTTAAATAACCCTTGATGGAAAAAAATCAATTATTTTATTTTATTTTGTTGGCAAGCTAAGTGCCAAAGTGTTCTATATTTAACAAGCTTTTCAAAAGTATTTATCAAATTTTCTGAAATGTTTTGGGGTGGTTTTGTTGTTGTTTTGAAAAACAGAAATTGAAAAAGGTTTTGTTTACAAAAAAAGAGAAGGTCCAGCCGAGCCAGCCCAACTGGGCCGGCCCAGCAAGCCAACCAGCCCGCACCTCCTTCCCTCCCCTCCCACTGACATGCGGGTCCCGCATGTCAGCACCTTCTCCAATGCCACGGGAGCTCTCCCGTCGCCCCGTCGATCTTCCCATCTTGATTCCGCACCACCGCGAGTGGTAACGGCAGCACCACCGTGTGCCTCTTATACCCCTTGTCTCCCTCTCTCCCCTGCCCCAAAAATCCCCCTCCGAGAGCCCCTACGCTGCTCGGATTTGAGCTCGCAAGTCCACCACGGCCGCCGGCGAGCCTCGCCATTTCCGGCGACCACAATCCATGCCCGAGCCCGAGACCACCCTTATCGCCTTTCCCGTGATCTTGCAAGCCCACGAGACATCACCTCCACCTTCCTAGCACCCTAGGACGACGAGCACGTCCTCGACCGACGCCACTGCCGCTCACCGTCGTGTCTTCGTGTTCCCGGTGAGGTAAAGGAAGATCCCGAGCCCTAACCTTGTCCTTCGTGTTCAGCGTGTTGTCGCGCGTCGCCTTGACCCTTTCCCTTGGCCCCAGGACCGCGGAATCGACGAACTCGTCCACGCCCGAGGAGCACCGCCCGCCGCAGCATCTCCGACGAGGAATTGCAGCCGTCTCCGATCCCCGCCGTCGGCAAAACAAGTACCCCAGAGTTCGCGCTGCATCTACGCGCCCGTTGGTATGACCCGTGAATCCTAGGACCCTCTATATCATCGCCGACGTGCATGCCCATGGCCGTCGTCAGGTCACCGGAGCAACTCCGGCAGCCTCCACGGAAACCCTAGAATCCTGACCGTCGGATCTTGTTTAAACGGCCACGATTAGATCTGTTAAAACGAACCGGTACGGTCCAGTCAGTGCACCCGTGGCAGCCCAGTCAGCACCCCCAGCCAATCAGAAGCCGCCAAGTCAGATCCAGTCAGCGCCAGCGTGGAGAAGAATTTTCTGGATTTATTTTAATCTGTCTGTTTTGCAGAAAAGCCCCTGCATCTTAGATTTATCATATCTTTTTATCTACATGGCCAAATTCAAATATTTTTATATATTTGAAATCCTTAGAACCTGTAGAATCTTTCTGGCATTTTAGTTTCTGTTTTGACATGTTTAAATTTATTAAAATTTCAAATGTGTTATTTGAGTAAATTTGGCATAACTTTAGTTTAAAAATAGATTTTTGAGTGAATCCAATTGGGTTAGTTTAGTTTTGAAGTCCTCTGTCCAGTAAGACCACTCCCATATTTTCTGTAATTATTTTGTTTAATAGTAATTTTAAATTAGTGTTTATGCCCTTTTTGGGATTTGTTTTGTATTGTTGTTAAAGTAAAAATTGTTTTAAATGCATTTTGACTTCATGCATGTTTCTAAAAACCAGAAAACAATAGTTAGTATTTTATTTATGTTTTTAGATGCATTTCGTGCATAGCATATTTTGTTGTATTGTTATATTTGTTTTGTGTGCTTATGTGTGGCTTGATTTATTCTTGTTAGACTATTCGGAGAGACCCGGGAATTCTAGCAATTGTTGCTCCTGCTCAACCTGTTTCCAAGGCAAGTGATGCTCAATGCATAATTTTCCCTAAGTATTTTGTCTATGCATGAGTAGCTATCTTTGAGTAGTATGCATTATAGGAGTACTACTACTATGCTGTGCTATGAAATTCCAAAGTAGTGTAGCCACCCCTCTTATACCATGTTGTTGTAGTAGCCTTTAACTTAGTAGAATTGCTTAGCCTTGCAAAGATGTTGTCTTGGTAAATGTTTTGAAAAATAACTAAGTTAAAGAACTACCTGGGTGTGTGGTTGGTTTAAGCATTTCCCCAGTTTTGGGAGTATAAAGTTGCTAGAAGAGGTTGATTCTCCAGTTTTGGAGTATGGATCACACTGCCGACAACCACTCAGGATCAAAGAGATTTGAAGTTGCTCCAAGTTTAGATTGCTTCCCGTGCAGCCACTTGATAGATGGCCCCTATCTTGACTAAGTAGGGACTATTCCCAAAAAGTCTCGTCTCAATCTTCTCCTTTCCTTTTCACTACATGAGGATCAAGGACAGAATGGGTTGATTGAGTCTTGTGGTGAAAGTGCACAACCTCTCGAGAGTGTCAAACTATGATCATAGCCGTGTCCCCGGTTACGGACAATTCTGAGCAGCTGGACAAGGAAGACAATGGAAGAATCTCATCATGCCAACTTCTAAATAAAACTTGTTAGTAAACAACAAATGACTCACCGGAGTTTACCGTGTGTAGTCACCCGACACATTGGAGTTTACCAAGTGTTGTCACGGCTATGCTGGAGTTTCCCAGTGTTTCCACTTAATGAGTCAAAATGTTTTTATAGGATAAAACTTGCTTTACGCAAAGAGCCTTCAAAACTCCACCAGCCATATATGCATATAGTTGATAGAAGTTTTCCTATATGAGTCCACAAAGTGTCACTTGCCAGTTCCATTTTATATGGTTCTGACCCACCTTGTTGAATATCTTTTTATCAGGTTGTTCTGACGAAGAGTGAGGTTTCGTTAGGGGTTTCGAGTCTGCAATCAACATGTTTCGCCTGTGGCCTACATGAAGATTGGGACTCCATGCAATAATATTTAGTCTTCCGCTGTTATTTCTGTTTTATGCTAGCTTCGAGCTATGCAAAGTTGTAATGGTTTATTTTGACTCTGGATTCAATCGTGTAATAAATTGATACAATGTTGTGATATTTCATCGTAAACTATGTGTGCAAATGAATCGATCCAGGGGTTTGCACTATACACAAGGATCTTGCCTAATATTAAGTGTAGGTCCGCTACAGATGGTATCAGAGCACTGTGTTGCTTGTAGGTTCGAAACCCTAAGTTTGGTTAGAAATAAGCAAGCCCATAGGACTAAAGTTATTTTCTCTTCGTCCAAAAACTTTTCCAATATCAATCTTGTAACCGTCTTGTCTAATTGCTTTCTATGTATCTTCTCTCATCTTTAGATGACCAATCTCATCGAATCCATCAAGAAAGTACCAGTGATGATCATGACTCTGCATTGTGAGACTGAGTTTCCAAGAGCACTCAAGGACAACATGAAGAGCTTAGGATTTGAAGGAAAAGAACTCGATGCGCACAAGAAGGAGATAGACTAGACCACCTATTTATTAGAATAACGAGATCCAGATAGTGTATTGACCTATCAAATTGTGGTATGGCAGTACTATCATATTTTTTTTCCATAACCTTGGCGTGCTTCGTTTCCAAAACGATTAGTTCGGTTTTCTAAAAAGATGTTTTGAGCTTAATGATTTTGGTTGATTGTGTTAATTGCTTGTATGGGTAGGAGTATTTCTCCTAGATCTGTCTATCTTTTGCTCATCTATGCTAAAACCCACAGATGCCTCCCCGACGTGATCCTGAGAACAACAACACCGATGCCATGCTTCAACAGATGATTGCAGCGCAGACTCAACTAATGACCATGATGGCTCAATTCATGGCAAACCAGAATGCACCACCACCACCTCCACCGCCGCCACCACCACCTCCTCAAGTGGATAGACTTGAAAGATTTCTGAAGCTCAGACCTAACAAGTTCTCAACTGCAACTGAACCTATTGTGGCGGATGATTGGCTGCGTTCAGTAAATAAGGACCTGGTGACATGTGAGTGCACCGAGCCTGAGAAAGTAAGATTTACCGCTTATCTGTTGGAAGGACCAGCGGCACAATGGTGGGATACCTTTCAGATCACCCATCCTCTGGAAGATTTGACTTGGGAAGAATTCAAGGAAGGCTTTCGCAATGCCCATATCTCTTCTGGCATTATGAACTTGAAGAAGGAGGAATTCCGAAACCTGAAGCAGGGTACCAGGACGCTTAAGGAGTACATGGATGACTTCTATTCATTGTCTCGATATGCTCCTGAAGACATTGACACTGATGGCAAGAGGAAGGAAAAATTCCTCAAGGGACTGTGTGACGAGCTAAAAATTCCTTTAACAGTTGCATACGCCCCGAACTATCAGGCCCTCATGGATCAAGCAATCACACTGGAGGATAATATCAAAAAGTCTGAGAACAGGAAGAGGAAGTACAGTGACAACAAGTACAACTCAGGATCTACACAAAAGAAGTCCAACTATCATGGTGGAAATGACCACAACCATCACGGTCATGCTCATAGTGGTGGAAGCAAAGGAAATAATGGCGAATACCAGAATGGTTACAGCAATGGGAACCACCATGATCAGAATCATCATCACCACACCGGAAAGAAAGATCTTAGTCAGATACAATGCTATAAGTGCAAGAATATGGGACATTATGTAAGTGACTGCCCTGAATGGAAGACTGAAGAAGCTGCCAAGCCAAATCCTTTCGATAAGGGATATGTGAACCATGTCCATATGGAAAGAGCATACAATGAACCTGGTATGATGAATGGTACATTTTAAACAAGCATCCAGTTTGAAGCTTGATATTCTAGACTACCTACAAAAGTTTCTTTTAAGGGTGGTAGCCCACCTAGTTGTCCAAAACCCGGATAACCGAACCCATCTTTTTTTTCTAGCCTCTTCGAATCTCGGGACGAGATTCCTTTTAAGGGTGGTAGTATGTAACATCCCAAAATTTCAAAATTTCAAAAACATGCATTCATGCATCATCATCTTGCTGCATTGCATTTCAAATGATTTGATTTGAGTTTTAAACTCAATTTTTGGTGGTAAAACAATTATTTTGACCTAATAGGGTTAAATAACCCTTGATGGAAAAAAATCAATTATTTTATTTTATTTTGTTGGCAAGCTAAGTGCCAAAGTGTTCTATATTTAACAAGCTTTTCAAAAAGTATTTTATCAAATTTTTCTGAAATGTTTTGGGGTGGTTTTGTTGTTGTTTTGAAAAACAGAAATTGAAAAAGGTTTGTTTACAAAAAAAAGAGAAGGTCCAGCCGAGCCAGCCCAACTGGGCCGGCCCAGCAAGCCAACCAGCCTGCGCCTCCTTCCTTCCCCTCCCACTGACATGCGGGTCCCGCATGTCAGCACCTTCTCCAATGCCACGGGAGCTCTCCCGTCGCCCCGTCGATCTTCCCATCTTGATTCCGCACCACCGCGAGTGGTAACGGCAGCACCACCGTGTGCCTCTTATACCCCTTGTCTCCCTCTCTCCCCTGCCCCAAAAATCCCCCTCCGAGAGCCCCTACGCTGCTCGGATTTGAGCTCGCAAGTCCACCACGGCCGCCGGCGAGCCTCGCCATTTCCGGCGACCACAGTCCATGCCCGAGGCCGAGACCACCCTTATCGCCTTTCCCGTGATCTTGCAAGCCCAGGAGACATCACCTCCACCTTCCTAGCACCCTAGGACGACGAGCACGTCCTCGACCGACGCCGCTGCCGCTCACCGCCGTGTCTTCGTGTTCCCGGTGAGGTAAAGGAAGATCCCGAGCCCTAACCTTGTCCTTCGTGTTCAGCGTGTTGTCGCGCGTCGCCTTGACCCTTTCTCTTGGCCCCAGGACCGCGGAATCGACGAACTCGTCCACGCCCGAGGAGCACCGCCCGCCGCAGCATCTCCGACGAGGAATTGCGGCCGTCTCCGATCCCCGCCGTCGGCAAAACAAGTACCTCCGAGTTCGCGCTGCATCTACGCGCCCGTTGGTATGACCCGTGAATCCTAGGACCCTCTATATCATCGCCGACGTGCATGCCCATGGCCGTCGTCAGGTCACCGGAGCAACTCCGGCAGCCTCCACGGAAACCCTAGAATCCTGACCGTCGGATCTTGTTTAAACGGCCACGATTAGATCTGTTAAAACGAACCGGTACGGTCCAGTCAGCGCACCCGTGGCAGCCCAGTCAGCACCCCCAGCCAATCAGAAGCCGCCAAGTCAGATCCAGTCAGCGCCAGCGTGGAGAAGAATTTTCTGGATTTATTTTAATCTGTCTGTTTTGCAGAAAAGCCCCTGCATCTTAGATTTATCATATCTTTTTATCTACATGGCCAAATTCAAATATTTTTATATATTTGAAATCCTTAGAACCTGTAGAATCTTTCTGGCATTTTAGTTTTCTGTTTTGACATGTTTAAATTTATTAAAATTTCAAATGTGTTATTTGAGTAAATTTGGCATAACTTTAGTTTAAAAATAGATTTTTGAGTGAATCCAATTGGGTTAGTTTAGTTTTGAAGTCCTCTGTCCAGTAAGACCACTCCCATATTTTCTGTAATTATTTTGTTTAATAGTAATTTTAAATTAGTGTTTATGCCCTTTTTGGGATTTGTTTTGTATTGTTGTTAAAGTAAAAATTGTTTTAAATGCATTTTGACTTCATGCATGTTTCTAAAACCAGAAAACAATAGTTAGTATTTTATTTATGTTTTTAGATGCATTTCGTGCATAGCATATTTTGTTGTATTGTTATATTTGTTTTGTGTGCTTATGTGTGGCTTGATTTATTCTTGTTAGACTATTCGGAGAGACCCGGGAATTCTAGCAATTGTTGCTCCTGCTCAACCTGTTTCCAAGGCAAGTGATGCTCAATGCATAATTTTCCCTAAGTATTTTGTCTATGCATGAGTAGCTATCTTTGAGTAGTATGCATTATAGGAGTACTACTACTATGCTGTGCTATGAAATTCCAAAGTAGTGTAGCCACCCCTCTTATACCATGTTGTTGTAGTAGCCTTTAACTTAGTAGAATTGCTTAGCCTTGCAAAGATGTTGTCTTGGTAAATGTTTTGAAAAATAACTAAGTTAAAGAACTACCTGGGTGTGTGGTTGGTTTAAGCATTTCCCCAGTTTTGGGAGTATAAAGTTGCTAGAAGAGGTTGATTCTCCAGTTTTGGAGTATGGATCACACTGCCGACAACCACTCAGGATCAAAGAGATTTGAAGTTGCTCCAAGTTTAGATTGCTTCCCGTGCAGCCACTTGATAGATGGCCCCTATCTTGACTAAGTAGGGACTATTCCCAAAAAGTCTCGTCTCAATCTTCTCCTTTCCTTTTCACTACATGAGGATCAAGGACAGAATGGGTTGATTGAGTCTTGTGGTGAAAGTGCACAACCTCTCGAGAGTGTCAAACTATGATCATAGCCGTGTCCCCGGTTACGGACAATTCTGAGCAGCTGGACAAGGAAGACAATGGAAGAATCTCATCATGCCAACTTCTAAATAAAACTTGTTAGTAAACAACAAATGACTCACCGGAGTTTACCGTGTGTAGTCACCCGACACATTGGAGTTTACCAAGTGTTGTCACGGCTATGCTGGAGTTTCCCAGTGTTTCCACTTAATGAGTCAAAATGTTTTTATAGGATAAAACTTGCTTTACACAAAGAGCCTTCAAAACTCCACCAGCCATATATGCATATAGTTGATAGAAGTTTTCCTATATGAGTCCACAAAGTGTCACTTGCCAGTTCCATTTTATATGGTTCTGACCCACCTTGTTGAATATCTTTTATCAGGTTGTTCTGACGAAGAGTGAGGTTTCGTTAGGGGTTTCGAGTCTGCAATCAACATGTTTCGCCTGTGGCTACATGAAGATTGGGACTCCATGCAATAATATTTAGTCTTCCGCTGTTATTTCTGTTTTATGCTAGCTTCGAGCTATGCAAAGTTGTAATGGTTTATTTTGACTCTGGATTCAATCGTGTAATAAATTGATACAATGTTGTGATATTTCATCGTAAACTGTGTGTGCAAATGAATCGATCCAGGGGTTTGCACTATACACAGGGATCTTGCCTATTTTTAAGTGCAGGTCCGTTACACCGGGGTGTCGGGCAAGCGTGCGTGCGGCTTGCGGTGGCCGACGGCGACCCCGAATCGGCGGCGCGAGAAGCAGCTATGGCAGGCAAAGGGGAAGAGGGGGAGGTAGCGAGGGTTCGGCCGGGGGTGTGCAGAGAGCGGTGCGACCACGGACAGGGAGCAGCACGTCAAGGACAATTGATCCACGGCCGAATGGTGACCGGCGGAGGGGGAACGGCGGCGCACGATGGCGAATCGCCCAGAGCAAGGGGAGGGACAGGAGGATGTCCGGGAGGACGCGGAGCTCACCACAATGACGATTTCATGCTCGACGCTGAAGACGGGAGCCCGGAGTGAGCACGGCGAGCGGCGGCCTGAGGTGGGGAGGGCGACGAAGAACACGGCCGGCCCGGCCGATTCCCGGCGCCTCAGGCCGATTACTTCGACGAGGAGGCAGCTTACGGTGAGGCGGTCGCGATGGTGGTCGTCGATCTGGAGGGGGAGCTCGCAACTCGACGACATCGTGCTCGGTGGGGCGGTGGCACCGGCGGCTGGTTGTGCTCTGGAGAGGGACAGGGAGGGGGAAAAGCAGGGGGGCAGGTGAGCGAGGGGAGGGCAGGTGGGCGACCTCGCTTGCGTGCTTAACCACCGGGAGGGGGGCCACTGCGTCGACGCCGGGTGAGGGACACGGCGGCATGGCGCCATGTCGTGCGTGCTGTGAACAGGGGAGAAGAGGCCAGTTTGCGCATAATCCCCTGGCACCAAATTCTTTGATTACAAAGTGGCCCTGCAGCAACTTTTAACAATTTAATCTGGGCCTTTATACAATTTTATAAAATGTGCAAAAATTCACATAGGCTCCAATTAACCCTTAGATTCTCCCCAAATTTTGGTGGTCCAAAATAAGATGTTTTGGGCTACATTTGTTCACAACTTTTAATTTAAGGTATTTTTGCCAATTCACAAATTGTAATTAATTGGAGCATTTAAACAATTCCAAAAATAGTGAAAATATTCATGGAGGCTCCTAATATATCAATGAAGCTCCCCATAAATTTATTTTGAATTTTTGGAAGGTGTAACTTGGTTTCAAAATTAGGAAGCGAATTAAGTCAAATTGAATTCTCAAAATTATTTATTTGCTTGTTAAGAATTTGCCCTTACCAAATAATTAAAATTGGGTGATTGAAACTTCCTGAACAATTTGGAAGTTCAAGTTAATTTGATTTGGTCATTTTGGGCAATGCCTTTAGTTTGGAAAAATCTGGGAAGGGTTTGCTCCCTTTGTTTTAATTTTCCAAGTGTTGCTTTATTTTGGATTAGCAATCTTTAAAATGGATGCCATGATGCAAAGCAAAACAAAAAGTGAAAAATTTGGCCCATATTTTAGGGTACTAATCTGGGGCTGTTACAATTCTACCCCCCTTACAGGAATCTCGTCCCGAGATTCTAGAGTAGGAAGAGGGATGAGAGGAACATGGCAACTCTTCACTTCATCGATCTACTCGATCTCCCGATTATCTCCCTTGTTGCATAACTTAAGATAGCAAGCATGACATGTCGAGGCGGCGAAAAGAACAGAAGATAGCTTACGGTGACGGACAAGAGGAAACTTGCCCAAAACCATGGGCCATTCAGGGAACAAGGAACGACTTGACCAAACAAAGGTCGAGCCGAGGATAGGACAACCGATCACCAAGACATCACTTCAAACCACCCGTTGGGTAGACCGTAGAGATTTGGCACCATGAGGAGAAAGGCATCTTCTGGACTCCACACTTCGGATACACAAGAGATTTCCATAAGATTGAGGATTGGGCCCTAAGGTGACTGATGAAATGACCCAATGTCCGTGTAATTGGGCAAACCTTGATTTCACCGAGGTGGGAAGGATATAGCATTGGATCCACAATTAGCTAGATAGGTAAAACCTCATAACGAGATATTGCCACAAGATAGAGGAAGCAGAAGGGTCGACCGATAGATATTTAGCAACTCTGTGGTGATGTTCTCCTTGAGGTTCTAGATATCACACACATGCTTCGGAAAAGCCTTTATTCGATCCTCAAGCGAAGGTCGTACTTGAAGATAGATAACGGACCTTAGGGGAAAACTTCTAGAACCAGTTACACATGATCCTCATGGACAGCTGTCGATTTGAAAGAGTTAGGAGATTTAGTAAAAAGGCCTTCCGGTGAGGTGCGTGAACCACAACACCGGACTTGTCGGGTACTAGTAGGCTTAGGTCATGCTCTTGGCAAACTCCAAGCGTCACTTTTGCTTGAGATTCGGATTTAGCTAGGCGTGAGGATGATTCAGACTTGGCAAGTCCGAGGAAGGGTTTTGCGAAAGTTAGCTGCAAGGTAGGGCAACTAGATTCCCAAGACAAGGGCTATAGAGTCAAGCTCTAGAGAAAGAGCTAGATTGGGAGTTCCATTGGGTCACGATTCACTAAGAGGAGTTTGATCCAACATGAACTCCAAACAATGAAGCCCAGCTGATTCATAAATGGGAAACACCGGTAAGCGGACAAGATTTGACAACCTTTTCTTATGTTAGGAACGTCTCGGTCAGGGCTTGGTGTGCCCACATGTCTTAATCAGGGAGCGGGAGGTGACAACCTACCAGCTCAAATAAAGCACGTATGCATAACCAACTTGTGATTTAACCCGAGGAGACAAAGTGAACTTCACTCGGATCCATAGCGACAAAAGTCACTGCTTGCGAGAGAAAGCTCGCATTTCAAGTAAAAGATGTGGTCTTAAGAGTTTCGACATGAATCTAACTCGTTGACCGGAGGTGAGCATCTGAGTGAAAAGGACTTGGCAGCTCCGTCAATCTAGTCTTGATATCCTAAGTGAGTGCCATCAAGATCCTTGGATTTCAAAGCAACAACAATTGCCAAGAATATCCGATTACCACGACGATATACATCCTCAATACTCTCGAGCCCGAAAACTCGGAGGTAGATGGATAAGGAAGGGTAGGAGCATCACTTCATCCAGTACGTCATGAGACTAAGCACGACCTCTCGATATAAAAGAGTGTGACACTCCAAGATGGAACGGAACAAAAGCTAGACAAGCCTTTACTCCGCGAATCACAAAACTTTGACCCTTTTCCGGAAATGGAAGAGGTACCGGAGTTTGTTTCTCCTGGCATCCCGAAGTGGAATGCCTTGACGAAGCACAAGAATAACATGCATCAGAACACCCCAATGCACGATACACTTGATTGTCTGCATGCAGATAGGGAACTGATAACAGATTTGGATTAAGGAACGGGCTAACAACAATTTAGGATATTGCAGAAGCCCGGGTTAGCACTCTTCCGACAACTAGTGCCGAAAGGGTTTCAGGAAAAGTGTTACCGGAGGGATCACAATTATTGATGGAAAGCTCGCTAAGAGCAATCCCGTCATGCCTCAGATGATTCCCTAACAGCGATCTAGATAAAGCTAGTAACGAAGAAGAGCATTATCGAGGAAACCGATTACGGCTGCAACCTCGAGTTTGAAGACCAACTTCAATTTCTGCCAACCTGATGTAGGGTTTAACCATTACCACCAGGGGTCAACGGAAAAGATCTTGGGTTAAAGATCAGCTTCATGCACTGGGACCCACAATAGCATAATGCTCACAAGGGTGACAACCCTCATGAATCATTACACTTGAGCCCTAGCACAATCCGGGACCTTCGGTTCAAGATCTTGGACTAAAGCAAGGAATTTCTTGACGATCCGCAACTTCTTCTCTTCGGGATTTAGGATTTGCAGACGAGCAAGTTTAACCAGTAACTAAAGGTAGAACCCAACCCCGTGATCCTAAAGATTTAGAACTTTGCCGATAATCAGAAGAACCGTTAAAATCAAATAGAGGTAAGATGGCACCGAGATCAGAGTGAATTGGATAAGGAGTAAAAAGAATCCTAGGAAGGTTTTCACAACTCATTTTTAGGTCAAAATAGTTTTCACTAGACTCGACATCGACCAAAAGAAAGGGTTTCCTACAGGCAGTCCTGCTCTGATACCAATTTGTAGCGCCCCGACCCCAAAACTATACAGTGGAACGTTGTGTAACCGGTCATGCTACACAATTGAGGGTTACTGGGTTTACCAATCCCAGGCCAAAACTCATTGGCAGGTGTGCTCGGAATGGATCATCGGCACACAACACCTCAATCATGCCATAAGCTCAGACATCGCTTCCATGTATAGTAAAGAGACCGAGACTTGTGGAACAAACTGGCACATTACATGACTCTACGACACAAATCATACAGCAACTCATATAATGAGAAGAATACAAATATTACACTGCAACGGATCACAGATCCAACAATTCAACAAGCGGAAGCGGGTAGTGTTGTCTAACAACAAGAAGCAAATATATGGCCTAAGAGGCCTACAATAAACATCACCCAAGCCAGCTTGTCCCACGGTCCCAAGCTGCCACCTGGGAACCCCAGACTAGTAGTCGACGTCAACGAAGAACCCACCTAGCTGCTCGGTGTCGTCCTCCTCTAAAATACAAAATCATAGATGCAGCAAAGAGAGACTGAGTACGATGTACTCGCAAGTTTAGTAGGGCGATATAGGCCCAATGACTGACGGAGGCTCTAAAGCTATATGTGTACTTGTTTTTGCATAAAGCCAGTTTTTAATAAAAGACATAAATACCACGAGGCGACGTCTACTCAGAATACTTTTCATAAAGGGGATAAGAGAGTAAACATTTCATCTTCGGTTCTCATCGAACCTACTTGTAGCCGAACCACTCATCTCCACCAAAGGCACTCCCTCGAATCACCCTCGAGGAAATGAACCTTTATCACAAGTTGTTTATGCAACCTTTAGCTGCCATATCAATTAGGTTAAAGTTATCTATGAGCTAATCCGCCTTTCCCAAGAGTTTGTCCATAACCGTGGACACGGCTTTTCGAAAAGATTAACCCTGCAGGGGTGTACTATTTTACCCATTGGTACCGTCCGGCTCACCTAGTTGGCCCTCTTCCGGGGAAGGCCGGCGAGCGGGCGCGGTTAAACCTTTACCTCACGTGAGAATATCCAAGAGACATCTGTGGCCCATCGCCCTGCCCCATCGCTCTGTCCTAAACACAAATCCTCATCAACATCATCTTTTCCACTCACACGCAAATGGAAAACCGAACTAGAGGACCCTTGGATACGCCCGCACAAGTTATTCGGTCAGTAAGGCGCCCATACACCCACCAATGGCAGCACGCTCGGTTCTTGGTTCTAGCTAAAAGCACTCTCAGCCTAGGCGGCAAGAATGAGGCAAAACACACCTCCCCGAGGGCAACTCATCCCAGCCTTTTAGCAATTTAATTAAGCATCACAATTATCCACCATGCCCGAATCATTCCATCATCATCAACAATTACGGAAATAATAACGGACATAAAGCATTTATTTAAGCATGGCTAAGCATAGCTAAGCATATGAATACAACAATTCTATCTTTATCTCGGCCAACACTTCAACCCTAGGGTTCATAGGTAGGGATACATGTGATTGGCTCGGGGAAGAACATGCATTCATAGGATATTCTAATATTTACCAAAAGAGACATTTGAATCGCATGCAATATTATGGTGGATAAGATAAGTTTATAAAAACATAGGATGCTAGAATGCCAAGAAGGTTAGGTTATCTCTTGCCTTGCTGCCCGGGCGTGAAGTACTGCTCGTCGGGGTAAGTGGAGAGACCCTCGACTCCGGAATCTATCGATACCCAAAGAAATACAAAGCACACATAAATCACAAGAACACAAGATGCAATGCTCAATCATATGATGACATGTCAAATTGATGCAAAGATATCATTATTTAGATTAAAAGTAAAATTAAATGAGGAGCCAAATAATTAGTGTAATTATTTGGAACCAACCCCATATTTATATTAGTGACCACATTCTTCATAATTTATTGAATTATTATAGAAGTGGCTCAATTATGCATGAACATGACATGAATGGATAGGTTTCGTTCCTCCGATCATTTCGGTAATTTATTTGTAATTTTCGGAGTACCGATGAATAAATAGCAAACTAATTAAATAATTGAATTTAATTCATTTAATCAAATTATGAATAACACCAAATAAAGATTTGTGATAATGATGTGATAAGTGCATGGTTTGATAGCATTTGACATGCTGATCACTTTGATGTTTAATTCATAATTTTTGGACAATTATTTAATAAGTTATGAATTTTCCTAACTTGGGATTATTTACCCCATTTTAGGAATTCTTAAATAAACATCAAGATATGGTTTCAAATAAACATTTCAATTTGTCCATTAGCTAGAGTTTGTCTTTATGATCAAGTTGGTATTTTGTTTGTCTCATTTGGACAAGTATTTGAATAGTTATTAAATTATTTCAAATTAAAAACAGAAAACTATTTTTACTATTACAGGCCGCCCATACATCGGCCCAGGCCGGAGTGCAGGCCGGGACAGAGGCAGAGCAGGCCAGCCTCAGAGCCGGCCCATACCGGGCGTTAGGCCGGGCCCATGCCAGAAGGAGCCGGCCTCGTGGCCGGCCCAGACCGGGGTGGAGGCCGGGCCTCTATCAGAGCCAGCCGGCCTGCTGGCCGGTTCAGGCCGACGCCCAGGCCGGGGTGTCGGGCAAGCGTGCGTGCGGCTTGCGGTGGCCGACGGCGACCCCGAATCGGCGGCGCGAGAAGCAGCTATGGCAGGCAAAGGGGAAGAGGGGGAGGCAGCGAGGGTTCGGCCGGGGGTGTGCAGAGAGCGGTGCGACCACGGACAGGGAGCAGCACGTCAAGGACGATTGATCCACGGCCGAAATGGTGACCGGCGGAGGGGGAACGGCGGCGCACGATGGCGAATCGCCCAGAGCAAGGGGAGGGATAGGAGGATGTCCGGGAGGACGCGGAGCTCACCACAATGACGATTTCATGCTCGACGCTGAAGACGGGAGCCCGGAGTGAGCATGGCGAGCGGCGGCCTGAGGTGGGGAGGGCGACGAAGAACACGGCCGGCCCGGCCGATTCCCGGCGCCTCAGGCCGATTACTTCGACGAGGAGGCAGCTTACGGTGAGGCGGTCGCGATGGTGGTCGTCGATCTGGAGGGGGAGCTCGCAACTCGACGACATCGTGCTCGGCGGGGCGGTGGCACCGGCGGCTGGTCGTGCTCTGGAGAGGGATAGGGAGAGGGAAAAGCAGGGGGGCAGGTGAGCGAGGGGAGGGCAGGTGAGCGACCTCGCTTGCGTGCTTAACCACCGGGAGGGGGCCACTGCGTCGACGCCGGGTGAGGGACACGGCGGCATGGCGCCATGTCGTGCGTGCTGTGAACAGGGGAGAAGAGGCCAGTTTGCGCTTAACCCCCTGGCACCAAATTCTTTGATTACAAAGTGGCCCTGCAACAACTTTTAACAATTTAATCGGGGCCTTTATACAATTTTATAAAATGTGCAAAAATTCACATAGGCTCCAATTAACCCTTAGATTCTCCCCAAATTTTGGTGGTCCAAAATAAGATGTTTTGGGCTACATTTGTTCACAACTTTTAATTTAAGGTATTTTTGCCAATTCACAAATTGTAATTAATTGGAGCATTTAAACAATTCCAAAAATAGTGAAAATATTCATGGAGGCTCCTAATATATCAATGAAGCTCCCCATAAATTTATTTTGAATTTTTGGAAGGTGTAACTTGGTTTCAAAATTAGGAAGCGAATTAAGTCAAATTGAATTCTCAAAATTATTTATTTGCTTGTTAAGAATTTGCCCTTACCAAATAATTAAAATTGGGTGATTGAAACTTCCTGAACAATTTGGAAGTTCAAGTTAATTTGATTTGGTCATTTTGGGCAATGCCTTTAGTTTGGAAAAATCTGGGAAGGGTTTGCTCCCTTTGTTTTAATTTTCCAAGTGTTGCTTTATTTTGGATTAGCAATCTTTAAAATGGATGCCATGATGCAATGCAAAACAAAAAGTGAAAATTTGGCCCATATTTTAGGGTACTAATCTGGGGCTGTTACAATTCTACCCCCTTACAGGAATCTCGTCCCGAGATTCTAGAGTAGGAAGAGGGATGAGAGAAACATGGCAACTCTTCACTTCATCGATCTACTCGATCCCACGATTATCTCCCTTGTTGCATAACTTAAGATAGCAAGCATGACATGTCGAGGCGGCGAAAAGAACAGAAGATAGCTTACGGTGACGGACAAGAGGAAACTTGCCCAAAACCATGGGCCATTGAGGGAACAAGAAACGACTTGACCAAACAAAGGTCGAGCCGAGGATAAGACAACCGATCACCAAGACATCACTTCAACCCACCCGTTGGGTAGACCGTAGAGATTTGGCACCGTGAGGAGAAAGGCATCTTCTGGACTCCGCACTTCGGATACACAAGAGATTTCCATAAGATTGAGGATTGGGCCCTAAGGTGACTGATGAAATGACCCAACGTCCGTGTAATTGGGCAAACCTTGATTTCACCGAGGTGGGAAGGATATAGCATTTGATCCACAATTAGCTAGATAGGTAAAACCTCATGACGAGATATTGCCACAAGATAGAGGAAACAGAAGGGTCGACCGATAGATATTTAGCAACTCCGTGGTGATGTTCTCCTTGAGGTTCTAGATATCACACACCTGCTTCGGAAAAGCCTTCATTCGATCCTCAAGCGAAGGTCGTACCTGAAGATAGAGAACGGACCTTAGGGGAAAACTTCTAGAACCAGTTACACATGATCCTCATAGACAGCGGTCAATTTGAGAGAGTTAGGAGATTTAGTCAAAAGGCCTTCCGGTGAGGTGCGTGAACCACAACACCGGACTTGTCGGGTACCAGTAGGCTTAGGTCATGCTCTTGGCAAACTCCAAGCGTCACTTTAGCTTGAGATTCGGATTTAGCTAGGCGTGAGGATGATTCAGACTTGGCAAGTCCGAGGAAGGGGTTTGCGAAAGTTAGCTGCAAGATAGGGCAACTAGATTCCCAAGACAAGGGCTATAGAGTCAAGCTCTAGAGAAAGAGCTAGATTGGGAGTTCCATTGGGTCACGATTCACTAAGAGGAGTTTGATCCAACATGAACTCCAAACAATGAAGCCCAGCTGATTCATAAATAGGAAACACCGGTAAGCGGACGAGATTTGACAACCTTTTCTTATGTTAGGAACGTCTCGGTCAGGGCTTGGTGTGCCCACATGTCTTAATCAGGGAGCGGGAGGTGACAACCTACCAGCTCAAATAAAGCACGTATGCATAACCAACTTGTGATTTAACCCGAGGAGACAAAGCGAACTTCACTCGGACCCATAGCGACAAAAGTCACTGCTTGCGAGAGAAAGCTCGCATTTCAAGTAAAAGATGTGGTCTTAAGAGTTTCGACATGAATCTAACTCGTTGACCGGAGGTGAGCATCTGAGTGAAAAGGACTTGGCAGCTCCGTCAATCTAGTCTTGATATCCTAAGTGAGTGCCATCAAGATCCTTGGATTTCAAAGCAACAACAATTGCCAAGAATATCCGATTACCACGACGATATACATCCTCAATACTCTCGAGCCCGAAAACTCGGAGGTAGATGGATAAGGAAGGGTAGGAGCATCACTTCATCCAGTACGTCATGAGACTAAGCACGACCTCTCGATATAAAAGAGTGTGACACTCCAAGATGGAACGGAACAAAAGCTAGACAAGCCTTTACTCCGCGAATCACAAAACTTTGACCCTTTTCCGGAAATGGAAGAGGTACCGGAGTTTGTTTCTCCTGACATCCCGAAGTGGAAGGCCTTGACGAAGCACAAGAATAACATGCATCAGAACACCCCAATGCACGATACACTTGATTGTCTGCATGCAGATAGGGAACTGATAACAGATTTGGATTAAGGAACGGGCTAACAACAATTTAGGATATTGCAGAAGCCCGGGTTAGCACTCTTCCGACAACTAGTGCCGAAAGGGTTTCAGGAAAAGTGTTACCGGAGGGATCACAATTATTGATGGAAAGCTCGCTAAGAGCAATCCCGTCATGCCTCAGATGATTCCCTAACAGCGATCTAGATAAAGCTAGTAACAAAGAAGAGCATTATCGAGGAAACCGATTACAGCTGCAACCTCGAGTTTGAAGACCAACTTCAATTTCTGCCAACCTGATGTAGGGTTTAACCATTACCACCAGGGGTCAACGGAAAAGATCTTGGGTTAAAGATCAGCTTCATGCACTGGGACCCACAATAGCATAATGCTCACAAGGGTGACAACCCTCATGAATCATTACACTTGAGCCCTAGCACAATCCGGGACCTTCGGTTCAAGATCTTGGACTAAAGCAAGGAATTTCTTGACGATCCGCAACTTCTTCTCTTCGGGATTTAGGATTTGCAGACGAGCAAGTTTAACCAGTAACTAAAGGTAGAACCCAACCCCGTGATCCTAAAGATTTAGAACTTTGCCGATAATCAGAAGAACCGTTAAAATCAAATAGAGGTAAGATGGCACCGAGATCAGAGTGAATTGGATAAGGAGTAAAAAGAATCCTAGGAAGGTTTTCACAACTCATTTTTAGGTCAAAATAGTTTTCACTAGACTCGACATCGACCAAAAGAAAGGGTTTCCTACAGGCAGTCCTGCTCTGATACCAATTTGTAGCGCCCCGACCCCAAAACTATACAGTGGAACGTTGTGTAACCGGTCATGCTACACAATTGAGGGTTACTGGGTTTACCAATCCCAGGCCAAAACTCATTGACAGGTGTGCTCGGAATGGATCATCGGCACACAACACCTCAATCATGCCATAAGCTCAGACATCGCTTCCATGTATAGTAAAGAGACCGAGACTTGTGGAACAAACTGGCACATTACATGACTCTACGACACAAATCATACAGCAACTCATATAATGAGAAGAATACAAATATTACACTGCAACGGATCACAGATCCAACAATTCAACAAGCGGAAGCGGGTAGTGTTGTCTAACAACAAGAAGCAAATATATGGCCTAAGAGGCCTACAATAAACATCACCCAAGCCAGCTTGTCCCACAGTCCCAAGCTGCCACCTGGGAACCCCAGACTAGTAGTCGACGTCAACGAAGAACCCACCTAGCTGCTCGGTGTCGTCCTCCTCTGAAATACAAAATCATAGATGCAGCAAAGAGAGACTGAGTACGATGTACTCGCAAGTTTAGTAGGGCGATATAGGCCCAATGACTGACGGAGGCTCTAAAGCTATATGTGTACTTGTTTTTGCATAAAGCCAGTTTTTAATAAAAGACATAAATACCACGAGGCGACGTCTACTCAGAATACTTTTCATAAAGGGGATAAGAGAGTAAACATTTCATCTTCGGTTCTCATCGAACCTACTTGTAGCCGAACCACTCATCTCCACCAAAGGCACTCCCTCGAATCACCCTCGAGGAAATGAACCTTTATCACAAGTTGTTTATGCAACCTTTAGCTGCCATATCAATTAGGTTAAAGTTATCTATGAGCTAATCCGCCTTTCCCAAGAGTTTGTCCATAACCGTGGACACGGCTTTTCGAAAAGATTAACCCTGCAGGGGTGTACTATTTTACCCATTGGTACCGTCCGGCTCACCTAGTTGGCCCTCTTCCGGGGAAGGCCGGCGAGCGGGCGCGGTTAAACCTTTACCTCACGTGAGAATATCCAAGAGTCATCTGTGGCCACAGGACAGGTTCAGCGCTCCCAGCGCCCTGCCCCATCGCCACGTCCTAAACACAAATCCTCATCAACATCATCTTTTCCACTCACACGCAAATGGAAAACCGAACTAGAGGACCCTTGGATACGCCCGCACAAGTTATTCGGTCAGTAAGGCGCCCATACACCCACCAATGGCAGCACGCTCGGTTCTTGGTTCTAGCTAAAAGCACTCTCAGCCTAGGCGGCAAGAATGAGGCAAAACACCCTCCCCGAGGGCAACTCATCCCAGCCTTTTAGCAATTTAATTAAGCATCACAATTATCCACCATGCCCGAATCATTCCATCATCATCAACAATTACGGAAATAATAACGGACATAAAGCATTTATTTAAGCATGGCTAAGCATAGCTAAGCATATGAATACAACAATTCTATCTTTATCTCGGCCAACACTTCAACCCTAGGGTTCATAGGTAGGGATACATGTGATTGGCTCGGGGAAGAACATGCATTCATAGGATATTCTAATATTTACCAAAAGAGAATTTTGAATCGCATGCAATATTATGGTGGATAATATAAGTTTATAAAAACATAGGATTCTAGAATGCCAAGAAGGTTAGGTTATCTCTTGCCTTGCTGCCCGGGCGTGAAGTACTGCTCGTCGGGGTAAGTGGAGAGACCCTCGACTCCGGAATCTATCGATACCCAAAGAAATACAAAGCACACATAAATCACAAGAACACAAGATGCAATGCTCAATCATATGATGACATGTCAAATTGATGCAAAGATATCATTATTTAGATTAAAAGTAAAATTAAATGAGGAGCCAAATAATTAGTGCAATTATTTGGAACCAACCCCATATTTATCTTAGTGACCACATTCTTCATAATTTATTGAATTATTATAGAAGTGGCTCAATTATGCATGAACATGACATGAATGGATAGGTTTCGTTCCTCCGATCATTTCGGTAATTTATTTGTAATTTTCGGAGTACCGATGAATAAATAGCAAACTAATTAAATAATTGAATTTAATTCATTTAATCAAATTATGAATAACACCAAATAAAGATTTGTGATAATGATGTGATAAGTGCATGGTTTGATAGCATTTGACATGCTGATCACTTTGATGTTTAATTCATAATTTTTGGACAATTATTTAATAAGTTATGAATTTTCCTAACTTGGGATTATTTACCCCATTTTAGGAATTCTTAAATAAACATCAAGATATGGTTTCAAATAAACATTTCAATTTGTCCATTAGCTAGAGTTTGTCTTTATGATCAAGTTGGTATTTTGTTTGTCTCATTTGGACAAGTATTTGAATAGTTATTAAATTATTTCAAATTAAAAACAGAAAACTGTTTTTACTATTACAGGCCGGCCCATACATCGGCCCAGGCCGGAGTGCATGCCGGGACAGAGGCAGAGCAGGCCAGCCTCAGAGCCGGCCCATACCGGGCGTTAGGCCGGGCCCATGCCAGAAGGAGCCGGCCTCGTGGCCGGCCCAGACCGGGGTGGAGGCCGGGCCTCTATCAGAGCCAGCCGACCTGCTGGCCGGTTCAGGCCGACGCCCAGGCCGGGGTGTCGGGCAAGCGTGCGTGCGGCTTGCAGTGGCCGACGGCGACCCCGAATCGGCGGCGCGAGAAGCAGCTATGGCAGGCAAAGGGGAAGAGGGGGAGGCAGCGAGGGTTCGGCCGGGGGTGTGCAGAGAGCGGTGCGACCGCGGACAGGGAGCAGCACGTCAAGGACGATTGATCCACGGCCGAATGGTGACCGGCGGAGGGGGAACGGCGGCGCACGATGGCGAATCGCCCAGAGCAAGGGGAGGGATAGGAGGATGTCCGGGAGGACGCGGAGCTCACCACAATGACGATTTCATGCTCGACGCTGAAGACGGGAGCCCGGAGTGAGCACGGCGAGCGGCGGCCTGAGGTGGGGAGGGCGACGAAGAACACGGCCGGCCCGGCCGATTCCCGGCGCCTCAGGCCGATTACTTCGACGAGGAGGCAGCTTACGGTGAGGCGGTCCCGATGGTGGTCGTCGATCTGGAGGGGGAGCTCGCAACTCGACGACATCGTGCTCGGCGGGGCGGTGGCACCGGCGGCTGGTTGTGCTCTGGAGAGGGACAGGGAGGGGGAAAAGCAGGGGGGCAGGTGAGCGAGGGGAGGGCAGGTGAGCGACCTCGCTTGCGTGCTTAACCACCGGGAGGGGGGCCACTGCGTCGACGCCGGGTGAGGGACACGGCGGCATGGCGCCATGTCGTGCGTGCTGTGAACAGGGGAGAAGAGGCCAGTTTGCGCATAATCCCCTGGCACCAAATTCTTTGATTACAAAGTGGCCCTGTAGCAACTTTTAACAATTTAATCGGGGCCTTTATACAATTTTATAAAATGTGCAAAAATTCACATAGGCTCCAATTAACCCTTAGATTCTCCCCAAATTTTGGTGGTCCAAAATAAAATGTTTTGGGCTACATTTGTTCACAACTTTTAATTTAAGGTATTTTTGCCAATTCACAAATTGTAATTAATTGGAGCATTTAAACAATTCCAAAAATAGTGAAAATATTCATGGAGGCTCCTAATATATCAATGAAGCTCCCCATAAATTTATTTTGAATTTTTGGAAGGTGTAACTTGGTTTCAAAATTAGGAAGCGAATTAAGTCAAATTGAATTCTCAAAATTATTTATTTGCTTGTTAAGAATTTGCCCTTACCAAATAATTAAAATTGGGTGATTGAAACTTCCTGAACAATTTGGAAGTTCAAGTTAATTTGATTTGGTCATTTTGGGCAATGCCTTTAGTTTGGAAAAATCTGGGAAGGGTTTGCTCCCTTTGTTTTAATTTTCCAAGTGTTGCTTTATTTTGGATTAGCAATCTTTAAAATGGATGCCATGATGCAATGCAAAACAAAAAGTGAAAATTTGGCCCATATTTTAGGGTACTAATCTGGGGCTGTTACAGGAGAAAATAGCGGTGTTATTTCCTTGTGTTATTTACATTGCTTACATTATGCACCATGCTTATTCCAATGATCTGTTGCTTGCTGCTTAATACTTCTAGGGGACATGCTGGATAGCGATCTCGGGGGTGGATTATTAGTCATAGACGCAGTTGGATAACGGTCTATTTATTTTGACGTAATGCCCATATTAGATGAAACGGTGAACTATATTATTTTATAATAGCATTGTTATGCGCCCACAATTCCGTCAATTGCCATATTATAATTTGTTTACCCATCATGCATATCTTTTGAAGAGACACCACTAGTTATCTATGGACCCCGGTTTCCTACACTGTTTACAACTATTTTGCTAGCTTTCCGTAATCATTTGCTCGCTGGTCATATTTCACTCTCATCATATTTTACACTTGCATAATTAATTCTTTGTGTTCAGTAAGCCGGACAGATTGACAACCTCTCTGTTTCGTTGGGGCAAAGTAGTTTGTTTGTGATTGTGTGCAGGTCCACGTCAATTATCGTAAACGGCATCATTGACACCTTGCTAAGTCTTCTCCAAGTCCTACTGGATTCGATAACCTTGGTTTTGTAATCAAGGGGAACTGTTGCTACGCTGCATCATACCTTCCTCTTGGGGTTCCCAGCGAACGTGTGATCCACGCCATCAGTCCTCTGCTTGTGAACTCCATGAGGATGAGCACACCATGCAGACAGCAGCATCCCACTGTCGCTGCCTCCCTCACCTCCAGCACCTCGCTGGCCAGAAGGGAGAAAGAGAAACGGGGAAGACGCCACCTCCACATCGGCAACCTCCAGACCCGAAAGATCTGAAGGGAAGAGACCAAACCCGAGCTTATTCAAGCACATACCCGTGGATGTACTCCTCCAGCATGCCGTCCACCACGGAAGCAGGCCGAGCAAGAGCTTCTCCAGGCCTCGGTTGCCGCCCGAGAGCAACCACGCCGGGCATCGAGGAAGGAAAGACGGCATATCGCCATTCGCCACTTGGGACCACTCAGCTAACCCTAACCCTAGACCTACTGCGAAGGCGAGCAAACCTAAGTCTACTATGTACAGAGGAACCCGACTGCCATCTCCAACTCCATTCCGACCGGCAGCGCCGGCGGAGGAGGGGAGCGGCGTCGGGGCACACAGGGACTCTGAAGAGGATAGAGGAGAGAGAACGGGAGAAGGGGGGGATGTTAGTCTCGGCTAGCCACTAGTGGTATTTTGGCTCGGTAAAGCTAAATTAGATTTTATTTTGGCAACTTGGTTCTCACTAGTGGTTATTTTGGCATGTTTGGTTTTGAATGGTGGTAGTTTCGCTATCACTCATCATCAAGCTCCAAAACAAACTGGGTCAAAAGGTCAGTTGGGATGATTCTCAAAGTCCAAAGAAAATGGGGGCAAAAAAATAAAATTCCCGTATCACACCTAGCAGGAGAGGGAGACTCAGTTACGATTCTTCCTCAATCCTTATTCACTATCTTAAATCTTCTGGCGAAGCCACATGTAGACTAGGATCTATCGAGCCAAGGTATCGAAGAAGAGTGATGGAGGTTGCCGCGGTAGCTGGCCCGATAGTGAAGCTCCTGCCGAAGCTCTTATCGGTGGTAAATGAGAAAAGGAAGCAGCTGGACAGCCTGGAGGTGGACGCTGGATTCATCCGACGCGACCTTCAGTCGATCCAAGACATCATTGGCCGCTCGAGTGGTGGATCCATCTCCGATCTCTGGATCCGAGATCTCAGACGCTTGGCAGACGACATTGAAGACTGCATAGACAACTTCCAGGTCGGGAAGACGACCAGAATCAGTTTCGTGGCGAAGATCGGGAAGCTGAAGAAGAGGTCAAAGGATACGCTGGAGCAATTACAGAATAGCATCAGCATCGTCGGCGCCGCCGCACCTATGGCTGCAGCTGAACCACCCGCTCGGGGCACCGAGGATCCGGAGGAGGAACTTCTTGCGCTGCTTGTGGGGGACCAATCGAAGGAGGTGGAGGGGAAGCTCAGGGTGATCTCCGTCGCCGGCTTCGGCGGCCATGGTACGACTCGCCTTGCCCACAAGGTTTACAGCGACAAGGATGTGCGCAGCCAGTTCCCTCTGCACGCTTGGGTTCGTGCGGAGCCGGGCATGGGTGCGCACAAGCTTCTTCAGGATATACACGACCAACTGCTGCTAATTCTTACCAAGAAGCAAGCTGAACATGGTGAGAGGGCCTCCAGCTCCAGAAGCATTCCACGAGTCAACGGAGACGCTGAACAAGGTGCGAGTGCCTCCCACCACCGGCTCGCCGGACTTCTCAAGACCGGAAGGTGATTAGAAAATCAGTAGTACTACTAACTCCCTTCAGTTTCTTTTACTCAACATTGGCTGAATTTTCTTTTCTCGGTTGATTTATTCATTATATTCTTGTAGGTACTTGATTGTAGTTGATGGCTTGAACACACATGAATTGTACGATGTACTATCTGCCTTCTCTTGGGCTGATGGAGTGGATGGCAGAATTATCATGACGACAGCCATTCAGCTACCAGCAGCAACATGCTGCAGATGTGGCAACGGTTCACCACTGGCTATGGATTGCACAAGCCAGGTTTACATTGGAGAGCTGACAGAGAGTGGATTTGTGGAGGCCTGTCTCCATCTTCGTGATGACACACTAGCAAGAATGCAGCGCAGCAACAACGAAATCCTATCCAGCCCCGTTGTCCAGGACTTATTGCTGTATTTTTGCATGTTTCCACGCGACCATCCTGTCAGGAGGAATCCCCTGATAAGGCGATGGCTGGCTGAAGGACTTGTGTTTCCTCAACCAGAAACAGAGAGTTTCTCTCAGGATGTGGTGGCCAAGAATTTGGAGATTCTCATCAGCCGCAATATCATTCAGCCCATTCAAGTGAGGAACTATGGAAAGGTGAAGAAATGCCAAGCTTCTGGGATGATGCTCAACTCCATTTCCTGCAAATCCAAGTCACAGAATTTTATCACCATGTTGTGTGGTAGTCAGACGACGGAGACGAAACCGTCAGGCAAGGAGATCCGCCGGCTTTCTCTCCATCTTAACAGTGTGGCAAATGGGCCAATATATTTACCAAAGGATTTATCTCGTCTCCATAGTCTTGCGGTATTCCCTGGTGATGCAAAGGTCACCAGGCATCAAGCTATTTTGAATTATGCCAAGTATAAGTTACTGCGAGTTTTGGATCTGAAAGAATGTGCAGATGTGAAAGCAGAACATGTCGGCAAAATGTGTGACCTGTTGCTGCTTAAATATCTGAGCCTTGGAGACAGTATTGACAAGGTTCCGAAGAAAATAGAGAAGCTAAAATGGTTGGAGACTCTCGACATGAGGAGAACCCAGGTAGTGACGTTGCCTATTGAAGTCCTTCAGCTCCCCCATTTGAAACACCTACTTGGAAAGTTTCAGCTACTTGAAGGTGATCGCACACAGAAGAAGCTACAGGAGCTCTTGTCAAAAGATAGTGAACTGCAGAAGCTTTCTGGATTTGTCACCAGCAAAAGCGAAGTGTTTGCACAGCTGATGAGTCGCATGGGGAATTTGAGGAAGGTGAAAATATGGTGTGATTCCACTGCAGATGTGATGGAACTAGCTGACCTTTTAGAAGCCATCAAGAAGTTCATCCGTGAAGGCCTGGATATGACAAGAGTTGATCGTTCCTTATCTATCGACATCCAAGGATGCCCAGCAGAATGCTCTGAACTATTCATGGATTCTCTGCAAGCTACAGGCCGTCTGACCTCGCTCAAATTGCGGGGCAACCTGACGCGACTCCCTCTGTTCCAAGCAAAGCTGAACTACATCGAGGAGCTGTGCCTCTCGAGGACTAATCTGAGCGGGGACACGATCCTAAGTAGCCTGTCTGCACTGAGAATGACACTGAAATATCTGAAGCTGGTCGAGGATAAAATTGAGCACTTGGTCATAGAACCAGAGCATTTCCGAAGCCTCAAGGGGATATGCCTCGTGGGCGAGCAAAGTCTGAAGAACATAACAATCCAAGCTAGAGCGATGCCCTACCTTGTGTCACTTCATATAATCTGTGAAGCTCTAGGTGATCTTCCAGGCATCGAAATCACACGCATGGCAGGGTTGAAGGAAGTCGCACTCCATTCTGGAGTCCAAGATTCAATAAAAGATGTATGGCAAGCAGCTGCAATGAACCATCCTAATAGGCCCCACGTTTTGTTTATCCATCTTGCCGAGTCCTGGCACAGAGACCCTCCGCTGCTGCGCGGAACAAAAGGGAAAACTGCCAGTGGTACTAAACCAATTGCGACAAGAATTGCCTCCTCCATCAAGGGGGGCATATTTTCTTTTACACAGCGGACATCTTAACTCACTGGAGCAGCACCGATCACGGTCAGGTATGTATCCATTTACTCCTGCATATTCTTCTTCACTCGTACTCCCAGTTTATGTGACGTTGGTGCATCTTTGATTGTCTGCAGTGCAAAGCTTTGAAATCATTCACTGGTCCGCGGAAGAATTATGCTTTCACCTGGATGCACTGTCCAACTTAATGCCGTTCTATCCTGTCGCATGCAGACTTCTTTTACGGCATCATTACAAACTTGCACCAAGCACATTGATGCCAAAATTGCTAGACATGCATGAGAAATGTTGATGTTGCAGCAGAAAAAAAAAATCAGAATTGTAATTGTTAGATATACATGAGAATTGATGCCTATTTTTTGTATGTTATTTTTTTCAGCTTCCCGTGTCTGCTAGACTGCTATTGTGTACTTGTACCCTGCTATTCATGGTCTTTAGTTCCAGAGGCTTCAATAGATCAGACAACTTATTTTTCATGGATTTTTTATTAATGCATGTATGGTGACTGTCAAAATATCAGAAAACGATTTTTTCTTGGATTTTGTATATTAATACATGTATAGTTGGGGTCAGTGGATGTTTTGTTAAGAAAATTCGCACTATTTTCAAGAATGTAATAAGTCAGTGGTAAAATGTAAAAGCAAGCTCATCGCCGAGAAAGGAAGAACCAAGTTTGCAGATCAAGTCGCCCCAAACAAGGACAGGTTGCTCTCACTAGGCTGGCCATATCATCCCACCAGAATCATACCACCGCTGTGTCAAAAGTCAGCAGAATGCACGGCATCAGCCAGCAGGCAACGCCACTGAAATATGGATTTCATCCAGTGATGACGAACACACATGCATGGTAATGAGCTTGACTATGATGCCATTAGTTTAATGACGCACAAATCCACCCAGCTAACTTGAGTTGAGCAGATCATGATAAGGGGGGGAAGAGAGGCCTGGTTGACAAAAGCCTGATGACTCCCAGGAATATACACAGGACATTTACAGACTACCAACCTAGCTACTAGCTAACATGCTCAAACTCTGCGCCGCTAAGACGAGTGAAGCATCGACGGCTTTGGATCTCGACCGGACTCCTTCCGGAGGTCATTCGAGCTTTTCCGGCGAGGTTTGTCGCTGTTCCTGCCTACACTCGCGCTGGTCATCTTTTTGTTGCCTGCGCCCTTGGACTCCTGATGCCTCTCTGCTGCCGGTCTTCTGGTTGCATCACTGGAGTTTTGAATCCCTTCGAGAATGGAGACTACAGCTTCCATGGAAGGCCTCATCTTCGCGTCGAAGTTCAGGCACTCGACAGCGAGGGCGGCGATCGTCTGCGCCCCACTGAGGGAGTATTGGCCTTCTAGCCTGGTATCCAAGACACGGAATATCTTGCGCTTGTGTGTGAGATATGGCCGGGCCCATTCAACAAGGTTGTGCTCCCCCTGGGGCCGGTTCTTATCAATGGCGCGACGACCTGACAGCATCTCCAGAAGCACTACACCAAAGCTGTAGATGTCGCTCTTTGCAGTAAGATGGCCTGAAAATGTTGAATGGATGTTTATCACATGCTGAATATGAGCTGTTGTGTAAATGTTATTAAGTAGTCCAAGTTATTTGCCTAGAGGGCAGCATTGCAATGTTTTCACAGCAAATAAAATTCAAGGAATTCAAAATATAAGATGTCATAAAATTAGTAACTTGTCAAATGGTAGTGTATGCTTTTTGACCAAAAGCCAGCACTGCAACATTTCCGCGGGAAATTAAATTAAGAGTAATTTAAAACATAACAATTAACATCATTTCATGGAATAACTTACGGTTGAAGGAGATTAAAATAGTCATGAAACATTTCCTTATATAGTTTGTATTAACACCATTGTACATAGGTCATAAAGAATAAAACTATAAATTTCATGGAATGTCACTGGAGCATTAGATAATCCAATGTCAGATCCTGAAACATAATGCATTTTCATTGCATATGTAGCAACTTTAACCAAGCAAAAGTTGTTCCAGAAATGGGATGTGGAAAGCAAGAGATGACAGAACATGAAAATATAACTTACACGTTTTTAATGCGTTAATTATAGTCTTAGGCTGACTGCTACTATATTAATTAATGCACCAACATTCATCAGTTGAATCACATGATGATGTTTACCCAAGACAAGCAAATGTGCAGAATACTGAATCAATAGAACCCAAAATTGCAAGTTAAAGGTTACCTGTTGACAGATATTCTGGAGCTGCATAACCATATGTTCCCATTACCCTTGTGGACACATGACTCTTCTCACCAACAGGACCATCCTTTGCCAATCCAAAATCAGAGAGCTTTGCAGTATAGTCCTGGGCAGCAAAACATGCATTCCTTTCAGTGAAGATCACACGGTCATAGATGTTAACTATGGTGCATTGACAATTAATTCACTTCACTTACTGTGTCAAGAAGAATGTTGGATGTCTTAAAATCCCTATAAATAACTTTAGCCTCTGCACTATGGAGGTAGGCTAGTCCTTTTGCAGCTCCAAGTGCAACCTTCATTCTTAGGTTCCATGGAAGAGGTTGGAAGTACGAGCCTCCTACATAAAGGATTCATATAGCAAGTTACAACTAAAACAAACTAGTCTTCAACTATGTTGTATACTTGTATGCAATACAAATACATACACCTATGACACTAGTAGAGCACCAAGATCTAGTTCAACTTACTCCGGAAAAGATGATTTTCCAAGCTCCCACGTGACATGCATTCGTACACTAGCAGCCGGTACTCATCCTCTAGGCAGTACCCAATTAGCTTGACAAGGTTGGGATGGCAAAATTGACCAAGGTAATTAACTTCCGCCTATAAATGGACACACAACAAAGTCAGAAAAATATCCAATTGTTTGATTAACACAGCTGAAGCTGTAAATAGTGAATTCAACAACATGACATAATGATAGGATATACAAAAATAAACTTCAAAGAAACATGAATCAAACATGACATCAAGGACAACCGCAAAGGAAAGGAATGTCAGTTATGCTCACCAACCACTCTCGGTGCCCTTGCAAACCCTCCTGGTTGAGTCTTTTGACAGCAACAGGTATTCCGGTGCCAGGTTTGCAAGCTGACAGTGTATGCTCATCAATCCATCCTTTATAGACAGATCCAAACCCTCCTTCGCCAAGCACACTGTCAGGACGGAAGTTCCTTGTAGCTAACCTGAGATCATTATAACTGAAGACCTTAACATTGGCTGACTGCAAGATCTCGCATTCAGTCTTCGCACTTGGAGGCATGGAAGCAGAAGAGGCTCGACTGCTGCAGGCACTAAGCCTACTTCCATCTTTACCACTACTCCTTGAGAACATTCCTGTAAATTAGGTCTTTAGTAAAATTTCTACTGAATGAAACATACAAAAATACCAAACAGAGGCTTCTATTATGAAGAAAGTATTCTCTGATGAACAAGTTCAGCATTTATCTATCCCAGGTCACAGTATGATCATCATGATTACAATTTTGGACTACTTGATTCAATATATTTTAAAGGAAACTATGCACGGCAATAGAGGACTGGATGAAGCAAGCAATCAACCAATCATCACTTGGCTTATCTGAAATTCAATATGAGCCCTGGGAGTTGTAAGATTAGCCATTGACATATGTGCTACTCAGTGCTAGCGATAATGGATTAACTGGTCTCAGAAGTTGACGCGAAGAGCATTTTGATCAAGCAAGTAATAGGGCTAAGATGTTGCTGTCAGATAATGGTTATATGCTCTGAACCAAGAGATAAAATGATCACCAGCATAGATGGCAAAATGAATACTCTGAAAATCAGAGGGGTTCCTCTCAATGCTAACATGCATACACTGTTTTTCTAGTAACTTTCGCCCACCCAATATACATCTGCCGCCACGCCACACACCATATCCGGAGGCTTATTGTATGTATCTATGAAGTTCAGTTATATCACCCATAAATTATTTATTACTAGCAGTTAAGACGCTTCAATTTAGTAAGCTGATACAAACAAAGCACATGGCAACTTATATGCCAAATTTCTTGTAGACACAGAAAAAAGTTGAAACTTGATAGTGCACATCATCACCAACCAAGAAGTTTCTTTCCGTTATTGGAAACGACAATTTGTTTCTTTGTAGGCATGGAACATGCACAATAAATGACAGGAAAAACCCTACTGAATATGCGCGGGAAGAACCAAATTGAGAGACGGGTGTGAATAAAAAAAATCAAGATGCATGCTCTATATTGGACTTTATGTAAGACACGTAAACATGTAGTTACACAAATTGTAGTATCAAATGAAGCAAGGAACAACTTGAGCACCTTTCTTAATTCCATCAATAAAATATGAATTTAGATCACGATAGGAACCACGGTAGCAATAGAGAACTAACTAGTCAACCTAATGAAGCCACCCCCCTAAGTTCCCGTGACACACTATTTTAAAGGAAAACATATAGATCATTGAAGTCAACTGATAGGCACTAATATACATACAAGAATGTCACAACAAGGGGCACACTTAGATGTACTGCACTGTATTATTAATCTTTGCTTCAATCAAATGTTTCTTGGTCAAAGAACAGAATCCAGGGTGGATTTGAATCCGTCATGCTAAGTGATCAGTACAGGGTACCATATAGACGATGCTAAAATACCCACCCCCACTGAAAGTATACCACATGACCCTTACTATTCTCATCTGATAAGGATAAGCACTGTCCTGTCTAGTTTAAGACGATAGAGCATGTACTACAAGTGGTACTGGCTAGTGAATCAATCATGTAAGGAGCGAAGCATCAATATCCAGTCACTGTACAAGAGAAGGTATCCACTACCTAATAAAGCCTATAGCTCCAATCGCACAAGTCCTATGAAACCTTGCAACATAGGCAAAGCTCACTTTAGGGAAACCACCATAAAAGTGATCAGGATGCCTCACTTTAGGCTAGCTAAGACGTTGAAATCGTGTACCCAAATCCACCTACTGGATGGCCCCAAGCAGGCGGGCCTCGTCGCGTCGACCAATCAAATCATGCATACAAGCAAAGTTGAGCCTTTGAAAGTCGGGACAAAATTCTGCGGATGGGAATCCGCAGGTAGCTCCGATTTGCACCCCAATCGATCCGTAGTACTGTAGGAGCTAATCAACAGGCGCGCAAAAGCTCAACCTGGGATGGAATGGATTGAAATTGGCGTCTCTAGACCGCCAAACGACCGAGCCCCGGAGGTCGCAAGCAGGAATCGACCAACCGAACTCCCATCGGAAGATCACCCGGAAATCAGCGAGCCAGGAGAGGAGGGAGGGCGAACCTGAGGGGCCGGGGTGCGTGCTCCCATCCTTGATCCGCGCGCCCCAGCAGTTCCCCATCCGCCGCGGCGCCTCCGCTCACCGCACCTACCCAGCGAAGCAGCAACCAACCCTACCGGACCAAACCGAGGCCGCCCCGGATCGCGGACGGCGGGGCGTGGCGGCGAGCAGCGGTCCGACTCATCCGGCGGGGGGTTCGGGCGAGCTAGGGTTACGCCCAGCAGCGGCGGGAGGGGTGGTAAATACTAGCGGCGGTGGCGTGGCGGAGCGCGTGAGGAGAGAGAGAGAGAGTAGAGAGGGGAGTGATGAGAGCGAGAGCGAGAGGAGTTAATGGCGGGGAGGGGAGTAGGAGGAGGAGCGCGAGGGAAGCGTGTGCGTGCGTCTGGTAGCGCAGCCTCTTGGGAAAAGCCGGTGAGGCGTCGTCGTGGGTCGTGTGTGACGCTGGGACGCGGGCCCGCCCCGCGCGTCGGGGTGGGGTCGGGGTGGCTCTTTTGTTACCGTATCCGGTTTTACCGCGACTTTTCGTCTGGTTTTACGGCGTCGCGTTCTACCGACGGAGTGACCGTGATCACTGAGTAGATACGACTGGGCGATGAGTGCGCGTCTACACGTGAGCAGGTGTGCGGCCGAGCGACCGGTTCAGAGCTACAGTTCGGGCCGCGGCTCCCACGGCCCGCATGCTACAAGCTGAAAAGAGAGGTGAGGACAAATATTTTCAAATCTTTTTTGAGAATATAAAAACAAATTTATAAATCTTACTCCATATTTTGTATTTACAAAAGTACTTAGCCATATCTTAAGTAGAAATGTTCTATGTTTGTCCAACTTAATAAAAAGATATTACTCCCTCCGATTCATAAAAAGTGTCGTCCACTTAGTATAAAATGAACGGCACTTTTATGAATAGGAGGGAGTATTGTTATTTACAATACCGAATCAGTATCACTATCTCATATAATATGGTATTCACAGTATATTCAATGATCGTTGTGAATCAAGATATAGATATGTGTAAATAAACTTAGTCAGATTTTTATATAGTTTTGACTTAAAACAATAAACTGACTAAAGTAATGTTGTAATGTTAAAGTAGGGAGTACTAGTTAGAGCATGTACAATAATATCTACTCAACAGGCTATAACACTTAGAATATTACTGAAATCCTACGGGATGAAAGAGAAGGGAGGAGAGAGATGAGAGTGGGCGCTCCGTGAACCGCCCGGCTGCAGCGCAGCCCACGAGGGAGAGCAGCTCGCATGCAGCCCGCAGCTAGCTATAGGCATTTTCCAACCAATCCGTGTGTACATTGATTGCTTCACTAGTACTTGAATATTGAATAAAATTAGGGATATTAAAACTGAGCCAAAGAGGAGGCCTCCCACGCATCTCTCACGTCCTGGGTGATTTGGACCGTTAGATCAGACAATCCGATTGTTTCTGGTCGTCAGATATGCTTCAATTTCCACACTGAGACAATTTTCCCTAAAGATGCTACTCTGGACATCGAATAGACTCGCTGTGGTGAATTGGGCCCAAATTACCATTCAGAGCCCATGTACTCGAGTACCGAAAAAGACCAAAGGACGAGGCATTGGAGCGACGGCGCGGCGCGAAGCGGCAGGGGATTCGGCGTTAGGGATACTAGATGATACCCCGCGCGTTGCTGCGGGAATCCATGCACATAATATAAATAATTTCGAATACAATAGATAGTCATGGTAGAAAAGGTAATGGACAGTGTGTCAAGTACAATTGTACCTTGGTATATTTATTCAAAATATGATGTGTAGATGAGCACATAATGGGATAATATAAGGAATTAAAAAATTGAAACTACGATTATATGAGAATTAATCCATACCTCCTGAGTGCACATGTCAGCACATGCTTTAAGAAGTACCTACAACTCATATGCTTAGTTAATGCTCACATAGTTAATACCTTCAATCTATGCATAGTTTTGCTATAATACATTCAATCTATACATAGTTTTCTTCTCAGATAGATAGGCTTCTATGCTTGCTGCAGATTATTGAGTAAAATGCTAGATGGAAGCTTTTAAACTTCTGCCATCCACCTGCATGTTAGTTGGGTTGCGAAATAAAGTACATGAGAGAGCATATATTTCACTTTATCTTAATTTATTTTTGGACCCATCTTAGAGGCTGATACCCTGAATTATATTTTATCTTGTTGTAGCACAATCTGAGAAGAAAGATCTTATTGCTAGTCAGTATACTGTAAACCAAGTACATATATGTCTATTAATGAAAAGAACAATCGACAAACTAAGGTGATTGTGCATCATATTGACACTCATTGGTGATACGGCAAAATACTGAATATGTTTTATATTTGTGTACTATCAAGAAATACCTTTGAATATTTTCATTAACTGTACATGGACATTGTAGTATCCTCCTCGTGTTGGTCTATGTTTCCTTTTTTAGTACTCAAATCATTAAAATATTGTGAGGTGGAAGAAATTTACTGAAATATACGCCAAAAATCTGGAAGCTGAAACAATAAGCTATTGTGAAAAGGGCAAACTGAATCCAATATTCATCAATTTTAGGAACATACACAGCTGGAAAAGCCTTTGAATACAACACCTAGAGGTCAGTCATGGAAGTGCAACTAATAAACAACTGATACAAATAACCACTTATGTGAACCCATGGTGTTTCCCCCTGCGTTGGTAGACAACTATCAGACATAACAACATGAAAACGAATGACGTGTCATTTCAGACATCTCATGTTTGGAGCACCTCAACTACAATGAACAGAAGAAGGTGAGGAGGAAAATGAAAATAATCGTTGTGGCTGCAGGACCATCCTGTAGCCAATCATAATAGTGTGAGATTTGAAACTTCATAGTTGAACAAATACTACTCGTAAACATGAGCTTTATTTACACCAGTATCTGCAGACGGCAGCAGTTGAAAAGAGTAGTGAGAAATTAACAAATCTGAAAGAAGAACGTATTTTTATAACCAAACTGATGCTTAATCTTTCCTTTTCAATATAGATACCAAACTTAATCATAGATGTAACATTAACCTTAGTTCAGCAGGTATTCATAGGGCATATAATTCTAGCCAAAGTCACACACAACAACAATAACATGACCAAAATGCTTTGGTATTCTTATCTGTAACCTTCATGATCAAACCGAAGATAGCAACCAACTGAAAGCAATACACGTGAGACGTACACAGAAAGCAAACCATGAGAAGAGTGCAAGTACAGAAACTGTATGACCAGCGCCATCGAAACTTACCGGCATGGATAAGAGTAGCATGAAACGATCGGTCCTATTTATCGAAGGCCTGGCAATTAAATCCCTGCAGAAAAACACCCAAACCCAGAAGGAAGTGACACATCAGAAATTCTGCTTTGGAAGTAAACGTGAGGCTGGGTTCAATTCGGAATTGGGCTCCTTGGCATCACTACCATCTGATTCCTGCCCATGGGCAACGCCTTAGGATGTCATGGCAGACCATTAATATACGACCGTGGAGGCGTGAACGTGAAGTAGTAGGTCGGGAGGCTGGTGAACGCCAAAGGCATTTATGATTGATTAAAACTCGGGAAATTGGTGGGAATAGGAGATGTGCCGGTGTAGTGGACTGGGAGGAGAAGGGGAAAGGAATCAGAATAGAAGGGAACTTAGAGGACGATGGAAAGGAGAGAAATAATGGCTGCCTTATTTTGGCGAACTGAATCAACTACTCCTTGCGGTTTAAACATCTGAGGGAATCATTGATGTCCTGGGGAGATTTATAAAAGGAGGAGATATAAACAGGCTCACGGAGCAATCATAACCTTAGAGTGTTTCCGTTACGCAACAGGAGGATACGAACTGTCTAAGATGAGTTGATGCGTCGCGTGACTACTAAGATGCCTCCCCTTTCAGCTTTTTTGTGGAAGAAGAAGATGAATAGAACAGAGATGTTTGCAAGTCGATGTCTTTGTGGGCTTTTTCCTACAGAACTATGAAGGAATCCAGCATGGCCCGGGATTGCCATCCCAAAATGGCGTTACACAGCAGGCAGCCGGTATGGGCCATATGATCAGCCCAAGATGGCGATACACACCATGCACCACGATCGGCGCATCAGCTCTGCATGAACGGAACCGAAAGGCACGTCCGTTTTTGCTGATGTGGCACGCTGCGTCCGTTTTTGCTGACATGGCACACTGCTGAGGTGGATAGGCTGCATGTTTAGATAATTCCTTGTAGTGGGGGTTTGCTATTTAGATATAGAAGATTAAAACTGAGCCAAAGAGGAGGCCTCCCACGCATCTCTCACGTCCTGGGTGATTTGGACCGTTAGATCAGACAATCCGATTGTTTCTGGTCGTCAGATATGCTTCAATTTCCACACTGAGACAATTTTCCCTAAAGATGCTACTATGGAGTCTGGACATCGAATAGACTCGCTGTGGTGAATTGGGCCCAAATTACCATTCAGAGCCCATGTACTCGAGTACCGAAAAAGACCAAAGGACGAGGCATTGGAGCGACGGCGCGGCGCGAAGCGGCAGGGGATTCGGCGTTGATTTCTTGATCTCCCACGTCAACGGCGGCACCAAGGTCCTCTCCATCGAGCGGCCACTGCGATTCCCGGACTTCACGGCTCGCAACATCTCCCTGCGATGTTCTCCGCCACCCGCGCCTCTACCTCCGCCCAACTGCTGCTCATCGGATCCTTTTTTACGCCTCTTCCTCCGCTGCAACTTATGCTGGTGAGCTCCTCTGCAACGCTTCTCTCGCATGTTCAATTCCATATGGGGATTCCTCCTGAGCGCTCACATCCAGTAATGTTTCCTCTTTGGATTCAATTCTTTGAGTCGCTTGAGCAAACCTGCAGGTTGTACTGATATATAGTACACAAATGGCTTGTTTACAGGAGACCGCACCACTTCATGGAGGCGGCATCATGGGTGCTCATTTGTTTGGCTGTTTGACAAATCTGTAGGTATTATTTCCACGAGGATTGTTTATTTCACCTGTGCAACTGAATCCAGCAGCATATCCAATATTTAAAGTTTCTGCTCCTTGTATTTTGTTGAAGAATATTGTAGGCAAGCCTGTTCTTAGAATTAGTCAAATCTCTTTCTATGTGCAAGCTTAAGCATCTTGACCCGACCAGTGATGTTGTCTCACATTGCAGTCTTGGAATTTGTCGATGAAATTTACTCAGTCAGGTAGATCTTTGGTTTCGACCATTTGATAATTAAATATTTGAGGCACATGAATAGAGACTGTATACTAAGTAATTCATCTGTAGGTTGCAGCAAGCACACTGACACCGGCGCAGAACAATCGTTGGTAAGTTTCGATATTTATTTGTTTTATGGAAGAACATTATTCAGTAGCATATTTGCTTATTGATATGGAATGTATGTTTAATGAACCTTGTCACCGAGCAGAAGTTAATTGCCTGAGCCCATGGGGTCGCACTGTCGCTACAGAATTGATAGTCTACTACAAACTTGAGGTGTATCTACTACTACTTTTATGCATAAAGACATAAAGTATGCTCACATGGGGCAAAATATTTTATTCCAAGATGCTAAGATTTGAAGGTTAGTGAGTTATATTCATATTACTCTTTACAGTGGTAGGTTGTTACAACTACTTATGATATGGTTTTGAAATATTTAGAAGCCTAATTTGGTTATTACTCTATTATCCACTTCTTTCCTATTCCGTTTTGTTCATTTTCTGTTATTGTCGATCAAGGATTGCACATATGATTATTCTTTTGTGCTGCCTACATTGTTGGAGTACATATTTTTTATTGTTTGTGTGACGATCGTAGGCGCACGGTCGATCTACCGAGGACAAGCAATCACAGCACGATGACGACACCGAGATTTGTTAACGCAGTTCGGCCATGATTTGCCTACTCTGCGGGGCATGACTACGGGCGCTCCTCCCCATTGATACCGCTGCACCGGCCGCCTTGGTCGTCCGGCACAAGTCGCCGGCTCCCCTTGCGCGCCTGCTGCTATCAAGTCGCCATAGGTTACAACGTGTGGTGCCCCCTCATTATATAGGAGGCCCAGGGTATAAGAGTTCGACTCTAACACTACTCGTACCTATCCACACCTAATACAACTCGAAGTCCAAACGTAACCCAACACGTACACAATATTTGACACAAAATACAACAAACTCCACCTTGGCGAATATTGTCCGCCACCTTGAGTTCATCAATGCGTCAAACCTCCATGTACTCCGGACTTGGTTGTCTTCCATGAGCTTCGCTGCTACTCCCAGACTCCATGTGACTCCACCTGCAACTGTAGTCCCTTCTTCCCGTTCAACACCATCACACACCGACCAGTGGTCTGCGTAAAAATGCTTTCAACTTGAAGAAATTTCACCGTCGCCTTTTAGTCACCTTGAATCAAATTCACAGTCAACTCATCTTTTTCTGGATAGTCTTTTACATGTCCCACGGCTATAGCACTCCGCCTCCTTCTGCATCTCGTCACCCGCACTTTTCCATGTGCAATGAACATCACAGAATATACGACCATGTATCCTCAAGCTTCTGACATTTCAGACTTTCCAGCACTTTCTCAGATTTCCCATGGCTGACTCCTGTCTATCATCTGACGCGTCAATCTCCATAGACCCAGTCACCAACTTGAACCTGATACTCGCCAACACTACTTCAGCACCCCTGTACACCTATCTGACCACATGTCTGACCGCATGTGCCCTGGTATGTCGCCGTGTCCCGTGCTCCCGCACGCCTCGCCGCTATTACGCGTCGAGCATCCGCAATCTTGGCCAAGATCTACCGGGTCGCTAACCCACACCACCTTAGGCCCCACTGCAGATAACCATCAGTCATATCCGACCGATGCCGAGTTCTACGCCTCCCTCGAACCCTGACGTCCAGTCCGAAACCACGTGCTTCTCGCCTTCCCGCTGAATAGGCTTCGACTCTCCGCATGCTTACGCTGTAGCCCCTCCATCAGCCGAGTGGAATCTTCTGCCAGACTCCAGCTCCACCTTCAACATGACTCCATGGTAGAGGATCAGTCCACCCCGCGCCCTGCCGACTTCAAGTTCTCACGTGTACACCGTCTTGAATCAACTCCGCGCCATTGCATGTTGAAGCACGCATCCCTCAGGCATGCGCCACGTGTTGCCACGCCACAGAATTCGGACACCATCAGCCCTCACGCTCCCATGTCGTTGTCGCCGATCTTCACCGTCTTCTGTCCCGTCAGACTGTCCAGTCCAACCCAGCCGAACGAATCCGACTGCAAATCATGCTCCACCTTGCGCCTAGCTCACCCGCCACATTGGCGCTGCACTTACTGCGCCTTGTATATGCATGATCCTCCACGACGTACTCCAGACCGCTCGTAGCCTTATACGTACATCGCCGTCCACGTCACACATGCTTCAAGCCCTCTGTCAAACTTTGGACCTGAAGAATTATTCCGTGCAAACCTGACTCCCATTGGATTCTTTATGCACCTTTTTCTTCTTCCTTGTCACCGTTTGGTAGCAGCTCTTACACCTACGTAGACCTTTTTTTTTTACAACACAAATCTCACGTGCTAGATGCTCCCAGCAATGCATGCATGTTGTGGTGCCTTGAGGAAGATCCCCTTGTGGACAACAGAACTATTTTTGTTGGAGGGCACTATTGCTCACTGATTTAAGTTATGGATCATAAATTCATAATTCTACACTGGCATGCTCATGCTTATGCATCTTTTCTTTATTTAGATCACAGTGAAGAATTTCCTAGTATACTACATGACAATTGTTTTACTTATTTATTAGTTGCCTAGATCTTTTCACCCTTAATTATCTATGCTGATCCTTGTTCCGTTTTTTAATGGAATAGTGTGGCCACACAAGAAGATAACGAAGGTCTTGGATCAAAGAAGGCTGAGCGGTAGCAGCTGGGTGGGTGTCTGGTAGCAAGAACTGTCTTGGACAAGTGAAGTATTTGTTATAATATGTGTTTTACACATTGACAAGTTTACTGGGTACTGGATTAGGAAGTTAGAAGAAGTGACTGGATCATGCGCTCCTGTTACTGTTTGAGAAGACCTATAACTAGGTGCTCATGTGAGACTCCTGATACGTCTATGTTTGAAGAGAATTGTACGTGTGTGCGTGCTAGTCTTTATCAATGAGAATGTTGAAATACACTTGATATATTATTACTATCTAGATGCCAATTATTATTTTTGCACATTCTTTTGCGAGTTTTCACTTTGACCGTAACATATCGCTTCCATTTGATTTTAACTCACAAATGTGATATATGGATTTTCCAGTAGTGTTTTTTTGGTACTTTATCGTTTTGGTGCTCGCTTGATGGCATAGTATCAATTCATTAATTTTACTTGTTGTTTGGTTAGTTCAATAGTTTTGAAGCATTACCAATACACGAAGGGAATCCTCTTATGTGATGCATCTAAGAGCATCTCTAACAGACACGCTACGTCTTGGCGCGCTAAATTTTTTTACAGCGCCAAATTAGTTGTTTTAGCGTGCCGTGGCCGATATCGGTTTTTCAGACGCGCTAAAATATAGCGCGCAGATAGAGCATCTCCAACAGACGCACTAAAATACATCGCGCAACATACATTCTATAGCAAACAGGTCCCTAAATTTTATAAAAACGATCCTACAAATTTTCCAAGAAAAGCAATTGGGTCCCTGGAGTCGTTCTCTATCACCAGGCCATGACCGGCGACACGATTCCGGCGGCCGTGTGGGCGGCCGGCGGCGTGTGTGTGCGTGCGAGCGGCAGCGTGCGGGCGGCCGGCAGCCAGCCAGCCAGCGTGCGTGCGTGTCTGCAGGCGGCCGGCCTGCAGGCAGCGTGCGTGCCCGCGGGCGGCCGGCAGCCAGCGTGCGTGCGTGCGTGCCTGGGGCGGCCGGCAGCCAGCTTGCGTGGCCGGGTCGCGTGTGTGCGTGCGGGCGAGCGGCCACGTGCGGCCGGCCGGCGACCGGCAAGGTGGCGTGCGGTGCGGGCGTGCAGCCAGCAGGGTCGCGTCCGTGCGGGCAGCAGGGGACGCGGGCGGCGGCCGGCCGGGGACGCGGGCGGCCGTTCGCGGCGGCGACCAGGACGCGGGAACAGAAGTTTCATGGTCGTTTTCCTTCGCGCGTGACCCAGCGCGCTGGAGCCGATGCCTCAAATTTTCAGCCTATGGTACCGCTTTTTCCCGCGCGCTGGATATAGGTGGCCAAACGTGCCGGCCCGGCCCGGCCCGGCACGGCCCGGCACGGTTAAGGCACGGCACGGCCGGCCCGATTAGTAAACGTGCCGTGCCGGGCCGGCCCGCGTGCCGCGGCCTGACCTCCGGCACGGCCCGGGAGGCACGCCGACGGCCCGTCAGGCACGTTTGACCCGTCGGGCACGGCCCATTTAGCATAAATACGGCCCAAAAACTGAAAAAAAATAAAAATAGGTAAAAAAATTAAAAAATTAAAAAAACCTAATCGTGCCGGGCCGGGCCGGCCCACGGGCCACGACCGGGAGCTGGGCACGGCACGGAGCGGGCCCGTGCCGCGGCACGGCCCGTTAAGATCCGTGCCGTGCCGTGCCTGGCCGTGCCAAATTCTCCGTGCCTCGGGCCGGCCCGGCTGGCACGGCCCATTTGGCCACCTATAGCGTTGGATGGTTTTTTGGGCGCGCCCTATTTTACAGCGTCTGTTGGAGCACTGTTTTTTTTACTCCCGCGCACTAAACTGGAGGTTTTTTCAGCGCGCGCTAGTTTTAGCGACTCTGTTGGAGATGCTCTGAAGTGGGTCTACCGGACATGGCGTCCACATGTCAGCTACCCCAAGGCTGTAGTATGTTAGTGGATCCGTTTCCTACAAATACTATCTCATGTCAAATTTGCCAAAAGAGTAGTAAATGTTTTTTTCACGAGGTAGATTGGTATTCATGCCACTTTGCACTATGTTCTACTCTACATAAGTTTTCACTTTGAATTTGCGTAGTATGGGATAGTATAAAAATATAAATTTTGGATAAAAACAATACGACCTTTGTGAAAAACAAATTTGTCTATCTTATTCAAATACGTTTGATTTTATAACCAGGTGATCATTTTTTTAATTATATTCTCTTGGCTTGTATCATCCCATTGTATATATGTATATGAATTTATTTAGATTTTTTCTTCAAAATAACACCCATTGTATACATGTATGAATTTATTCAGTTTTTTTTCTTCAAAATAACACACAGTGCAAATTACACTATTAGGGCACTAAACATGATGCAAAGTGAGAACTTTTACGAAACCTAATGCAATTTCTGGTGCAAATAACATTTAACTATTACAAATACCATTTTTTGAACCATGCATGTAAAATCAGCCGAAAGGCAGGAGTTCCGCCCCCCTTCCCCGCAAACTTGTCGTAGGGTTCACTTTACAACACCGAGTTTCGGTTTGGCCTGAAATATCTTTGTAAACTCAACTAACCGTTTTTTTACTCTACTTAGTCCTACTTAGCAGGGCCACGTCAGATTCTCTCTCTCCACACTTGCCCGAAAAAATCTCTTGCGGAAGCTGAAACTAAAGCAACATAGTTCCCTCAAACGATATGGTTATTTGAGCTGAAAATAATATTATACTGGCCACTAAATCATGCTTGATTTACTTGATTTTTTTCAAAGATTTATGTGCAATTTTAAGTTTATGTTAAATGATTTCTATAACAATTCAATGTAGTAATCTTGCAAAACAAATGTCAAAGAAAAGAAATAGCTACACAATAACATAAGAAGCTTCCCCATAGGTTGGGTTCAATTAATATTTTCCTTGTACAAACAATTCACATGGTTTGCAATCATACGAAACAAATACTCCCTCTGATCGCAGATAAATGTCGTGACTTGTTATATGATTTGTACCTGTTTAGTTATGTCGTGGTATTGTCGAATCTAGCCGCGGCAGGGGTGCCATCGAGCTAGGTAGAGAGGTGGGTTTTAGAGACATGGGGTATTCCGGCGACGGGATGACAAAGGGTTTACCCAGCTTCGGATCTCGCAACGGTGGCGAAACCCTACGTGCTGCTATAATTCACTATAAGGCAATATGCGCCAATTACAATGAAAGGTGTGTTAGAGCTTGCCCTGAGGCGTCCCATAGGCCGGCTTATAAAGGCGTCCGGACCTAGGGCTTACAGGAGGAAACCTAACCGACTAAGTCACAGAGTTCTACTCTAATCCGGCTTGGGCCCCGCCTTGTGGGCTAAGTCATCCTCAGTGCGGGCCGGCTTCTGGAACCTTCCCTTAGCCGGATGGGCCTCCTGCGCAATTCGGCTTACCACCACTATGGGCCACCCTGGTACGCTGGCTTTAGTCTCCTTCGTAAGGGTACCTGTTCGGCATAACCCCAACAGTAGCCCCCGGAAAGCTTCAAGTACTTCAGCGGCTGGCTTCAATCTTCCGGCAATGTGTTGTCCGGGAAATTCTTCATCCGTCGTCAGTCTTGGAGCATTCCCAGAAACCTGCAATCATGCCGAACAGTTTTGTCGACTTCGGTGTGCCGGCTCTTCATGCCGAAAAGCACTTGAGTGCGTATTGACACGCGTCCGGTGATTTGACGGATATGTCAGACCCGGCAGAGTGAGTGGAGTGGCATCTTTGAATGCGGGGCTAGTTTCCTTTTTTCCCGCGCTGGAACCGAGGCGTCGGAGGGAAGAAACTTCTCCAACAGTCCGATTCCTTGACGCGTGGTGGAAATCTCGGCTCGGAGCCGTTGCACAAATCTCAGCGCACCCACTATAAAAGCTGGACACTTCGTCTTCGCCACGGCCACGCCACCATTCGCAACCTGACGAGGTTAGGGCTCGGCAAATCCCTGGGTTGAGTACCCCGGGTTGATTGAGGGGGAGAGAGATGAACGTTGGTGATCACGACGGCTAACAGGGGGCGATTTACCCAGGTTCAGGCTCCCGGAGGATAACACCCTACTCCTGCTTGTCTAGAATTATGATCAAGGTGGCTACAATGGCGAGATGGCAATCTCGCTAAGGTTTACGACGGCGGCTATGAGTATGAGCGTATGTGTTGGCGTTTAGTTCCTTACCCTAGACGAGGGACCCTCCCAGCCTTTATATGATAGGCTGGGTCTCGGGTGAACGGTGCTGATGGCACGTACAGGATGATCAAGCTGATGACCTAACGTCGACTACCTTGGGCCGCACATCATCCTTCTTGGGCCTTCCTTGGGCCTTCCTTGGCGTGACCCAGGTACCACCACCGTGGGGTACTCGAAAGGTAACCCCACAACAGTAGCCCCCGAGTGCTTAGTCGAATCGTAGAGTCGGGTAAAGGACACCTTCCTTCCGGGCACGCCACCAGGTTCCTGAAAGAAACAAATAAAATGGTCGACTCCGGCCATTCAGGGCATATGGAGGATTCCTTAGTCGAAATATCGACTGCAGGGTAAAAACTGCGAGTATTGCTTTGGTCGGTAATTTTTCGACTGCGACTGTTCTGAGTCATTCGGGAGCGCGAACAGCGCTCCCGATGGGAGTAGCCCCCGAGATTAAGCTGAATTGCTTGCAATTGAGGTTAAACTCAATTTTTCTTCAGTCGAAAAGCCTGCTCCCGATGGGAGTGAAGAAGGGACTCGAATTTATGGAGTCACAACTTGCTTTGCGTGACTTACTTTGTACTCGGCCGGTTTGGCTTACTGCTTAAGTTTTGCTCAGCTCGTGGAGCTTACTATATTTACTTTGCACTCGAATGAACTGTCCGGGTGCTCCATCAGCCCATTGGCTTACTTGCTACGCCTCCGCATGTGACGTCAGTGCTGACGTTTTCGGCGCACTCTGCGTCCGATGGGACGTGACAGGGTGGTCCCGGTGTCAGTATTTGACTGATTTGACCACCGGGCGCGAAATTTTCGCGGCGTGATGATGGCGCCTCGATTCCCGCGCGTAGTGGGCGGCGTGGCCGGCGACGGTTGCTATCTCCGCGCGACACGTGGACGGCCAGATGTTGTCTCGAATTGCCGCTTCGTGGAGGACGGCCAGGATGAACTGACCCCGCGGTATATAATTTTCACCGCGGTGGGGAACAGTTCATCCATCCCCATTTCGCCGTCGTCTCCACTGCTCTCTCCTCCATTGCTGCCCTTGCGCCCAGTTCTCCGGAGCTTTCTCCACTCTCCCGAGCGAAGATGGGCTTGAAAAGAGCGAAGACCACCGAGGGCACCGCCGCCGCTGCCGATGCGGGCATGAAGAAGGTGGACGGCGACTGGGTAAAGTCGTCGGTGAAGAAGACCGATCTCGAGAGCCTCCGCGCGCAGGGGCTGCTGCCGCCGGCGAACCAGGCGGCCGTGCGTGCTCCGGGAAAAGAGGTACTCCCCTCCCCTCGCGATGGGGAACGCGTCTGCTTCGTGGAATTCCTTCCACGGGGTTTCGGGTTCCCCATCCACGATTTTGTTCGTGGTCTCATGTATGCTTATGGGATTCAGATCCACGATCTGACTCCCAATAGTGTCTTGAGCATCGCGAGCTTTATCGTGCTCTACGAGTGCTTTTTGGGAATCTCTCCCAACTGGCTTCTCTGGAAGTCGCTGTTCCTCGTTCGCAGGAACGTTGGGAAGTCGAAGCAGGTCTACCCAGTCGGCGGCTTCGGCATCCAAGTGCGTGGCGACACCACGTACTTCCAAATAAAGAAGTCCGACTCCGTCCAGAACTGGCGGAAGAAATGGTTCTACGTCAAGTGCGACCAAGAAGGCCTTCCCGATTTCGCAGCTGATCGAGCGTTGCAGAAGACGAACACGTGGACGCACCCGCTGTCGAAGGAAGACAAGGAGGTGACCAAACCGCTGCTGGCACTCCTCCGCGATCTTCTGAAGACCCTTGGGCGCGAGACAGGTGGGGTGCATCTGATTGCCACCTTCTTCAGGCTTCGGGTGCAACCGCTCCGTTCTCGCGTCCACCCGATGTGGGCGCACGAAACCGGCGATGAACTTGACGACGAAGAAGTCGAGTCGAAGGTGAGGAGCATCACCAGCCTCCGAGCCGCCGATACGTGCAACGTGAAGTGCCCGGTGAAGCCGTATGGGCCGAACAACCCTGTGCCTGAGGTAAGCTTCCTTTTTGTTGTGCTTCTGTCTTGTATGTTCTGTCGAAATTTTCTTTTGTCTGACCCGAATTTTTGACAGGGTCGTTCCAGCTTTGTCAGCCTTCCTCCGCTGATGGAGAACGGTCCTCACGAAGAGGCAGAGGTCTTGAAGGAGAACGAGGATGATGACGATGAACTTCCTTCCGCTAACTCTCCGAGCGAAGAGGTGGAGGAGGATGATGAAGACGAAGAGCCACAGTCGAAGCGGCAGAGGCGAAAGAGTGGCGAGTCTGCTTCGGCTTCGTCACCCGCAAAGCAGGTGGAGGTGGAGGACGTGGACGAGGCGAGCGAGTCGTCCTCGGGTGCCAGGCACACGAGCGACCCGACGGAGCCTTTGGTCGTGCCTCCCCTTAGCTCTGCGCCGCCGATTGGGTTCGCGAGGATGCCCTCCGTCTCCCTGGGCAGCGATGATGATCTGGACGTCACCAGGTTAGTCTTGCAACCATCACCTTGTTTTGTCGTGTACCCTTTTTGCCTTTGCGAGTATTTGAATTGAATTATCTTGTCGCAGCGACCGTACTGGCGTTGTCGGTTCTTCGCCTCCAGAGATGGAGCACACTTCTGCTCCCGTGTTCGAGCAGACCGCGAGGACGACCGAAGAAGAGCCGCAGGCAGGTGATGCGTCGACCTTGAAGGCTTCGACCTCCTCCGTGCCAAAGAAGACTGCTGATGCGACTTCGGTGGACGCTGGATTGCTTGAGCATGTAAGTGTCTCTTGACTCAGTCTGTAAGATCTGTATCGGGTGCGCGAACAGCGCTCCCGATGGGAGTAGCCCCCGAAGATGTGCGTGACTAGAATAGTCGGGCGCAGATTGATGTCTTGTTATTTGCACAGCCGTTTTGTCGCCAGCTGCTGGAGGGAGCCGCCGCCTTCGTGCGAATGGAGAAGGAGGGGGGTCGACTCCGCACTGCTCTGGAACAAGCAAACAGTGAGTACCAACCCTTGCGTTCAAGAGGTGCTTCGACTATCTTTATTTTTAACTTTGATCCGGTGATCCACAGGCGAAAGGGAGAGCCTGGCGAAGCGGGTCGCGGAGCTGGAAAAGTCACTGGGCGAAGCTCAAGAGCGTGAGCGAGCCCGGGATGAACTGGAAAAGTCTACTGGAAGTAAGTATCTCGGCTGTTTGCCTACTTTTTCTTGTGTCGACTTCTGGTGTCTTATCAGTGTGGTCTTTTTGGAGCAGAGACCTACGGAGGTGCTCCTCCCGAAGGAACTTCCAGTGCCAACGTCAGCTTGGCCGAGGCTGTCGGCTTCGTCGACCGCGTCTGTGCATATGCCTTGATGGCGCTGCAGAAGTCGACAGGCGCCTTGGCGACTGTGCACCGGAGCATCTTCCCCAACCAGCCGTCGCCGGACGCTGTTGACGCGCTTGCGGCTCCGTTTGAAGGCGAAGCGACCATCATGGCGGACTACATGCGTGCTTAGACGGTACACGGCTCAGAGCTCACTTTCCAGCTCCTACTTGGTCACCAAGTCGCAGGTGACTTCGAGAAGGTTGTCAGCGACTTCCCTCGGAGGCCTAATGGCAAAACCGCGTCCCTTAGCTCTGTGAAGGCGCGGGCGAGTCAGCTGGCTGCGAAGCTGATTGAAACCTTCCAAAAGAGAATCGCCAAAGCTGCAGAGTTGGCTGCTAGGAAGAACCGTTCTCAGTCAGAGTCTGCAATGTAGTTTCCTTTGTTTTAGGGTTCTTCTTCTTTTGAACTTGGTCTGTAATGAAACCCATGATCTGCGAAGTCTTTTGGCCGCGAACATGCTAGTGTCGAAATATGAATTTGCTTGACAATGTCGAAAATTGGCAGCCTGAGATGGGTGAGACTCCCGAGGTTGCTGGAGCCGCTGGTGCGGGTGAGGACGAGGATACCTCTTTGGCTGCACCCACTCGCCCTCGTCGTCAAGCTCCTCCAGCCCACGCGCGAAGTGTGAATGATCAGCGAGTGATCACTTGCATGAGGAACAAGATTATTGAGCTCGAGTCGAAGCTGAAGGTGGCCGAGTTGGAGTTGGAGCGCTTGAAGTCGCGGCCTGCTGCGCCGTTCTCCCAGCGTGAGGAATTCCTTCTTGGCCAGATAGACTTGATCAGTCGACAGCTGCAAGGTTGGCCTTCAAGCAATTTGTTTCGGCTTCTTTATGCTTTCATTCTTCTAAGTGTTGGATCTTTTCTGCAGATGTTAATCCCGACTGGCAAGCCGAGAATAGTCGAATGGACGAGCGGGTGGAAAGGGAGGCCACCGGTGATTCACTTGAAGCTCGTACCTTTTGGTCGAACAAAAACGCAGGCCGTATACTCGCGAAGATGCTGGATCGCACCTGGCGAGCTGCTGTCTCTTGGAAGGTTGCAGGAAGGCACTCTGGCAGATCAACAGGGTGTACTTTCCGCATAACGAGCAGCCTTCTGGGCTGGCTGCGCTGCTGGAGAGGTTCTGCAGTAGCAGGCCGTTGAAGGAGGTCGTCGTCGCTCAGCTTGTTGCCAGGACCAACGCGGCGTTTGCTTATGTTCGACTGCACCGGCCTCATGTTCCCTTGGACAGGATACTTGATGGCTTGCCTAGAGATTCTGATTATGCTGAATCCCTTGCAGCTGCACGTCAGGCGATTCAGCAGGTCCTGAATCATACAGAGCAACTTGTAGGGCCACTGGATGCGCCAAAGGAAGAGCCTGTCGACTAAGAATAGCAGTCTGTTGTTGTATAGTGTTAGCTTGTAACGAGAAAATTGTCCCAGTGGAAAAAATGAGTGTTTGCATGTCGAGGTGGGGGTAGCCCCCGAGCGAATGAATTGTATCTTGTGGACTTCTGTAAACCTGTATGGCGCAGCCCCCGAGTGGATCGAGTGCGGCCGAGGTGTGTCGAGTTGCCTGTGTGACGCAGCCCCCGAGTGCTTCGAGTGCGGCTAAGGCGTTTCCGAGTGAAACCTGTGTGGTGCGGCCCCCGAGTTCGTCGGGTGGCGACCAAGGTTTTGTCTTAGACCTGTACGGCGCAGCCCCCGAGTGCATCGGGTGGCGGCCAAGGGTTTTTCGAGTCGGACCTGTATGGCGCAGCCCCCGAGTGATTCGGGTTTTGGCCTAGGTTTGTCTTGGACCTGTACAGCGCAGCCCCCGAGTGGTTCGGGTGGCGGCCGAGGATTTTCGAGTGGAACCTGTGTGGCGCAGCCTCCGAGTGCATCGGGTGGCGACCTAGGTTTTGACTTAGACCTGTACGGCGCAGCCCCCGAGTGATTCGGGTTGCGGCCAAGGATTTTTTTAGTAGAACCTGTGCGGCGCAGCCCCCGAGTGCGTCGAGTGGCGGCCTAGGTTTTGACTTAGACCTGTACAGCGCAGCCCCCGAGTGGTTCGGGTGGCGGCCGAGGATTTTTCGACTGGAACCTGTGTGCCGCAGCACCCGAGTGCGTCGAGTGGCGGCCTAGGTTTTGACTTAGACCTGTACAGCGCAGCCCCCGAGTGATTCGGGTTGCGGCCGAGGATTTTTCGAGTGGAACCTGTGTGGCGCAGCCCCCGAGTGCGTCGAGTGGTGGCCTAGGTTTTGACTTAGACCTGTACAGCGCAGCCCCCGAGTGGTTCGGGTGGCGGCCGAGGATTTTTCGAGTGGAACCTATGTGGCGCAGCCCCCGAGTGCGTCGAGTGGCGGCCTAGGTTTTGACTTAGACCTGTACAGCGCAGCCCCCGAGTGATTCGGGTTGCGGCCGAGGATTTTTCGAGTGGAACCTGTGTGGCGCAGCCCCCGAGTGCGTCGAGTGGCGGCCTAGGTTTTGACTTAGACCTGTACAGCGCAGCCCCCGAGTGGTTCGGGTGGCGGCCGAGGATTTTTCGAGTGGAACCTGTGTGGCGCAGCCCCCGAGTGCGTCGAGTGGCGGCCTAGGTTTTGACTTAGACCTGTACAGCGCAGCCCCCGAGTGATTCGGGTTGCGGCCGAGGATTTTTCGAGTGGAACCTGTGTGGCGCAGCCCCCGAGTGCGTCGAGTGGCGGCCTAGGTTTTGACTTAGACCTGTACAGCGCAGCCCCCGAGTGGTTCGGGTGGCGGCCGAGGATTTTTGAGTTGCTTGCTGATAAAAGTAAAGGGGAGAGCTTGTTCCTCAAATCACTTTATTGATTTTTGCGAGCAGGCCGCCTCATTAAAACCCTTCTAGTCCCCTCAGGTACCCTGGCGAGGGAAAGAGTGCGTCTGAAACCTGCCGCTTCTTGACATTGTACATTATTACAAATTGGGGTCGATCAGGCGTAGAAACGGCGCAGTTGCGCAACGTTCCACGGGTTGCTGCAGACTGTCCCCGTCTTTGAGTCCTTCAGGCGGTAAGCTCCGTCGCCGATTGCCTCTGTCACAATGTATGGACCCTCCCAAGGGGAGGCGAGTTTGTGCACCTTCTTCTGCTTGAGGCGGAGGACAAGATCACCAGGGACAAACGCTCTGGGCCGCAGTCGCCGCCCGTGGTAGTTGCGTAGGTCTTGCTGGTACACGGCTGTGCGGGTAAGGGCGATGTCGCGTGCTTCGTCCAAGGTGTCCATGTCATCTTCGAGTGCTTCCTCTGCATCAGACTCATCGTAGGCCACCACTCGGGGGGCGTCGAACTTGATGTCGCATGGTAGGACTGCTTCAGCACCGTACACCATGAAGAATGGCGTGTACTGTGTAGATCTGTTTGGCGTGGTGCGCAGACTCCACAGCACGGATGGCAGTTCTTCGACCCAAGGACCTGCGGCGCGCTTCAGTGGCACTCGCAGGCACCCCTTTACGCCTTTGCAGACTAGGCCATTAGCTTTCTCGACTTGCCCGTTGGACTGCGGGTGTGAGACAGATGCGTAGTTGAGCTTGATGCCTTGGTCAGCGCAGAAGTCCTTGAATTCTTCGGCTGTAAAGTTCGTGCCATTGTCAGTGATGATGCTGTGTGGCACGCCGAACCTGAAGATGATCGATCTGATGAAGTTAACCGCCGAGGAGGCAGTCGAACTTGTGATGGGCGCGGCTTCAATCCACTTCGTGAACTTGTCCACCGCCACCAGGAGGTGAGTGTGTCCGCCCGGAGAAGACTTCTTGAGTGGACCCACCATGTCGAGCCCCCATTGAGCGAAGGGCCATGCGAGTGGTATGGTCTTCAGCGCTGATGCTGGTGCGTGCGGCTTGTTGGCGAACTCCTGGCAGCCGATGCATTTCCTCACGAGTTTTTCTGCGTCTTGCATTGCGGTGGGCCAGTAGAACCCTGCTCGTAGGGCTTTGGCCACCAAGGCTCGACTGCTGGCGTGATGTCCGCAGATGCCGGCGTGGATCTCGAGTAAGATGGCTTGACCGTCGACTGGGTCGATGCACCTTTGGAGGACTCCTGAGATGCTTCGCTTGTAGAGTTCCCCGTTGATGACGGTGAAGCCCTTGGAGCGGCGGACGATGCGCTTGGCTTCGACTGGGTTCGCTGGCACTTTCTGATGCAGTATGTAGGCCAGGTATGGGCTTGTCCATGTGGGTTCGACCAGCATTACCTCCATGGGTTCCTTCTCCGTGCTGGGCGGGTTGGTGGTGCTCGTTGTCGGTGTAGAGGGTCCCGGCGCGGGTCGGAGCTTGATGGAGCATTGCGTGATGCGCTCGAGGAAGACTCCGGGTGGCACCGGCGCTTTGTCTGATCCGAGGTTGGCGAGGGTGTCAGCTTCCTCGTTGCTCTCGCGGCCGATGTGCCGCAACTCGCAGCCGTCGAAGGTGCCTTCCAACTGGTTGTATAGGTCCCTGTAGGCTATCATGTTGTCGGCGATGGCGTCACATTGCTTCATGGTTTGTTGCACGACAAGGTAGGAGTCTCCGTAGATCATGAGGTGAGTTGCGCCGCAGTTTTTGGCCATTCGCATGCCGTGGATTAGGGCCTCGTACTCTGCCTCATTGTTAGAGGGTGTTGGGAAGTCCATCTGCAGTACATACTTCAGTTTGTCGCCTTTGGGTGAGATGAGGACGACTCCGGCCCCTGCTGATCTGAACTTCTTGGACCCGTCGAAGTACATTGTCCATGCGTTGGACAAGTCGGGTACGTCAGGTAGCTGGGCCTCTATCCACTCTGTGGTGAACTATGGAAGGACTTGAGCCTTGATTGCCTTCGGGTGCGCGTACTTCAACCCCCAGGGTCCCAACTCGACAACCCACTTGGCAACTCGTCCTGTCGCGGATTGGTTGGTGAGGATGTCGGAGAGCCCAGAGGAGCTTACCACCGTGATGGTGTGCTCGGAGAAGTAGTGGACGACCTTCCTTGATGTCATGAAGACTCCGTATGCTAGCTTCTGGTAATGCGGGTATCGCTGCTTGGAGAGGGTTAGCACCTCGCTAAGAAAATAGACTGGTCGCTGAACAGGGTGGCTGTGCCCTTCTTCTCCTCGTTCGACGACGAGTACTGTGCTGACCACTCTGTTCGTGGCTGACACGTAGAGGTACAGCGGCTCGTTCTCCAGTGGCGCCACCAGTACTGGAGGAGTCGTGAGGGTTTTCTTGAGCTTGTCGAACGCGTCTTGCGCTTCTTCTATCCACTCGAATTTATCTGTCTTTTTCATCAGTTGGTAGAAAGGCAGGGCCTTTTCTCCCAACTTACTAATGAACCGGCTGAGAGCTACGACTCGGCCGGCTAGGCGTTGCACTTCATGAAGCTTGGTCGGTGGTGGCATTGCGAGTATGTTTTGCACCTTCTCAGGGTTGGCTTCGATTCCTCTTGCAGAGACGAGGTACCCGAGCAGTTCTCCGGCTGGCACGCCGAAAACACACTTGTCCGGATTTAGCTTGATCTGATACTCGTTGAGTGCGGCGAAGACTTTGCAGAGGTCAGCAATTAAACTGTCCTCCGTTCGAGTGGTGATGACTATGTCGTCGACGTAGACTTGTACGATTTTTCCTATTAGCTCCTTCAGGCAAGCTTGCATCGTGCGCTGGTATGTGGCTCCAGCGTTCTTCAACCCGAAGGGCATCATTTGGTAGCAGAACACACCATGGGGTGTGATAAATACAGTCTTCTCTTCATCTTCGACTTTCATCCCGATCTGCTGGTACCCGGAGTAGGCGTCCAGGAAGGATAGGCACGCGCAGCCTGCAGTCGAATCGATGATCTGGTCTATCCGCGGGAGCGGAAAATGGTCCTTGGTGCAGCACTTGTTAATGGCGGTGAAGTCGACGCACATGCGGAGTGTAACAGCCCCAATTTGGTACCCTAAAATACGGGCCAAATTTTCGCTTTTTGTGTTGCATTGCATCATGGCATACATATTTAAAATTGCTATTATGGAAATAAAGCAACACCTAAAAATGAAAACAAAGGAAGCAAAACCCTTCCTCACTTTTTCCCAACTAATTGCATTGGCCAAACCAAATACAAAGCTCAAGTTGGCAAAATACTTTATTCTTGAACTTCCAAATTGTTAGGAAGTTCCCATTTTGCTTCTTATCCCCAATTCTCTATTTTTCCAAGTTTGGTCAAATGAGAAATGAATATGAGGACTTAAATTGGCTTAATTCAATTTTCTAATTTTGGAACCAAGTTTAACTTTCCAAAAATTTAAAATAAAAATATGGGGTGATTCATTATTATAATATGAGCCTCCCTAAATATTTTCACCATTTTTTTGAAATGGCTAATTGCTCCAAATAACTCTATTTTGGAAATTATCAATAATGCCTTATTTAACATCCAAGGACCATTGTGGTGCAAAACATTTTTATTTGCCTCACCAATTTTTGTGGATCACCTAAGGGTTAAATGGAGTCTATTTGAATTTTTGCATAATTTCTGAAAATGTTTCGGTGACTCGTTTAAATAGCCAAACCCTGCTGTTTGTGATTCTAAATCTGGGAAAAATGGAAAAGACAAAATCACTGACGTGTGGACCCCACTGTCAGTCCCTCTCCTTCCCTCTCCTTCCTCACTGTGCATCGGATGCACTGGTGCCATCCCTGGCGCCATGCCGTTGCCGCCCACCTGCTCCCTGGTGGACGAAGAGGACCCGGACGCTGCCCTCTCTCCTCCCCTTCTTTTTCTGTCGCTCGCTCCCCCGCTCCTTTCCCCGCGCTCGCCCTCTCTCTCTGTGGCCGCTGTGACACCGTGGCCGTCGCCGTGCCTCGCCGCTGCTAGAGCCACCTAGGAGCAAATCGGAGACCGCCGTGAGCCTCGCCGTGACCTCCTCTCCTTGCCCGACCAAGGAATCGCCCCGGGACCGACCGGACCGACGCCTACTTCCACAACATCGCCGCACCGGCCGAGCTCGGCCGATCTCCCAATCGTCGCCGTCCGCCGCTCCCTCGCCGTCGCCGTTCACGCACGTGGATTCGGGGTGAGCTCCGCCTCTCCTTGGCCTTTTTTCCCGCGTCCTCTCTCCCTCTCCCTCGCGTCGTCGCGTCGACGCTCACCGCCGGCGGTCGTCGCCGTCACCGCACTCTCCAGCAAGCGTGCGTGCACGCCCGGCCGTTTCCCCGGCCTGGGCCGGCCAAAAGGCCGGAGGCCTCTGGCACTGCCCCGGCCTGGCGCCCAGCCTAGGCCGGCACCGAGGCCGGACCCCTCGGGCCACCCCCCGGCCTGTGCCCCGGTCTGGGCCGGTTTGGAGGCCGGCCCGTACAGTGTTTCCTGCAAATTTTGGAGAATAAATTGAAATTCAAATAATTCATAACTTTCGAAATATTGGTCCAAATTCAACAAATAAAGTACCATGTTGATCAGAAAAACAAACTCTACCTCTTGGAGTCATTGTAATCTTCTTTTAGAATTACTTTATTTTGGTTAATTAAGAATTCCTAAAATGGGTTAAATAATCCCAAATTAGGAAAATTCATAACTTATTAAATAATTGTCCAAAACTTATGAATTAAATATCAAAGTGATCAACATGTCAAATGTTATCAAACCATGCACTTATCACATCATGATCACAAACTTTTATTTGATGTTATTCATAATTTGATTAAATGAATTAAATTCATTTATTTAATTAATTTGTCATTTATTCATCGGTGCTCCGAAATTTACAAATAAAGTACCAAATTGATCGCAATGACGAACCCTATCCATTCATGTCATGTTCATGCATATTTGAGCCTTCTCTCTAATATTTTCATAATTTATAAAGAATGTGGCCACTAAGATAAATATGGGGTTGTTTCCAAATAATTGCACTAATTATTTGGCGCTCCATTTAACTTTGCTTCAAAAACTTAATTGATATTATCTTTGCATCAATTGGACATGTCATCATGCGATTGAGCATTGCATCTTGGGTTCGTGTGATTTATGTGTTCTTTGTATTTTCTCTTTGGGTATCGATAGATTCAGGAGTCGAGGCTAACGCTCCTTATCGCGACGAGCAATACTTCACGCCCGGGCAGCAAGGCAAGAGATAACCTAACCTTCTTGGCATCTAGCATCCTATGTTTATAAACTTATTTTATCCACCATAATATTGCATGCGGTTCAAATGTCTTTTTGGTAAATATTAGAATATCCTATGAATGCATGTTCTTCCCCGAGCCATCACATGTATCCATACCTATGAAACCTAGGGTTGAAGTGTTGGCCGAGATAATTTAGATTTGTTGTATTCAAATGCTAGCTATGCTTAGCCATGCTTAGAAATGCTTAGTGGAATTAGTAGTTATGTCCGTTATTGAATTCCATTTATTGATGTTGATGGAATGATTCGGGCATGGTGGATAATGGTGATGCTTAATTAAAATGCTAAGACGGCTTGGGTGAGTTGCCATCGGGGATGGTGTTTTGCCTCACTCTAGCCCCTAGGTGCGAGTTCTTTACCTCTTGAACCAAGACGAGCGTGCTGCCATTGGTGGGTGTATGGGCGCCTTACTAACTGAATAACTTGTGCGGGCGTATCCAAGGGTCCTCTAGTTTGCTATTTCCATTTGCCGTGTGTGTGAGTGGAAAAAGGATGATGAGGATGGTGGTGTTAGGAAGTGGCGATGGGGCAGGGGCTGAGGCTGGGTAAACTTGCCCTGTGGCCACTGATGACTCTTGGATAGTCTCACGCGAGGTAAAGGTTTAACCGCGCCTGCTTGCCGGCCTTCCCCGGAAGAGGGCCAACTAGGTGAGCCGGACGGTACCAATGGGTAAAATAGTACACCCCTGCAGGGTTTAATCTTTTCGAAAAGCCGTGTCCACGGTTATGGACGACTTGGGATCGGATATAAGATCATAGACAACGTTAACCTAATTGATATGGCAGCTAGAGGTTGCATAATAAACTTGTGATAAAGGTTCATTTCCTCGAGGGTGAGTCGAGGGAGTGCCTTTGTGTGAGATGAGTGGTGATGGTTGCAAGTAGGTTCGCCGAGAACCGAAGATGAAAATGTTACTCTCTTATCCCTTTATAAAAATATTCTGAGTAGACGAATGCCATGTGTCTATTTATGTTCGGTTTATGAAAGTTAGCTTTATGCAAAAGAACTACATATACAGCTTTAGAGCCTCCGTCAGTCATTGGGCCTATATCGCCCTACTAAACTTGCGAGTACGTCGTACTCAGTCTCTCTTTGCTGCCTCTATGATTTTGTATTTCAGAGGAGGACGACACCGAGCAACTAGGTGGTTTCTTCGTTGACGTCGACTACTAGTCTGGGGTTCCCAGGTGGCAGCTTGGGGCCGTGGAACAAGCTGGCTTGGGTGATGTTTATTGTAGGCCTCTTAGGCCATATATCTGCTTCTTGTTGTTAGACAACACTACCCGCTTCCGCTTGATGACTTGTTGGATCTGTGATCCTTTTGTTGTGTAATATTTGTATTCTTCTCGTTATATGAGTTGCTATACTTTTGTGTCGTAGAGTCATGCTTTGTGCCAGTTCTGTTACACAAGTCTCGATCTTTGTCTTATGCATTGATGGTTGTGTCGAATTCATAGCCTCTCTGTATAATTCCGGGGTCGGGGCGTTACACGGAGTTTCTTCGTCTTCTTCTTCTCCACCAGGACTTGGTTCGCTACCCAGTCCGAGTCCTTGATTTCCCGGATGAATCCGGCGTGGAGTAGTCGGTCGATCTCCTTGCTGATAGCGTCTCGCTTGGGACCCGAAAAGCGTCGCATGGTCTGCTTGACGGGTCTGGCGTCCTTGTGGACGCGTAAGGAGTGCTCGGCGAGTTTCCTGGGTATACCTGGCATGTCAGAAGGTTGCCAGGCGAAGATCTCCCAGTTCTCACGTAGAAACTCGACGAGCGCGCCTTCCTATGCGATAGGCAGGCTTGCCGACACCTTGACTGTCTTGCTGGCGTCCGTCGGGTGGACTTGATGAGTTCTTGTATCGTCAGTCATGTTGAAGGCAGAGTCCTTGGCTGGTTTCTTGCGTGGCGGGAAAATGGTCTTGTCGTTGTCGACTGCCATCATCGCAAGGTGCTCCTCCATTCCGAAGAACTCAGAGATCTTGCTAAACTCCCGGTCGCAGCTGTTGGAGCGGTCGAAGTTGCCGTGCACCGTGATGACGCCCTTGGGTCCAGGCATCTTGAGCATCAGATAGGCGTAGTGAGGTATCGCCATGAATCTGGCAAAGGTTGGGCGCCCGAGTATCGCATGGTACTGTGATTTCCAGTCGACTACCTCGAAGTCAATCGCCTCCCTCTGGAAGTTGTCGGGTGTGCCGAAGATGATGTCGAGTGTGATTGCTCCCATGGGCGTGACTGCTTGCCCTGGTACTATGCCATGGAAGGTGGTCCCTGATGGCGCCAAGTTTGTTGTTGGCCTGTTCATTCTTCTAAGGGTGTCGGCGAAGATAATGTTGATGCCGCTGCCTCCGTCCATGAACACCTTTTTCAAGGTGTAATCCCCGATCAGAGCTTCGACTACCAGGGCGGCGTGCCCGGGTCGTGGTACCGCAGGTGGATGATCTGCTCTGGAGAACGTGATCGGTGTCTCTGACCCTCTCAGGTATTCGGGTACTGCGGATGGACAGGTGAAAGCCTGGTAGACTTGGCGGGTGGTGATCTTCTGTGCCTTGTTTGAAGGGCGCCCCTTCTGTATCATGTTGAGCTGTCCGCGTGCCGCTGGATATGCGTCAGGGGCTTCTTGCTGCGGCTGCTGCTGTGGATAAAAAGCTGCCGCTGCCTGTGCTGGGTTAGCGACTGCCGGCGCGGGTGCGGGTGCTGCTTGGAGAGCTAACTGCGCGACTGGCTGTGCTGCGGGTGCTGCCTGGGGAGCTAACTGCGTGGCTGGCTGAGCGACTATCTTCTGCATTGCCTGGTATATCCTGCGTGCCTTCTTGCAGTCCTTCAACAGGTGACGGGATCCCCACTTGCCCGTTTCCGGGTTCCTGAACATGTGGTGCTTGCAAGGTTGCTCTAGCTCTTCCTCCGGAGTCAGCGTGCGCCTCTGCCACTCTCGCTTGCGGCTCCCATCGCCACGGTAGGTGCTGCCACCGCTTCGGTTGAATTGCCCTTGGCTGTATTGGCGACTCTGGTCGTCGCCGCTTCGACTGTACTGGCGATTGCTGTCGTATGCTTCATTCTCGCGGGGGGTTTCGAATCCCGCCGCTACTAACTCTATTGAGTCATTGCCGTGGAAACGCGGCTTCTTCTTCTGGCGTCCTTCCCGCCAGTTGCTTGGTCCAGCCTCGTCTCGTGGAGTATCACGGACCGAGTCCTCTCCGTCTGCCCACTGGTTGGCTATCTTCATGAGGTCAATCATGTTTCTCGGCCGGAGCCTACCAAATTCCTCGCGGAGGTCGCGGCGGTAAACGCCGTGCATGAAAGCATCCATCACCCGGTCTTCCAAGGTGGCTTCCATGGTGTTGCGGAGCAGGGTCCACCGCTGGATGTAGGACCGGAGCGGCTCGTCCCGTCCTTGTTTGCATGCTTGGAGCTCGACGAAAGTTGTCGGCCTTGAGTATGTCCCCAGGAAGCTCTTGACGAAGGCATCCGCGAACTCGTCCCATGTGCTGAAGGCGTCCTTGGGTTGAGTGTTGAGCCACCCGCGTGCAGATCCTGTGAGCATCAGCTGAATGTACTGCATGGCTGTAGTCGAAGTACCGCCCTGGCAACTGCAGGCTATGAGGTAGTCCTCCAGCCAGTCTCTTGGGCATTCTTGTGTCGTACTTGACCGCTTCTGCCGTGAGCTTGAAGCCCTTGGGCATTCTTGTGTCGCTGACGAGTAGTGGACTCGGCAAATCCCAAGGTTTTGCACCCCGGGTTGATTGAGGGGGAGAGAGTATGAATCGTTGGTGGTTAAGACGGCTAACAGGGGGCGAGTTTTACCCAGGTTCGGCCCCTCGAGGTGAGGTAAAGACCTACTCCTGCTTGTCTGGAATTATCGAGGTGGCTACAGTGGCGAGATGCAATCTCGCTAGGGTTTGCTTGCTGTGTTCCTTGACCTAGACGACGCACCCTCCTGGCCTTTATATCACAGGCCAGGTCTCGGGTGGACGGTGCAGATTGCACGTTACAAGATAAGGAGAACCATCACCGGCCTAACCGACTACTTGGGCCACGCGGTACACTTCATGGGCTTCAATGGGCTTCTCTTGGCGTGACCCAGGCACCACCACCGTGGGGCACCCGAAGGGTAGCCCCACGACAGTCGCGGATGTTGAAGCTGAAGCATGGGGCACCGCGTGGCTCGAATTCACTATCGTCGCGGTCGTCAACATTGGGTGTGCTGACAATCCGCTGGGTGCGGTTGCGGTCTACCGTCCTCTGCATGATGACGTTGCGGAGGTCTTCGCCTGGCTGCGGCTATCGCGGCTGTCTTGGAGCTGGGCCTGTGAGCGCTGCGGGTTCGCGGTCGCGGCGACCCCGATTATCTTGCGCCCTTTCTGTTGGCGCCTTGTTCGCCAGAGCTTCTTCGTCTGCCTTGATGGACATGATCTGTTGCTTGTGGAGGAGAGCGCGGGTGTCACCCTCAGGCGGCTGCGTCAGTCGCAGGTATGTTTCGACTGCCATGAGGGCAGCTCCGGGTGTCTTGGGGACGGGTATCCCGTCCGAATCTTCAGTCATGTATGACGACTCGAGGTTGCGGGTAATTCCGGCGCGTTCAGCCTCTGTCATCCGGGGTACGCGGGGCCTGTAGCGCCTTGCTCCTTGAGAGACCTCTGTCGAGGCAGCAGTGAATGAATACGCGGCCCTCCTGGCACTCGCCGCGTCAGCTTCCTCCTTGCGTCGGAGCAGCTCGGCCTTCTCTGCGCGGAGTCGTTCGCCTTCTTTCCGCAGCAGATACTGGACCGTCAAAAGGTCCTCTCGGGGTGCGTCTGGTGGGGGGTATGTGCCCTCCTCGACGTGCTTTAGGGCTCTGATTGCGTCGCGGGTGATGGTGAGCCGTGTCTGATCCGGCATGACCACCTCCAGTGGATATGCGGGTTCGTCGCCGTTGGCCCGCGCCGGGCCGGTCATGTAGACTTGTGCGGGGTAAACCCGGGAAGTGGGGCTGATGCTTCCACTGCTGCTTCCTTCATCCGAGCCGTGCTCGGAGTCGAAAATGGCACCAACGTGGTGGGTGCCATAGTTGTCGTTGAGGTTCTTTCCGTAGAGTTTCGCGGCCTTCACCGCGGACGCGAGGAATGGAGTCGCTGTCGTCGACGCGGTGCGGTTGGCTTGCGGATGATCTCGTGACGCGGAGGCGTGGCCGACGTAGTCGGAGTCGATGTAGATCTTGGCCTTGCCCGCGACGCAAACAAGGTAGTCGAAGTAGACTTGATCCGTGCAGGGGCCACCGCCGATGCGATCTCCTTGGCAGCCGCAGGTGCGGGTGTCCTGGTCGCGTCAGGCGCGATCTTTGGCATGGAGGCAGTTGGTGCAGTCGAGACGCGCGCGATCTTCACGGCAGTCGAGGATGCGACCGTCGTAGTCGCAGTAGATGCGATCACGGCAGGTGATGACGCGGTCGTTGTAGTCGTAGCAGATGCGATCTTCGCGGCAGTCGAAGACGCGATCGCTGCATTTGCAGCAGATGCGATCTCCACGGCAGGTGAAGGCGTGGTCGACGTAGTCGATGTAGACGCGGGTGTCGTCTCCGCGCGTAGCGCGGTCACCGTAGATCGGAGTGTTCCGTAGCTGTTTATGAGGTAACGCATGGTACCAAAGGTGATCCACGTACCTTCACTCAGTTCAGCGTACGCCGAGCGATGAGCCGGCGGGTGGCTGACGTACTCGAGGGAGCTGGACCGGACTGGCTCCCTGGTGCAGGCGTCGGTCTTCAAGGTTGATGGAGCCGGAGCGACCATGGTTCCAACGCTCGTTCTTTCCCACAGACGGCGCCAATTGACGAGGTTAGGGCTCGGCAAATCCCTGGGTTGAGCACCCCGGGTTGATTGAGGGGGAGAGAGATGAACGTTGGTGATCACGACGGCTAACAGGGGGCGATTTACCCAGGTTCAGGCTCCCGGAGGATAACACCCTACTCCTGCTTGTCTGGAATTATGATCAAGGTGGCTACAATGGCGAGATGGCAATCTCGCTAAGGTTTGCGATGGCGGCTATGAGTATGAGCGTATCTGTTGGCGTTTGTTCGTTACCCTAGATGAGGGACCCTCCCAGCCTTTATATGATAGGCTGGGTCTCGGGTGAACGGTGCTGATGGCACGTACAAGATGATCAAGCTGATGACCTAACGTCGACTACCTTGGGCCACACATCATCCTTCTTGGGCCTTCCTTGGGCCTTCCTTGGCGTGACCCAAGTACCACCACCGTGGGGTACTCGAAAGGTAACCCCACAACACAACCCTAGCACTCTCCTCTCCAGATCTCATCTCCGAGCTCGAGTTTTCCTCTTCGCTTCCAAGTTCCATGGCTTCCAGTGCGCCTAGCTCTCCCATCCTGGACGCTACGCCCCTCGACTCGGCGCCGCCGATGAGTGGCTCGGTTTCCGCCGCCGCCGCCGGCTCTGCACCATCTGCCGCTCCCGCTACTTCTTCCCCTGCTCCGGCAGCCCCCCTCCGCCGCAGTCTCTGGGCGTGATGAGTGAAAGGACATTGTCCAATAATCTTGTTTTGACGTTTGATTACAACACTTGGAAGTATTTAACATACTTTCTAGTATCAACAGGAAATATGCAAAAAGGAAGAAATGCCGTATTGTCGGAAATGCAACAGGAAAGAATGGAGTTTCAGCAGCCTGGCCGGCCCCCAGACCGGCCTAGGCCGGGCTCCAGGCCGGCGGCGTCTGGTGGGGGTCCGGCCCCCAGACCGGCCTAGGCCGGGCTCCAGGCCGGCGGCGTCTGGTGGGGGTCCGGCCCCCAGACCGGCCTAGGCCGGGCTCCAGGCCGGCGGCGTCTGGTGGGGGTCCGGCCCCCAGGCCGGAGGCTTCTGGTGGGTGGCCGGCCCCCAGGCCGGCCCAGGCCGGGCTCCAGGCCGGCGGCCCAGCTTGTTCCAGTTCGATGATCGTTGGCCGGCCCCCGGGCCGGCCTGGGCCGACCTTCAGACCGGGCACCCCTTTATGTCCAACGGCCACATTTCGGGAGGGGGTACTTATACCTCTCCATCTACCTCGGGACAACTACCACGACCAAAAGAAGAACACCGCCATTGTTTGAAAGCTTCAAATCGATAGATCTCCCTCTCTAGCCACTCAATCACTTAGTCCTTTGGAGATTTGAGAGAGGAGACCTAGATCTACACTTCAACCAAACCAATTTGATTTCCCCCTTGATTTGTGAGAGGGGGCTTGTTACTCTTGGTGTTCATTGGAACCCTAAGAGGTTGTGGTCCTTCGGAGCTTTGGGAGCTACGAAGACTTTGCCGGGAGCCACCAATTAAGTTGTGGTGCGTGCCCTGGCCTTGGGCATCGAGTCTTGGCGGCTCGGTGCATTTGGTGAAGACCCTCCAACTTGTGGAGTGTGCTTCATCCTTGTAAAGGTTCTAGTTGTCAACCTCAACGGCAACATAGTGACAAGTGCCTCGCCACATCGGTGGTAAGTCACAACGGAGATACGGTGTGCCATATCAAGGCTACACGGTGTTTCACTTTGGTGAACACCGCGCCGCTCCAACGGAGATTAGCTTCCATTGGGAAGTGAACTTCGGGATAAATCTTCGTGTCATCTTGTTGCTTATCTTTGCACTTACCTTTACTTGTTAGCACTAGCTTACTATATCTATATCTTTTGCTAGTGATCTTTGCTCATCATATAAGGTTGTTCACCTAGTTGCATATTCTAGAGAACTTATATTTGAGCAATATTCTTTTAAAACGAAAAAGAAGTAAAATTTGTAGTTAACCTATTCACCCCCCTCTAGTTAACCTCATCGATCCTTTCAATGAGTTTGCTCTAGCTAGAGCTACAGCCGAAGCTGCGGCTATGGTAGCTTCGGCTTCCGCAGCCGCCGCCGATATGGCCGAAGAGGCCCGGATCACAGAAGAAGAAGAAGAGGAAGAGGAAGCCGGCGACAACGAAGGTGCCGCCAACAACCCGACCCACAACTGGGCTTGCTCAGTAGTGGATGACATTGAGCTGACGGGAATGATGGCTGATGGGGCCATTCTTCCGTCTTCAGAGTCGGCGCCGTCTTGGCGATCCGCCCTTGGTGACCTGTCTCCAACTCCAATCAAGGATGAACTAGTACTTCTTTCTTCTCATGTTGTCAGGGGGTTCTCTTTGCCGCCCTCGGCTTTCTTGATCGAGATACTGGACCATTATGGTCTCCAGCTTCATAACATCACCCCCAATAGCCTCCTCTAAATATCCGGCTTCGTAGTGTTGTTCGAAGGCTACTTAGGATTAGATCCTAGGTTAGACTTCTTTCAGTACTGCTTCGGAGTCAAGAGGCAGACAGTTCAGAAGGAACTGCTGGTTGCCGGCTCCATCAGCTTTAATTGCCGTCGGGACATGGATTGGTACCCTCAGGTGCCAATCGTGGATTCGGCTAAGGGATGGGCGTCCACCTTCTTCTACTGCAAGGACGTAGCGCCTCCAAACAGGCTGCAGGGACTTGCTCCTTTTGAAGATAGGGCCGGAACGGAACTCCCTTCGTGGAAGAAGAAGCTGGCAGCAAGAATGTCGGTGGAGCTTGCCGCCATCAAGGCCAGGATCACAGAGCTGACCTCCGGCACCCCTCCCCTAACTGGGGAGGATACAATAATTTGCTGGATGAAGAGACGGATCCAGCCCCTCCAACATCATGCTCGGCTTTTATGCGAGTACACGGGCGACTCTGATCCCATGCGGATCAGTGAAAAGAACCTGGTGCAAGACCTCTTTGAGGCTCGCTTCAACCAGCTTATCAAAGCCCGGCCTGGCGAAGGCCGGCAATATGAAGAATCGCTGCCGATGTATACGTCATCCAACCCTCCCCCAAAGGTACTTTGTCAAACCAAAGTTCAATTCTTTGAAGGATTCGAGTTTGCCTTTAATAGATTAACATGCAATATGTCAGATTCCCGGAGTTTCCGCCGCTCGTCCTGCTGGCAAACCATCGTCCAGCAAGGCGCCCACGCGACCCATCTCCTTTTCTTCGGCTACTGCAGAGAGCCGGAAGAGGAAAAGCTGGTCTACTACGATTGGCATTAAGTCATCCAAGGATGACGACGCTCTTGCTGGGCTCAACATCCCCAGCAAGAAGTAAGTCGGCTCAACACATCTCTTCTTTGCTCTTGCAATATTGCCGGATCTTTGCATTCTTACTCCTTCGCCATTGCAGGATAAAGAAAGGCGCAACCTTAAAGCAAAAGGTGTGCGCCACACGGGAGAAGGCCTCTCCAGCCGTTCCTCCCCCAACTCCTTCAGCTTTGAAGCCAACTCCGGTGGAGGAGAGCTACACCCGAACCATGGAGGCAGGTCCAATTCTCGGGAGAGCCGGGATTATACCTCCCACCCAATGGACGGAGATGACGGGGAAGACGGCAGAAATTTCATCTCCACCAAGGGCTAAAGCTTCGGCTAATGATGCCCCAACCTTTCCTCCGATTAAGACGGAGGCCTTTGATGATGAGGGACGCATCAAGCCCGAGTTAATGAGCCGGTTCATGCGTGCACCTCGGCTTCCCTGGGAGAAAGGAACAACTGTCCGGGATGATGAGCCGGACCAGACCAAGGCCTATGATACATTTGATGTCATAGAGATCCTTGAAGATCAGCAGAATTACTTTGCTGAAAGCTTCTTAGCCGTCATGACGCTTCTCCGCGAGCACTACCAGGTAAATGACTTCCCCAGTAGCCCCCGAGCACTATGCCGGGTTAAGTTTTACAAACTAGCCGACATAGTGGTCCGAGATAATGCGTTTGCATATGTTTAGCCCCCTAGCGATGAAATACCATCCTGTTGCCAGTCTTGCTCTTCAATATAGTTTTAGGCTTTTAGCACCTCCTTACGCAGATCCATCGCAAAATTGGTGCTGAAACGATCAACTTTTTGGGTGTGCGAAATCAGGAGATGCGCCGGCTAAAAACAGAGCTGGCATACAAAGATGCCATCATCGTCGGCTTCGAGGCAGATCGCGTTCAGTACCAAGGTACGAATGCCGAAATCTTAACTTTGAATGATAGGCTTATTTTTATACTGCTGACATTTTGTCTTGCAGATGCCATCATAAAAGCCAAGGAGTTAGACGAGAGCGCAGGTCTCCTCGACCGGCTCCGCGATAAAAACATTGAGCTGAAAAAGCTTAATGAATCAATGTCGGCAGAGCTAGAGACGGCCAAGAAGAGCCTTGCGAAAGCCGAACAAATCCTGGAGACGGAGAGGCAGAATCACAAAGATGCCCTTCGTGAAGTCCAGGACCGGCTTGACAAACGCCTCGATGAATCATTGGCAATCGACAATCAGCTTTTGAGTAAGCTTTACTTAAAAACCCAAATTCACTGCTTTCTGTCTTAGCCATTTTATAACTGAACTTTGCCTTTTACAGCTCCGGCGGGTTATGGCCATGATCTGACAGCGGAAAACCGGCTTGACCGGATATTGGAAGTAGGGGAACTCCTCCCGAAGATCATTTCTTCAGGAAAGAAGCTTGCCGAGAAATTCTTTCCCGTCAACCCCGAGCCATTGACGGGCCTTGGAGGCTTGGTAACAGAACTGGACGATGCAACGTCGTCCTTCGAAGAACGTCTTCGATCCAGCGCTCGTGGAGGCGCCAAGACGGCTTTGGGCCTAATGATGGCACATTACCCGGAAGCAGAGGCTTGGCGTGTTGCATCCGGCTTTCCTCTTGAGAAAGAGGATGGCTCTCCGCTGGACACCCAAGACCGGAAGAAAATCTTGCACTCCGTCTCCGGTTATGCCAGCAGAATCGCCAACATGGTTTCCCTTACCACATTCTTCAAGGAGGTGCCGTGCCCGCCAACTCCCACCCAATCTGATGATGAAGGTGAAGAAGCGGACAGATCTGCATGAGCCGAACTTGCTCCTTGAGCCGGCCATCCCTGAAAATGTAATTTGCACGATGTAAAGCCGTCCAAACAATTTATATGTCTAGAAACAACCAAGTCTTTTGCTGTATGTAATCAGCTTTTTTATTTGCAAAACTCGCAAGTTTTTATGGCTCAGTTTATTCTGGCCTTGACACCTTAGCCTTTAAGCGCCGGAAAACCTATTGCGAAGCAAACCTGCTGAGTAACAGGGTACGTAATGACCAATCTGTTTAGACCCAGAACAAGTGCCGCCTTTCGGTGCCGAAACGCTTTGAAGCAACCCGACGCAAAAAGCTATCAGACAAACATTAATTTGGCAAAACATTGTTTTTTCATCACCTTAAGGCGGATTCAACATGAAAGACAGTTTACCAACAAGCAACACAGGCAATTTCGGGTAAACAGATGATAACAATAAGATCATTAGGAAATAAAAGATGGTACAGATTCTCGAATTTCACATGAGAGAAGCCAATTTTTATTTCATGATCACATTGACATGGTTATAATAGAATTTGCTAAGTGTAAAAGGGACGTAGCTGAGCGATATTCCACAGACGTTTCGTGTCATCTAAGTCGTCATCCACATGCCTTTTCCTCTTGCGACCTTTCTTCCTGGGATCTTTCTTTGAATCCCTTAAGTCGAGGACATAATATGACCCGTTTTTCAGAGCTTTGCTGATAACGAAATGTCCTTCCCATAGAGGGGATAATTTGTGCTGTCGACTTTGCACAAGCCAAAGCACTAAGTCGCCTTCTCAAAAAGATTGATTCTGCACTCTACGGCTCTGATAGCGACGTAGATCTTGCTGATAGATGGCGGATCGTTGGAGAGCCAGCTCTGTTTCTTCTTCGAGGATGTCTAAGCCGTCTTGACGTGCTTCTTCTGCGTCTTCTTCGACGTAGGCTGCGACTCGAGGCGAATCGTGAATCATGTTGGTTGGGAGTACCGCTTCTGCACCATAAACAAGGAAGAAAGGGGTGAAGCCGGTCGATCTATTTGTGGTAGTACGAATACTCCACAAGACCGCCGGCAATTCATCAACCCAAGCACCGGCTGCTCGATGCAATGGGGTTTCAAGCCTCGGCTTAATACCTTGCAGAATAATGCCGTTAGTACGCTCTACCTGTCCATTGGATTGCGGGTGTGCCACCGATGGCACGTCAAGCCGGATTTTTGATCGGCTGCAAAACTTCGATAGCTCATCGACGACAAAGTTTGTGCCATTGTCAATGATAATGCTATGCGATATGCCAAATCGAGTTGCTATCTCGACGATGAACTTTGTAGTTGTAGCTCCGTCAAGTTTCTTGATGGGCTTTGCCTCCACCCACTTTGTGAATTTGTCGATCGCCACTAGCAGATGAGTTAAGCCTCCTCTTGCCGTCTTGAAAGGTCCCACCATGTCGAGCCCCCAGACCGCGAACGGCCAAGTTATAGGGATCGTCCGGAGCTCCTGAGCCGGCAAATGAACTTGCTTTGCGTAGCGTTGACATCCTTCACATGTCCTGACGATGTTGATAGCATCCTCCTTAGCCGTTAGCCAGAAGAATCCGTGCCGGGACGCTTTAGCTACCAACGCCTTTGCCGCCACGTGATGCCCACATTCGCCGGAGTGGATTTCCTTAAGGATTTGCCGCCCTTCTTCTGAAGAAACGCATTTTTGGAAGATGCCGGATGTGCTCCTCTTGTAAAGTTGTCCGTCAATAATTGTATACGCCTTTGCTCGACGCTCAATTTGACGGCTCAACACTTCATCGTCCTTCGGCAGTTTTTTATTCGGAGCTGCCAAGATTGGAGCATGTGTCAATTTATACTTCAGCTGTGTTAAAGCTGTCTCTGCTTCTTCTGTCCAAACAAAACTGTCCGACTTTTTGAGGAGCTTGTATAATGGCAATGCTTTGTCACCAAGCCGGCTAATGAATCGGCTTACAGCCGTGGCGGAACCCGTAAGCCGCTGTATGTCCTTCAGACAAGTCGGCCTCTCGATGTTCTGAATCGCCTTTATCTTTTCCGGGTTAACTTCAATTCCTCTTTGAGAAACAATGAAGCCCAGAAGCTTGCTTGTGGGAACCCCGAAGACGCATTTTTCCGGATTAAGCTTCATCTGGTACTCCCTTAGATTTGCAAAGGTTTCCGACAGATCGGCGATAAGATCGACGCACTTCTTCGATATGACCGCTATGTCGTCGACATAGACGTGAACATTGCGGCCAATTTGCTTATCCAAACACCGCTGCATACACCTTTGGTAAGTAGCACCGGCATTCTTTAAGCCGAAAGGCATTGTGACATAGCAGTAATTGCCATATGGCGTGGTGAAGGATGTCTTGATTTGATCTGACTCCTTCATCTTAATCTGATGGTAACCCGAATAAGCATCCAGAAAACATAGCATCTCTGAGCCGGCAGTTGAATCAATGACCTGATCGATACGCGGTAAGGCGAACGGATCTTTAGGACATGCTTTATTTAAGCCAGTGAAATCAATGCACATACGTAACTCAGAGGTGTTTTTCTTTGGGACAAGCACGGGATTTGCCAACCAATCAGTGTGGACAACTTCACGGATGAACTTGGCGGCAGTGAGCCTTAGGATCTCCTTTCCGACCACCTTTCGCTTCTCAGTTCCAAGCCGTCGGATACCTTGTTTGACCGGCTTAGCATCCTTGTTGACTTTTAAGGAGTGCTCGGCAAGTTTCCTCGGGACACCTGGCATGTCAGATGGTGACCAAGCAAAGATATCCCGGTTCTCACGGAGAAACTTGACGAGCTCGCCTTCCTATTTGTCGTCAAGGCCGGCACCGATGATGGCTTCCTTTGTCGGATCATCCTTTGAGAGCTTGATTTTCTTGGTGTCATCCTTCGGTTTGAAGCTCGAGTCGACTTTAGAAGACGGCTTTTCTGTTGCCGACATCTCATTAGGACTCATTGTCTTCTTGAGATCCTCCAATTCTTCCCTGCAGATTTCTTCTTCAGCATGGACGGCATTGGCGGCTTCACACTCCTTGGCTTTTTTGAAGTCTCCCTTGACTGTGATGATCCCGTTGGGTCCCGACATTTTCAGCTTGCTATAGATGTAGCAGGGCCGAGCCATGAATTTGGCGAAAGCCGGACGTCCAAAGATTGCATGGTATGCACTTTTAAAGGGAACCACCTCAAGAGAGACGTCCTCTATCCGGAAATTATCCCCGCCACCAAAGGTGACCTTCAGGGTGATCCTTCCCACTGAGGAGGCTTGTCGTCCCGGCACAATCCCATGAAACTTCACATTGTTGTGGCTGAGTTGTGACTCGGAGAGACGCAATATCCTCTTCAATGTTGCGGCATAGAGTATATTGATGCTACTTCCTCCGTCCATGAGCACCTTTGTCAACTTGTATTTGTCGACTATAGGGCTGACGACTAAAGCGTAGGTGTGTGTTGAAGGAACTTTGTCCGGGTGATCGGTGCGATCCCATGTGATGGGAATGTCGGACCAATCTAAGTATTGAGGAACTGCAGGTACCGTAGCATTGAGCTCTCTCCAAGCCGCCTTTTCCTTGCGAGAGGAATCTGTTGCCAGATTGACGATGAGACCGCGTCATCCGACTTTGAAGCAGCTTCCTCCTTCTCTTTGTCGTCCTTCCTAGACTTGCGCTTGTTTCTTGACTTGCCGGCTTTGGGGTCCTGGGCGATGTCCCGATTGATGTGACATTGCTGGAGCGTGTGGGAGCTCGTCCCATCCGGCCTCAGATGATGAACACAGGGGTTGTGCTTGATGTCGTCATACTTCACCATTGGCGGTCGGGTTGGTCGGTTGTTTGCCGCCTTTTTGTCCTGCCACTTGTTATTGTTTGAGCCACCCTTACCAATGGTGGCAGCAATGTTGGGGTTATGTCGAACAGGTGTCCTCACAGAGAAGACTAAAAGCCAACATACCAGGGTGGCCCATAGTGGTGGTAAGCCGAATCCGGCTTACCGGGCGGCCCAGTATGATAAAGCACAGGAGGCCCATCCGGCTAAGGGAAGGTTCCAGAAGCCGACCTGCATTGCGGAAGACTTAGCCCACAAGGCAGGGCCCAAGCCGGATTAGAGTAGAACTCTGTACTTAATCGGTTAGGTTTCCTCCTGTAAGCCCTAGGTCCGGACGTCTATATAAGCCAGCCTACGGGACGCCTTAGGGCACGAACACGCTCACGATCTCGATCTACGATCCATACCTTCACTGTAACTCGGCGATCTTCCCTTATAGTGATTTATAGCAGCACGTAGGATCTCGCCACCGTCGCGAGATCTGAAGCTGGGTAAACCCTTTGTCATCCCAACGTCGGATCACCCCACGTCTCCAAAACCCCTCTCTCTACCTAGCTCGATGGCACCCCTGCCGCGGCTAGATTCGACAATACCACGACAGTTGGCGCCCACCGTGGGGCAGGAGATCCCCGGGGTTTCAATCCGTCCGGGAGCGACGGGCGGAGTCGGCGACACTATTGCGGTCGGCTTGGTGAGCTACTTCGACGAAACAGGAGCTGGCCACGTCTTCAACGACGGCTTCTGGACGCCGGCAAGGGAGGATCCCGCCGGCTGGTCCACGGTCTCCATCGGCAGTTTCGACATCTTCGTCGGCTTCACTGCCCAGGCCTTGGACGATCTCGGCTTCACCTTGAGCTTGCCTGCCACCCACCCAAGCAACTTTGACGAGGAATCAGATCTGGACTCTGACGAGATCGCCGATCTGGATCTGGCTTTCGACGCTGACGGCGAAGATTCTGAAGATGATGCAAGTTCCAACATGGCAGCGCCGGACTTCCACTTCGTCGGCGTCTTAGGAGAATCCGGCTCTAACGAGTCAATGACAGAGACTGAGTCTATCCTTCCTGCTTTGCAGGCGGGGGTTGATTCAGAAGCCGGATCAGGGGACACTGCCCATATGGAGCAGGACCTCGAATCTGAGGGAGAATCCGACGATTTTAGTCGGAAAGTTGCATCCTGCTTAGGACGCCCTGCAGAGGTCTTGATGGGTGACGTGTCTGGTCCTAAAGACGACCCCAACACCTCGAAAACCGCCAACGGCAAAGAAAAAACTCCAGAAGCCGGAAATCTTAAGGTGGATTTTGTGCCACCACTGGCTCCATTGAAGGGATCTGGTAGATTGACGGCTACAGGAGACGACATTAACGCTACGCCCGGCGAAGCAACAAAGGAGCACGAAGAAAGGATGGCAAGGTACAAGCAACTGCTAACGCCACTTCCTCCTAACGCATCGCTGGACGACATTGAGAAGCGCCGCGCCCTGCTTGAGGAGCAAGCTGCCCAGATAGCAGAGCGCAAGGTTGAGCTTACAAACAAGGAAACGGAGTTCATCCGAAAGCAGAGAGAAAAGGGGGCTGACGATGTTTTCCGTCCGGCTCGTGACAAGAATCTGCACAAGAGGTTGGATTTCCGCAGCAAATGGGAAGCCGACCATGTTGATTCAGTCTGGAGGAAGTACCACCACCGACGTGACCCGGTGACAAACCTGTGTTACTTCAATACCCCAGCCAAAAACATGGAGGCAGTCCAGGAGGTCATGTTCGACAAATCGTTGGACCGTGACGCTCGCCTCAAATATTCGGCTTATCTACTGGAAGTTGCACAGCAGCAGCAAAATGACTCACAGGTCAAGTCAGGACGGCTTGTTGACGACTCTCGTCTTTGCAAGTCGACGGCCAACAAGCCAATGGTTGCTGCACCTCCAGACCCAGACGATGACCCAGCCGGTTCAAGCAGCCGCAACAAAGGCGGCGACAAGGACCCAAAGGACAAGCAGCCTAGAGGCGCGGAATCCCGGACAGGTTCTTCACATCATTGTGAGGCTGATAGAAACTAGGAAGGGCATCGGAGCCGGGAGCGAAAGGAGGACCCTCGCAAGGAAAAGACGGCACCACCCCGTCAGGAGCGACGACGTGAGGAGGAAAATCAACCTCGAAGGGAGGATAACAAAGATCATATGCCACCTCCACCGCCGCTTCCACCTCGCAAAGAGGGAGATAACCCTTCCAAGTACATACCCCCTCCACGACGGCAAAGGACTCCAAGCCCTCCGCGTAACGCGAGTCGGGTGAGCCAAAGCCGTCACAGGGAAGAACCAAGGCAAGAAAAGTCGGTTGGTAAACCGCCATCAGCCAATGACGTTCGAAGCCTAATCGAGGAGAGGAAGTCGGCCAGAGATGCCCAGTACCTTGGCCCCAAGTGTTTTGGCAGAACAATCAGAGAGCAAATACTACCTCCCACTTTGTCGAATGTAACAAAGATGGTGGAGAAGTACAGTGGTACAGCTAATCCTGAGACCTGGCTCTCAGATTACGTCAGTGCCTGCGACATATATCAAGGCAGCGCCGACTCCGCAGTGCGATTTTTGCCCCTGATGGTAACCGGGACGGCACGCATGTGGATTGAAGGTTTGCCAGAAAGGACAGTTCATACCTGGAGTGACATGAAGCGTGTCTTTATTCAGCACTTCCAGGGCACATATAAGCGCCCAAAGTCGATTTTCGACTTACAGCGATGCGTGCAACAAAAGAACGAGTCCAGCCATGAGTTCGTCTCACGATGGAGTGAAATAAAAAACGCTTGCGAAGGAGTCTCAGAAACTCAAGCAATCCATGCTTTCAAGCAATCTCTGAGGAAGGGGACGACTTTTCGCTTCATGATTTACAGCGACGAGTCGGAAACTTTGGGGGGCTTGCTCGCTTGTGCAAACAAGTACTCCGCCGCTGACGATGACAACAGGGAGGATGCCGAAAACCGCTGGCGCGAGTCCGGGAAAAAGAAGATAGAAGACCAAGTCAGCCCTTCTCACGAGGTTGCTGCCGCCTTTGGTAAGGGTGGCTCAAGCAGTAGAAAGTGGCATGGCAAGAAGCCGGCAAACAACTAATCATCCCGGCCTCCAACGGTGAAGTACGACGACATTAAGCACAACCCCTGTATTCATCATCATCTCAGGCCTGATGGGACGAGTTTCCGCACAAATCAACAATGTCACATCAATCGAGACATCGCCAAGGACCCCAAAGCCGGCAAGTCGAGGAACAAGCGCAAGTACAGAAAGGACGACAAAGAGAAGGAGGATGCTGCTTCGGAGTCGGATGACGCAATTTCCAAAGAAGGAAAAGGCAGCAAATTACCTAAGCACGCAGAAAGCCTTATCGTCAACCTGGAAACAGATTCCTCTCGCAAGGAAAAGGCGGCTTGGCGAGAACTCAATGCTACGGTACCTGCAGTTCCTCAGTATTTGGATTGGTCCGACATTCCCATCACATGGGATCGTAGTGATCACCCGGACAGAGTTCCTGCAAAGCGCACCTACGCATTAGTCGTCAGCCCAATAGTCGACAAGTACAAGTTGACAAAGGTCCTCATGGATGGTGGAAGCAGTATCAACATACTCTATGTCGCAACATTGAAGAGGATGCGTCTCTCCGAGTCACAACTCACCCACAGCACTGTGAAGTTTCATGGGATTGTGCCGGGATGACAAGCTTCTTCGATGGGTCAAATCACCCTAAAGGTCACCTTTGGCGGAGCCGACAATTTTCGTACTGAAGACGTCTCTTTTGAGGTGGTTCCCTTTAAAAGTGCATATCATGCAATCTTTGGACGTCCGGCTTTCGCCAAATTTATGGCTCGGCCCTGCTACATATATAGCAAGCTGAAAATGCCGGGACCCAATGGCATCATCACAGTCAAGGGAGACTTCAAGAAAGCCAAGAAGTGCGAGGCCTCTAATGCCGTCCATGCTGAAGAAGAAATCTGCAAGGAGGAATTGGAGGATCTCAAGAAGACAATGGGTCCCGATGAGATGCCGGCAACTGAAAAGCCGTCCTCTAAGGTTGACTCAAGCTTCAAACCAAAGGATGACACCAAGAAAATCAAGCTCTCAAGGGACGATCCGACAAAGGAGGCCATCATAGGTGCCAGTCTCGATGACAAATAGGAAGGCGAGCTCCTCAAGTTTCTCCGTGAGAACCGGGATATCTTTGCTTGGTCACCATCTGACATGCAGGTGTCCCGAGGAAACTTGCCGAGCACTCCCTAAAAGTCAACAAGGACGCAAAGCCGGTCAAGCAAGGCCTCCGCCGGCTCGGCACTGAGAAGCGCAAGGCGGTTGGAAAGGAGATCTTAAGGCTCACTGCCGCCAAATTCATTTGTGAAGTTGTCCACACTGATTGGTTAGAAAATCCCATGCTAGTCCCAAAGAAAAACACCTCTGAGCTACGTATGTGCATTGATTTCACTGGCTTAAACAAAGCCTGTCCTAAAGATCCGTTCGCCTTACCGCGTATCGATCAGGTCATTGATTCAACTGCCAGCTCAGAGATGCTATGTTTTCTGGACGCTTATTCGGGTTACCATCAGATTAAGACGAAGGAGTCAGATCAAATCAAGATGTCCTTCACCACGCCATATGGCAATTACTGCTATGTCACAATGCCTTTCAGCTTCAAGAACACCGGTGCTACTTACCAAAGGTGTATGCAGCGGTGTTTGGACAAGCAGATTGGCCGCAATGTCCACGTCTACGTCGACGACATAGCGGTCATGTCGAAGAAGCGCGGCGATCTTATCGCCGATCTGTCGGAAACCTTTGCAAATCTAAGGGAGTACCAGATGAAGCTTAATCCGGCAAAATGCGTCTTCGGAGTTCCCGCAGGCAAGCTTCTGGCTTCATTGTTTCTCAAAGAGGAATTGAAGTTAACCCGGAAAAGATAAAGGCGATTTAGAACATCGAGAGGCCGGCTTGTCTGAAGGACATACAGCGGCTTACGGGTTCCGCCGCGGCTGTAAGCCGATTCATTAGCCAGCTTGGTGACAAAGCATTGCCATTATACAAGCCCTCAAAAAGTCGGACAATTTTGTATGGACAGAGGAAGCTAGGGCAGCTTTGACATAGCTGAAGTATACATTGACGCATGCTCCAATCTTAGCAGCCCCGAAGGAAAAGGAGCCGCTTCTCCTCTACATGTCAGCCACGAATTTCGTCATAAGTGCCGTCATTATAGTGGAGCGCCTGGAGGAAGGGAAGCAATGGCCGGATCAGCGCCCTGTCTATTTTATTAGCGAGGTGTTCTCAGATTCGAAGCAGCGCTACCCTCACTACCAGAAGTTAGCCTATGGTGTATTCTTTGCCGCCAGAAAGCTACGGCATTACTTCCAGGATCACACAATCACGGTGGTCAGCAAAGCTCCATTAAAGGACATCATCAACAATGCCGACGCAACGGGCCGAGTCGCCAAATGGGGCATCGAGTTAGCAGCCTTCGACATCCAGTACAAGTCGAGGGCCGCCATCAAATCTCAAGTTCTAGCCGACTTTGTTGCAGACTGGACAGAGGCGATGGAGAACACACCTTTGCCGGATTCTCAGTACTGGATAATGCACTTTGATGGCTCAAAGATGAAGGAAGGCTCGGGGGCTGGAGTAGTGCTAAAGTCGCCAAAGGGTGACAAGCTCAATTATGTCCTCCGAATCCACTTCAACGCCACTAACAATGTAGCAGAGTATGAGGCTCTCCTCCATGGCCTTCATATGGCTAAGGAGTTGGGAGTGAAGCGCATCCTCTGCTATGGCGACTCAGACCTTGTTGTGCAACAACTCGACGGATGTTGGGATACAAAAAGTCCTACAATGGCGGAATACAGGAGAACAGTCGATGAATTCGGCCGATGTTTTGCCGGCTTAGAGGTTCGACATATCTCTCGAGATGACAATGAAGCTGCTGACGCCTTGGCCAGAATAGGTTCCAGGCAAAAGGCAGTGCCTCCAGATGTATTTCTCCACCATCTACATAAGCCGTCCATCAAAGGTGGCGACGAAGATTATCCCTTGTCGGCAGAATCAGTTCAAGTGTGCTTGGTAACCCCAGATTGGACCACGCCTTACATTGACTTCCTGATTAATAAGAAACTGCCCAAGGACGACGAGGTGCTGAGCCGTGAAATTGAATGCTGAGCAAAGGCGTACACAATTATCGATGGACAACTTTACCAACGGAGCACATCCGGCATCTTCCAAAGATGCGTCTCTCCAGATGAAGGGCGGTAAATCCTTGAGGAAATCCACTCCGGCGAATGTGGGCATCACGTGGCGGCAAAGGCGTTGGTCGCTAAGGCGTTTCGGCACGGATTCTTCTGGCTAACGGCTAAGGAGGATGCTAACGACATCGTCAAGACCTATGAAGGATGTTAGCGCTACGCAAAGCAGGTTCACTTGCCGGCTCAGGAGCTCCGCACGATCCCTATTACCTGGCCGTTTGCGGTCTGGGGGCTCGATATGGTGGGACCTTTCAAGACGGCAAGAGGAGGCTTAACTCACCTGTTGGTGGCGGTCGACAAATTCACGAAGTGGGTGGAGGCAAAGCCCATCAAGAAACTCGACGGAGCTACAGCTACAAAGTTCATCGTCGAGATAACAACCCGATTCGGCATACCGCATAGCATTATCACCGACAATGGCACGAACTTTGCCGTCGGTGAGCTATCAAAGTTTTGCAGCCGATCAAAAATCCGGCTCAACGTGGCATCGGTGGCACACCCGCAGTCCAATGGACAGGTAGAGCGCACTAACGGCATTATTCTGCAAGGTATTAAGCCGAGGCTTGAAACCCCTTTGCATCGAGCAGCCGGCGCTTGGGTTGATGAATTGCCAGCGGTCTTATGGAGTATTCGTACTACCACAAATAGATCAACCGGCTTCACCCCTTTCTTCCTTGTTTATGGTGCAGAAGCGGTACTCCCAACCGACATGATCCACGATTCACCTCGAGTCGCAGCCTACGTCGAAGAAGACGCAGAAGAAGCACGTCAAGACGGCTTAGATATCCTCGAAGAAGAAAGAGAGCTCGCTCTCCAACGATCCGCCATCTATCAACAAGATCTGCGTCGCTATCAGAGCCGTAGAGTGCGGAATCGATCTTTTCGAGAAGGCGACTTAGTGCTTCGGCTTGTGCAAAACCGGCAGCACAAATTATCCCCACCATGGGAAGGACCTTTCGTTATCAGCAAAGTTCTGAAAAACGGGTCATATTATCTCCTCGACTTAAGGGATTCAAAGAAAGATCCCAGGAATAAAGGTCGTAAGAGGAAAAGGCATGTAGATGACGACTTAGATGAGACGAAACGTCCGTGGAATATCGCTCAGCTACGTCCCTTTTACACTTAGCAAATTCTATTGTAACCATGTCAATGTGATCATGAAATAAAAATTGATTTCTCTCATATGAAATTCGAGAATCTGTACCATCCTTTATTTCCCTATGATCTTATTGTTATCTGTTTACCCGAAATTGCCTGTGTTGCTCGTTGGTAAACTCTTTCATGTTAAATCTGCCTTAAGGTGATGAAAAAAACAACGTTTTGCCAAATTAATGTTTGTCTGCTAGCTTTTTGCACCGGGTTGCTTCAAAGTGTTTCGGCACCGAAAGGCGGCACTTGTTCTGAGTCTAAACAGATTGGTCATTGCGTACCCTGTTGCTCATCGAGTTAGCTTCGCAATAGGTTTGTCGGCGCTTAAAAGCTAAGGTGTCAAGGCCAGAATAAAGTGAGTCATAAAAATTGCAAGTTTGCAAATATAAAAAGCTGATTAACATACAGCAAAAGGCTTAGTTGTTTCTAGACATATATATTGTTTGGACGGCTTTACATCTTGCCAATTACATTTTTAGGAGGGCCGGCTCAGGGAGCAAATTCGGCTTATGAAGATTTGTCCGCCTCTTCGCCGTCATCATCAGACTGGACGGGAGTTGGTGGACATGGCATTTCCTTGAAGATGGTGGTCAGGGAGACCATATTAGCAATTTTGCTGGCGTAACCGGAGACGGAGCGAAGGATCTTCTTGCGCTCTTGGTCGTCCAGTGGAGAGCCATCCTCTTTTTCAAGAGGGAAGCCGGATGCAACGCGCCAGGCTTCTGCCTCCGGGTAATGCGCCATCATCAAGCCCAAAGCCGTCTTCGCACCTCCGCGAGCGCTGGATCGAAGCCGTTCATCGAAGAATGAAACTGCTTCAGCCAGTTCAGCTTCTAAGCTGGCAAGGTTCGCTGGGGGCTCGGGGTTGCCAGGAAAGAACTTCTCGGCAAGCTCTTTTCCCGAAGAAAGAATCTTCGGGATGAGTTCCCCTACTTCCAATATCCGATCAAGCCGGTTTTCCGCCGTCAGCTCATGGCCATAACCCGCCGGAGCTGCAAAAAGGCGAAGTTCAGTTATGTTTGGCTAAGACAGAAAGCAATGAGTTTGAGTTTTTTCAAAACTTACTCAGAAGCTGGTTGTCAATAGCCAGCGATTCGTCGAGGCGCTTGTCAAGCCGGTCCTGGACTTCATGAAGGGCATCGTTGTGACTCTGCCTCTCTATTTCCAGAATCTGTTTGGCTTTGGCAAGGTTCTTCTTGGTCGTCTCCAGCTCCACCGCCATTGCTTGATTAAGCTTATTCAGCTCAATGTTTTCGTTGCGGAGCCGGTCGATGCTGCCTGCGCTCTCGGCAAACTCCTTGGCTTTGGTGATGGCATCTGCAAGACAAAATGTCAGAAGTATAAAAACAAGCCTGACATTCAAAGTTAAGGATTCGACATTTATACCTTGGTACTGAACCCGGTCTGCCTCAAGCCCGTCGATGATGGCATCTTTGTTCGCCAGCTCAGTTTTTAGCCGGCGCATCTCCTGATTTCGCACACCCAAACAATTGATGGTTTCAGCGTCAATTTTTCAGTGGATCTGCGTAAGGAGTTGCTAAAGGCCTAAAGCTATTGAAAGGATCGATGAGGTTAACTAGAGGGGGGGTGAATAGTTTAACTACAAATTTTACTTCTTTTTCGTTTTAAAAGGATATTGCTCAAATATAAGTTGTCTAGAATATGCAACAAGGTGAACAAACTTATATGATGAGAAAAAGTTCACTAGCACAAGTTATAGATATAGTAAGCTAGTGATAACAAGTAAAGGTAAGTGAAAATATAAGCAACAAGATGACACGAAGATTTATCCCGAAGTTCACTTCCCAATGGAAGCTAATCTCCGTTGGAGCGGCGCGGTGTTCACCAAAGTGAAACACCGGGTAGCCTTGATATGGCACACCATATCTCCGTTGTGACTTACCACCGATGCGGCGAGGCACTTGTCACTATGTTGCCGTTGAGGTTGACAACTAGAACCTTTACAAGGATGAAGCTCACTCCACAAGTTGGAGGGTCTCCACCAAATGCACCGAGCCGCCAAGACTCGATGCTCAAGGCCGGGGCACACACCACAACTCAATTGGTGGCTCCCGGCAAAGTCTTCGTAGCTCCCAAAGCTCTGAAGGACCACAACCTCTTAGGGTTCCAATGAACACCAAGAGTAGCAAGCCCCCTCTCACAAATCAAGGGGGAAATCAAATCGGTTTGGTTGAAGTGTAGAACTAGGTCTCCTCTCTCAAATCCCCAAAGGGCTAAGTGATTGAGTGGCTAGAGAGGGAGATCTATTGATTTGAAGCTTTCAAACAATGGAGGTATTCTTCTTTTGGTCGTGGTAGTTGTCTCGAGGTAGACGGAGGGGTATAAGTACCCCTCCCCAAAATCTAGCCGTTGGGTGCAGGGGATGACGGTCTGGAAGTCGGCCTGGGCCGGCCTGGGGGCCGGCCAAAGGATCATCATGCATGAACAAACTGGGCCGCCGGCCTGGGGCCCGGCCTGGGCCGGCCTGTGGGCCGGCCACCCTTCAGACGCCGCCGGCCAGGAGCCCGGCCAAGGCCGGCCTGGGAACCGGACACCCGTCAGACGCCGCCGGCCTGGAGCCCGGCCAAGGCCGGTCTGGGGGCCGGTCACCCACCAGACGCGCCCGGCCAGGACTCCGGCCTAGGCCGGTCTGGGGGCCGGTCACCCACCAGATCCACCCGGCCAGGAGCCCGGCCAAGGCCGGTTTGGGGGCCGGTCACCCACCAGATTGCTCCGGCCTGGAGCCCGGCCTAGGCCGGTCTGGGGGCCGGTCACCCACCAGATTGCTCCGGCCTGGAGCCCGGCCTAAGCCGGTATGGGGGCCGGCCAGCCTGCTGAACCTCTTTACCTTCCTGTTCCATTTCCGACAATACGGCATTTCTTCCTTTTTGCATATTTCCTGTTGATACTAGAGAGTATGTTAAATACTTCCAAGTGTTGTAATCAAATGTCAAAACAAGATTAATGGACAATGTCCTTTCAGCTATATTGACAAGCTGAAGTAGCTACAGGATGACATTTCATGGCTGGGGGGCTAAGCATATGCATACGCATTGACTCGGATCACTACGTCGGCTAGTTTGTATAACTTAACCCGGCATAGTGATCGGGGGCTACTGGGGAAGATGTGTACCTGGTAGTGCTCGCGGAGAAGGGACATGCCGGCTTCGAAGCTGTCAGCAAAGTAGTTCTGCTGGTCTTCTAGGATCTCTATGACGTCAAAGGTGTCATAGGCCTTGGTTTGCTCCGGCTCGTCATCTCGGAGGGTTGTTCCTTTTTTCCGCGGAAGCCGAGGTGCTTTCATGAACCGGCTCATGAATTCAGGCTTGATGTATCCCTCGTCATCAAAAGCTTCCGCCTTAATGGGAGGAAAAATCGGGGCATCATTAGCCGGAGCTTCAGCCCTTGGAGAGGAAGATTCTACAACCTTCCCCATCATTTCCGTCCACTGTGGGGGAGGAATAACCCCGTCTCTCCCGAGAGGTGGAGCTGTCACCATGGTACGGGTATTCTCCTCAGTTGGGTTCGGCTCAGTTGGATTTGATGATAATCCATAAGCTCCATCACATCTGGCCATACCTCCCTAGTATGCTCAAGACTGAAATAAGAGGTGGGCACATGCTTGTTCTTTTTCTTATTAATACATTGATGGTATACTTGCTGATGCATCTTGCAATAGAATCTAGGGTCATCCGGACAGGTGCTATGGCCAAATGCATAGGGGTTGAAGACCAAACGGTCTTGCTCAAACTCAAGAGTAGGCACTTTGACCCAAACAGCATGTACCGGTTCATCGGGATTCACAAGAGGCGGAGGCGGAGGATTTCCCGTTGGCTTGGGAGCTTGCTTGGACTTAGCTTTTCTGACCGCGGCCTTCTTGAGTCTCTTGGTCTTGGGCATGGAGGATTGAGCATCATAATCATCAACAATATCATCTAGCCCATCGAACGTCTTGCTTCCCTTGGCTCCGGCCTTGCTTGACTGTGGGCACTCCTCCCAATCATCACCCCAATTGTCCATCTCAAATCTTGAGAGGGGAACCTCAAGAACACACCAATCAAAGGAGAAGATCCACCTCAAATCGGCACACAAACGGGGAAAATATGTGGATGGGATGAGAGATCGGGTGATTCTCTCACCGATTTGTGGAGGAGAAGGAGTGGGTTGTGGTTCAAACGGAGGGGAAGGTGAAGCATCTTGAGTGTGGGTAGAGAGCAACAATGTAGGATAGAGGCATGGAGGGGAAGAAGTGGAATAGCCTAGGTCGAACTCACCCCGTGCGGTTAAGTTCCCAGGCGCGCCGGCCTGGAAACCGGCCGGGGCCGGGCATGAGGCCGGGCGGGTATCCGAGCCAGCCGACCTGGGAGACGGCCAGGGCCGGGCGGGAGGCCGGGTCTGCACCCGAGCTAGCCGGCCTGGGAGCCAGCCTGGGCCGGGTCAGAGGCCGGCCCACACCCAGGACGGCACAGTTTTCTCCGACTACATCCATCTTTGCTTGTTTTGATTTTCTTGACTTCCGAGCACTTCGTATCATTAGAAATACCATAGAGCAACCATTGAGTGATCCGGAGGAGATGCAAAACATGATGTAAACTCCACGCAAAATAGAAATTCGAAATAAGAAGTATTGAGTGTGATACAAAGAAACTGGCAAATGAGAAATATGAATGTATTTGAGAAAAGGTCGGTGGCCTAGGCCACCATATATGAGTGTATGGCATGCCACCGCGAAGATATATCTTGGGTGCATAACCAAAACTCATCATTTAAGCTCATATGTGAATATTCTTGAGACATCAATGAAAACATTGCTATTTGCATAATGGGGGGAGGGAGAGTCCAATAGATTGGGACAACACTCCCCCTAAATCCATGCCTACATCTAGAATTCAAATAAAACTCTAGTAGAGGTGTGTATCCAAGATTCTTAATCAAACAAAGTTGCTTGCACACACCACATTGATTTCTCCCCTCAATTCCTTGAATCTCTTCTCGTCAAGTGGTTTTGTGAATATATCGGTGAGTTGATCTTTGGTGTTGATATATGAAAGAGAGATATCTCCATTGGCCACATGATCACGGATAAAATGATACCGTATTTCAATATGCTTTGTCTTGCCATGGAGCACGGGATTGTGAGCAATTCTTATAGCACTTTCATTATCACATAAAAGAGGCAATGTCTTTTTCTTAATTCCGAAATCCTCAAGACATTGTCTCATCCATAATAATTGTGAACAACAACTTGCGGCGGCAATGTACTCGGCTTCCGTGGAGGAGGTGGATATGCAGTTTTGTTTCTTCGAAGACCAACACACAAGTGACCTACCAAGAAATTGGCAAGCACCCGAGGTTGATTTCCTAGTCACTTTGTCACCGGCCCAATCCGCATCCGAATACCCCACAAGGTCAAAGCTTGTATTTGAAGGATACCAAAGACCATGATTGGGGGTATCAACCAAGTACCTAAGAATTCTTTTGACAGCAGTCATATGGCTTTCTTTAGGGTTAGATTGAAATCTTGCACACAAACCCACACTAAACATGATATCCGGTCTAGATGCAGAAAGATAAAGCAAAGAGCCAATCATAGAACGATAAAGCTTTTGGTCAACCGGAATACCATCGTGATCTAGTGTTAGATTCATGTTTGTTGCCATTGGAAATCTCAATGGGCTTGCATTTGACATATCAAACTTCTTGAGCATGTCTTGAGTATATTTAGCTTGGCAAATAAAGGTTCCTTCGTCATATTGCTTGATTTCAAAACCAAGGAAGAACTTTAACTCACCCATCATAGACATCTCAAATTCACTTGTCATTAGCTTAGCAAATTGTTCTACAAAAGAGACATTAGTAGAACCAAATATAATATCATCAACATATACTTGGCATACAAAGAATTCTCCATTTACACTCTTGGTGAAGAGTGTGGGATCGATTACCCCAAGTGCAAAACCACGGTCTACTAGGAACTCCTTTAAGTGATCATACCAAGCACGTGGGGCTTGTTTGAGGCCATACAAAGCCTTGTGGAGTAAGTAGACATGGTTAGGACACTTGGGATCTTCGAACCCCGGAGGTTGTTTAACATATACCATCTCATTAAGTGGACCATTTAGAAATGCACTTTTAACATCCATTTGATATAAAGTGAATTTATAGCTAGAAGCAAATGCAAGCAATATACGAATGGATTCAAGTCTAGCTACGGGAGCAAAAGTTTCACTGTAGTCAAGTCCTTTGACTTGAGAGTAGCCTTGAGCAACCAAACGAGCTTTGTTGCGAATCACTTGTCCATGATTATCTTGCTTGTTCTTGAACACCCATTTGGTTCCAATCACATTATGGTTCTTGGGTCTTTCCACTAGGGACCAAACTTTGTTTCTCTCAAAGTTATGAAGCTCTTCATGCATAGCATGAACCCAATCTTCATCTCCAAGAGCTTCATACACCTTGGTAGGTTCAAAATGTGATATATGAGCATGGACACCACAAAAGAGTAATAGTTGCCTCCGAGTGGACACACTCCTTCCAAGACCACCAATGATGTTCTTTTGATAGAGATTTTTTTTATGTAATGCCACGGCCTTGCTAGCCACTCGACGAGCAAGAGCATCTGAGGGTCTCTCATTAGGAGGTGCATCTTCATCATCTCCTTCATCTTGATTTTGATTAATCCGAGAGTGGGCTGGAGTTCTTGGTGAGATATCACCAAAATCTTGACCACCATTATCATTGGGTGGATCTTGATCATTATCATGATGGTTGGTATCATCTTGTAGATCTTGAGCTTGTTCTTGGTTTGCCGCTTGATCAATGGTTGATGTAGAGGGCTCCACTTGCGTCGAGCTTGAGTCCAACTCCGTTGCCACAAGGGGTTCCTCAATGGGTATAAGGGGACCTATACCCATTCTTCCTATGGCGATGGAGGAGGGCTCATCACCTACATCATCAAGATCAACTTTCCCCACTTGGGAGCCATTATCCTCATGGAACACCACATTCATAGATTCTTCAACACACCCGGTGGATATGTTGTAGACTCTATATGTGTGGGAATCTTTGGCATAACCAACAAATATGCCTTCAAAAGTTCTAGGCTCAAATTTAGGCAATTTAGAACTTTTAATGTAAACTTGACATTTGCAACCAAGAACTTTAATATAAGAGAGGTTGGGCTTTTTACCACCAAGAAGTTCATAAGGAGTCTTGTTAGTGAATGGGCGGAGATAGAGCCTGTTGGTTAGATGACAAGCAGTGTTGATGGCTTCGGCCCAAAAATTATATGGAGACTTGAATTCGGCCATCATAGTTCTTGCCATATCAATAAGTGTACGGTTCTTTCTTTCCGCAACACCATTTTGTTGAGGGGTATACGCAGCGGAATATTGGTGTTTAATGCCCTCATCACTCAAGAATTCATCCATGGTGTAATTCTTGAACTCGGTTCCATTGTCACTTCTTATGGCCAAGATGGTTGTGTCATATTGGCGTTGTACTTGGGTAGCCCAATCAATGAATTCCCTTTGAGTTTCACTCTTCTTCTTGATATAGAAAGTCCAAGTGTATCTTGTATAATCATCAACAATTACCAAGCAATATTTCTTGCCACCAAGTCTTTCATAAGTAGGAGGCCCAAACAAATCCATATGAATGAGTTGGAAGGGCCTCGTTGTATTGATTGTTGTTACTTTGGGATGGTTCTTCTCATGCATCTTTCCGGCAACACAGGAGCTGCAAGGACGATCTTTGGAAAAATTCACTTTCGTTAGTCCTTCCACATGCTCACCCTTCACGAGTGTTTGCAAGTTTCTCATACCGACGTGGCCCAACCGGCGATGCCAAAGCCAACCCACGTCGGATTTAGCCATTAGACTTGTGGCAATATGTGTAGTTTCTTTCGAGAAATCCACTACATACATACGGTTTTCCACAAATCCAACAAAGGCTACTTTAAGAGAAATTGTGTGAAGAATGAGCACATGATACCGTCCAAAGACAACAGTAAAGTTGCACTCGCAAAGTTGCAAAACGGAAAGTAAATTATAACCAAGGGACTCAACAAGGAGGACTTTCTCAATGGACGTGTCCGGAGAAATGACCACCTTGCCATGCCCCAATACCTTGAGTTCTGAACCATCACCAATCGTGACATGGGATACCTTGAGAAGTTGATGCATTAAGTCACTTAACACTTCTTTGCTTCCGGTCATATGTGCGGAGCAACCGCTATCAATAAGCCATGATGATCCTCCGGAAGCACATACCTACAAAGAGTTAAGTCCTCGATTTAGGTACCCATGTTTTGATGGGTCCTTTCTTGTTAGTCACAAGGGTCTTGGGAACCCAAATAGAAGCATGATAATCTCTACCATATGAAGTTCCAACATATTTTGCATAAACATGTCCATCATTGGATTTCAAAAGCACATATGATGGGTTATATTTTCCCGCAAAATTGTTGTGAGAAGATGTGTTCTTAGGAGCAATGCTCTTAGCAAGGATATCAAATTCATCTTCATCATTAGCCAACTCCCCCTCCTTCACAAAAACAATAGCATTAGTGGAGGGAGTTGGTTTCTTCTTCTCATTGGTCTTCTTGGATGTGACTCCAAATCCAAGTCCTTCCTTACCCACAACTCTCCTTTGATTTCTCAAAAGATTATTGAGGTTCTTTTCTCCTTGGATGCAAGACACTAGTCCTTTCTCAAGTTGAGCCTTCAACCTATTGTTCTCCAATATGAGAGATGCTTTGACACACAAGGGGTTAGTGGCACAAGCATTTTCATTTACATCCTTATTTTGAGAGTTGTCATGTGACTCCTTAAGAACCTTGAGCTCTCTTGAGAGTGCCATGTGAGCTTTCTCAAGATGCTCAAAATCCTTAAGTAGTTCATTGTGACCATTCATAATGTTATCATTTTCATCCATAAATTCCTTAAGCTTACATAGTGCATGATCACGGTCACCCATCATTTTAGATAGATCTAAAGTGGAGATTTCCTCAATAGAATCTTTAAGGCATAGTGCATTGTCTAGGGCTTCCTCAAGCTCCGCTATCCTATTAGCATCATCACGAGCGAAACCCTCAAGTTCACATATTCTTTCTTCATGTTCTTCTATGAGACCATATGCATTACCAAGTTGAGTCATGAAGGCATCAAAAGCAATTTTATTTTCACTTTCAAGTGTTCTCATGACTTTTGAAAGATTATTAGCATTCTTATCATCAAATCCTCAACACAATTTAACAATGATGGAGTAGAGGAGATTGAGGGTTTTAGTGAGTGGGTTACCTTTGGAGATGTACCCTTGGCCATAAGGCACTTGTGTTTAGTTGGACCCTTTTTTTTCATTCGGAGTTGAAAAGAGAGAATCCAAAGAAGGAGGAATAACCCCAATTGCCATTGCTGCCATGCCGACTTGTTCTTCTTCATCTTCGGTTTGTTCACCTCCGGACATGTATTCTTGCTCATTTGTCACCATTGCCCTTTTAGATACCTTCTTCATTAAGTTCTTGTTTTTGGGAGCAAAGTTGGTTTTCTTAATGAGCTTTCCTCCATTCTCAACTCTACTCTTGTAAGGACAATCTGCAACGAAGTGCTCACTATCTCCACAATTGAAACAAGTTCTTGCTTTCTTTGTACTTGAGCCTTCTCTTCCTTGTTCTTCGTTGCATTTGATCTAAAATCCCCTTTCTTCCACCAATTATGGTTGGCAAGCGCCAAACACTCATTGTGTGACACCCTCTTTTCCTTCTCGGATGGCACATAGGTGGATCCACCTTCATCACTTGATTCTTCCTCGTCATAAGATGTTGCCTTCAAGGCAAGAGATACTTTCTTCATTCCATTCACACGAGCTAGAACATCTTCTAAGGATTTCTTCAACATATTCATGGTGACAAAGGCACCCAGAACATCATTGGGAGTTAGTTCCATGTAGTCCGCTCTTGATTGAACATTCATTACCATGTTCTCATTGTATGGAATCAAGGTTTGAAGAAATTTTCCTTTGAACCAATAATCATCGCAATCCTTGAATCCAACATCCTCCATGTCCACAACAAGAGCCTTGAGTCTTCGATATACATCTTCCGGTACTTCTCCATCCTTCATGATGAAGTGATCAACTTGTTGTTGAAGAAGTGATTTCTTCGAGCGTTGCATGCTCACATTTCCATCATACATTGCAAGTAGATAATCCCAAGCTTCCTTGGCATTTCGGAGAGACCGGATGTGCTCAACACCTTCATTGACCATTGCCTTCTCGAGCATGTGCATAGCATGTGCATTGAGTTGTTTGTCAATGATCTCACTTGAGGTCAAATTATTGACATCCTTAGGATAGTATCCCCTCTCAATGATTCTCCATATTTGCATTGAAGAGCTACACACATAAGACTTCATGGAAGCTTTCCAATTAGTAAAACGGGTCCTATCTACTAAAGGTGGATTACCAAGATTGTTTACATGTGGGTGTTGAACATTAAGAGCGTTATTATAAATATGTCCAAACTGATTTGGGTTTTCATTTTTAGATGAGTGTTCTTCACCTTGTTTAGAAGGAGATATGGAATTACCATTTTCATCTAGAGAGGGACTTTCATTTGCATTGCTAGATGTAGAGGCAAGTTTCATTATTAGTTCCTCTAACCTATCCATCCTCTTATCGGATCTTTCCCCCATGGACTCGACTTGTTTTTGAAGCAATTCCATGGGAGTGGGATCCCCATCCTCCTCTTTAGGCGGTGAAGCCTTTAATAAAGAGACGAGGCTCTGATACCAATTGAAAGGATCGATGAGGTTAACTAGAGGGGGGGTGAATAGGTTAACTACAAATTTTACTTCTTTTTCGTTTTAAAAGGATATTGCTCAAATATAAGTTCTCTAGAATATGCAACTAGGTGAACAAACTTATATGATGAGCAAAAGTTCACTAGCACAAGTTATAGATATAGTAAGCTAGTGATAACAAGTAAAGGTAAGTGAAAAGATAAGCAACAAGATGACACGAAGATTTATCCCGAAGTTCACTTCCCAATGGAAGCTAATCTCCGTTGGAGCGGCGCGGTGTTCACCAAAGTGAAACACCGGGTAGCCTTGATATGGCATACCGTATCTCCGTTGTGACTTACCACCAATGTGGCGAGGCACTTGTCACTATGTTGCTGTTGAGGTTGACAACTAGAACCTTTACAAGGATGAAGCTCACTCCACAAGTTGGAGGGTCTCCACCAAATGCACCGAGCCGCCAAGACTCGATGCTCAAGGCCGGGGCACACACCACAACTCAATTGGTGGCTCCCGGCAAAGTCTTCGTAGCTCCCAAAGCTCCGAAGGACCACAACCTCTTAGGGTTCCAATGAACACCAAGAGTAGCAAGCCCCCTCTCACAAATCAAGGGGGAAATCAAATCGGTTTGGTTGAAGTGTAGAACTAGGTCTCCTCTCTCAAATCCCCAAAGGGCTAAGTGATTGAGTGGCTAGAGAGGGAGATCTATTGATTTGAAGCTTTCAAACAATGGAGGTATTCTTCTTTTGGTCGTGGTAGTTGTCTCGAGGTAGACGGAGGGGTATAAGTACCCCTCCCCAAAATCTAGCCGTTGGGTGCAGGGGATGACGGTCTGGAAGTCGGCCTGGGCCGGCCTGGGGGCCGGCCAAAGGATCATCATGCATGAACAAACTGGGCCACCGGCCTGGGGCCCGGCCTGGGCCGGCCTGTGGGCCGGCCACCCTTCAGACGCCGCCGGCCAGGAGCCCGACCAAGGCCGGCCTGGGAACCAGACACCCGTCAGACGCAGCCGGCCTAGAGCCCGGCCAAGGCCGGTCTTGGGGCCGGTCACCCACCAGACGCGCCCGGCCAGGACTCCGGCCTAGGCCGTTCTGGGGGCCGGTCACCCACCAGATCCATCCGGCCAGGAGCCCGGCCAAGGCCGGTTTGGGGGCCGGTTACCCACCAGATTGCTCCGGCCTGGAGCCCCACCTAGGCCGGTCTGGGGGCCGGTCACCCACCAGATTGCTCCGGCCTGGAGCCCGGCCTAGGCCGGTCTGGGGGCCGGCCAGCCTGCTGAACCTCTTTTCCTTCCTGTTCCATTTCCGACAATACGCCATTTCTTCCTTTTTGCATATTTCCTGTTGATACTAGAGAGTATGTTAAATACTTCCAAGTGTTGTAATCAAACGTCAAAACAAGATTAACGGACAATGTCCTTTCAGCTATATTGACAAGCTGAAGTAGCTACAGGATGACATTTCATGGCTGGGGGCTAAGCATATGCATACGCTTATATTGACTCGGATCACTACGTCGGCTAGTTCGTATAACTTAACCCGGCATAGTGATCGGGGGCTATTGGGGAAGATGTGTACCTGGTAGTGCTCGCGGAGAAGGGACATGCCGGCTTCGAAGCTGTCAGCAAAGTAGTTCTGCTGGTCTTCTAGGATCTCTATGACGTCAAAGGTGTCATAGGCCTTGGTTTGCTCCGGCTCGTCATCTCGGAGGGTTGTTCCTTTTTTCCGCGGAAGCCGAGGTGCTTTCATGAACCGGCTCATGAATTCAGGCTTGATGTATCCCTCGTCATCAAAAGCTTCCGCCTTAATGGGAGGAAAAATCGGGGCATCATTAGCCGGAGCTTCAGCCCTTGGAGAGGAAGATTCTACAACCTTCCCCATCATTTCCGTCCACTGTGGGGGAGGAATAACCCCGTCTCTCCCGAGAGGTGGAGCTGTCACCATGGTACGGGTGTTCTCCTCAGTTGGGTTCGGCTCTGAAACTGAAGGAGTTGGAGGAGGAATGGCGGGTGAAGCTTTCTTCCTTGTGGCGAGCGTCTTTATTTTCAAAGAAGTGCCCTTCTTTATCCTGTAAAGGATAAAGGGGTAAGAATAGAAGATCCGGCAATATTGTTGAGCGAAGAAGAGATGTGTTAGCCGAATTACTTCTTGCTGGGGATGTTAAGACAGGCGAGAGCGTCATCATCTTCAGATGACTTGGCGCTAATAGTGGTTGGTTGGCTTTTCCGCTTCCGGCTCTCTGCAAGAGCCGAAGAAAAGGTGACTGGCCGCTTGGTCGCTTTGCTGGACGATGTACCAGCTGACCCGGAGACAGCAACACCGGGAATCTGAAGAGTAAACACGAGTCAGATTGTTGAGTTTGGAGTCATAATCTCTCAAAGAATTTGCTCCAGGTCTTTTTTATTGATCCGCATGGGATCAGAATCGCCCGTGTACTCGCATAAAAGTCGAGCACGATGTTGGAGGGGCTGGATCCGCCTCTTCATCTAGCAAATTATGGTGTCCTCCCCAGTTAGGGGAGGAGAGCCGGAAGTCAGCTGCGAAATCCTAGCTTGAATGGCGGCATGATCTGCCGGCATTTTAGCTGCATGCTTCTTTTTCCATGAGGGCAGCGGCGTGCCGGCTTCGTCTGTGAAAGGGGCAAGTCCCTGCAGCCGGTTTGGCGGCGCCACGTCTTTGCAGTAGAAAAAGGTGGACGCCCACCCTTTCGCCGAATCAACGATTGGCACCTGAGGGTACCAATCAATATCCCGGCGGCAGTTGAAGCTGATAGAGCCGGCCACCAGCAGCTCCTTGTTCACGGTTTGCCTCTTGACTAAGAAGCATCTTTCGAAGAAGTCTAACCTAGGTTTTATGCCTAAATAACCTTCGAAGAGTGCTACAAAGCCGGAGATGTATAGCAAACTGTTGGGGGTGATGTTGTGGAGCTGGAGGCCGTAATGGTCTAGGACCTCCATCAGAAAAGCCGAAGGCGGCAAAGAGAATCCCCTAATGACATGGGAAGAGAGAAGTACCCGTTCATCCTTGATGGGAGTAGGAGAAGGGTCGCCGAGGGCGGATCGCCAAGTCGGCGCCGACTCTGAGGACGGAAGAATGGCTCCATCGGCCTCCATCCCCTTCAGCTCGATCTCATCCACCACCGAGCAAGCCCAGTTGTGGGACGGGTTGTTGGCCGCACCTTTGTTGTTGCCGGCTTCTTCTTCCTCTTCCTCCTCGCCGACACTGATGTCTTCAGCGGCAGCATCAACAGCCGCGGATGTAGAAGCCACTGTGGCAGCGGCTTCGGATGCAGCTTTCGCTAATGCTACTTCATCGCGACCTGAAGCGGTGGAGGTGCTCGCCGGAGATGGAGGAGATGCAGATGCAGCGGCGGTTGGCTCGATGGTGACGACGGCGGAGTCTCTCGTCGGCGGAGCCGAACTGAGCGACGAGGCGTCGATCACAGGAGAGCTGGGGACACTAGAAGCCATGGATCTCGGTGATGAACTGGAAGAGTTCGAGCTCGGGAGGTCTGAGAGGAAGAAGCTAGGGTTTGCAAATGGAGGCGTGGTCGCGATGAGGCCGAGGCGACCAGTATTTATAGCGGAGCGCCGAGATACGTGCAACGGTCAGGAGCCGAGTTTTTCGCCACGCGTCACGGGATCGAGCCGTTGGAGACGTTTCCTTCCCTTGGACGCCTCGGTTCCAGCGCGGGAAAAACGGAAACTAGCCCCGCATTCAAAGATGCTCCTCCACTCACACTGCTGGGTCTGACATAGCCATCAAATCGGCGGACGCGTGTCATTACTCGTCCAAGTGCTTTTCGGCATAAAGAGCCGGCACACCGAAATCGACAAAGCTGTTCGGCATGACTGCAGGTTTCTGGGAATGCTCCAAGACTGAAGACGGATGATGAATTTCCCGGACAACACATTGCCAGAAGATTGAAGCCAGCCGCTGAAGTACTTGAAGCTTTCCGGGGGCTACTGTTGGGGTTATGCCGAACAGGTGTCCTCACGGAGAAGACTAAAAGCCAACATACCAGGGTGGCCCATAGTGGTGGTAAGCCGAATCCGGCTTACCGGGCGGCCCAGTATGATGAAGCACAGGAGGCCCATCCGGCTAAGGGAAGGTTCCAGAAGCCGGCCTGCATTGCGGAAGACTTAGCCCACAAGGCAGGGCCCAAGCCGGATTAGAGTAGAACTCTGTACTTAATCGGTTAGGTTTCCTCCTGTAAGCCCCAGGTCCGGACGTCTATATAAGCCGGCCTACGGGACGCCTTAGGGCACGAACATGCTCACGATCTCGATCTATGATCCATACCTTCACTGTAACTCGGTGATATTGCCTTATAGTGATTTATAGCAGCACGTAGGATCTCGCTGTCATGGGGTCACTCTTCAACTACCCCACGGTGGTGATACCTGGGTCACGCCAAGAACATCTGCCTTATGATGAGGGCCCAAGGAAGGCCCAAGGAGGACGACGTGCGGCCCAAGATAGTCGACGTTAGGTCATCAGCCTCGATCGTCTTGTAAGTGCCATCGGCACCGTTCACCCGAGACCTAGCCTACCATATAAAGGCTAGGAGGGTCCCTCGTCTAGGGTAGGGCATACGCTCACGCTCATAGCCGCCATCTCAAACCCTAGCGAGATTGCCATCTCGCCATCGTAGCCACATTCAACATCAATACCAGACAAGCAGGAAGTAGGGTTTTATCCTCCGGGAGCCCGAACCTGGGTAAACGCCTCGCCTGTTAGCCGTCGTGATCACCAGCGCTCATCTCTCTCCCCCTCAATCAACCCGGGGTACTCGATCCAGGGATTTGCCGAGTCCCAGCCTCGTCAATTGGCGCCGTCTGTGGGAAAGAACGAGCGCTGGAACCATGGTCGCACCGGCCCCATCAACCTTGAAGATCGACGCCTACACCAGGGAGCCAATCTGCTTCGGCTCCTTCGAGTACGTCAGCCACCCGCCGGCCCATCGCTCGGTGTACGCTGAACTGCGTGAAGGTATGTGGACCACCTTTGGTACCATGCACTACCTCATAGACAGCCGCGGAACACTCCGATCTACGGCGGCCGCGCTACGCGCGGTGGTGACACCCGCATCTGCCTCGACTACGTCAACCATGCCTTCACCCGCCGTGGAGATCGCATCTGCTGCGAATGCAGCGATCGCATCTTCGACTGCCGCGAAGATCGCGTCTGCCACGACTACAACGACCACGTCATCACCTGCCGTGATCGCATCTACCGCGACTGCGGCGATCGCATCTTCGACTGCCTTGAAGATCGCGCTCGCCTCGACTACACCCACACCTGTAGTCGCTAATCCAGCACAGGCAGCGGGAGCTTTCTATCAGCAGCAGCAGCCGCAACAAGAGGCCCCTGACGCATATCCAGCGGCACGCGGACAGCTCAACATGATACAGATGGGGCGCCCTTCAATCAGGACCCAGAAGATCATCACCCGCCAAGTCTACCAGGCTGTCACCTGTCCACCTGCAGTACCCGAATACCTGAGAGGGTCAGAGACACCGATCACGTTCTCCAGAGCAGATCATCCGCCTACGGTACCACGACCCGGGCACGCCGCTCTGGTAGTCGAAGCTCTGATCGGGGATTACACCTTGAAAAAGGTGTTCATGGACAGAGGCAGCGGCATCAACATTATCTTCGCCGACACCCTCAGAAGGATGAACAGGCCAACAACAACCTTGACGCCATCAGAGACCACCTTCCATGGCATAGTACCAGGGCAAGCAGTCACGCCCATGGGAACAATCACACTCGACGTCATCTTCGGCACACCCGACAACTTCCAGAGGGAGGCGATCGACTTCGAGGTAGTCGACTGGAAGTCGTAGTACCATGCGATACTCGGGCGCCCAACCTTTGCCAGATTCATGGCGATACCTCACTACGCCTACCTTATGCTCAAGATGCCTGCACCCAAGGGCGTCATCACGGTGCACGGCGACTACGACCACTCCAACAGCTGCGACCGCGAATTCAGCAAGATCTCTGAGTTCTTCGGAATGGAGGAGCACCTTGCGGTGATGGCAGTCGACAACGACAAAACCATCTTCCCGCCACGCAAGAAGCCAGCCAAGGACTCCGCCTTCAACACGACCGACGACACAAGAACCCATCAAGTCCACCCGACGGACGCCAGTAAGACAGTCAAGGTGTCGTCAAGCCTGCCTATCGCATAGGAAGGCGCGCTCGTCGAGTTTCTACGTGAGAACTGGGAGATCTTCGCCTGGCAACCTTCTGACATGCCAGGCATACTCAGGGAACTCGCCGAGCACTCCTTACGCGTCCACGAGGACGCCAGACCCGTCAAGCAGACCATGCGACGCTTTTCGGGTCCCAAACGAGATGCCATCAGCAAGGAGATCGACCGGCTGCTCCACGCCGGATTCATCCGAGAGATCAAGGACTCGGACTGGGTAGCAAACCCGGTCCTGGTGGAGAAGAAGAAGACGAAGAAACTCCGCATGTGCGTCGACTTCACCGCCATTAACAAGTGCTGCCCCAAGGACCACTTCCCGCTCCCGCGGATAGACCAGATCATCGACTCGACTACAGGCTGCGCGCGCCTATCCTTCCTGGACGCCTACTCCGGGTACCAGCAGATCAGGATGAAAGTCGAAGATGAAGAGAAAACTGCATTTATCACACCCCATGGTGTGTTCTGCTACCAAATGATGCCCTTCGGGTTGAAGAACGCTGGAGCCACGTACCAGCGCACGATGCAAGCCTGCCTAAAGGAGCTAATAGGACAGATCGTCCAAGTCTACGTCGATGACATAGTCGTCACCACTCGAACGGAGGACAGTTTAATTGCTGACCTCCGCAAAGTCTTCGCCGCACTCAACGAGTATCAGATCAAGCTGAACCCGGACAAGTGTGTTTTCGGTGTGCCAGCCGGAGAACTGCTCGGGTACCTCGTCTCTGCAAGAGGAATTGAAGCCAACCCTGAGAAAGTGCAAAACATACTCGCAATGCCAGCACCGACCAAGCTTCATGAAGTGCAACGCCTAGCCGGCCGAGTCGCAGCTCTCAGCCGGTTCATTAGTAAGTTGGGAGAAAAGGCCCTGCCTTTCTACCAACTGATGAAAAAGACGGATAAATTCGAGTGGACAGAGGAAGCGCAAGACGCGTTCGACAAGCTCAAGAAAACCCTCACAACTCCTCCAGTACTGGTGGCGCCACTGGAGAACGAGCCGATGTACCTCTATGTGTCAGCCACGAATAGAGTGGTCAGCACGGTACTCGTAGTCGAACGAGAAGAAGAAGGGCACAGTCACCCTGTTCAGCGGCCCGTCTACTTCCTCAGCGAGGTGCTAACCTTGTCCAAGCAGCGGTACCCGCACTACCAGAAGCTAGCCTACGGAGTCTTCATGACATCAAGGAAGGTCGTCCACTACTTCTCCGAGCACTCCATCACGGTGGTAAGCTCCTCCGGGCTCTCCGACATCCTCACCAACCAAGCCGCGACAGGACGAGTCGCCAAGTGGGTTGTTGAGTTGGGACCCTGGGGGCTGAAGTATGCGCACCCGAAGGCAATCAAGGCCCAAGTTCTTCCAGAATTCACCACAGAGTGGATAGAGGCCCAGCTGCCAGACATACCCGACTTGTCCAACGCATGGACAATGTACTTCGACGGGTCCAAGAAGTTCAGATCAGCAGGGGCGGGAGTCGTCCTCATCTCACCCAAAGGCGACAAACTGAAGTACGTACTGCAGATGAACTTCCCAACACCCTCCAACAACGAGGCAGAGTACGAAGCCCTAATCCACGGCATGCGGATGGCCAAAAACTGCGGCGCCACTCACCTCATGATCTACGGAGACTCCTACCTTGTCGTGCAGCAAACCATGAAGCAATGTGACGCCATCGCCGACAACATGATAGCCTACAGGGACCTATACAACCAGCTGGAAGGCACCTTCGACGGCTGCGAGCTGCGGCACATCGGCCGCGAGAGCAACGAGGAAGCCGACACCCTCGCTAACCTAGGCTCAGACAAAGCACCGGTGCCACCCGGAGTCTTCCTCGAGTGCATCACGCAACGCTCCATCAAGCTCCGGCCTGCGCCGGGATCCTCTACACCGACAACGAGCACCACCAACCCGCCCAGCACGGAGAAGGAACCCATGGAGGTAATGCTGGTCGAACCCACATGGACAAGCCCATACCTGGCCTACATACTGCATCAGAAGGTGCCAACGAACCCAGTCGAAGCCAAGCGCGTCATCCGCCGCTCCAAGGGCTTCACCGTCATCAACGGGGAACTCTACAAGCGAAGCATCTCAGGAGTCCTCCAAAGGTGCATCGACCCAGTCGACGGTCAAGCCATCTTACTCGAGATCCACGCCGGCATCTGTGGACACCACGCCAGCAGTCGAGCCTTGGTGGCCAAAGCCCTACGAGCAGGGTTCTACTGGCCCACCGCAATGCAAGACGCAGAAGAACTCGTGAGGAAATGCATCGGCTGCCAGGAGTTCGCCAACAAGCCGCACGCACCGGCATCAGCACTGAAGACCATACCACTCGCATGGCCCTTCGCTCAATGGGGGCTCGACATGGTGGGTCCATTCAAGAAGTCTTCTCCGGGCGGACACACTCATCTCCTGGTGGCAGTCGACAAGTTCACGAAGTGGATCGAAGCCGTGCCCATCACAAGTTCGACTGCCTCCTCGGCAGTTAACTTCATCAGGTCGATCATCTTCAGGTTCGGTGTGCACACAGCATCATCACCGACAACGGCTCGAACTTCACAGCCGAAGAATTCAAGGACTTCTGCTCTGACCAAGGCATCAAGCTCAACTACGCATCTGTCTCGCACCCGCAGTCCAACGGACAAGTCGACAAAGCCAATGGCCTAGTCTGCAAGGGCATAAAGAAGCGCCTGCGAGTACCATTGAGGCGCGCCGCAGGCGCCTGGGTCGAAGAGCTGCCACCTGTGCTGTGGAGTCTGCGCACCACGCCAAACAGATCTACCCAGTACACGCCATTCTTCATGGTGTACGGCGCTGAAGCAGTCCTGCCGTGCGACATCAAGTTCGACGCCCCCCGAGTGGTGGCCTACGATGAGTCTGATGCAGAAGAAGCACTCGAAGATGACATGGACACCCTGGACGAAGCACGCGACATCGCCCTTACCCGCACAGCCGTGTATCAGCAAGACCTACGCAACTATCACGGGCGGCGACTGCGGCCCAGAGCGTTCGTCCCTGGTGATCTTGTCCTCCGTCTCAAACAGAAGAAGGTGCATAAACTTGCCTCCCCGTGGGAGGGTCCATACATCGTGACAGAGGCAATCGGCGGCGGAGCTTACCGCCTGAAGGACTCGAAGACGGGGACAGTCTGCAACAACCCGTGGAACGTTGCGCAACTACGCCGCTTCTACGCCTGATCGACCCCAATTTGTAACAGTACAATGTCAAGAAGTGGCAGGTTTCAGACGCACTCTTTCCCTCGCCAGGGTACCCGAGGGGACTGGAAGGGTTTTAATGAGGCGGCCTGCTCGCAAAAGTCAATAAAGTGATTTGAGGAACAAGCTCTCCCCTTTACTTTTATCAGCAAGCAACATAAACCTAGGCCGCCACCCGAATTACTCGAGGGCTGCGCCATACAGGTTCAACCCGAAATTCCTCGGCCGCCACCCGAACCACTCGGGGGCTGCGCTGTACAGGTCTAAGTCAAAACCTAGGCCGCCACAGCTGCGCCGTACAGGTTCAACTCGAAAATCCTCGGCCGCCACCCGAACCACTCGGGGGCTGCGCTGTACAGGTCTAAGTCAAAACCTAGGCCGCCACCCGACGCACTCGAGGGCTGCGCCATACAGGTCCAACCCGAAATTCCTCGGCCGCCACCCGACGCACTCGGGGGCTGCGCCGCACAGGTCTAAGTCAACCTAGGTCGCCACCCGACGCACTCGGGGGCTGCGCCATACAGGTCTAAACTCGAAAAATCCTCGGCCGCCACCCGACGAACTCGGGGGCTGCGCCGTACAGGTCTAAGTCAACCTAGGTCGCCACCCGACGCACTCGGGGGCTGCGCCATACAGGTCTAACTCGAAAAATCCTCGGCCGCCACCCGACGCACTCGGGGGCTGCGCCGTACAGGTCTAAGTCAACATCCTAGGCCGCACTCGAATCACTCGGGGGCTGCGCCGCACAGGTCTAACTCGAAAAAACCTCGGCCGCACCCGACGCACTCGGGGGCTGCGCCGCACAGGTCTGACTCGAAAACGCCTCGGCCGCACTCGAAGCACTCGGGGGCTGCGCCGCACAGGCCTGACTCGACACACCTCGGCCGCACTCGATCCGCTCGGGGGCTGCGCCATACAGGTTTACAGAAGTCTACAAGATACAATTTACTCACTCGGAGGCTACCCCCACCTCGACATACATACACTCATATTTCCACTTGGAAAAATTTCTTTTACAAGCTAACGCTATACAACAGCAGTCTACTACTCTTATTCTACAGGCTCGCCCTTTGGCGCATCGAGTGGCCCTACAAGGTGCTCACTAAAACTCAGGACCTGTTGAATCATCTGACGCGCAGCCGCAAGAGTATCGGCGTAATCATTCTCTCCAGGCAAGCCGTCAAGTACCTTGTGCAATGGAAGATGAGGCCGGTGCATTCGAACGTACGCCAGCGCCGCGTTCGCCCCGGCAACAAGTTGAGCGCCAACGACCTCCTTCAACGCACTGCCTTCGCGGAACCTCTCCAGCAGCGCAGCCAGTCCATTAGGCTGCTCGTTGTGCGGAAAGTACACCCTATTGATCCGACAGAGGGTTTTCCTACAACCTTCCAAGAGCACAGCAGCCCGCCAGGTGCGATCCAGCATTCTAGCCAGTACACTGCCTTTGGATTTGTTCGACCAAAACGTACGCACTTCGGGTGAGTCACTGGTGGCCTCTTTTTCCACCCGCTCGCCCACTCGACTCTCCTTGGCCTTCCAGTCAGAATTCACATCTGCATCAAGACCCAGCACTTAGAACAGTGAACTTATAAAGAAGCCGAAGCAAAGCGCTAGAAGGCCAACCTTGCAGCTGTCGACTGATCAAGTCTATCTCGCCAAGAAGGAATTCCTCACGCTGGGAGAACGACGCAGCGGGCCGTGACTTCAAGCGCTCCAACTCCAACTCGGCAACCTTCAGCTTCGACTCGAGCTCAACAACCTTGTTCCTCATGTAGGTGATCACTCGTTGATCATTCACGCTTCGCACAGGGGCTGGAGGAGCTCGACGACGATGGCGAGTGGGTGCAGCCGAAGAGGTGTCCTCATCCTCACCCGCACCAGTAGTTCCAGCAACCTCAGGAGCCTCGCCCATCTCAGACTGCCAAGTTCGACAGTGTCAAGCAAGGAAAAGAGCACATTCATTCTAGCATAAATATGACAGAAGACTCGAAGGCACAAATTCACATTTCAACATCAGCATGTTCGCGGCCAGAAGACCCGCAAACTATATGGTTCATTACAGACCAAGATCAAAGTAGAAGAATCTTAAAATAAAGGAGTCTACATCGCAGACTCCGACTGAGAACGGCTCTTCCTAGCAGCCAACTCTGCAGCCTTGGCGATTTTCTTCTCGAAGGTGGCAATCAACTTCGCAGCCAGCTGACTCGCCCGCGCCTTCACACCGCTAAGGGACGCGGTTCTGCCATCAGGCCTCCAAGGGAAGTCGCTGACAACCTTCTCAAAATCACCTACGACTTGGTGACCAAGTAGTAGCTGGAAAGTGAGCTCTGAGCCGCGTACCGTCTGCGCACGCGTGTAGTCCGCCATGGTGGTCGCGTTGCCTTCAAACGGAGCCGCAAGCGCGTCAACAGCGACCGGCGGTAGCTGGCTGGGGAAGATGCTCCGGTGCACAGTCGCCAAAGCGCCTGTCGACTTCTGCAGCGCCGCCGAGGCATACGCACAGACGCGGTCGATGAAGCCAATAGCCTCTGTCAAGCCGACATTGGCACTGGAAGTTCCTTCTGGAGGAGCACCTCCGCAAGTCTCTGCTCCAAAAGAAATCCACACCCGTAAGGCTTCCGCAGTCGACAAAAAGCAAAGTAGGCAATGAGCCGAATACTTACTCCCAATGGCATCGGCGAGTGCGAGCAAGCGGTCGACCTGGGTCTTCTCTAGATCACCCCGGGTTCGCTCACGCTCTTGGGCTTCACCCAGTGATTTCTCCAGCTCCGCGACCCGCTTCGCCTATGCTCTCCCTCTCGCCTGTGGATCACCGGAGCAAAGTCAGCAATGAAGATAGTCGAAGCACCCCTCGAACGCAAGGGTACACACTCACCTTTCGCCTGCTCCAGAGCAGTGCGGAGTTGATTCCTCTCCTGCTCCATGCAAACGAAGGTGGCGGCTCCCTCCATCTGCTGGCGATAATACGGCTGCAGGAAACACTAGACATCAATCTGCGCCCGACTATTCTAGTCACGCACATCTTCGGGGGCTACTCCGATACAGATTTTGCAGACTGAGTTAAGGGACACTTACATGCTCAAGCAACCCAGCGTCCACCGGGGTCGCATCAGCAGTTTTCTCTGGCACGGAGGAGGTCGAAGCTTTCAAGGTCAAAGCGTCACCCGCCTGCGGCTCTTCTTCGGTCGTCTTCGCAGTCTGCTCGAACACGGGAGCAGAAGTGTGCTCCATCTCTGGAGGCGAAGAACCAACAGCGCCAGTACGGTCGCTGCGACAAGATAACTCAATTCAAGGACTCGCAAAGTCAAAAAGTGCACTCGACAAAACAAGGCGATGGTTGCAAGACTAACCTGGTGACATCCAGATCATCTTCGCTGCCCAGGGAAATGGAGGGCATCCTTACGAATTCAGTCGGCGGTGCAGAGCTGAGGGGAGGCACGACCAAAAGCTCCGCCGGGTCGCTCGTGTGCCTAGCACCCGAGGACGACCCGCTCGTCTCCTCCTTGTCCTCCACAGCCGTTTCCTTCAAGGGCGACGACGCCGAGGCGGAGTCGCCACTTTTTCGCCTCTGTCGCTTCTGCAGCGGCTCTTCATCTTCATCGTCCTCCCCTACCTCTTCACTCGGAGAGGTGGCGGAGGGAAGTTCATCGTCATCATCCTCGTCCTCCTCCGGGACCTCTGCCTCTTCGTGAGGTCCGTTCTCCATCAGCGGAGGAAGGCTAACATAGCTCGAGCGACCCTGTCAGCAAATGAAGTATTCGAGTCAGGCAAAACGATTCGACTGAAGAAAATGCAAGACAAGAGCAAAGTACACGACGCTCACCTCAGGCACAGGATTGTTGGGGCCATACGGCTCGACTGGGCACTTGACGTTGCACGGGTCCGCGGCTCGGAGGCTGGTGATGCTCCTCACCTTCGACTCGACTTCGTCATCATCGAGCTCATCGCCACCTTCACGCGCCCACATTGGTTGGACGCGACTGTGGAGCGGCTGCACTCGGAGCCTGTAGACGGTGGCAATAAGGTGCACTCCACCTGTCTCAGCGCCCGAGGCTCTTCAGAAGGCCACGAAGGAGCGTCAGCAAGGGCTTGGTCGCCTCCTTGTCTTCCTTCGACAGCGGGTGCGCCCACGCGTTCGTCTTCCGCAACGCGCGATCAGCCACAAAGTCGGGAAGCCCTTCTTGGTCGCACCTGATGTAAAACCACTTCTTCCGCCAGCCCTAGACGGAGTCGGATTTCTTCATCTGAAAGTAGGTGGTGTCGCCACGCACCTGGATGCCGAAGCCGCCGACTGGATACACCTGCTTGCTCTTCCCAACGTTCCTCCTCACGAGGAACAGCGACTTCCACAACAGCCAGTTGGGAGAGATTCCCAGGAAGCATTCGCAGAGCACGATATAGCTCGCGATGCTCAAGACGCTATTGGGAGTCAGATCGTGGATCTGAATCCCGTAAGCATACAAGAGACCACGAACGAAATCGTGGAGGGGGAACCCGAAACCCCGCGGAAGGAAATCCACGAAGCAAATGCGTTCCCCATCGCGAGGAGAGGGGAATACCTCTTTCCCAGGCGCACGCACTGTCACCTGGTCCGCCGGCGGCAGCAGCCCCTGCGCGCGGAGGCCCTGGAGGTCGGCCTTCTTCACCGACGATTTCGCCCAATCGCCATCGACCTTCTTCATCACGCTCGCATCGGCGGCGGCGACGGCGCCCTCAGCGGTCTTCGCCCTCTTCATCGCGGCCTTGCTCGCGGGGAGTGGAGAAAAGAACTTGGCAGAAGAGCAACAATGGCGGAGAAAGCTGCGGAGACGACGGAAGGATGGGGATGGAATGGACTGTTCACCGCCGCGGTGAAAAATATATACCGCGTGGTCAGTTCATCCAGGCCGTCCTCCACGAAACGGCAATTCAAGACAACATCTGGCCGTCCACGTGCCGCGCGGAGATAGCAACCGTCGCGGCCCACTACGCACGGGAAACAAGGCGCCATCATCACCCCGTGAAAATTTCGCGCCCAACGGTCCAAATTTAGCGGCAACCGCTGTCTTCAGTAAATACTGACAGTGGGACCACGCTGTCACGTCCCATCAGATACAGAGTGTGCCAAAAACGTCAGCGCTGACGTCACCCTGCGGAGGCGTAGCAAGTAAGCCAACGGGCTGATGGAGCACCCGGATAATTCATTCGAGTGCAACAAAGATACAGTAAGCTTTATGTCGGGGGGGAGCCCCCGAGTGGGGTCAATATGGTAAAATAAGGTTGACTCGGAGTTGACCGAGTCAATGGAAACCGACATACCATACTGGCTTATCCGGATTCATCCGAGTCAGGTCAAACCGACATAGCCTTATGTCGGATCGTGCTTATTATATGTCGGACTATCCTTCGTTGTTTTTATGTGCAGGAGGGAGTAAACCGAGTTACCAGCTTAGGGCACACCTATGCCGGATGGGGTTATCTCGGACGGTGGTCCAAGCTCCTTGAGACACGGAGCGAAACAAGGGCGGCGGCGTGCTGCAAGTGGACGGCGTGCCAAGCCTCGGCCACGCCTCTGACGCGGGCGGCGCGGCACAGTGGCTCTAAGCCTAGGCTTGGGCGTGCTGTCGGGTGCAGCGGCGACCGTGGCGACCAGCGCTGCCACGGTCTGGACATGGCGCAGCGGCGCCCGTGCCGGCCGGAGACCAAGGGGTATGGCGCCAGTAGCATGGTTTTACACTGTAACCCTGGGTTTCCCTATATAAGGGGTACCAGGGGCTCCTCTTACAGGGACGATCCCCAGACGCTACGCAGAGACGCTGAGCAACTACTTAGCAGTTTCTGAGAGCTAGAGGAGAGCCAGAGAGCTATTCTCAGACTCGGTAGAGGCTTAGATCTTGCCGTTCTTTGCATACAGCTCAAGGAGCAAGCTTGTAACTAGTTGTAGTCCACATATAAATCAAGCAGCAAGCAGGAGTAGGGGTGTTATCTCCTCACGAGAGCCCCGAACCTGGGTAAATCGTGTGTGTGTGTGTGTGTGTGTGAGTGTGTGTGTTCGTGTCTGTACGCAGTGCGTGCAAGCCCTCCCCGGTACCTCCAGCGTCCAATCGGCCCCACATCAAGCCTATATGGCATCTGCCGTGACACCACCACGACAGTTGGCGCCCACCGTGGGGCCAGCAGCGGCGCTGGCTGGTGTGTTCATCCGGACGGGTTCCTTCATCGAGTTGGGTGAGCGCGTTCTCTGTGGCCTTGTCCACAGGTTCGGCTCGCTCAACGTCGTCAGCGACAACGCCGGCTGTTTCGGCAGCAGGCCGCTACCCCGGAACGGCTGCCTCATCGAGTTCGGCTCCCTCACCGTCTACGTCGCCACCGAGGTTCCCTGCCTGTTTCCCGAAAGGGTGCAGGTTGCAGCGGATCCCCCCGCTGTGTGCGCAGCTCGCGGCCGACGTATCGCCCGTCCCGCTGCTAGCTGTGCAGAGGTCATGATGACCGCCCCAGTCGCTGATGCCGAGGTCAGCACCAGAACTACCAGGACGGCGCGCCCGCCGTTGGAGAGGCCGGAGAATCGTCCGGAGCAGGCCGGAACATCAGCTGTGCCGGTGACGCCGAGTCCTCTTCAGGACGCGATCGAGAAGCTGGCGACGCCAGTGGCCCCGAGCGTAGATGTTGCTCTGACTCAGGCGGAGTTAGAGCAGCAGCGGCAGGAGATACTCCGAGAGGCCCAGGAGGTGGCCCGAGTTAAGCAGGACTTCGACATATCTCTCCGTGAGTACAATATCGCTCATGGTTTTACGCCGGTAGCCAACCCGGTTAGTCGCATAAATGAAGTACGTGCTAGAGGTAGAGACCTCAATGCCGAGATAGCTAGAGATGGTAGGGCTAGATCCGGTAAAACTGCTAGTCATGTGTCGGCAGGCCGGCCGAAATATAGTACCCCGGGCAAGAATCTTAGAGCTGCTGAGGCTGCTATAGCTGAGTTACCTAACTNTTAGTCGCATAAATGAGTACGTGCTAGAGGTAGAGACCTCAATGCCGAGATAGCTAGAGATGGTAGGGCTAGATCCGGTAAAACTGCTAGTCATGTGTCGGCAGGCCGGCCGAAATATAGTACCCCGGGCAAGAATCTTAGAGCTGCTGAGGCTGCTATAGCTGAGTTACCTAACTTATCCGGCGACGCTCCGTAGTAGGCATCAGGACCAGAGTTAATGAGTGGTAGCTGTAGCCAAAAGGCAGAATGAGGCGTACCGGAATGCGAATCCGGGTTTAGGAGGATCCGGGTACCTTTACTCGGGTGGAAATGCTGGAGGAGCGTCAAGGGACAGGCCTCTTCGCCATATGTCGGCCCAAGCCGTGGCCAGAGTGTGAATTCTGGCAAGAACAAACAGCTGCAGGCGTATGATCCAGTATATGCCGGAAAGCAGAAGGCTGCCCAAGGCAATGTCGGCCAGGGAGGCCCAGGACCCGTTCAGGCAGACAAGAGGCCAACCGGGTTAATCCGGTGAATCCGGGTCAGCCACCTCGGTATCCGGCACCCATTCCACCTCGTCATCAAGCGGGTGCCGGTATGCCGAGCCGGCAGCTGACCGGTACGACGACGGTTACTCGGCCATGGAGCGTGCGGGTACACAAGATACAGAGATCTGGCGACCGAGGGTGCACTCGGTGCTAGGCTGGGAGCTCGCCAGTTACCGCTCATGATGTACGCAACAAGCTGGACAGAATCTATCTGTCTGAATTGCTGGAGGAGCAAGGCCCACCGGGTCCTGCATGCTTTGGACCCCGGATCATGAAGCAGCACCGGTGCCGAATTTCCAGCTCCCCCGGGGTGCAAAGACCTATGACGGCAGCACCAAGCCGGAGGACTGCTGACAGACTATGTCACCGCTGTGCATATTGCCGGCGGAAGTCGCAGATGGGCAGTGCGGTATGTGCCGCAGATGCTAGAGGGACCAGCCCGAATCTGGCTGAATAACCTGGAGGAGAACAGCATTGACTGCTGGCTCGACTTCTCCGACGCTTTCGTCAGCAACTTCTCCAGCACTTACAAGAGGCCGAATCGACCTCAGCAGCTGTCCATGTGTCGGCAGCGAGAAGACGAGACAGACCGGGAGTACCTGACCCGGTGGAGCACGATACGGAACTCCTGTGAAGGAGTGATTGAATCACAAGCCATTGCCTGGTTCGCGCAAGGATGCCGACATGGCTCCATGCTTTGGCAGAGACTCCAGAGGGAGATGCCGGCCACCTTGGCCGAGACAATGTCAATTGCTGACAGCTATGCACTCGGTGACCCGACACAGCCATTGCTGACCCAGGTTGATGTGGGCAGGAGGTATCCTGCTCAGGACCGAGATAGATCGAGCCGGCGTAGCGATCGCCCGGACAACCGAAACAAGAGAAGAGACGACCGACCGGATTACCGGTACGGGTCGGACCAGGTCGCAGCTGTCGACCAAGATCAAGCGGGTGCCGGCAGCAGCCAGCGCCAGAAGAATGAGGGTCCCTCTTGGGGCCAGAACTCGGAAGGAAGGAAGCCATGGAACGGCGAGAGGAAGCCGTGGAACGGCGAGAGAAAGCCGTGGAACGGAGAAAGGAAGCCATGGAGTGGCAACAAGAAACAGTTGGATGATCAGGAGAGGTACATATATGAGAAGATGCTGGATGGCCCTTGCTGCTTTCACACCCGACACCCCAGCAAACCGGCTCAACACTCGACTCGCGACTGTGACCGGCACAAGAATCAGTCAGCAGCTACTGGTCCGACACCGAGACCCGCACCTCTGACAGGTGCAAATGCTCAACCCCTGAATGCACAGCCGAGGCAGGAGGACGTCAACCAGGTAGCAAACAACAACAATAATTACAACGGCAATGCTGGCCCGAGTAGACAGAATCAGTACCGAGAGCCTCACCAGAGTTACATGGTCTTTGTGACCGAACCCAATGACAAGCAGAGTCAGCACAGGCGTGCGATGGAGGTAAATGCTGTTATGCCGGCGGTGCCGAAATTCATGTACTGGTCCGAGGATCAGATAAGTTGGAGTGTCAAGACCATCCCAAGGTCATGCCGAATCCGGAGGTTATGCTCTGGTTGTGGATCCGACATTCGTCGGACCAAGCATTAATGTCAGGTTCACCCGGGTCCTTGTGGACAACGGGAGCAGCATCAATATTATGTACCGAGATACCATGGTTAAGCTCGGTATAACCGAGAACATGATGCAGCCAAGCAGAACTACCTTTCATGGTATCGTGCCGGGTGTCTCGCATGCACCTATGGGCACTGTGTGGGTCGACGTTGCCTTCGGCGACAAAAGCAATAGCAGAACCGAGAGTCTGCTGTTCGAGGTTGTGGACCTCGAAAGCCCGTATCATGCCTTACTCGGTAGGCCAGCACTCGCCAAGTTCATGGCGTCCACTCATGTGGCTTACTTGAAAATGAAGATGCCGGGTCCGAATGGTGTCATCACTATCTCGGGTGACTACAAGCGCTCCATGGAGTGTGCCTCTGCCGGATCTATGCTGGCCGAGTCACTTGTGATTGCTGCCGAGAAGAAGAGAATCCATGAGGTGGTAGCTCTGGCCCAATCTGCTCAACTCGGTATACCGAGTCCGGCCAACCCGCAGCAGACTGCAACCTTCCAGGCGGCGAAGGAGTCCAAGAAAGTGGGCATCGACGAGTCTAACCCGGACCATACCGTCATCATCGGTGCCGGGCTGGACAGCAAATAGGAAAGCGAGCTCATCCACTTCCTCCGTGAGAATCGGGATATCTTCGCATGGTCCAGTCAGGACTTGCTGGGTGTTCCGAGGGAGTTGGCTGAGCATTCTCTGCATGTCAGGCCAGGATGCTAGGCCTGTGAAGCAACCGACACGGCGTCTTGCCGAAGGAAGAAGGAAGGCTGTGGGTGACGAGTTAGCCAAGTTACTCGCAGCAAATGCTGTCGTCGAGGTGAAATACCCGGATTGGTTGGCTAACCCGGTCCTGGTAGAAAAGAAGAAAGAAGAACCGGATGCTGCCACTGTCTGGCGCATGTGTGTCGACTACACACACCTGAACAAGGCATGTCCTAAAGATCCATTCCCGCTGCCTCGGATCGATCAGGTGATCGACTCCACGGCCGGGTGTGAGCTGTTATCATTTGTAGATGCGTACTCTGGTTTTCATCAGATACCACTCAATCCTGATGATCAAATAAAGACTGCTTTTATCACCCCGTACGGGGCTTATTGCTATCGTGTCATGTGTTTCGGTTTGAGAAATGCTGGCGCAACTTATCAGCGCTGTATGCAAAAATGTTTGCATGATCAGATAGGTAAAAATGTGCAGGTGTATGTCGACGACATAGTTATTAAAACTAAAGAAAAACGCACTCTGCTGGATGATCTCAAAGAGACATTCGCGAACCTAAGAAAATTCCGACTTAAACTTAATCCGGATAAGTGTACATTCGGCGTACCCGCAGGAAAGTTACTCGGTTTCCTCGTATCTAGCCGGGGTATCGAGGCGAACCCGACTAAGATCCGGGCGATAGAAAAAATGAAGTTGCCAAGATGCCTCCGAGATGTCCAGAAATTCACCGGATGCCTAGCATCTCTGAGCCGTTTCTTAGGTCGGTTGGGAGAAAAAGGCCTTGCCCTTATACCAACTGATGAAAAAATCAGACAGGTTCAGCTGGACTCCGCAGGCGGATTCGGCATTCCATGAGTTGAAAGTAATGTTGGCAACTGCACCGATACTGGCTTCGCCACTACCGAGTGAGCCCATGCTGCTCTACATTGCGGCCACTAACCGAGTCGTTAGTGTCGTAGTAGTGGTGGAGCGAGAAGAACAAGGAGCTACCGTGCAGAGGCCGGTATACTATTTGAGTGAGGTGCTCTCCGCATCAAAACAAAACTACCCTCACTATCAAAAAATGACTTACGGCGTCTATATGGCGGCCAAAAAACTAAAGCATTACTTCCAGGAGCATCCCATAACCGTCGTGAGTGCGGCCCCTGTGTCGGAAATTATAGGTAACAAAGATGCCAGTGGCCGAGTCGCCAAATGGGCTATTGAGCTTGCGGCTTATGCGCCGCAGTACGCGAGGAGAGATACCATTAAATCTCAAGCGGTGGCCGAGTTCCTTGTGGACTGGGCCGAGATGGAATATGAGCCGTCCTTGCCGGACTCCAACTACTGGAGAATGCATTTTGACGGGTCCAAAGTAAAGGATGGCCTGGGAGCTGGTGTAGTTCTCACCTCGCCAAAGCGGGATCAGTTGAAATATGTGTTGCAAGTCCATTTCGCAGCATCAAACAATGTCGCCGAGTATGAAGCGCTGATTCATGGACTCAAAGTGGCCAAGGAAATTGGAATCCGCCGGATCATCTGCTATGGTGACTCGGATCTGGAGATTCAGCAGACATCAGGCAACTGGGATGCCCTAGATGCCAACATGGCGGCGTACCGGTTCCATGTCCAGAAAATTTCGGGATTCTTTGATGGGTGCGAATTCACGCACATTCGGCGGACAGATAATGAGAGTGCAGACATGTTGTCCAAAATTGGGTCATATCGGCAAGCAATTCCGCCCGGAGTGTCACTGGAGCATCTTCACAAGCCATCAATCAAGCCTTCACCCGAATCAGAATCGATATTCATCCCGGGTAATCCGGAACTCGGTATCATCCCGATGGATGTGGACGTCGGAAGCAAGTTGCAGGATTCGGGGACTGCTGCACAGGACCCGGGGACTTCCATGGAGATTGAGTACATTCAGCAAGACTCGGCGACCACGCTGGAGAATTGGAAAGCTGCCTGGCGGAACTCGGGGACTCCTTGGGAAGACCCGGGGACTCACCAGCCTATGTCGGATATGGTGATGTCGGTTGATGCAATGGAAATCGACGAGCCTGTACTCGGCACTCGCCCGGTACCGGCATGGGCACAGCCCATCATGACTTTCATGTTGGATGGCACCCTACCGAGTGATGAGGTCTTGGCCAGACAAATCCAAAGGCGATCCAAATCCTTCACAATCATCAATCAAGAGCTGTACAAGAGAAGTGTGACCACTGTGCTTCAGCGCTGTGTCGAGCCAGAAGAAGGAGAAAGAATCCTCCGAGATATCCACCAGGGGGAGTGCGGTCTTCACGCCTCTTCCCGAGCTATAGTGGCTAAAGCATTCCGATATGGATTCTACTGGCCCAGCGCTTTGCAACAAGCAGAAGATATCGTCCGGAAGTGTGAAGGATGTCAGAGGTTTGCTCACAAGATTCATATGCCGGCATCAGCTCTTAAGACTATCCCTATCACTTGGCCATTCGCAGTATGGTGTCTGGATATGGTGGGACCATTTAAACCAGCCCGAGGTAACATGACTCACATCCTGGTGATGGTGGACAAGTTCACCAAGTGGATCGAAGTAAAGCCAATCAGAAAGTGCGATGGCCGCACAGCCGTGTCATTCCTAAAGGATATTATCCTAAGGTATGGGCACCCGCACAGCATTATCACGGATAATGGCACCAATTTCGCCGAGGGAGCCTTTGCTCGGTTTTGCCAGGAAAAAAGAATCCGGCTAGACCTGGCCTCGGTTGCGCATCCGCAGTCCAATGGACAAGTGGAAAGATCAAATGCCTTAATCTTATCCGGCATCAAACCCCGGTTGATTGAGCCACTGTTGCGTGCTCCGGGTTGTTGGCTGGATGAGATTCCGGCAGTACTGTGGAGTCTGCGGACCACGCCGAATCGTTCCACTGGCTACACGCCATTCTTCCTAGTTTATGGAGCAGAGGCGGTTCTGCCGACCGACATAGAGCATGACTCGCCGAGAGTAGCATTGTATACCGAGTCAGAGGCAAAGGAAGCCCGAGAAAATGATGTTGATCTGCTCGAGGAAGCAAGAGAACTGGCATTGTCCAAGTCGGCAATATATCAGCAAAATCTCCGACGTTATCATAACCGGAAAGTGAATCCTCGCAAATTCCAAGAAGGAGACTTGGTGCTCAGGCTGGTACAGCGCACCGCCGGAATGCACAAACTCTCACCTCCTTGGGAAGGGCCATTTATAGTAAGCAAAGCTTTGAACAACGATGCATATTATCTTATTGATGCCCAGGCACAGGTGAAGAACCGAATGGATAGATCCGGAGAGGAAACCAAGCGACCTTGGAATGTAGCTCTTCTTCGTCCATTTTACTCTTAAGGACTCGCTGTATGTATCTCGAAACTTTGAAATGAAATGTCGGCACTCCGAGATGAAACTCGGGGACTGCCTTGTTATGAATCTTGTGTTGTATGTTTGTTTGTATCTGTTTCCTTTATGTCGGGTGGCTCCAAAAATCGTGCCTCCAGGTTTGCAAGTATTGTATGCTATGTTTTTGTGATTTTGTGACCCGAATGCCAAGAAACCCATCGAGGTAGGCAAGGGCTGAGATTGCAAGGGATAGTAAACAAGAAAACAGACCCGGGGACTCGGTCCAGGGGCGATTCGGTTTTCTTTTTCCTGTATGTCGGATGGCTCTAGACCATGTTTCAAAGTTTTGAGTATTGTATGCTATGTTATTGTGATTTTGTGACCCGAATGCCAAGAAACCCATCGAGGTAGGCAAGGGCAGAGATTGCAAGAAGTAGTACACAAGAAAACAAACTCGGGGACTCGGCTCAAGTGCGATTCGGCACAAGTTGTTTCGTTCCTAATGTTTATGTCGGATGATTATGAGCTTTGACTCAAAGTTCATTAGTATTGTATGCCGTATCTCGGTAATCTTGTGACTCGACTGCCAAGAAACCCATCGAGGTAGGCAAGAGCAAGGGTTGCTAAGTATGGTAAACAAGAAAACGAGCTCGGGGACTCGGTTCAGAATGATTCGGCACACTAAGTAAAACATGCTAAAAATGTGCAAAGTAAACGAACCAAGTACCAAGCATGAAAAGCTAAAGGTTTATATTACATTTGCACCCGGCATTCCGGGGATTTGATGATTTGAGTTTTTTGTAAGTCTAGGCAGAGCAGGATCCTAGACACTTGGAGCAGAGGTAGCGGCATCGGTCTTGGCCGGTTCCGAGGTTGTTGTCTCGGTGCTATCCTTGGTCGCCGCGGCTGAAGTGGTCCCTGTAGCTGTGTCGGGAGGAGTATCGGCTTGGATTTCTTCGTCGACGGGCTCCTCGTTTCCTTCTTCGCCTTCGCCGTCGGTCTCCAACTCTTCCGAGTGGGGAACCCGGTCACCCGGGACAAAGCTGTGTACTGGAGCATACTGGATGAGCGAGTGAGCCAACTCTTGGCGGCGTTGGATGTGTTCCGGGTCAGAGAGCCACCTGGACCCGTCCCGCACCGTCTTCAGCATGTCGAGGTCAAGCTCCTCGTACCAAGATAGCACATAAGTTAGCGCTTCATCTGCTCCGACTCGGGCGGCCGACGATCGCCAATCGTCGAGTCTGTCCTCGGAGGCCAACAGGCATGTGGCCAGTTCATCCACAACCAAAGGGGTCTCGGACCCGGGCCAGAGAACGTTGTAAGCTCGGATGGCAGCGGTGAGGAGGTTCATTCCGATTAGCCTCACTAGTCGTTAACCCGTGCACCTGCACGGGCTAGCTTCTTTAAAAACATATTATAAGTAGAGTTTTTATCATTTAAGTATATATAAATACACCATTTTGGTTTATGACATCACAATAACTTGTTACTAATTGAGTTGGTTCACTATTTCATGGTTTATTGTTCCTCGGTACCACTTCGTGACCACACACATTAATCAACCGCACATAAGTCATTTTTTGTTCTGCCCGTGTGTGAATTATAAGATATATTAATTTTTGGCACCTTGGAATTTCAACCTACTTTGTCTTACAAATATGAATAAGGCGTGGCTTGAAAAAGCCCTCATGTCGATATTAGATTTCTAAAAATGGATTAATGAAATATACAACTCTACCTATATCCATGCAACACCATGGCATGTCTATTTGATTATGCTTTGTTTTTAATGAATTGCAAATGACTTTAAGAATCCGGTTTTATCTGACTAAATGATCTTATGTCATAGAAATAATGCGAAATAGTTCCCATCTTATTTATCACGTAGCCATAAGTAAAACTATGGTAACACCTTATTTGGACATTACAAAATTGAACAATGGCACTGCCATCCATAAATGCATTCTACTTATAAAGAATCAGGTTTGTATAGTTTAATATATTTTAATATATCTCACAAAATAGACTTACGACTACCATTGGAAATGGTTTTAGCTTAGCCAATTGGAGCAATCACTGGAACGATAACCGAACACAACATTCTGGCTGCTGCCATTTCATTTGAAGGAAGGACATGGCTAATTTCGAATACAATGCTAATCCTTGTTAGCCTGTCCTTTAGCTCCGGTGCCTATATGAGGAACCTGCTGATGTATGCACTTAACATCAAGTATTAGGAGAATGAACGATACATAAGAGATGATCCAAATGAGAATTCATGTTCAAGGAAAAGAAAACAGAATCAAGATGTCCCAAAAATTGGTTGTCGAGGAAAATATTGTTTAGAAATACATAATGTTTATTTATTTATTCAACAGTGTTATGAGTACTCAGTAGAGACCTAGGAACAATTCAGTCAGCTATAGCACCTATCAATATAGACCAAACATAAAGCCATATACCTATATCTGGCGTTACGCGAGCACGTACGACTGATTTTTACTGTTGTGCAGCCTCTTATGAAAGTCACGATGAATATATAATACACAGGTACATAAGATGACACAACATAATTACCTCATTCAGATATACAGAATTGACGATACACTCTACTTATGTGCTGCTCACTGTGGACAGAATACTAAATCTGAAAAATGTGAAACTATATTAGCCGAGGCAATTTGAAAAAGAGGCTCTGTTTGGTGTAAGAGAATGAGGTCAGGTGTATAAAAAAAAGTAAGATCACCAAATACTGTGAACATAGTTGGCAATTTTGTATTGCATATAGAACTTGCCATCCCTAGTTTTCATAAAATTTTCCTCCTCCCAGTGCTCTTGTAAACATTATCTAACCTTCCTTCCCATCTAACAAAAAAGCTTAAAGCTCCTTGCAGGTGAGAAATATGCTATTTTTGTATCGGGTCAGGGCAATATTTAAGAATCAATTATTTTCGAAAACTACTGGTAATAGAAATTAAGTTTAAGGAAGGATTTTGTTCTCATAAGTTTTCGGGGATGCCAGATGTAGAGCACAGAGCCATCCTTATGATCATATGGTTATAGATAATCAGAAAAAACTTTGTTGAATACCCAGCGACGTATATTAGACACATGGAAATTAACAAAAAGAAAGCTAATTATTAGTATTTAACTCATGGAGAAGACCCTAACCCCGAGTTCATGAAATACCAAAATCTATGCAATCTGGATAAGAACTTGACAATAAATAGAAATGTCAGAATAGACCATTTAATATAATTACGAAGCGGAGCTCCTTAGCATCAAAAGATCTGAAAAGGTTGCAAGATTGCTTGCCGCCGTTGCTCATGGTAGACTTGGCTGTAGCCTGGTTGACACACAGGAGTTGAGCAGCCCTCTATCAAAGCTCGGAACAACGACGTACAGGTGAATATGCAAGCAACTCGTTTTGAGGCTGGCACAATTGATGTTGCAGACTGACCATGGAATCAGATCTTGGTTACTACCTGCGATCATGGAGAAAAACCATGGAACGAACAGAGTTCATAAAGCCAAAAGTTGATTTTTGTATATACTTGCATGCAGTAGCGTGTGCAGAAATCAATCACCGGATGATCTAGATCTTCAGACGTGACGTGACCAGAGTCAAGTCACCGAGCATGCAGCTCCTTCCGTGCAAATAAGAAGAAAAGAGGTAAAGAGCAGCTCCTGGATATTTACCGTATTTTTTTTTTGATGATAGGATATTTACCGTATTGAATATGAGCGATCCGCAATATACACAGTATATATAGTACTTTCAGTTCCGATCCTCCGAGTACATGGCCGTGATCCAAGCACAGATGGTGAGGCCGGTTGTGCAGCTAGGGTTCTGCCGCGCGGAGGTGGATGAGAACGGGAGGAGACCTGAGGTGATGTATTGTGGCCGTTTTTTGTTTTCTTTTATTACGGATGAGATGTGTACGGAAGGAGATAAAAAAAGGATTCCGTCGAGGATGCAACATATGGAGCCGGGATGTGCACGTGGGATAGAATATGAGGACTCTTTGCTATTTCATCTGACGGTTGTACATAGGTAATATGTAAAATCGGATGGTTAATTTCTTAGTTGTTGAGGATTAACGTGGTGCCTCTATTGGTGCCTCCAATTAGTAAATATATATATTGGGACCAAGCGAGCCTTCAGAGCCGCTAAGTGGGCGTCCATATCCCACTCGGATGAGTGGGCCCCCTTGGATCTTCTCGAACCGTTGCTCGGCAGCGCCCTTGTCCGCGGCAGCCTTGGTGTGGGGGAAGCGCTCTGAGTAAGGAATGGCTAACGCCACAATGTGTTATTTGAGAAGAAAAATAGTAGATTGAGTAAAGGCAGAAGGGAAAGTAGCTTACTGTCCATCTCGGCGTTAATTTTGGAGATATCCACCAGCCACTGCGCAATCTTGGCTTTCAGATCTCGGAGCTCGCTCGCAGCCGAGGTTACTTCTGATTTGGACTCTGCAAGGGATGCCTTGAGCTTCCGAGTCTCCTCTTCTCGGAGCTGTTTCTCGGCAGCGGCAGTCTTTTCTGACTCGGCGGCTTCACCCCGAGTTTTCTCCAGCTCGGCCTTTAGCCGGGATACCTCCTCCTGCTCCTTCTTCAGTTCGGCCTGGTGCGCAAGCTCGCGCTCCTTATGTGCGGCTGCGCCGAAGTAAACTGATGTCAGAAGAAGAGAATTGATGCAAGTATAGATTCGAAGACAAAAATATGGCTTACACTCGATTTCCGAGATCCGTTTCTCCAAGCTTTCGGCCTTGAGCGCCGAATCCGATACCTGGTCCAACTTGGCCCGGAGCAGCTTGAACTTATCAGAAAGCACCTTATGCTCCAGCAGCAGCTTGCGGTGCAGTTGTGTGCGCTTGGTCATGCAAGCCTGAAAAGAAGAAAAGTCAGTATTAATAATGAAGATTCAGGCCGAGTTACCCTCACTCAACCGAGTCATCTTTACTCGGCCGAGTTTCAGTCACTCGACCCGAATCTCGGGGACTGGAAAGGGATAGTATATGCATTTAACAAGTAAACCGAGTTATATTTACTCGGCACAACTTACCGCAGCTGCTTGGTCGGCTGCAAGAAGGGCGGTTTTGGCTGCAGCCATCTTTTGGGCCACCAGACTCGGCCCCGCCGGGTGTTCCGAGACAATCTGGCCTGCTGGTGCCTTTGAGCTCACTTCGCTCAAGTCGGCGGCATTCCAGTCCATATGATAGTGCTCGAGGGAGCCCAGGCTTTTCCCGCTAAGTGTTCGCAGTGGCGCGAACCCCCAGCTGGTGGTTTGGATGCTGCCGGATGTCGCTGCTCCGGTGCTTTGTGGCACAATCAGTTGCCGTTCCGGGTTCGCCGACACTGACGTCGCCGGTGCCTTTTCTGCCGATTCCCCAGTAGCAGGAACGGGGGTCTTAAATGTTTGTGGCTGCGGCTGCGGCCGTGCCGGAGGCGGTGTTGGCTTGGCCGTGGATGTTGATTTGGATTTGGAGGGCGAGGGCTGCGACTTGTGTTTTGGCGGCTGCGGTGCTGCTGGAGCTGCTTTTTGCTTCTTCTTCTGGTGCTGCTGTGATGGATGTGGCGGAGCTTGTTGCTGCTGAGGTTGCTGTTGTTGTTGTTGTTGTTGCGGCCGAGTCTGCTGCTCTGGCTGCTGCTGCTCTGGCTGCTGCTGCTCTGGCTGCTGCTGTTGACTCGGCTGTGCCGAGTCCGCTTGGATCTCGGGAGCCGAAGAGCTGCCCCCGAGATAAATTACTTCAGGCGCTGCAGTTGCGGCCCCGACCGAGTCTTCAGTTCCGGCTCCGGATCCCGGAGCCGAGATATCCGCAACCGGACTCATTCTCATTGGACTCGGAACCCGAGTATCGTCGGGCCGAGGTGGCGTCGGTGTCCTTGATGGGATCCGGTCGGTGGACCCAGTAGTGGGGGCCTTCGTCTTCAGAGGAGCCGCGCTGAAAAATCAAGACAGCAAAGTATGTTGTTAAAAGGATGAGTACAGAATGAGCAAGTTCAGTCAAATGCATGAAGTTATGTCGGCAAGAGGGAATCTTACCCCTTAGTGGTGGGGCGCTGGCGCTTCGCCGCCACCTTAACTCGTTGTTTCTTGGGCGCGGGACCAGAGGTCCCGGAGGTTCCGGCGTCCGTGGGTGCGGCCGCTGCTGCTGGACGTTTCCGAGCTACGCCCTTGGGCCCCGTGGCGAGCGGCGCCACCTCAACCACCTCGTCCGAGTCAGCTGAGTTCGGAGACAGCGGATATGAGTATGAAATGGGGAGAGGATCATACACCTCGGAAACCCGACAGGCGTCGCCTTCATCTTCAGACCAATTTCGGATGGAGGAAGCGCGAGTCTTACCCGTGGCAGAAGGTAGGCTGGCGTCCGGGATGGGCATGTTGTCCTCGTCATCCGGGTCTTCCGAGTCAGCCTCGACCCGGTCTTGACCCCAGTGGACAGAGGGGTCTTTTCCGTCCTCCGTCCACTGACGATCGAATCTCTGAGAAAAGAAAGCAGGAAATGATTAATATCAAGTACAAAGTTGTACCAACATAAGAGTTTATGTCGGTGAAACAGTTATGTCGGCAGAGGTGCTTACGTGTGGTGGTAAGTTGTTCCGGCTGTGGGGTTCTTTGCCCCATTCCCATGTCTCCGGCATCTTGGTCCGGGCTATGGCTTTGATGCGCCGCCGAATCTGGGCGTTATCCAGCTCGACGGTGCTGACTCGGGTCGGGTCCAGCGGGCCACTCATGTGGCAGATCTTGTGGACTCGGCGCTGGAGGGGCAGAACTCGGCGGCTGATGAAAGTTGCAAGTAGGTCGTCTGCAGTTAATCCTTCCTCTCGGAGCTGCTCGACGACCTGATGAATGTGGTTGACCAACAAGTTTGTATCCGTTGGGTGGTACCCCCAGTTGAGTTGAGCAGTTGGGGGGCCGATGGAGAAACTCGGCAAGTTGATCAGGTCCACCTCGGTGGAGTTCTTCACGTAGAAGAAGGAGTGTTGCCATTTCCGGCATGACTCCAAACCGAGAATCCGGGGAAAGATGGAGCCGCGCCGAGGATTGATGGTGGCGGCTCCGCATTGTGTCATCACCTTGGGCGCGTCCGGATTTTCGGGATTCGGAATGACTTGCTTCCGGAATCCGAAGTACTTGGACCAGGCCTCAACGGTTGGCCAGAGACCGAGGTAGCCTTCCATGAAGGAGACGAAGGCGGAGAGCGTGGTGAAGGCGTTGGCCGGGAGTTGGTGCGGTTGGAGACCGAATTTGTTGAGGAAATGTCGGAAGAAAGCGCTGGCGGGTAGGCCGAATCCTCGCTCGAAGTGTGCGATGAAGACGACGTACTCGCCTTCTTGCAAATCCGGGGTCATCTCTGGACCCGGAACTCGGCACGTTACCCCGGCAGGGATCCGCCGGGTCCGAATCAACCAATCTATGTCGGCTTGGCGGACATAGGAGCCCTCCCAGGCAGCCCGGATTGATTCCTCGGTCACTCCCTCTTCAACCACCTCTGCCACCTCGAGGCCGGGGTTGTTCGACATGTCGGAGAAGAGTGTTGGAGAGCTATAAAAGGAGTCACGGCATCAAGATCAAAATCATCACAGTAAAAAGAAAAAGAAAAAACTAGAAGCAAACGAGGAAGATTAGGAGTGTTTGCATCTAACGTAGAGGCCGAAGAGCTAACGAGCAAGGACGAGGGGAAGAAAAGGTTCCACGGTGGCTAATCCACCGGCGGTAAACCGCATCGGCAACCGCAAGTTCACCGGCGGTGCCGGATACATCGCCGCGGTGATGAACTCGAGGAAGAACCAGAGCTCCCGTAGATTCAAAACCCTAATGTGCAAGAGAGAAGGAGAAGAAGAAGAGATCTTACCGCGGTGTCGCGGTGTGCGGCGGCGGCGCTGCGCGTCGGCGGCGTGGGCGTCCGGTGACTCGTCGGCGTTCGCGGTCCGTGCGGGCAAGCGGCGGCGGTGCTGTGCGCGGTGGCGTGCGGCGTTGCGTGGGCTTTGCGCGCGGGTGAAGAAGACGAGGGCAAGAGAGAGATGAATGCGCTGGTGAAGAAGACGATGCTCTCTCCCCACTATTTATGGGCGGCGCAGGAGATCGTGGACGCGGGATTTGCTGCGCACGATCTCGTAACCGACGGGGAGTTATGGCCCCACGATCTCCTCCACGATTTCCTCTGCGGTGTAACTGCCGCACGATCGGCCACACGGGAGGCCACAGAGTGGCAACGGTTACCACGCCGCTCACTGGATCGGGCAGGACCCGAGGAGGCGTGGGCGGCGCGGTCAAGACCGCACTTGATTGCCTGCGTGTGCACAGTCACCGAGGTGACCGGCGTGACGCAAGTGGCGTGTGTGCCAGTGGCACGTCCATCCGGGCGCAAGAGTCGAGGCGTTGGGCAGAGATGCTCTGCCACGTAGAGGAACCAAAGACTCGGAAAAATTGTGGGATCTTCCGATGATTCGGAACGATCCGACATCAAAGTCGAATATCATGATGGAAGCTGAAAACTGCTTTCCGACATATAAATTGACTACCGACGTATGGTATGTCGATGATCACTTAAGAGTGTTGGTTTTACGGGTAAACCTGCCGTGGTCCTACATCTGAGGCTGCAGGATCGCGCCAGCTTCGGGGACTAATGTCGGGGGGAAGCCCCCGAGTAGGGTCAATATGGTCAAATAAGGTTGACTCGGAGTTGACCGAGTCAATGGAAACCGACATACCATACTGGCTTATCCGGATTCATCCGAGTCAGGGCAAACCGACATAGCCTTATGTCGGATCGTGCTTATTATATGTCGGACTATCCTTCGTTGTTCTTATGTGCAGGAGGGAGTAAACCGAGGTACTAGCTTAAGGCACACCTATGCCGGATGGGGTTATCTCGGACGGTGGTCTAAGCTCCTTGAGACACGGAGCGAAACAAGGGCGGCGGCGTGCTGCAAGTGGACGGCGTGCCAAGCCTCGGCCACGCCTCTGACGCGGGCGGCGCGGCACAGTGGCTCTAAGCCTAGGCTTGGGCGTGCTGTCGGGTGCAGCGGCGACCGTGGCGACCAGCGCTGCCACGGTCTGGACATGGCGCAGCGGCGCCCGTGCCGGCCGGAGACCAAGGGGTATGGCGCCAGTAGCATTGTTTTACACTGTAACCCTGGGTTTCCCTATATAAGGGGTACCAGGGGCTCCTCTTACAAGGACGATTCACAGGCGATAGGCAGAGACGCTGAGCAAATACTTAGCATTTCCTGGGAGCTAGAGGAGAGCCAGAGAGCTGTTCTGAGACTCGGTTGAGGCTTAGATAGCGCAGTTCTTCGCATACAGCTCGAGGAGCACTCTTGTAACTAGTTGTATTCCATATCTAAATCAAGCAGCAAGCAGGAGTAGGGGTGTTATCTCCTCACGAGAGCCCCGAACCTGGGTAAATCGCGTGTGTGTGTGTGAGTGTGTGTGTGTTCGTGTCTGTACGCCGTGCGTGCAAGCCCTCCCCGGTACCTCCAGCGTCCAACCGGCCCCACATCAAGCCTATATGGCATCTGCCGTGACGCCACCACGACAATTTGAGTCATTTGACATGCATTGTATGTTTGGCAATGAAGTAGAAATGACCTTCAACCAGATGATGCAGCTAAGGAGCCTGGTAGAGGAGTTACCAAGGCCACAAATTAAAGAATATGTCTGCAGGCTTATTAAAAGCAATGTAATTCCTGAGTCGAAAATGGTGAGTTTAGAGTAGAATTCTAATTGATCTGCCCTTATTATTCAGCTGCTATAAATTAAATCTGGTATAATATGTTGTTCCAGATTATTTGTTGATTCTTGTTTTTTTTTACCTACAACAGGTGGAAGGCCCGTCACATTTGCTCCCTGGTTGCAAAATGGTGAGTTCAATGAAGTAATCTTCTAATGAATAATTTGCTTTAGATTCAGTTGTGTTAGCTGATAACTGAACTATTATCCATTGAATAATTTGCTTTAGGTTAAGTTCTATTAACTGTTGGTTAATACAACTTCTACTATAATTCCTTTATACCATAGGCAACTAGTCAACAGTACTGTGTGGTCACTGATCACTGATTATGCACTTCCTGATCACTGATAACTGAACTTTGTTAGCTACATAGGTGGAACTGAGTAGGAACTTTCCATAACATTGTTCAATTTGCAGCTGATGAAGTTATCTGAAATGTATTATTATTTGCTATTTCCAGGATTTTACAGCTGAATTTACAAGTTACTACCTAACTAAGTTTCTGAGATCTCCTGGAAATGCTTACCCACTAGTACCAATAGTAGTGAACTGCAGTGGAAGAACAGAGAACAAGTATTGCCGGCTGAAGATGACTCGGGATTTCAAGGCTTCCGTGGCATGTGGTTGGCCGAAGGTTGCAAGGACATTCAGGCTTAAAGAAGGAGAAATTTACATGTTCAGTTTCAAGAATGAGAGTAACCTGCCAAGATCTATGAGGGATCCATATGGAGCGTGCCTGAGGCTCACCATGACCAAGTTGGAAGAGTGATTGGAACAGTTTGTCTTCGTCGACTACCAATTAACTAGAGTTTAAGCTTAAGTAATCTAGATGGTGAACTGTGTGGTGTATTAAGTAATCTAGATGGTGAACTGTGTGTTGCAACTTGTGAACTGTGTGGTGCATTAAGTAATCTAGATGGTGAACTGTGTGGTGCAACTTGTGAACTGTGTGGTGCATTAAGTAATCTAGATGGTGAACTGTGTGGTGCAACTTGTGAACTATGTGATGCTATAAGTATGTGATGCTATATACTGTGATGTTAATGTTTGTGTGATTGTTTTGAAATAAGACTACGTTTCCACCAACTGTTCCTTAGTAAAATTCTTGTGCATGCAGATAGCAACCAGGTTAAATTGTGCAGATAGCAAACAGTTGTCAGATCCATGGACCTTAGTAAAATCATTGTCATCTTTCTGAAAAAAGCGAGAGTATGCATATGCGAGAGTATGCATATGCTTTTGACCCTTCGTTTTGAGGCAACATGTATTTTAGTTTTAAGAATTCATCGGAAAAAATTGAACTATCACCAATAGTTTTAAGAATTCATCCATTTTGGGGCACTTTGAATTTTTGCCCCGAAAAATATAACTTTTGGGGGCACTTTGAATTTGTGCCCCGAAAGATATAACTTTTGGGGGCACTTTGGATTTGTGCCCCGAAAGGCTATAACTTTTGGGGGCACTTTGGCTTTGTGGCCCGAAAGATACAACCTTTGGGGGCACTTTGAATTTGTGCCCCGAATAGCTATGACTTTTGGGGGCAATTTGATTTTGTGCCCCGAAAACTATAACATTTGGGGGCATTTTGAATTTGTGCCCCGAAAGGCTATGACTTTTGGGGGCACTTTGCTTAAAATGCCTTTAATTGTAAGCTTTTGGGGGCACTTTGAAAAAATGCCCCTAACAAAATGCCCCGATAGCTCAACCGTGACGTAGTGCGTTGCGGTTAAACCGATTTGAGTGGCATTTTGGTTGCCGCACTTACGACAGCGTAAACGGAGAGGAAAACTACTATCGTCGAATATCTTCCCCAATAAGAGTCGGCCAAAAAAGCTCCGATAACCGGCGTGAGGAAGCAGCTGCCGATCCAGGTGGACACATTCCTCGCAGCTTCGACGTTGCTCTCGTGGAGCACCGTGATGAGGTAGGTGACCAAGTTCTTGGCGACGGCGAAGAAGCACATGCATTCGCTGAATTCGGCACCTGATTCACGTCCAAGGCTCAACACAAGTTTTTACTTCTGCAGGGAAAATGGTGAGCATGATTCAAAAGTTCTTAGTAGTAACTTTTCTCTCCGATACCTAGAATGAAGAAGCATGCTCTCCAGTTGCCTGTCCTCTGCTTGAGAGCAGGCTGCGTGTTGATATCAACTGTTCCATCGCTTGTGTACCCTGAATGTTCTTCCTGAACAACAACGTAGCAACTACTCCCTCCGTTCCGAATTAGATAACTTGATTTTATCCAAATAGAGATGTATCTATATATAAAACATGTCTAGATACATTCTTATTTGGACAAATTCATGTCATCTAATTTGGAACAGAGGGAGTATATTTGGTTACGTATTTCCACATGGATCGAGGTTCAAATTTTTGGTATCGTAGTTAGACAACAGGGATAATATGTTCAGCAGTGGAGTATCACCTGTGCCTGTTGGGGCGGCAATGACTGCTCAGCAGTGGCCTCTCTTCGTCTGCTGCTTCCATCTGACTCTCTCTCTCTCTCTATGTAGTCTGCAACAATATTCTTGGAGATTCTTGCCAGGAAATCTGTGTTATCACACCGAGCTATCAGGACACTGTCTATATGGAAGTGTACTGATTAATGAAACTAGCAGGTCGTGTTGATCTATGCAAGTGTGGCAGCATGCGTACCTTCTTTCGGTTTCAAGGCTGCCCCGCAGCAGGATCGCCTCTTCACACGAGTGGCGACGTGGTTCGCGCGAGAGGGAACGGCAGCAGGTGCCCTAGCCGCCGGCAAATCGATCGATCGGAGTCCATAGGGGACGCAGGTTCCTCCTTCTACAGGAAAAACGGACGGAAAGACAATCGTTAGGGAACCGAACTTCCGGGCTTCCACGATGGGCTAATGGGCCGTAGTTTTGGGCAAAGACGCGAGCGATCGAGAAAAAGTTCGGCCGTACCGGAAAAGCTACAAATGGAGCCGAGCTATTTTTTTTTAAGTAAAATCTCTTTTTTCAAGTTTTTTTTAGAAAAAATCTATAGTTGTAGATAATGTTGAACTCTACCAGTTTGCAAAATATCAGTGTCAGATTCGTATTATGTTAGGGTATACAAAAATGATAAATCTAACAAAATTTCAAATTTTTGAAATTGTGCACTCTACCGATCTAGACCTACACAAAAATGATAAATCTAACATAAAATCTGCGAAAGCATATATGGTTTGCCTAGCTACGAAGAGCTATTTTCTCATCCAAATATCTAACATTCAGTCCGGATTCCACGAAAAAAACACCATGATGGATTTCAACACCGAATTTAGTCGACTCCATATCTACATTGCACAGGTTATAGATATTCAGACCCAAAAATGCAATTCTATCGCTGCAATCTAACAGACAGTAGCAAAATTCAGAATTTTACTCCAAATAGGAATTTTACGGGAAATTCACTTTGACACATGGATTTTTTTTGTTTTTTACACAGCCATAAAAGTACTCCCTCTGATCATAAAAGATTGTTGCTAGCCCAACTGAAAATTTGTACCTCGCACGATTATTCCTCACGACAATTAAAACCGATCGGAGGGAGTATCTTTTTTCGCAAAACTTTATGTGCGAACATAAAATGTCCGAATGTACATCCGAATTTTTTGTTTGAATTGTTTTAACATTTTAAAATGTTTTTTAAATAGTGGATGCAGCAACAACTACGAGGTAAAACAGATTTTCGGAACATAAGGTGTTTTCTACACGTCCGTAACCGAAGTGCCCCCGCATGGTGAGTTCAGCAACGGGTTCACTCGTTTTTTCAGTCCAGTGACTTCTGTGCACCGCCGCGCAAGATCGTCAGTGTCATTTACTCGTCTTAGCATCTGTCCTGTTGTATATGTTGTATCTTGTAACTTGCTGTGTTTATTCAATTCTAACATGATGTGCCTGTGGTGACCTGCAGTTTCATCACGGTGGAGTTGCTGTTCTTGTGTTTAGGTCCTGTCTTCGGAGTCTCGAACTTATTTCACAACCCGTTGTGAAAGTAGGCACGGGAATAGGAAAAAAGCTTCTCAGCCAGTCGATGAAGTGGACATAACCTGATTACATTGATATGATATCGTAATCTACTGCTACGTCAAACATAATCTACACCATGATATCCAAACAAGCCAGGAAATCACTTCCTCAGTTCCTATTAGCTGTAGTTCGTTCAGGATGCAGCTCCACGAATCCATGTATGTATTCTAGGATGTATGTCTACAACATATTTCGTAGGAAATGGTACACTGTACAGGAAAAGCACTAGGTAAGCAAGAACAAATTAATACAGGTGTTTTGTTTTGTTTACTACACAATATAAAACACTGCTGATACAGGTGTTCAGACACGTCAGCCGTTCTCTTAGGACCATGCTGAGTCACTCTATTTAACAAGAAGATAAATAGCCATGCAACCAATTAACATCAGCTACCTCTTCAGCTGTCACTTCCACATCATTCATTCATCCTCATCCTCATCCTCATCCCCATCCCCGTTTTCGCCAATCCCTACCCAGCGAGTGAATGCAAACAGAAACTCCTTGAAGGTAACCATCCCATTCTTGTCCCAATCCATCTCCTCTAGTACCATGTGAAAAACAATGGATATACATTAGCGGCTTGGAGCAGAAGAAAAATAGAAAACCTAATGCCCTTAAAAGGTTAGCATCAGCTAGTTATATTTAGAAGTTAGTAGGGGTGTTAAGCATTTTCCTGTGCATATTTGGTTTTCTTAATCCGAGGGGGAGTATAAAATGAGAGAAAGAAAGGTGTAAACTAGAGAACTAGACCCTGGTTCCGAATCGAATTTCCGAGACCTAGTCATTTTCCTGAGTAGGTGTGTCTTTATCTATGGACATAAATTAAGGGAAGTAACTCATTTGGAGATCTCTTTTTTACCACATCAACAGTTTTCCTTTCACTGAAGAACATAGAATGCGAAAAAAAAAGTGGTGGTACGCAAAAAAATATTGAATGATGAATTAGGTTGGGGTGAAATGAGATCCTATTAAGTACGAACAAGATCCTAGTAAGTACTCCCTCCGTTCCTAAATATAAGATGTTTTAGCTTTACAAATGGAAAGTGGGATAGATATATCTAGACATGTTTTAGTGCATATGTACACTGTTTTTAGTCCGAATCTAGACAACATGTGAAATACCTAAAACATCTTATATTGTGGAATGGAGGGAGTACTTGTTACTAAGAAGTGGGATACTCACCAAATCTTTTCATGGCTATACGGCCAGAAGAGCGTTCTCCTGGTATGCTCTCATTTATTGCTTTAATCATCTCATCCTTACTCACATAGCCGTCTTTATTCTTATCCAAGAAGACAAATGCATCAACCAAGGTCTCAAAAGTTGACTCAAGATTTCCCAATCCCATCTTTGTCTTCTGTGCATCAGGTCAAGGAAAGGAAAATGCTCGTAACAGAATTAGTGTAAGACATATAAACTTGTACTGTCTACTGAGTAAAAATTGTGACATACAATTTAACAAATCTTTATAACCCAATCAAGTGATAATTTTTTGCGTGGAAAATGTCTTCTTTTCTGTTATAAGACTGCAGTATCCTTCAAAGTTTGCCAACAAGCAAAATAACTGGCATATAAAATTATACTGTATTTACTTGTCATGGCTCTCTAGCAATGATATTAATAGTGTGATAACAAGAAGAGAAGCATCAGCCTGTTAGTGCACAGTAAAGTATGAAGGATACTGCTTCTGACGTAGCCGGATCATTGAGAAGATAAACAAGGCACAGAAAGACAATGAACTCGTTGAACTTCATGCCCATACTTTCAGTTACATCACAAGCTTCGAAGAGATCACTTATTTCCTCCTCTGCGAATGAGATTTCCAGCTTCTGAAAACAATTCTTCAGTTCTCCTTTGTCTATCTCACCATTGGAATCTTCGTCTGACAGAGGTAGAAAGCCACAAAAAAAAAAGATAGTTCATGATGTGTCAGTTACACAAGAAACAAGATAAAGCCTAAACTAGTTGTGCTTGCTAACACAAGTCTGTATAATTGTGTAACACATTACTTCAGCTCAGCAAGTTATCGACAAGAACAACAAGTTAAACAAGAATTCAGGGATAAATAATTTATTGATCTCTTCCATTCCTTTATAGCTTGAGAACAAAGTAATTAAGAATTGTGCTCGATATAACTATAGTAGTTCGCTAACTATGAGCATAAAAGAGATACCCTAAGAAACATGACTAGCGTGTAAACAGGCCGGGGTAGCAGAGCTCACCGAATTGCTCGAAGATAGTCTTGCATTTTCTCAAGCCCTCGTCGATCCTCGGGAACTTCATGATAATAGTATTGAACGATTTCACTGGAGTTCCATGCGACGCTCTCTGCCGCATGGACTCCACCATCTTCGCCTCCAGCTTGGAACCATGTGAGCTCTGCTTGCTCGCGGCATCGTGGCGTCCAAACACGCCCCCCATGCCGGCACTTCACTCGGCGCCCCCAGTTGGATACGCACCAAAGAGCAGCACCTGAATATGAAAAACAACGCTAGTCTTATTTCATATCTAAAGGATGACAACTGCTTCAGGTAGCATAACATTCTGAAAGTAGTAGAACGAATCTACACGAATATGCTTCTTTTTTCACATTAGAAGAACAGGATTTCGGTATTACACCGTCCCCATCCATCAATCAATCGACTAATCATAGTGCAACACGGTATGCACATGCAGTGCAAAAGATGAATCGTAGAACGAACAGTAGGCCTCCTTTGATTCACAGGATTTTTGTAGGAAAAATATAGGAGCACATGCGCAGGCGTGCACGGCAGCAAACAACAAGAGAGTACAGCTACTTTTTTCGCAGAAAAAGAAGAGAGTGCTACTACTTAAAAGCAATAAATAATCAACGCAAAGAGCCCTGGGTTGGGGGAACCAAAGACAAACACCCCGCCTAGTCCTAGTCCTAGTCCTACCTACCCGGCTCAGTCAGTTCAGTTCAGTTCAGTTCAGTTAGTTCAGTTCATCTACGGGGCTCGCGGTCGCCTAGGCACGCGCAAGACGAACAGACCAACCCTGAGTAGCACGCGGAACGAAACCGCGACGGCGGGGGAGAGATTGCGATTAGAGAGAGGGGTTGCCTTGCCTGCGCTTCGACGACGGGAGGGTTCGCCGGTGGAATCTCGCGGTCGCGGGGAGTTCCGATCGGCGGGGAGTGGGGGCGAGGTGCGAAATTTCTCTGCTCGGGATTGTTCCAGAGCCAGACTGAGGCGCCGAGCGAAGCAGAGCAGGCGAGAGGAGCTTTTCCCTTTTGGTGCTGGGCTGCTGGTGGTGAGGCAGAGGATGGATGGCGAGAGCGGCGTGAGGTGGCCGACCCGGTGTGGGTCCGCGGCTACTGACACAGGGGCCCGGAGGTGCGGGCCCCGGACGTTAGTGAGTGGTTCGTGGCTCGAGCCTCGAGGGGCGCGGTAAGTGGGTGGCTTGGCGATCGTGATGACTTCGGTGGGATGACACGGGTGTCCCGTGAATGGAAGAGTCGACCTCAGACCGTTGTCTTTGCCGTTGCCGTCTCTTTCTCTCGAGTTCATACTATCACGTGACGCGGATTTTTTTTTTTTACGAATGTAACTCCACACTTTGCAAATTCTAATGGCTAAAAAGGTAAAAATACACCAAGCTAATGGAGTGTCAAATCTGTCCTGATGGAAAGCCTACAAAAATGACTTTTGTACATTCCGCCATCTCAATCGGTGGGAAGTTTATGTGGGTTTCCGCCCGTCGAGACAGGAAGGCAGCCCACGCGATCTTCCGCCGGCTGGAGTGGCGGAATGCAACACGTGTTGGCAGGTGGTGCTTTCCGTCGGTTGGAGTGGCGGAAGCTGACGATGTATCTTCACTAGCTTTCTGCCAAGGTAGATTTGGCATTTTCATTATGTGGGGAGTTTTTTTAACCATTGCATAGTGCTAGGGGTAATTTTTGTAAAAATAAATCCACGTCGGCGGGCCAAATAATAAACGAATCGGGTCAACAAATTGAGCGGGGTATCGATCAACTCCCAAGGGTGGGCTAAGCCCACCTAATCTTGTCTTAGGTTTGATCAAAATTTATATTCCCTCCGGTCGGGTTTATTAGCGCGAAAGGCAACACAGCTAGACCAAGGCGTGAGCACTGGCTGAGAGTGATAAAATTTTCACACAATTCATGCCCAAAAACGGTTTCACTCCGAGCGAAATTAAGTGAAGAGGTCGAGAGGAGGTGCATGAGCGGGTTTAGAGGGAGGAGGAAGGCACACGCGAACAATCAAAGACCATATTAAATGATAATTGTGCATAATCAACCGAAAAACTGGTTTTTATTACACGAGCCCAAACATAAAAGGGGGAGTAGAAAAATGTCAATCCCTAATAAGGACATCATAGTATTCATAGGGAACTTATTTCATCATAGGTCTAGTGATATTGATTAGATCTGTGGATGTTAATATTTTACCGGTAAAGCTCAAACCTAAAAATATATTTAAGCTTAAGTGGTCTTCCGTATGTCGAGGAGGTAATTTGCCAAATCAATTAGCTTCTTCAAGATTCAGCGTAATAGCCTGTCGGAACTCACTATTCAGCGGAGCCGTTGCTAGAACATCTTTATGCCGCACGATATTATAGAGAGATGCATATTGCACCGACAAAAGATTACCCCTAACCACGAGTCCTCCCAAAATCTAACTCTTTGTCCACTGCCAACAACAAATGAACCACGCTAAAAAAAATACTCTCTCGTTTAACTCCAGGAGTACTTTCAGAAGGGAGAGTTCCATTAGTACCTTTCAGAAGGGAGAGTTAGTGGGCTTGACATGTACATGAGCTGATATTTTGCCACGTAAATATTTATTATGTAGCAGCTTCTGTCATATCATGTTTTCGTGAAGCAGCTTAAATAGTCAAGTAAGCATCTATTTTTAGTGTCAAGTACCTCAACTCCCACCCCTTATTCCTTAGGCTGGCAAATAATGTTCCACTTTTTCAAACAATTCTTAGTTTGGTCGATTTTGCCAAAAGAAATGAGAACGATAGAAGATCTAATGTGGTCAGTTACGCGTCAGGCACTTGGAGTCCTGATTTGCCTACAGAAATTAAGCATCAGACGCCTAGTTTTCCGCCGATGCCAAAATAACGGACCGGAATTGCACAAAACGGCTGGGATTAAATTCCTAGCGCCTGGCATAAGCATCTGCATTGTACGTGCCCTTAGGTATTTCAAAGGACAATTAAAAACATTGTAAGCTCGTCAGGACAGAATTTATTAGAACAAAAGCATCTTACCTAACCAGGATCCAAGTTTACACGATCTTCAACAGATTTCCATTCTTTATAGTAAGAAACTTCTGATAATAAAGAGAACCCACATCAAATGTGGCGGTACGTGCAACTGTATATTGGTGACAATTGTCAAACTGCACTAGCGTCTCGTCCTGAAAACACTTGCATGAATAAGAAATTAAGAACGGAGAACGGAGCAGATCAAACTCTCTCATAGACTCGTACCAAGCAGAACACAATGCCAACGGTTGTTTCGCTCTAAGGGCGATTTTGCACCGATCGGCAGATGGGTCAAGCAAGAGACCTGAGGCGATTCTGGGCAATTCGCCCCTTAACAAAAGGTCCCCAAACAACAGAACAAGTGTTGTGTTATGTCGAATACAATTTGAACTCAAAAACCTACTGAGCTGCTGATAATAATGCAGGGGTTCCTTCCCCAAACCAGGGGGGTCACACTACAATTCTACAAGCTTGGGATCTACAAGACCAACGTGGAACAATATGATGGAACAAAGACGACAGTTACATACATATGGCTTGCTTCAAAGATTCAGTAGGTAAGTACACAGCAGGGCCGGCACCGTGAATCAGAAATCAAGGTTCATTTCTGTCGGTGAATCATCGTGTTCCTAGCCAGTTCTGTCTGGGTTAAATCGAGTATTCACAGTTGTCAAGACGACTCTGTTCTCTTGTGCTGAGCCTGGCCATGGAGGCAGAGCCTGAACGCTGGGTCAAGCTCTCCCCATGTCGTGTCTCTCCTGGTTGAGCCTCCTCCATAGAGACCTATTCTCCTCCCTTGGTATAGTCAGCGGCTTCCTTCGTATCCGTCTCAGCGGCGTTGCAGAGCTCTTAGCGTCATGCTCTGCTGTTTGAGAGCAAATGAGGGGATCTGAAACTATGAGCAGTTGTTCTCTCGGGAATAAAATTTTGCTATATTTACTCAATAACGTTATCAGGGATAAGCAACATCACTAGTTCAAAATCAGGCTATTTGTTCAGCAACAAGTAAACATAAAAAATGCAATTGACTCCTATTTGAGCCCATCATAAGCTTTCCCTTCCTGCAATCTGCCTCCTCGGCGGCTTGTACTGCTAACTCTCTCTCTGTTCGATGAAAGAAACGCAAGTCTTTGTGTTTTCTCGAAAAAAACAACTCATGGCTTCCTGATGCCATAAGCCGAAAAGAAGGGCTTAAAGCGATTGTAAAGGAATTTTGTATACTAATAAACCCTCTTCAAGCTATCATATATGATGTGCCTCTTTGATCTTTGGTTTATAGCAACCAGAAGACATGTAAGAATAAATGTACCTTATGCTTAGGATTAGGATCCCTCGGCCGCTCGCCAGAGGATGATCCATCACTCGCTGCCCTAAGGAAGAACATCTCCCCAACTCCCTCGGTTTGAACTTGTGTATGAGCAGCACTCCTCATTCTGCCTGTTCGCTTTATCCTAATGGAAATTAACTTATCAGTAAGATTGCAAGATCATTTCTCAGAAAGTAGTCTAAATCTAAGAAAGCAATGAAATAACACAGATTGACGGGATGCATATGTTAACCATCAGTTCATCAGGCTTGTGTTAGACTCATTATAGTGACGTTTTACAGAATGCAGTGTTGAATTTAACAATGGAAAAACAATCTACCAGCTTGAAATAAAAGAAGGCCCATCAAATATTACCTGTATATGAGGCTCGGCGGTGTTATCTTCCATCTCAGTGAGGTTATGATTTTCGTCCAAAAGGAAATCCTGCAATTAAATGGAGATATATCACCCAAGATTTCAGGTACGAGAGACAAACCTACCACTGATGGTCCGATAAACTTACCAAGTCATTGTCATTTTTAACGGCCAACTGATTGACCCTCTCCGTCAGCAATTCAACTACTGATTTTGTAGCTGAAACAATGAAATAGGAGTCAGTGAACAGCAAGAGGTAACTCATGAGTATTAGTTAGTACTAGCTAAAAAGGGGGCTTGGCCACACCGTTGGTAAAACTAGTTGCAGCCGCGGATGAACTTCCTGCATCAGTACCAGCGGCCCTTAGACCATTTATGATCTCACACAATAAGCTCTGAAAAAGTCAGGTGAATTGACAGGTTCCTTTGGAGGGTTTCGGGATTCCAATAACACAAAGCAGAAGTTCTGATGCAAGAGTTTATAGGAATGAAGAGAAAATTTACCTCATTAGTTCCAGCTCCCCGGTTGTAGTACTTCTCTAACTTATTTGAGCACGAAGACGGAAATTGAGGTGGGCGCAGAACAGTATAGAAGAATATTGAAACAGAATCATAATAAAATTGGGGCCTTGAGGAGTTGTGATCTCCATCAAATTTGATTAATTTTATCACCCTGCAGAGAGATACAAATACATGAACAAATATGCCAGCAAGATCAATCACCACAGAGATCTGTATGTCTAAGCAATCTATTTATTTTATCAGTCTATGTAAGCAAGCACAATTTACCGCATAGGCCTGATGATACGGTCAGTGTGATGGGACTGAATAACATGTCACTCGATGCATGTCCAAATAGTGCCGGAATAAACGTCTTGGGGGCAAACTGGCGAAGAGAAAGGGTAGCAAAGGTTGTCATGTATCCATAAATAGAAGGTGATAAACAATATGAATGTGTTGACTGAAAACCAAAGAAGAAATCACAATTAGCAAACTACTTTTATGCAAACAATGTTTCCCAATAAAGCTGAAAGAGCAACTAGGTCATGTAAGGTCAGCTGATATGGGTTAAAATGGGTTTACTTTTCAATCATTTGAACTAGCAGACTAGTGTTACTGCAGAGTCGTGAGGTTCCCATGCTCGGAAAAATCACTGCTTGTAACCGGGAATCTAGAGATAATTTCCAACCAACAAGCTAGTTGGTATGTGACTCTCTTATAGATTGCTGATTATTTCCTCGGTACTGCCTCTGAAAAGCTATTTCGCTTGTGTTCCATAATACCTCGCATTTATGCACGAATATAGCTGGCCATTTTCATGGGCCGGCCCCGTAGCACGGGTGCATGGCACCCGACTAAACGGGTCATGCCACCGGCCCGGCAGCACGCGTGTTCGGCACGCGACTAAACGGGTCGGGCACGCGTGCTACTGGGTCGACTCATGGATGACCAGCTATAGTCACAACCTTTCATTGTACTTTGCCAGATGAAAATCTATATAATAGATCAATGAACTTGTGACGGGCATATATGTCCTAAGCCAATCAATTGTCACATATTTTTTCATTCTGCTGGTTACACTAAAGACTCCACTCCAGAAAAACGTGAAAGGTGCATGGAGTACATGTTCCACATTCGAAACTCCACGAGTGGCGAAGGGCAAGCAGATGAAGTGGCGAGGGGTGAAACTCATCTTTGATAGTCAATCACATGACGGTTCAAACTTTTCTATGAAATGCAGGCCTTATGTCCCTCAGTAGTAGAGAAGATGGCACATGTGTAGCACAGACTCTCAGAAAGAAGTTTGGTGCAGCACAAGCAAGACATATAGCATAGACTCTCAGAAAGAAGTTTGGTGCAGCACAAGCAAGACATAAGTCGTCATAGCAAAGAACTATTAGCGGCCAATGCTATCCTCTGAAAATCACTGAAGCAAGGGATGTCAGCATTTAAGAGTTCTTGGTCCTTTGCTATTGCCGTTCTCCCCTTGCTTGTCCTGCTTCAAACCTTCTCTTTTTGAGTCTAGCTACAGGTCTGCCATTTCATCTACGAGCTTAGATGAGTCTAGCTACAGGTCTGCTATTTCATCTACAGGTTGTGTGTGGTTTTCTTCTCTCTCTCTCTCTTTTTCGTTTTAGCCATAGTTCCTGATGGATGAGTTCCTTCGACGAGCTGCCTCTGGACTGAATCATCTTAACCTCTGTGTATTGCATAGTCCACTTAGGCTGATTTCTCCCAACCAGTACACATGTGAAGAACTGATTCCATTCCTAGTAAATTTTGTGAGCTTTGTGCCCTTGTCCATGGCTGATCGTCAATACCCAGTAACATACAAGTCTCAGCAAATGACACTCAAACATGCGACCCTTCTTGTTGGTCATTCCAAGTATTCCTTGGAACGCTTCCTTTGTTCTGCATGAAGCATCAGTCTAATACTCCCTCCGTTCCAAATTATAAGATGTTTTAGATATTATAATTTGGACTACGTACGGACCGAAATGAGTGAACTGACACACTAAAACGCGTCTAGATACATTCGAATCAGAAAATGTTAAAACATCTTATTTAGGAACAGTGGTAGTATATGCTTACATAGCCGTTCTTTTTCTAAGAGCCCAATATACCCTCGCCTTGGACATGCAATAAGGAGACAACACAATTTTACTTTTGCATTGTCCTTTGGAAACATCTACACATATATAGGCTAACTGTGATCTATACCATCTGTTCATATCTCACACTACTATTACCGATATAGAACCTCGTATTGTTGCAACGCTAACCAATAGCTCCTATCACATTCTCATTAGTCATTAAAATATATCTGCCTTTCTAGTAATTAACAAGACGAATATACTATTTTAGAAATCAAACCTGAACAACATTAAGATCCATTATGTCAAACTTGGCTCTTCTTTGAATGACACGGCGCATGTACTGTACAGCCATCTTAACCTGAAAACATAAAGACCATGAGCAACAATAAGAAGTTCATGTTATGTATTGCCTGCAGGTAAGTTGGTACACAATTTCAATCTATAGCTTATTCAAAGTTTGCTTCCCTAGCAACCTAGATTTAAAATTGAGCTGGTATGGGATATCAACACTAGGGCCATCAGGCCATGCACACCAAACCGAATAGTGCTGGAAGACTTCCAAAGCTGGAATAATTACTTGCAAGGTTCATATTATTCCTGGACGTAAATACTAAATACGGTACAATTCTTGTTGCACGGACAACACTTCTCATGTCTACAAACAGCATTTAATTTGAGCATAGCCAAAAGGATACATTCTTGTTGCACGGACAACACTTCTCATGTCTACAAACAGCATTTAATTTGAGCATAGCCAAAAGGATACAAGTGCACCATAAACCACCAAGTAGCATGCAAAACATAACTCGTTAAATTCTATGTGCTAACAACTATGAAAAGTGCAACTCTCCTCTAATCAGTTAATTCATAACAGTGAAGCAAAATATTCTGCAAAAGATAAGCATACCGTGAACTTAGGAACACGGATTTTGTAAACATCTACAAGCTCCAGCATTAATTCATACAAGTTAGAGAAAGCACTGTCCAAAACCATGCCAGCAATGGAGGGGTCTTCTGCTCCATACAGCAGGCTGCATCAAAGTATGGAAAAAGTTGTGATGAACTATCAAAAAAAAGTCATCCAATAAAACCTAAATATTTATGATATTTTGTGGATGAGGATCCATCTAATATCAGAATATTTCGACAATACCACCTAATATGTTGTATCTGAAGACTTACCTAAACATTATAGCGCTAAGAGAAACTGTGCAGTGGACAATTTGCCATAAAGTAGAAGCTCAAGGACCAAAATACCTTGTAACAGCACCCATCGATCGCCCCCCAGAGACCGATACAAGAAACTTCCACTTCTTATTCTTTCGCAGAAAAGACAACCGCACACTTGAGATCCTGTTTCTGGTGGTTGTACGTTTTGGTCAGAACACTGCAATCACTAAACAATAACAATGTTGTGTGAATTTATAATGAATATGCACCTCATGCCAACCAAGGCTGACATACTCTCCCCCTGATAGCCCTGATCCAGCAAAGTCAAGTGCAAAAAGTGTGATGTTTGAAGGAAGAAGTATGACAGCAGCTTCATTTGCATCTGCTCTACACCCACTGCATTAGGTTTAAGAAAAAGTATCAGTTGGCCAGCATCGCTAGTGATTAATCAAGGTAAACACCATATGTGAAAAGAAAAATAAATGCCATGATTCATATGGATAAACCACAGGTGACCGTAACTAGAATCTAACGTTGTGATTGGGCTTTATGTGTTACACGGTACTAGGACATAGACAAGTATACTTCTACATCCAGTGAATCAGAAATTCAGAATATGATTCATATGTAACATGGGAAGGACAATGAGAACATATGAGCGAGAAACCCCAAATACCTATTCCCATGGCAGTAGATCACACATGGGAGGGCAGTGTTTTCTGGGATGACGGCAGGAACATAGTGGCTGCATTTCAAGATCTGGTTTCTTTCATTGGAAAGCTGCCACATATATAAGCACAAGAATAAGTCCAATATACAAAATGTTGACAATCAGCATAAAGTCTTTCCACTGGCAAAAGGAACACAGAAAAAAGCCTGGATAATTGCTCCCCTTACTTGCCTCCAAGTCTATTCGTTTGTACTTTCTTCCTGCAAGGGTAAACTCTGGCTCCCATAAATACTGATCTGGATTGTACTCTGCACTGTAAATATACGTCCAGTTAACCAGCTGCAGCAGTACATAGAGAACAAAATCATCTGATGAATACCGAATTTCTAAGAGCTTCCAACTTTCCATTTCTTGCGCCTTAACGAGAATGTGTAAATTTATTTTCGATCCAGATGCAACTGCGCGTCTTAAACAAAATGTAAGAGTCTATTGCAGTTATTGCTTATGTTTGCAGAGCAGTTTAACTTTGGCACTACAAACTTGTGACTAGAAGAGCTACTTGATCAACTAGAGAATGAGTACACAATTCTCATTATCAAGTCATGACCAGCAAACTCTGGCTCCTACGCTTGTTTATTAACTGTTTCTAGTTTGAGCACATAATAACTTCCCATGTCGCTTGTTTACAATTTGAGCATTGGTAAAATACTATATATGAGAGGCCAAAAATCAGTGAAAACTTCCACAAGCTTGGATTAGGCCGTGATAGACATTTCACAGAGCTAGCTCAACCTGCACACCATTATTCTACCGCAAAAGTAGCAGCACGCTTCGACCTACTTGCAGCTCAATAACAAAACAGAAGGTTGGCAGAGGAGTGGGAACACAGCAAGGCCGTTACCCGTGGCGGGCGGATGACGAAATTAACGAACTGCTCGATCATCGCGGCGCCGAGAGCTCTCCGAGCACGACGAGGCGGAGGCGAGGTGTTTCCGGCGCTCATGTAGCACCGCAGCCGCCCACCAGCTTCCACACGCGCACACACCAACCTCGTCACCAACCCGCGTAATAAGCTCGAACCGACTCCAATTGGGGACGGTGCCCCCGAAATTCCGAACGAATAGCCACGGATCTGCGCCAGCCGGAGCGCGTGGCAGCTCGCGGTTCCGCCCGAGCCCGGGGGAACTCGCCGGATCCGGCGCGGTCGCCGGCGAGCCGGAGCTCGAGAAGGTCGCGTGCCGCCGCGGATACCGTCCAGTGGGGGTCGGAGCGGGGTTTCCCGGGGCGGCGGCGGCGGCGGTGGGGGAGCGGGGACTGGTGGAGTCGGGTCGCTGCGGCGGGGAATCGGGAGGGGGGAGAGAGAGAGATGGGCTGGGGCCGCGTTGGGAATGTGAACGTTAAGGAGGACGACGACGTGGTACTGCTAGTACAGTAGGACTAAATTTAAATGGGTTTTCGCTGCGAATTTAACCGAATTTTGTACGTTTGCCCCTGGAGTTTTCGGGGACGCATGTCGCCGCCGCCGCACATGCGCAGTGCAACGGAATGGGTGCAGCTAGCGCCAAAGGCCGTGGCAGTTGCGTACTGATTGGTCGATCTGCTTTTCATTGCACGAGCCCATCCATCTACCGGCACTTGCTTCTCTTTTCTTGTTAGCGATGTGATGTGAAACCCAAAGTTGTATAAAGAGATGGATGTTGTTGAGAAGCACGGAGCAAGTGGATTTTTTGTGGAGCTACCGTGCTCAAAAAGCTCCCGACCCTTCTCTACAGTAAAGGCGACAGGAGGGCGATTTCGTTTTCCGCCGGCGACTCTGCCGCCCTCCTCCCCTCCGTCGGCCTTGGTGCCGTCGGGAGGGGGTGGGGGGTCGAGTCGCCGGGCGGATCCATCTGCTGCTAGTTAGGTTTAGCTAGGTAAGCTAGGTTTTTTCATTGCTCCGCCGCCGGCGATGTTGGTGACGGCGGCGAATAAAGTTGCTCCGGATTTGCAATCGGCGGCTTGCTTGGCGGTGGCCGGGTGTGGATCTGGGAGCTTCTTGTCTAGGTGTGGTCACCGGTGCGGCGGCGGCTGCGCTATGGACTTTTGTGCCTCCTCTCCGTCCGCGACTTGGTGGGGTCCTCTCCAACGCCACCAGGGAGAGGGAGGCAGAGGTGCTGGAGCTACGGCCGCTGGTCTGTCGGGGCTAGCGGCGGCCTGGTTGGTCTCGTGGCTCGTGCTTGGTTTGTGGATGGCGGAAGACGGATTCGGTGCGCCTCCTCGACGTCGTCGACCGGAGTGGCCGGATTTGGAGGAAGAAGGTGAGCTTGGGGTAGGACCCCGACCCGCGCGCCACAGCGATATGTGGGCATCTCGGTGCTCCTTCTGGTGGTTCACAAAGCTGGTTTCAGCGATGGAGCTTCTTCTTCCTCGGGTTTGTTGGCTTCCGCTGCTTCCTCTCACGGTGCTCGTCGCCGGGGACGAACGGCGGGTACGGACTGGTGATGCAGTGCTCCTCCAAGGACATGGTTGTATTTTGGCTGTTCTTCGAGGGTGTTTTTGCATTCTGTACGGGTCTACGGTCCTTCTGGATCTTTCTGTCAGCTGTGTACGTGTATTGTACTCCGTTTGTACTTGTACTTGACCTATATATACGTATGCTTTCAAAAAAAAAAGCTCGACGGAGTATGGTCTTAAAAAACTAATAGTAAACTATTACCTCTGTGTCATGTCATAATATAAGCCCTTTTAACAAGACTTATATTACAGAACGGAGGGAGTAGTACCGAAGGTTTAAACAAAACAAAAATATGATGTCGATGCGGATATGCTCGATAGACTATGGTCTACATAAGAAACCATCCTACACTGGCAAACCGTGCAAAGCAGCGACGAGAGGCCATCTTAGACATACACACTTATTGGACAATGCTCCTAAAAATGACGCGCAGTATATGGGCTTGGATCTAGTGAATTTGTGAAGCAAAGTCGATGTGTAACTTTGTCGATGTGCCGGTTCTCCCATCAAGATCCAACAAACAAGTTCGATCCGAATTTAAACTCTCAGAAAAAAATCAGTACATCATATGTGTTTCATTGTGTATTTTGAGAAAGTTTCCTTTCATTTACGTCACTCGTTCATCTTTTAATAGCTTTTTAGAAATTCAAAGCATGAAAAAATATTTAATAATAATCAATTTTTTTTGAAATTATTTCGAAATTTTCCCATGATACGTAATGGAACATACACAGATTACTAGAAAAAATTAGAGAGTTTTAAATTTTAAGATCAAATTATAGAAAATCATCATCATCGTTGCTTTATGGGGTAATTAAGCCCTTGCGTGGTCATTTTGCATCTCCCCGGGGCAACCAATCCTGACAACTACTCGTAGAAAGGAAACTGAATTCAGCATCAGTTGGGTATGGGACCCTACAAATTTTCTGGACCCGAAAATTTGATATACGCTAGCCACGAAGTTGAGCACTTGGAGCTCTCAGGTCTCACAAGTCTCAAAGGACCGAAATATTCACCTGCTCCCGGTCCCGGCTGCAAAGGCACGCGCTGGTGCTACACTGCTGCTGGGTGCTGGCCCGTCCACCTCACCGAAGATGCTCCGTGCGGAGCCCACATGTCATCGGAGGAACCTGACGACCAGCCAGGATTTGTAGTACGAGCTAATGCGAGCTAGATCACGAGAATACCCTCGCGACCCTGTGGAGGACAGCAACGAGGAAAGAGTAGTTTTGTACACTTTGGTTGGTAGCAAACTAGCAATGCCCGTTTTGGTCACTTGAGCTTTTTTCGAAGGTGACGCGTTTGCCTCTCTTCAATATCGTAGTCTTTGTAATTGTAATTCAAAACAAAGTTTTGGTCTTTGCCCAGCCAATATTGATCAAATTTAGGCTAAAATCAAATAAAGTTACCCTTCATACTTGGCAACTAAGAAAGAGTTGCGCCCCCGAAAAAATGTCCGACATCCATCGAACAGAGGCCGTTTTGACACGCGTCGGACACTTATCCGAATCGATGGGACGGCTCTCCCTAGCAACGCATCCAAACTTTTTTTTTAAAGTGCACTCAGATTAAAACGAAGTTAACAAATTTCTTGATAATGTACATATGGCGGCGGGTGCTGCTGCTGCTGCTCGCGTTCGTCGACGTGCAATGCTATCGTGAGGACGGGGCAGTTCGACGGGTCGTTGGGATGTTGTGTTGGCAGTTGTGGCGTCGTTGTCGACTGGATAAAGGCATGTGTGTGTGTGGCAGGACAAGTCTGCTGTGTTGGCGCCTTCCTGGTATAGCGACCGAACTCGTCGGCACCTCCATCTCTGAGTGCGACTCCAGCCTGCGGAAGACAATCTCGCCTCATAGTGGCGAGCGCGCGGTGCCCCTCATGCGGAGCTACCCTGTGTGGCGTCGTTGGGCGTTGAACCGCGGCGGCGGGCTCCGCGGTGGTGAGCCCTGCATCCTGACGGCCCGACTACGTTCTTGATCGATGACTCTCGTCACCATGCGGTTGGGCACCCTGTGTGGCGTCGTTGGGTGTTGAACCGCGGCGGCAGAATCGGGCCATCGAATGCCAAGAGGGTAACGTCCCTCTCCTACTCGAAGTTGGCGGCGTAGGTTTAATGCCGACAAAGTTTAATGCCAGACGGACGGGGAAGCCGTGCCACCGCCGCCTGAGGATGCAACAACACCCACCTAAGGAACCGACGAGGTCGGTGGCCTCCATTAAATGCCCCTATGTCGATGACAGATACATGTACTAGTAGGTATAACAACGACGTTATGCTTTATGACGTTATGGTATGTGGCAAAGGCAGCGCCTAATACGTGTCAAACGTATCTATAATTTTTTATCATGCCATGCTTGATTCCTATCATTATTACATGTTTATGCTACATTATTATATCATTTCAAGGCATTTTATTGGACTAACCTATTGACAAGATGCTCAGTGCCAGTTCCCTATTTTTGTGCTGTTTTTGTTGCAGAAAGTTACTTCTGAAAATATTCTCGGAATTGTACGAAAATTTACGATGATTTTTTATTTAATAAATGAGGAAGGGAGCCAGAAGGGCGGCCCTGGGGGAGGCCCACGGGGCAGGGGTGGCCTCCCCACGCGGGTGATAGGGGGCCTGCGGCCGACGCCCTCCTGCGCCCCTCAGAGACCCCCTCGCGACACCCTAATTTGGCCTATAAATCACCCCCAACGAAAAAACCCTAACCCCCGAAAGATTTTCCCAAATACGATACAGAGCTCCGCCGCCATCGCTGACAAGTTTCAGGGGTCAGATTGCTCCTGTTCCGGCACCCTGCCGGGACGGGGATCGGCCCCCGGAGCCATCTTCATCGCCACCGATGCCTCCGGGATGTGTTGTGATTAGTTCCCCCATGGACTACGGGTCATGGCAGTAGCTAGTTGGTAGTCTCTCTCCCTTGTGCCTCCATGTTTATGATCTTGTGAGCTGCCTATCATGATCAAAATCGACTATTGTAATGCTATATGATGTGTTTGCTGGGATCCGTTGGATTATGAAGTTATGATCAGATTGTGCATGGTTCTTATATGTTAATTTATGTTCTTGCATGCTCTCCGATCTAATGGTTAATGGAATCCCATATTAGGGTTTGTTGTATGTTGATAGATCTAATGGTTGGGTTTGCCAGAGTGACAGAAACCTAAAACCCCGAGTTAGATCTTGAGATGTATGGGATGAAGGAGGACCTTTTATGTTTGTTAATGCTATGGTTGGGCTTTGCCTTAATGAATGCTTAGTAGTTGCGGATGCTTGCTAACGTTCCAATCATATAGACGTGTAATCACTAGTTGTGAGAGCGCGTGTGTTGTGGCCTCTCCCACTTATTTTAAGTTGCAGTCCTTTTATGCATTAACTGTTTAGATCCCAAGAGAGGGTATTTATGCTAGATAGTGGGTTCATGCCCCCTTTTGTTCCTGGGCACGAGTGACAGAAACGTCTAAGGGCGAGGGTGTGCTATTGCTACTAAGGGTAAAACAGCGGTGTTAAAGTCAATTTTGATATTTAATATTGCTTACTTCATGCGCTTTACTTAATGTAAATATCTTTTGCTTGCAACTTAATACCGATGGGTGACAGGCTGGATAGCGATCCCACGGTGGACTTTTTAGACAAAGATGCAGTTGGATTCAGCGGTCTTTGTTCTTTGTCGTGATGCCTACATGAATATTACCATGAACACTTTATTATAACTAGATTAAGTTTGTGTCATAATCTTGTCAATTGCCTAGCTGTAATTTGTTTACCCATCATATGAATTTTTATGGAGAGACGACACTAGTGAACCCTTCGGCCCTGGTCCATCTTTCACCATCATTGCTTTCGTGTTACTTTTACTACTGCTTTCAAATCACTGCTACTTTCACCCCTCTTGTGTTACTTGTGCTTCTCCAGGTGTGGCTGAATTGACAACTCAGTTGCGAAGACCTTTAGGTATTCTTTGGCTCCCCTTGTGTCGAATCAATAAATTGGGTTACACCCGTGAAGACTATTGCGATCCCCTATACTTGTGGGATATCAAGAGTAATCTGGCGCCGTTGTCGGGGAGCCATAGCTCTACTTATTGGTTCACTTGGGAAGTACTCACTTTCTCTCTACTCTCTTTATTGTTATTGTTATTGTTATCAATGGTTAACTTCTTTGAAACTAGATCTTATTGGCAAGGCGGATTCACGGAGGATCAACAAGAATATTATAAGGAATACCGCTTGTCACAAAAAGGGATACACTTATGGAAAATAATTAATACTCTGAATAATTATGCTAGAGACTTGTGCTTAAATTATGATATATCTTATTGCTGTGATGAGTCTAGTTGTAGCATGAATTTTAAACACCTTCCTTTTCAATGTGCTGGTAATTATAATGAAACCTTAGCGTCTTATGCTAAGGGAAACTATGATTTTTATGATGTGGAACCTATTGAAGAATTTATTGCGTGGAAGGGTGCTTATGAAATTTCTTCTTTGATTGAAAATGATGATGATGCTACTTATAAATCTGAAAGTTTTGCTATACTTAATTATTGCATGGATAATTACAAAGATGAAAATTGTTATATTACTGAATATCTTAAGGGTTTATATCCCCCAGAAGAAGAGACTAATGCCGTGCAGGAGCCTATGAAAGAAGAAATTGTTAAAACTGGAAGCTCATTGGATGAAAACGAGGAGGAGAGTGACGAACAAGAGGAGGAAGAATGGATTAGCTACCCATCTCTACCTTCTAATGAGAGTAACTCTCTAACTCATACATTATTTGATTGTCCTCCTTCCTTACAAAAGGAGAATGAATGCTATGATCCCATTGATTCATTTGAAACATCCCTTTTTGATAAAAATGATCTTGTTATATATGATAATCCGTGCTATATTGATAAATCTTATGATAATCCTTTATTTACTCCAACCATTGAGATGCATGATAATGAAGAGTTGTGCTTAGAAAGTCTATATGATAAAGCTCTTGATGATGGTCCTATATACTTGATGATAAAAATTATAATGCTATTGAAAGTGGGTTTAATCCCACTATTTTTGAGATTGAGCGAAATTATGTGCTTGTAGATCATGAAAAGCCTGTTTTAAGTGATAATTATATTGTTGAGTTTGTTCATGATGCTACTGAAAATTATTATGAGAGAGGAAAATATGGTTGTCGGAGTTCTCATGTCACTAAAACACCTCTCTTTATGCTAAAAGTTTTGAAGTTACACTTGCTTTATCTTCCTATGCTTGATGCTTTGTGCTTCATTGATTTATTTTCTTATAAAATGCCTATGCATAGGAAGAGAGTTAGACTTAAATGTGTTTGATAATTCCCTCATGATTCTCTCCCTTGCGTTTCAATACCTATTGTTATGTGAGCATCATTGAAAATATTGGGCCTAGCTAAAAGGCTATAAAGAAAAGCGCTTGTAGGGAGGCAACCCACCTTTTCTTTCATTTTTGTTTTTGCTTTTCTTAAGTCATGGAGTTGTCACTTCTATAGCAACTTCATTGTACCTTTTTTTTGTTTTTTTTTTTTGTGTCAAGTTTAGCCTCTAATGCATTGAAAGTGCGAGGTATTGTTTTGCTGTCCAAAAACAGATTCTATGCGTCTGTTGCAGAAAAATCTCGAGCCTTCCCTAAATTTTATATTTTTCTGATAATTTTTTACAGAAAATCTGATACTTTTATCTACCTTTCGTTAGTTTTGAGTTTTCTGATTTGAGTTACATAAGTGCCTCGAAAAATTCGATCTTTATAGGCTGTTCAGTTTTTTATAAATTCTGCTTTTATTTGTATTCGTCTCTTTTACTATCGTCAAATGCAATACTCTAAAGATGGAGTGTCACATTGAGGCTTAGTAAACAGTAGCTAATTCCCAATAAAGTTGTTTGCAATTTGTCTTGAGTTGAACACATGTGCATTTTAATTTATGAGCACTAACCCTCTAATCAGTTTATGAGAAGTTTTATGTGAATTGAGTTTTTAAGTTTTAAACGACACGGTGATGTGAGAATGGAGAAAAGTTCAAGCTTGGGAATGCCCCCATGGAATCCTCCTGGAAAATTTAAGAAGATTCAAGCGTCTAAGCATGGGGATGCCCAAGGCATCTCCAATCTTCACCAACAACCATCAGGTCGTTTCGTTGAAACTACGTTTTTATCACTTTACATATTATGTGCTATGTTTGGAACGTCTTTTTGCTTTCAGTTTTGTTTTGTTTGTTTGCTGGTCATATTCTTGTTGGATCGTAGCTTTATTTGTGTGGGAGAGAGACATGTTCCGTTTTCATTTGAATACTCCTTTACTTCGCTTATATCTTGTTGAGTATTCTTAGCTACTGTTTGTTTGATAGTAAGCTCTCGCTTTTATCTTTTATATTGTTTAGAGATGCTAGTTGTTGATGGTAAACTCTCTTGTGCTTCACTTATATTTGTTAGAGAGTTGAATTGGTTGCTTGGTTAATATGTTAGAATGGTAGAATGCCGAATATGAGTAATGGTTTGATGAAAAATCTGCGTAGTCTTGTAGATCACTAGTTGGATAATTTGATACTTATCAATTGTTTTGAGATATTAAGATGAATGCTTAAACTTGATGGTTATTTGAGTGGAAATTGATTAGTATAGAAATACAGTTAAAAGCTTGAAACTTTGTGGTGTTTCGTAGTTGTTAATTCATAAAGCTAATCTTTCCATTAAAAGAACTGTTTGGTCAACAAGGGAGAGAATGTGGAGCTTTTATGGTTATGATTGACTACTGTCTTATGTTACTCTTTTACCGGTTAATGTTAGATGTTTGCTTCAAATACCTTCTTTGCTAAGCCCAAAAATTCGTACTGAGTGTAGAGTTCACTCGTGCATCCAAATCACAAAGCCAAACTATCTTGTCAGCTGAGTCCACCATATCTACCTATGCATGGTATTTCTTGCCATTCCAAGTAAATTTGTCATGTGCTATCTTTAAAAAAAATTCAAAATACTCCTTTTGTGCCTCTGTTTTTAAGCTCATGAGGGAACAGTGGAGAGCTAGATATAACATGTGATGAGCAAGGTCATTTCCCCCCTTTTTCACCCGGTGTTGATGACTTACGTCTTCACTTGAATCAACCCGAGAGTAGCTTAATCAAAATATAAATATAACTCTCCATTCTCCTCCGCGCAATGAAAATATGAGAAATCAGCTCTAAACATTGGACAGTGGTGAAACCAAGGAGAAAGAGGAGCATACTCGCTCCTCTAAAAACAAGCTGCTCTCACAAGTCTAAAAGCTTTGCTTGTTATGGGGGACTAGATAGCTTCTCTGTTGTGAAGTCGTTGACGAAAGCATGCATGTCTCAAAATTGTTTTACTTCTGTTTCATAAAAATAAAAAGCTCTAGCACATGACTAATCCCTGTTTCCCTCTGCGAAGGGCCTTTCTTTTACATTTAATGTTGAGTCAGTTTTCCTTCTCCTTCTATCTCCACCAAAGCAAACATCTAGCATTGACCCTGGGTATCATTGATCATATTGCATCATCAGATTAAATATGAATCTTTATATTGACTTTACCGTTGGAAGTTGGAGCTTTTTGCTAAAACTTATATCTTCTTTGTTTTGATTCTCAAACACTTTTGTCATGGAACTATTACCTTTGAGAATTAATCAAGTATGTGGATCACATTGCTTTTATGTCTTTAACATACTATTTATGAAAGGTTTTGCTTGAATGATTCAACTTGGTTATTCATTTCTTTCTTGCTATCAACTATAGACAATTATTTTGGATCACTTCATCTCAGCGCATGTGCTTTTACATTACTATCTTGATCAAGATTATGTTGGTGGCATGTCAAGCTCAAAAATTATTTTGATTATCATTTACCTACTCGAGGACGAGCAGGAATTAAGCTTGGGGATGCTAATACGTGTCAAACGTATCTATAATTTTTGATCATGCCATGCTTGATTCCTATCATTATTACATGTTTATGCTACATTATTATATCATTTTAAGGCATTTTATTGGACTAACCTACTGACAAGATGCCCAGTGCCAGTTCCCTGTTTTTGTGCTGTTTTTGTTGCAGAAAGTTACTTCTGGAAATATTCACGGAATTGGACGAAAAATTACGATGATTTTTTTATGGAAAAAATGAGGAAGGGAGCAAGAAGGGCGACCCTGGGGGGAGGACAACAGGGCAAGGGCGGCCTCCCCATGCGGGTGACAGGGGGCCGCGGCCGACGCCCTCCTGCGCCCCTCGGAGACCCCCTCGCGACGCCCTTTGGCCTATAAATCACCCCCGACGAAAAAACCCTAACCCCCGAAGGATTTTCCCAAATACGATACAGAGCTCCGCCGCCATCGCCGATAAGTTTCGGGGGTCAGATTGCTCCTGTTCCGGCACCCTGCCGGGACGGGGATCGGCCCTCGGAGCCATCTTCATCGCCACCGCTGTCTCCGTGATGTGTTGTGAGTAGTTCCCCCATGGACAACGGGTCATGGCAGTGGCTAGTTGGTAGTCTCTCTCCCTTGTGCCTCCATGTTTATGATCTTGTGAGCCGCCTATCATGATCAAGATCAACTATTGTAATGCTATATGATGTGTTTGCTGGGATCCGATGGATTATAAAGTTATGATCAGATTGTGCATGGTTCTTATATGTTAATTTATGTTCTTGCATGCTCTCCGATCTAATGTTTAATGGAATCCCATATTAGGGTTTGTTGTATGTTGATAGATCTAATTGTTGGGTTTGCCGGAGTGACAGAAACCTAAAACCCCGAGTTTGATCTTGAGATGTATGGGATGAAGGAGGACCTTTTATGTTTGTTAATGCTATGGTTGGGCTTTGCCTTAATGAATGCTTAGTAGTTGCGGATGCTTGCTAACGTTCCAATCGTATAGACGTGTAATCACTAGTTATGAGAGCGCGTGTGCTGTATCCTCTCCCACTTATTTTAAGTTGCAGTCCTTTTATGCATTAACTGTTTAGATCCAAGAGAGGGTATTTATGCTAGATAGTGGGTTCATGCCCCCTTTTGTTCCTGGGCACGAGTGACAGAAACGTCTAAGGGCGAGGGTGTGCTGTTGCTACTAAGGGTAAAACAGCGGTGTTAAAGTCTATTTTGATATTTAATATTGCTTACTTCATGCGCTTTACTTAATGCAAATGTCTGTTGCTTGCAAATTAATACCGATGGGTGACAGGCTAGATAGCGATCCCACGGTGGACTTTTTAGACAAAGATATAGTTGGATTCAGCGGTCTTTGTTCTTTGTCATGATGCCTACATGAATATTACCATGAACACTTTGTTATAACTAGTTTAAGTTTGTGTCATAATCTTGTCAATTGCCTAGCTGTAATTTGTTTACCCATCATATGCATTTTTATGGAGAGACGCCACTAGTGAACCCTTCGGCCCTGGTCCATCTTTCACCATCATTGCTTTCGTGTTACTTTTACTACTGCTTTCAAATCACTGATACTTTCACCCCTCTTGTGTTACTTGGTGTGGCTGAATTGACAACTCAGCTGCGAAGACATTTAGGTATTCTTTGGCTCTCCTTATGTCGAATCAATAAATTGGGTTACACTACCCATGAAGACTACTGCGATCCCTTATACTTGTGGGATATCAGCGCCGTACGTGCAAGAGTAGGTGGTAAGGATGCGCATAGTGACGTCGGCGCCAGCGTCCCAGGGGTACTTCGCGGAGGCGCGGGGGCACAGGGTTGGCGACTGACCTTGACACAGCCCTCGGCGTCCTCTCACAGGTCACGCTTGTGATGTGGCGGTGATGTTCGTCAAGCATGGCCATGTGGACTTGCCAGAGCAGGCAAGGGTCCTGCTCCTGTACCGACAGGACAGGACGACCACGTCAACGTGTCCTCACCGGTCCAAGGGGTCAACGATATTCCAGTCCAGCCCCACGCGCGAGCCCGTGGCTCCTAGAGCGGCTGAGGAGCAGGTGCAGCAGAACATATGGCATGGAGCGACAAGGTGACAGCTTCACCAACAATGTCGTGTCATTCGCAGGGTACTCGACGTTCGGCTCGTGCATCGACAACCCAGAGGACGTGCTCCGCACCGCCTACGCTGCTACGCATGGGATTCGCCAAGTGATGGACGAGATTGCGCGGATGGAGATTCGCAAGTACTACTCATATTTGACCGACTTTTGAAAATTATGAACAAAAGAAATGATTTTCATTAAAATTAGATGCATTACGAACGAAATTTAAACTAAAACTAACCTACTACAACTAACTAAACTTAACTACAACTAATCTAGACGCCGGGAGCAGGGCCAACGTCGTCCTTGTCCATCGCCGCATGAGAGGGGCCGACCTCGCCATCGTTTGCCCCATCCTCGGCGAAATAGTGAAGGCACTAGTATAAAACCTCACATAAAAGACGGGAACTAGAGCCGGCCAAAATAAAACCAATATTAGCCGTCTGGGATAAATGACCTCAGATGGTTCAAATTTGTCCCCGGCCGCCCCTCCTCCAAACCCCTCAACGTTGCCCGTCGCTGCCCCTCTGCTCCGCCGGCTGCCATTCCTCGTCGCGCGTGCTCTCCCTCCTGCGCGCCGTTAATTAGATACATCGTTTCGGCTAGCTTAGATCTTCTCCGATAGCTCCGCCGCTAGCTTAGATCCACTCCAGATCGATGGCCGGCTCCATGCGCGGCACTGGTGGGCCAGTCGGCCGCCTACAGCAAGCGCTCGGTGCCTTCGAGAACCGCACAGTGGCGTCGGCCGGGGGTCGGTCGCTGACTCGCGCTACTTCAGTAATTTTTTAGAGAAAAAGGGCTTTGGCAACAATGCGGAGGACAGTGATGAGGATTCTACTGACAATCATTGTGATGAGGATTTAGAGAGTGAAGAAGAGGATAGCTATGTAGTTGCCCAAAGAGTTGATCTAAAGAACCATGAGAAGTACCACCTCGTTCAGCTTTTACCCGGAAGAGCTACCCATGTTGGGGTTCCTTTTGTCACTCGTTTGACGAGCACAAATTTGAACTGACATGATATGGTACGATCCTTGCCTCTTTACCTCTTGAAAAAAAAATACGAAGGAGGGATATATGCATAGTTATGTTGTCTCTTTACATGCGCAGAAACTACGTAGGATGATAGCACAAGAGGCCGTCCTGCCAACTGAAGGCGATGCTGGACTACGACTTGGAGCAGCAGGGGTTGTCACCACCATAACGTACACCACGAAAACTGACGACCGTATTGTCTTCGTCAAGCCGGGATGGAAAAATTTCCTCGAAGACAAGAATTTTAAGCTTGACCAACTTGTGTTGATCATTCTAAGAAACATCAATGACCTCACCTTGGAGGTCATGATTGAGATGCAGATCATCTAGAACATGAGCTCGACCAACCTAGCTGTTTTGATCATTCTTTGGAAGACCTATGACCTCAGCTTGGAGCTCATCGATCATTGAGTTATATCGTCTCATATAGAACTAAATCTATGTAGTTTGGACCTATGCTACCAGTTGGTTAATTATGCTTTATATGTATTACCAATTGGTTCAGGTTTTGTTGATGCAATCCTGATTTATTCCTGCTAATATAACATTACCAAATACCTCAGACCACCCGGAAAATGGCCCCGAAGGTATGAATATTCTTACGCATGGTCCGGAGAGAAAACCCGGACACTCCGCAGGCTAACGACGGCCAGCAAATTCAGCCGTCTACAAAGGATTATCATTACAAACGACTGTTATTGCTGGCCACCTCTGATGTTTTCCTTATTGGAGACGGTTCTTATTCACGGTCGTCTGAGGGTTCCTCGCGTCACAGCCGATTCCTGGAACCGGCTCTGATGGAACCATACATTAGTGACCCCGAGCTAGAGACGGTTGGAATAACCGGCTGAGGTGAGGCCCTGGGGCCATCTGTGATGTGAGGTTCTGTACTAGTGAGGATAGTGGAGCAAAGCTCATTGCGACTGGCGACATGCGCCAGCCAGCGCCTCTCCAACCTGCCGCGCACCATCATGGCGTGCGCCTCCACGGCTCCCCTGCGCGTGCGCACGCATGCGACTCTGCTGGCGTCCCATGCTCCCCATAGTGCGGATGCTGCCTCTCCTCCTTCGCCAGCGCCTTCCTCTGTCTCTCTGCCTGTATAGTACAGAACTTGAAGGACAGAACATCTTCCACGAGCAAACATGATCAGCACTGAGACTCCATGGGTGTTAGATCGAAACAAATGTAAACTAGATTATTGACTCTAGTGCAAGTAGGATACTGTTGGAAATATGCCCAAGAGGCAATAATAAAGTTGTTTATTATCATATTTCATGTTTATTATCCATGATATAATTGTATTAACCAGAAACAAAATACATGTGTGGAATATAAACAACAAAGTGTCCCTAGTTAGCCTCTACCGGACTAGTTCGTTAGTCAGAGATGGTTAAGGTTTCCTAACCATGGACTTGTCATAGTCACTTGATAACGGAGTCACATCATTAGGAGAATGACGTGATGGATAGACCCAATAAGAAAGTATTGCAATTGATCGTGTCACACAGTTTCATTGCCAACGCTTTTATATGCCAAGTATAGTTTCCTTAGACCATGAGATTATGTCACTCCCATTTACCAAACGAATGCTTTGTGGACATCAAATGTCACTTCGTAACTGGGTGATTATAAAGGCGGATTTCAGGTATCTCCGATGGTACTTGTTGGGTGACATGAATCAAGAGTGGGATTTGTCCCTCCATGTGACGGAGCAGATATCTCTAGGCCCTCTCGGTAATATAGCATCCGGAAGTTTGCAAACATGTGATTAAGTGGCAATCACAAAGATCCTATATTATGGACGAGTAAAGAGGACTTGCCGGGTAACAAGATTAAACTAGATATGGTGATATAGATGATCAAATCTCGGGCAAGTAAAATATCATGAGACGAAGGGAATCGTATATGAGATTAATTGAATCTTCGGCATCATGGTTCAAACCGATAAAGAACGTCGTTGAATGTGTAGGAGTCAATATGGACATCCCGGTCCCACTATTGATTATTGATCGGATCATGTCTATACGTTCTCGAACCCGTAGGGTCACACACTTAACGCTCTGATATAGCTAGGGTTCACGTTGAGATATTTGATGGTATGACCGAATGGTGATTCGGAGTCTCAAATGAGATCCTAGACATCATGAGGAGATCCGGAGGAGTCCGGAGAATAATATTCATATAAGGAAAGTTGTTTCCGGAGGTGTCGGAAAAGTTCGGGAATTTTCCAGCAAGGTACCGGAAGTTTCTAGAAGGTTCCAGAGTGGGACCCCCTATCATCAGGGCCCACATGGACCAAAGTGGGGGTTCAGCTACATAGGCTCATGCGGCCCACACATGGAAAGGGGAGCCGAACCCTAGTTGGGGTCGGCTTGGGAGCCAAGCCTTTCCCTTGGCCGCCGCCCCTTCTAGAAGGCAGGCGCCTTGGGAGGCAAGGCACCCCAAGCCGGTCGGCCCTAGGAGTGGGCGCCCCCGCTTGGCCCTTGCCCTCCACCTATATAAAGGGGGGTGCGGCACTAGGGGTGCACCAAAAACCCTAGCCGCACCAAACCCCTGTTCCTCCTCTCTCTCCCTCGTGCTTGGCTTGGCGAAGCCCTGTCCGCGGGAACACTCCACCATCTCCACCACCACGCCGTCGTGCTGCTGGGATCTCACAAGCCTCTTCTCCGACACTTGCGGGATCAAGAAGGAGAAGACTACATCGAGCCGAACGTGTGGATACCGCGGAGGTGCTGCTCGTGCGGCGCTTCATCGGATTGGATCTCGAGGATAATACATCTCCTCGCGACTAGATGAGTCTAGTTGCGGGGATCGACTAGCCAACCCCTGCACCGACAAAACGTTTGCTCGCTCATCAAGGGTAAAAGATTCGATCTCCACCTCGCTACTTGCATCTAATAGATCTAGATCGTTGGGTTTCTTCCGCTTGTTTCGTAGGAATTTTTTTGTTTCTATGCAACGAACCCTTCAGAAGCGGCAAGCCTCATGTGCTAGGCATGCCACCATGCAAGGCGTTCAACTCGTTGTGTGTCGCCCTCTCGGCTGCGCTGAAGGAGCAGGCATGCTCCTTGTGCGCCGCGGACCCCATTGACGGCTGCATCGCGAGCGCCTCTGCAGCGGTGCCCGCGTAGGCAAACATGGCGTGCGCCTGGTGGTTGATGTCTACTACACACTTCTATTCTTGTAGACTTGTTGGGCCTCCAAGCGCAGAGGTTTGTAGGACAGCGGCAAATTTCCCTTAAGTGAGTAACCCAAGGTTTATCGAATCCACGGGAGGTAGAGGTCAAAGATATCCCTGTCAAGCAACCCTGCAATTAAGATACAAGAAGTCTCTTGTGTCCCCAACACACCTAATACAATTGTCAGTTGTATAGGTGCACTAGTTCGGCGAAGAGATGGTAAAATGCAAGTGATATGGATGGTAAAAGGTGATTTTGTAATTCTGTAATAAAAATGGCAGCAAGCAAACAAGTGACAAAAGTGACTAAAAACGGTGTATCAATGCTTGGAAACAAGGCCTAGGCTTCATACTTTCACTAGTGACTACTCTCAACATCATTAACATAATTAAACACATGATAGTTCCCACAAAAATACATGCATGGTAGACGTTACTCGGAGATAATTCTTTTGTGGATCAAATAGGATGAGAATTGCGTAGGGCTACGAAAAGCACACCTTAAAGTTCGTATTCCACATATATGGACACTTCATGCTGTCACTATCCGCATCCAAAGATAGTACTAACAAACACCACAACCTATTTCTTGAATAGTCTCTTTCTTCAATAACACAAGCATCAAGAAACCCCATGATCTATTCAATCCAACAAATAAAGAACAAACTCATGATAAAGATCCTTCCAATCTATTATCCATAGAGTCACACACGGCACCCATCCTGTCAGCGAGGTATCATGATCACAACGGTGGCTCCGGAAATTGTACTAAATAACACCACTTGAGCAACATCATATCCATTACACATAGGGAAACATCATGTATTCAACTACACTAACAAAGCTCATGATCACAACGAAGATCACATCATGGGAGAGAGAGATAACCACATAGCTACTTGTATAAGCCTCAGCCCCGGTGAGGGACTACTCCCTCCTCATCGCGGGAAGCAACGGTGTTGATGGAGATGGCTCCAGCGGTCGATCCCTGTCTCGGCAGGGTGCCGGAACAGGGCCTTCTGAACCCCCGAAACTTGTCGGCGATGGCGGCGGAGCTCTGTTGCGTATTTGGGAAAATCCTTCGAGGGTTAGGGTTTTTGCGTCGGATGTGATTTTATGGACGTCGGAGGCGGCCGAGGGGTGCCCCACAGGGCAGGGGCGGGTCCCCGCGGCAGTGGGCCGCCCCTGGCCTGTGTGGGTCCCCTGGAGTCGCTCTTCTGGCTCCCTTCCTCATTTCTTCAATAAAAAATCTCCGTAAATTTTCGTCCAATTCCGAGAATATTTCCAGAAGTAACTTTCTGCAACAAAAACAACACCAAAACAGGGAACTGGCACTGGGCATCTTGTCAATAGGTTAGTCCAGTAAAATGACTTAAAATGATATAACAAGATGGCAAAAACATGTGACAATGACATAAAACAAGCATGGATCACTCAAAAATTATAGATACGTTTGAGACGTATCAGCATCCCCAAGCTTAACTCCTACTCGTACTCGAGTAGGTAAGTGATAACAAAATAATTTTTTGATGAGACATGCAACCAACATAATCTTGATCAAGATAGTAATGCAAAGCACATGATGTGAATAAGGTGATCCAAAACAATTTCCTATAGTTGACATTAAGCAAACAATGATTAACAAATGCTAGCTAACAAATGCTAGAAACTTTTTGTGAATAAGTGCGTTGGAGACATGGAACCATACATACGGTTTAGAAAGAAGAATTGCAAATTATGTCTCCAATGTAAAGTATCAATCATTCTTCAAAGCATCTAATTAGTCATTCATGAAAATAGACAAGCTCAAGTCAAGTGTCCTAATCCATCTACTTCACAAATCAACTGTTTTGAAGTCTACTCAACTAGTGCAAGTAAGAAGTGGCCTTGGCACCATGATGTTATGGCAAAGAGAACAATGATGGAGGTTTGGAAGGTCAAAAAAGAAAGGCTCAAACAGTGGAGAAGGTAACCACAAGATAGAAGGAAGTCCCGTAGTTGACACTGTATGAGGAGTAGTGATTGTCATGCAATGGATGCACATAGAGATATAAGTGTATGAAAGCTCTCCAATGGAACTAGTGGGGGTGCATCCAACTTGCTTGCTCATGAAGACCTAGAGCTTACTTGAGGAGGCTCATCCTTGGAATATACAAGCCAAGTTCTATAACATTAATTCCCCACATAGTTATACAAACGAAACATGAAAACTCACTATAATGAAGTGTAGGTGCTAACTAGCACAAGTGTGGAACAAAGGATAGTAGTGCCGCCCACTCTCTCTTTTATATTTCTCTTTTTTTTTACAATTGTGGACTCCGTGGCTCTTTTAAATTTTCTCTCATTGGTCTCTTTTGGACTCTTTTATGTGGCCACTTTGGACTCTTTTCAATATGCTCACAGGTAGGGGCAACACTCTATTTTTACAAGATGATCATCACACTTTTGGTACTCATAACTCATAAGACTAATACATGATGTATAAAATAAAGTGTGCATGATTGAGCGTAGTGTGGAAAAAAAGTATAACATGTGGCATGCCACGCAGCACACTAACTCAATGATCAAGCAAACTATATGGTAATGAAGAATGACATCAAGTCATGTAATGTAATGATAAATGTTGCATGGTAATGTATCTCGGAACGGCTATGGAGATAGTGTTGCATGGCAATGTATCTCAAAACTGCAATAACTTCTTCATCCGGACTCCGATTTCGATAATCTTGGACTCATTGGAATCGTCACAACGAGCACTACAAGAATATGCAGAGAAACATCATTGTTCAACAAGATATGGTAAAACCAAATGATGAAAGGTAAAACCTTTCTATTGAAAACCAGAAAACCATATCTTTTGCAAATGAAGTCCGAATGACATGAAACCAATTTTGTTGGAAAGAGGACGACAAATGCTATCCAATAACAAGTGAAAATATTGAAACCAAGCAAGGGAGATTTTGCTAATAAATGGAAGAGTGACACCTTCCGCATAGATGGACTGGCAAAAACTCCAACACCAAAAACTCAATAGGAGACACATATGAGAACCGTTTTCGGTGATCTTGGCCTTGTCATGAAAAGCACGACAAGCACCAATACCACACTACGATAAGAGCAAAATAGGAACCAATAAAGATGATGCCAAGGATGCAAAGGTTTGAGCTCTCTACGACCGATACGCTAAAGCTCACTTGAGAGCCCCTCTTGATAGTACGGTTACCTATCCTAAAACCCGGTCTCCCAACTACACCGCGAGACCGGTAAAATAGAAACCCTATCAAGATCATACCTTTTCCTTGCGCATTCCACTTGAGCTAGATGACGACGATCTTGATCTACTCTCAAGTGGGAACACCTTTCTTGATTGCGCTTTGCTCGGTGAAGACTCATAGATTGCTCCCCCATACGCCACTATGGGAGATCATCTTCACTTGACCATTATCTCCAAAAGGGTGACAAGCTCCAAGCATGTGATCTCTTCAACTTGTATCTTTACTTCTCTCTTCATAAAGATGATGTCTTGAAGATTAACATCAACATTCACTCAATCTTAATCTTCAAGACATACTTGCACTATGCTCAACACCATCATGACCATTCTTCAGATAACACCTTAAACCTCTTGGTCATCACTTAATATTCTTCTTTCCACCTTGAAACCAACATATGGTCTTCAAGCACTCCTATGGACAAACACTACAAGTATAACTCAATGCAACCATTAGTCCATAGAGATTGTCATTAATTACCAAAACAACACATGGGGGCAACCATGCTCTTTCAATCTCCCCCATTTTGGTAATTGATGACAATCCCTTTTGAGAGGGTTTATATAATGAATTAAGCAACCTTGCAAGACAAGGATGCATGAGCATGAGAGGCAAATGCTTAAGAACCAAACTAAAGCATAAAACCAATTCCCTTAAACCCTCTAAAACTTCTCCCCCATTGGCATCGATTGCCGAAATGGGAAGAAAAATTTAGAAGGCCAATATAATATGAGTTCCTCCACAAGGTATGCATTTCTCAAGATATGAGTGAAATCAAATGCACATATCCATTAACGGATAATAGAGGAAATCAAACTATATTGAGAATCCAAAGATTGCAAAAGGATGAAATCATTCTAAACATTTCCACAAAGGAGAAAAGCAATCAAGAAGATCCTTAACCGAGAGTTCTAAATAAAAATAGGGAAGCTCCCCAATGTTCATGCACTATTGAGGAGTACACAAGTATGGAATCCTCACTCCCCCAAAATCATCTAGAACACTCACCAAGTGCAAGGATGTAAAAATTAAGGCAAAACAAAGCACTTGCACCAAAGATGTGGTTGAGCCATAAGGAAATACCAATTAAAAGAAATTATCAATAAAGGCCCAACCAAGAGTATGTGTGTGTGACAAGACAATTAATTTGGTAAGACACATAGTCTTAACCAAATGGAGATAAGTTATACATCAAGTATTGACACACACAACTTACAAAGAAGACATTTTTTAAAAAAAATATGTTCACAAGCTCAAAGATACCAATTGGAAATTAAAATCAATCGAAAAAAAACCAAGAGCTAGTGAGAACATTTAGCCAACAAAATCAACATACTCACCGTGATGAGCATGAAGAGAAGAATCTTCAATAAAATGTGAGTGCGCAAAGATGCGAATAGAAATAAGACAAGCACTCACGAGACAAACTTGGAGCCACCAAAGAATTATAGATAAAAGACAAGGTGGCTTGAAAGAAAGTAGGATACCAAATAAAAGGTTACCTCTCTCATATGTATAGGTTTCTAAGTAGACAATAATATTCATCGACAAAGAAACTTGCACATATAAAATGGTCGAAGAAAGGAGACTATGGTAACCAAAAGGAAGTCATGAATATACAAGAAGAGATTATTGCTTAAAAGCATAGCACATAGCTCAAATTTATCTCATTGTATATAAATGAACTTCAAACACATCAAATGCATCACACATATCACTAAGGGAACAAGAGATAGTGGAAATGCTTTGAGATAGGCAACAAGTATCACAAAGAAATAATACCAATTGAAGGAAGGTTTTTGCAATTTCATCACAAATATCACAAAGATATACCGAGTGAAGGAAATAATCCAAAACCACAACAATTGTACAATAAAGTTTTCATGCCAAGAGGCAACCTACACAAGGTTGAATACAAGAAAAATATGCATGGTATAGACACTTGTTACCGAAATAGCATTGGTGATGATGAAGATGAGAATTTTTGTTTATCATCAAAGTTTGACTCCAATAATCACATGGTGAGAACACCTTCCTTATGAATGAGGCAAGCATCCAATGCATCTCCATTGTACCTAAAACAAAATTCAAGTACAACATGGTTCCCAAACTCATTGGGTCCCATAGTAGTTAGATGAACTACAATACATAGGAAACACTCCATATAAATATGTGCATATAGATATGAAATTGAATTTCATGCACATCTTAGCCGATTTAGGATTTGGTGGAGTATCCCCTATATATTGGATCAAGAAAGACTAGCATGCCATAAAATAAATATACTAGTAAATATGCATGCATGGACTTACAAGAACCAAATGAGATACAATTTGGACAAAACACTAAGTAAACCAAGAAGAGAGCACACCAAAGTGTGACAAAAAAAGGTTGTCCAAATTATATCAAAATCCAAATCAACACATGATTGAGGAAAAATCAAATCAACATATGATTGATTCCAAAACACATCAACACATGAAGTGTGATATCAATAGGAATCAAATCAAACAACACATGAGAGATAAGACACCAATTGAAAAATAAGATACCAATTAGGAGACAAGATACCAAAAAGAGGTTAATACTTGACCGAAATCAAGTAAAGTAAAATAAAGTAATAAGGTATCAAGATTTCCACAATAAATATCAATTGAAACAAATATCTATGGAGGAGATATTAAATTCCAATTAATACCAATTGAAGGTACCTAGGCAAGGCCAATGAGCATTTAAGATGAAAGAAAGAGACATGCTCAAAGGGTTTTCTCATTCTATAGGATAAACATAAAACAAGAAATGAGAAAGCAAGACTCTCAAGAGAGAGCAAGGTTACACTAAATAAACCAAGCACCCTTTACACTTTTCATGATGGCACAAAGCATCAAGAGAAAAAGATTTGTCTTCCATAAATACATACGATAGAAATCAAATGCCAATTGAAAGGATCAAATATTGATAGATAGAATAGTGTTCTAAATAAAAAGGAATGCTCCCCCAAGATTCATGCATTATTTTGATATTTGCATTTGAATACAAAATGCATGCACAAGGGATCATTACTCTTCATATTTTATTTACAACACTAAACACTACCAATTTGAAGGTTAGGATCCATGCAAGAGGCAAGGAAGGCAAAGGGAGTCAAAATAGATATTTTGGCAAGAGATGGGGCAAATAAAAGACAATGCCAATGTAAGGATAATCAAAAATATTCTATCACAAACATAAATATGGATTGTCCAAGGACAGTGGCCATTTGGAATTATTTTCCTGATGATAAGATGTATCCAAGAATATCCTCACAAGATAAAACATATGGCAAGAGTTAAGAAATAAAACACCATATTTTAATAAGGTTTGTTGGTAGTTCCAACTATTCAAACCAACCGGCAAGGCCATGGTTAGAATAATATGGAACAAATGGTTTCTCAACTAATGTATGGAAATGCATATTAGAGAAAAACTATACCAAGCAAACTCACACAAACAAGAGCCAAAAGATAGCTAAAAAGCAAATTGGAACCTGTTCGAGCTTATATGCCACATAGGAATAAGATAATTTATAAAATCAAATCTAAGTGGCAAACCTCAAATGTTCACATTTTGTAGGATTGTAATATGCACATAGCTTATTACTCCCCCATAATACGATAATTCATTTCTTCTTAACAAGAGGCAAATAAAATCAAATAGAGATAATTAATAGACATTATAGAATTTGAATTTCTCATGAGCATGACACACCACATAGTTACTAGATAATCTTGATATATCAATACTAGGTGGAGTTACTCATATACACACATTTTAGGTTAGTGAAGTGCACAAAGCATATCACTCCCCCAAAATGGGATAGTCCATTAATCTCTTAAAAGAGCCCATTGAAATCAACACAAGATCCAATAAGGACTCAACACAAAGTTTACACATATATGGAGCGCACATTAACATACACAAACTTGATTGCTCAAGGTAAGTAATAAGCACAACATATACAAGCACATGCTAGGAACAAAACTAACACATGCAAGGGAGCAAGCAACTTTCAATGTATATATAATTTAAATATAAGTTACCGCAAGAAGGATCATTGGATATGAGGTATGACAATATAATCCAAATGACTTGGCTTGTGGAAATAATAATCAAGAAGATCCCTTAATTCTTCAAGGATAGCCAAGTCTCCAATGTCCTCCATCACAACCTATTGATCAAGTTTGAGCTTGTTGGTCCCCAACCAAGTTGGGTCCTAAGAGGTTAGTCACAATAGGCTTGGCAACCCAAATGGTTCTTTTCTTGACACCACTTTGAGTTCCCACATATTTGGAAAACACATTGCCAACCCTATCCTTCCTAAGAGAATAAGCATCATCAATAATTATGGGGTTGGATAGAGTATCGTTTGTGCATGAAGAAGCCAAGTGGCCCTTCTCACGGCATAAGTAACAATATCGACCCTTTTCTTTCTTCTTAATAGGCTCCTCAACTTGAGGAGCAATGACTTGAGTCTTCTTAGGAGGTGGCCTTTGTTCAACCCGAGGTTGAGCATGAGATTGAACCATAGGCCGCTTCCCTAGTTGCTTCTCACTAAGAGGCTTCTTCTTCATTGGGCAATCCATAACATGATGCCCTTCAATTTTGCACTTGAAGCAAACAATCTTGGCCGAGTGATTGACTTGTTCTTGGCCCTTCTTATTGCTACTCTTGGACTTGTTCTTGATATTGGAGTTGAATCCAAGTCCACTCTTGTCATTGGGGGATTTTTGCACACTCAACATGTTGTCAAATGTGGCCTTCCCTTTATGACGCTTCTCCACATCTTTCTTCAAAGAAGTGGCTTGTGCCTTGTGCTCTTTAGTCTTCCCTACAAGGTTAGTAGCTACACAAGTACTAGTGGAAGTTGAAGCTTCATTGTTAGAGCAACTAGGCACAAAATGTAATTCAACATATGATTTAGCACTAGTGTGAGATGAAGAATTACAAGGACTAGCACATGGCATTGTAGCATTTTTAGTAGAAGTTGTGCCATTGTCCACATGAGGCTCACTAGATATTACCTTGGTAGCAATAGCCTCATGAGCTATCTTTAGATTATCATGAGATACGAGAAGATCTTCATGAGAGCTCGAGAGCTTCTCATGACTTTCTTCCAATATCTCATAATTGCTAGTTAGCAATTTAAGTTGAGCCCTTAGCTCAACATTCTCCTTTAAAATGGATGCTTCACAAGAAATAGAGTTAGTAGCACAAGCATCAACATTAATAGGTATGGGAGAACAAGTAGGAAGCTCTTTTAGTAATTGAGCTTGGAGTTGATCATGAGACTTAGTGAGATGTGCAAGAGAATCTTCCAAGGACTTGACATCCTTTTCAAATTTCACATTAGCCTCAAGAAGTCTAACAATTTCAACAACAAGCTCTTCATTTTTTATTTTAAAATCATTAGCCACCTTGAGAGCTCTATCATGGGTTTCATTTACTTTAGATGACTCTAGAGTAAATGTCTCCTCAAGAGATTTCTTGGTGGTTTGTTCTTCTTCAAGAGCTTCCTCAAGCTCCGCAATCGTGTTCGCATAATCACGTTCACGGCTAAGACTTTCATCTTCACGAGCTTCCAAATTTTCAATAGTAATCCCTCGCTCAACAAGGGTGCTCATGATTTCATGGAGGTTCTCACAAGCATTTTTATTATTTGAAAGAGCATTAAGAACCATTAGACCTTTCTTATTAAAGTAAGCATCATCTTCTTCATCATCATCATTATTGTTATGATCATCACTACTTGATAATTTAGAAGATATGCAAGGACTATCAACAGACGCATGTGAAACATTTATAGTTCTAGATGTGTTTAAGTCCAAAGATAAATCATTGAAATGAGGTAGAGATGAAATATCATCTATAGGAAGCTCACTATCATCACTGCAAAATTTATCCCTACTCACCATTGCATTATTTTGTGGCTTGCCACATGTAGGTGAGGTAGAAGAAGTTGAGAATTCATTACGCCCGGAGGTGGAGGGAGAACAATCATTCTCACTATCAATGGACACACCATAATTGTCTTGAAGCTTGGTCCATAGCTCATGAGCACTCCGATAAGGAGAGATCGACAAAGCAACTGCATTTCTTAAAGAAATAAAAACCACTTTAGAAGCTTGAGCATCTAGATAAGAATTTTCCTCATCCTCTAAAGATAATCTTTTCGGATCCTTTGGAGGAGGAAAACCCATATCTAAGATTTGCTCTATAGATGGATCAATGTCCCTAAAATAATTTAGCATGCGATTTCTCCAATCATCATAATTAGTGCCATCGAATATTAAAGAGGCATTGTGCACTAAACCACTAGACGACATCTTTACTCTCTAGGCCGTGAAGCCCTATAAAGAGAGAACCCGCTCTGATACCAATTTAAAGGACACGGATGTCGCCTAGAGGGGGGGTGAATAGGCGATTTAAAATTATTACGGTTAAGGCTTGAATAAATGCGGAATAAAACTAACGTTTAATTTATCAAGCCAAAACCTAAACTAGCTAGGTTCACCTATGTGCACCAACACTTATGCTAAGCAATATAATCAACTAGGTGATAGCAAGATATATGACTTTAAGCTCGATGTCTATCACAAAGTAAATAGCATAAGTAAGAAGCTCGGGTATAGAAATACCGAGACACTTGGAGACGATGATTTATCCCGAAGTTCACTTCCCAATGGAAGCTAGTCTCCGTTGGAGCGGCGCGGTGTTCACCAATATGAAACACCGAGTAGCCTTGAAATGGCACACCGTATCTCCGTTGTGTCTTACCACCAATGTGGCGAGGCACTTGTCACTATGTTGTCGTTGAGGTTGACAACTAGAACCTTTACAAGGATGAAGCACACTCCACAAGTTGGAGGGTCTTCACCAAATGCACCGAGCCGCCAAGACTTGATGCTTCAAGGCCGGGGCACACACCACAACTCAATTGGTGGCTCCCGGCAATGTCTTCGTAGCTACCAAAGCTCCGAGACCAACAAGGTTGGGCCACCCTCCACAACCTAATTGGAGGCTCCCAACAAATCCCGTGAGCCACCAAGACTCCGAGACAACAACAACCGTCTAGGGTACCAACGTGCCCTAGAGGAACAATCTCTAGGGCACCAAAGCACCCAAGAGTAACAAGCTTCTCAACTTCAACTTCCACGTATCACCGTGGAGAACTCAAACCGATGCAACTAATGCAATGGCAAGAGCACAAGTGCTCAAATCCTTCACTCTCAAATCCCACCAAAAGCAACTAATGCTTGTGGGGGGAGAAGAGAGGAAGAACAAAGAAGAACTTAACAAATGGAACTCCAAGATCTAGATCCAAAGGGTTCCCCTCACTTAGAGGAGAGATGGTTTGGTGGAAATGTAGATCTAGATCTCCTCTCTCTTTTCCCTCTAATTGGAGGCAAGAATCATGGAGGAATAGAGAGAAATCCAAGCTCAAGAAGGTCAAAAATGGGGGGCTTTTTCGTGCTCAAGAGCTGTGTTCACTTGGGGAAGAAGGGGGGCTTTTATAGGACCCCACAAAAAAGAGCTGTTGTAGGAAAAACAGGGACCGGATATTCCGGTCCATGTTTGGACCGGAATTTCTGCCCCAGTCTGCGCAGCTAATAAAACCTTCTGGAGTTCACCGGATATTTCCAATCAGATATTTCCAAAAGGACCGGAATATCCGGTTTTATGAAAACTGACAGAAACAGCAAAGTGAAAACTGCAATAACTTTTTCATCCGGACTCCGATTTCGATAATCTTGGACTCGTTGGAATCGTCACAACGAGCACTACAAGAATATGCAGAGAAACATCATTGTTCAACAAGATATGGTAAAACCAAATGATGAAAGGTAAAAACTTTCTATTGAAAGCCAGAAAACCATATCTTTTGCAAATGAAGTCCGAATGATATGAAACCAATTTTGTTGGAAAGAGGACGACAAATGCTATCCAATAACAAGTGAAAATATTGAAACCAAGCAAGGGAGATTTTGCTAATAAATAGAAGAGTGACACCTTCCGCATAGATGGACTGGCAAAAACTCCAACACCGAAAACTCAATAGGAGACACATATGAGAACCGTTTTCGGTGATCTTGGCCTTGTCATGAAAAGCACGACAAGCACCAATACCACACTACGATAAGAGCAAAATAGGAACCAATAAAGATGATGCCAAGGATGCAAAGGTTTGAGCTCTCTATGACCGATACGCTAAATCTCACTTGAGATCCCCTCTTGATAGTACGGTTACCTATCCTAAAACCCGGTCTCCCAACTACACCGCGAGACCGGTAAATAGAAAATCTATCAAGATCATCCTTTTCCTTGCGCATTCCACTTGAGCTAGATGACGACGATCTTGATCTACTCTCAAGTGGGAACACCTTTCTTGATTGCGCTTTGCTCGGTGAAGACTCATAGATTGCTCCCCCATACGCCACTATGGGAGATCATCTTCACTTGACCATTATCTCCAAAAGGGTGACAAGCTCCAAGCATGTGATCTCTTCAACTTGTATCTTTACTTCTCTCTTCATAAAGATGATGTCTTGAAGATTAACATCAACATTCACTCAATCTTAATCTTCAAGACATACTTGCACTATGCTCAACACCATCATGACCATTCTTCAGATAACACCTTAAACCTCTTGGTCATCACTTAATATTCTTCTTTCCACCTTGAAACCAACATATGGTCTTCAAGCACTCCTATGGACAAACACTACAAGTATAACTCAATGCAACCATTAGTCCATAGAGATTGTCATTAATTACCAAAACAACACATGGGGGCAACCATGCTCCTTCAGAACTTAAAAACTCCCTTCACACAAAACTTCTCATAATTTGATTAGAGGGTTAGTGCTCATAAATTAAAATTCACATGTGTTCAACTCATGACAAATTGCAAACAAGCTTAATTGGGCATTAGCTACTGTTTACTAAGCCTCAATGTGGCACTCTACCCCTAGAGTATCACATATGACGATGGTAAAGAGACAAATGCAAAATAAAAGAAGAATCTGCCAAAATCTGAACAGTCTGTAAAGATCGAATTTTTCGAGGCACTTCTGCAGCTCAAATAAAAAACCTTTAAACTAACGAAAGATAGATAAAAGCACCAGGCTTGCTGTCAAAAATTATCAAAAGATAAAATTCTGGCGATTTTAGGATTTTCATGCAACAGGCGCACAAAATCTGTTTTTGGACAGCAACACAATACCTCGCACTTTCAATGCATTAGAGGTTAAACTTGGCATAAAAAAAAACCAAAAGAAAAAGATACAATGAAGTTGCTACAGAGGCAACAACTCCATGACTCAAGAAAACAAAAGTCAAACTGAAAGTAAAAGATGGGTTGCCTCCCAACAAGCGCTTTTCTTTAACGCCTTTTAGCTAGGCGCAATAATTTTAATGATGCTCTCATAAGAATAAGAGTTGGAACGCAAAAGAGAGCATCATGAAGCAAATATCAAACACATTTAAGTCTAACTCTCTTCCTATGCATAGGCATCTTGTAAGAAAATAAATCATTGGAGCATAAAGCATTAAGCATAGGAAGGCAAAGCAGGTGCAACATTAAAACCTTCAACATAAAGAGGGGAAACTTCATAAGATGAAAATTTATATAACCACGCTTCCCTCTCTCATAATAACTTTCAGTAGAATCATAAGAAAACTCAATAACATAACCATCACATAAAGTATTTTTCTCATAATTCACATGCATAAAAGTATTATTATTACTCTCCACATAAGTAAAATCTTTATTATTAGTAGCATTGAGAGTAGGACTATCATATAGAACTTGGACATGATAGATTAATCGTGTATTAGAAAGATGATGTTCAGTAGGAGAGTAATAATTATGACGTGTCTCGTAGGGATGATTAAAATCATTCTTTATGGCATAGTTATCATCACAATAATCATCAAAAATTAGAGGCATAATATCATCATAAGCAAGGGGATAGTCATCTTTCCAAGCATATATTTTTGTAAACAAATCATCATGACTTTTAATACCAAAAGGATTTTCAAACCCATCATCCCCAAGCTTGGGGTTTTCCACATTATGATTAGAAGAAACATGAATATTCTCAATAGTATAACAATTATCAATATCATCATTTTCAAAATTGGTGCCAAAAAGATTTTCAAGATCATAAGTAGTATTATTTTCCCAATCATGATCATCACAATAAGTAACAGGCATAACATAATCTTCTTCAATAGTGCCTATAGACTTAACATCAAGATAATAATGAATACAATTAAGCGGATCATCTTCAATAATTTTTTATTCATGCTCATTAGGAACAACCATGATGGGAGAAATATGCTTAGGGGATGATACCGTTTCCTCTTTATTTTTACTCCTCCCTCTCTTCATCTTCTTCACCACCTTAGGAGGGAGTGGTTGGAAAGGAAGCTTCTCCACATAATCTGATTCATTATTAGAAAAGACAGGAGAAACTTGGGAGAATCTCTCCCTTTCATTATTGGCAACATAAGAAACATATGTCCTTTTATACTTTGGTGAAGTAATATTCTTTCTAATTTTTGCAGTGTAAGCATTGTCACGGCAATTCACAACACAATAATGATAAGCTCCCTTAAGAATGCTATTTTCCCCAAAAGTACTACTATCTAACCAAGAAGTTTTTTCTGATAACTCTTCACACCCCAAAAATAAATTAAGTTCATCATGGAGACTAGAGGTGATCATGTTATCACAAAACTGGCTAATAATTCTATCATTAAAGTACGAGCATTGGAAATTAAAATGACCTTCTTCATTGCAAAGTTCACACATAAAAGGATAGAAGTCATTTAATTCTCTAGCAAATTTATATAAATCCTTAAGCCATTTGCTAGTTCTTTCATGCTTATGTTGCTTACAATATTTATCTTCTTCAACCCGAGTGCTTTCACAAGGCCTATGCACTCCACAAAAATTAACATGCTTATATGGAACATTATTTGTAGAGATTGGATCATGTCTATTGCAATCATCATTAACAATTTCATTTTGTTTGCAAATGTCTTTGAAAGGTTCATTATGCTTAGACCATTTCTCTTTAGGAATATTAATATGAGAAGCAAAAGATTTATAGATATCAACAACTATATGAGAGTCAAGTCCAAACTTAGCACTAAGCTTATTAAAACAATCAGTTTCAACAAAAAACTTAATGCAATCATATTCATAATTTATACCTGACTCTTTACCTTTGTCGATCTCCCAAACTTCAATGTTGTGTTGAATCTTTTCAATAAGATCCCATTTAGCATCAATCTTCTTACTTGTAAAAGAACCCATAGAAGAAGCATCAAGTATTTCCTTGTCATGACGAGATAGCCCTGCATAAAAATTGTTAACAATAATATCCTTGGAAAGATTATGGTTAGGACATTTAAGCATTAATGATTTCAATCTCCCCCAAGCTTGAGCAATGCTCTCTCCGTCACGTGGCAAAAAATTGTAGATATAATTTCTATCTTGATGAATTTCATGAAGAGGATAAAATTTAGAATAAAAGAGAGACATAAGCTCCTTCCAATCCAACAAGTGAGAATTGTCTAGTAGCCTATACCACTCCAATGCTTTCTCCTTAAGTGATAAGGAAAATAATTTCCTCATGATCACCTCTCTTGAAACACCTGCAATCTCAAACAAATCACATAATTCCTTAATATAAAGCAGATGATTACTAGGATGGACGGCTCCATCTCCTGCATAGCGATTAGTCATAACAAGATCAATTATTCCCATCGGTATTTCGAAGGAAATACATTCAGTAGGTGGAGTAACCTTATCCACCATGGGAGTGGTGGAGAGGTCACTCTCAAAAAGCAAATTTAAAGAACAACGTTCAATAAGCCAAACTAGTAAAAATAAAAACAAGAAACAAAAAGATTTAATCGCAAGATCTAAAGAAGATACCTTCAAGCGCTCACCTCCCCGGCAACGGCACCAGAAAAGAGCTTGGTGTATACTACACACTTCTATTCTTGTAGACTTGTTGTGCCTCCAAGCGCAGAGGTTTGTAGGACAGTGGCAAATTTCCCTTAAGTGAGTAACCCAAGGTTTACCGAATCCACGAGAGGTAGAGGTCAAATATATCCCTCTCAAGCAATCCTGCAATTAAGATACACGAAGTCTCTTGTGTCCCCAACACACCTAATACAATTGTCAGTTGTATAGGTGCACTAGTTCGACGAAGAGATGGTAAAATGCAAGTGATATGGATGGTAAAAGGTGATTTTGTAATTCTGTAATAAAAATGGCAGCAAGAAAACAAGTGACAAAAGTGACTAAAAACGGTGTATCAATGCTTGGAAACAAGGCCTAGGCTTCATACTTTCACTAGTGACTACTCTCAACATCATTAACATAATTAAACACATGATAGTTCCCACAAAAATACATGCATGGTAGACGTTACTCGGAGATAATTCTTTTGTGGATCAAATAGGATGAGAATTGCGTAGGGCTACGAAAAGCACACCTTAAAGTTCGTATTCCACATATATGGACACTTCATGCTGTCACTATCCGCATCCAAAGATAGTACTAACAAACACCACAACCTATTTCTTGAATAGTCTCTTTCTTCAATAACATAAGCATCAAGAAACCTCATGATCTATTCAATCCAACAAATAAAGAACAAACTCATGATGAAGATCCTTCCAATCTATTATCCATAGAGTCACACACGGCACCCATCCTGTCACCGAGGTACCATGATCACAACGGTGGCTCCGGAAATTGTACTAAATAACACCACTTGAGCAACATCATATCCATTACACATAGGGAAACATCATGTATTCAACTACACTAACAAAGCTCATGATCACAACGAAGATCACATCATGGGAGAGAGAGATAACCACATAGCTACTTGTATAAGCCTCAGCCCCGGTGAGGGACTACTCCCTCCTCATCGCGGGAAGCAGCGGTGTTGATGGAGATGGCTCCGACGGTCGATCCCCGTCCCGGCAGGGTGCCGGAACAGGACCTTCTGAACCCCCGAAACTTGTCGACGATGGCGGCGGAGCTCTGTTGCATATTTGGGAAAATCCTTCGGGGGTTAGGGTTTTTGCGTCGGATGTGATTTTATGGGCGTCGGAGGCGGCCGAGGGGTGCCCCACAGGGCAGGGGCAGGTCCCACCCGTGGATGGGCCCTAGGCCGCGGCAGGGGGCTGCCCCTGGCCTGTGTGGGTCCCCTGGAGTCGCCCTTCTTGCTCCCTTCCTCATTTCTTCAATAAAAAATCTTCGTAAATTTTCGTCCAATTCCGAGAATATTTCCAGAAGTAACTTTCTACAACAAAAACAGCACAAAAATAGAGAACTGGCACTGGGCATCTTGTCAATATGTTAGTCCAATAAAATGCCTTAAAATGATATAACAAGATGGCAAAAACATGTGACAATGACATAAAACAAGCATGGATCACTCAAAAATTATAGATACGTTTGAGACGTATCAGTGGTACATCTCGTCTGCGCGCGCGGTAGGATGGAGTTCATCTCGCGGCGACCTACTCCGGCCACAGTGGCGGTTCTGGTTGCTCCTCTAGCTCCGACTACGACACCATCCCCAGCTCCGGATGCAACTGGAGCTGGAGCTCAAGCGCGTCCTCCACGTCCTCCTGGGCTGTCCTCGTCCCTTTCGAACGTCGGAGGGTTTCTCCCGTCCGTCGGGAAACGACGACACGCAGCCTAGGTGAGGGTCGACCAGGACATGGCTAGGTGGCACAATATATTTGTTGACGGCGGCGTGGGGGTTATGTTCGCCTATGATGAGAGGGGAGAGCACAGCGAGAAATGGCTGCACGGCGAGGCTTATTATAACCGACCGTGCGTGGGAAAGCAAGGCGAAAACGGTGGGGCGCTCGGGAACTAGCGAGTGGTTGTTGATGCAACGTGCCAGTTTAATGTCGGCTTCGCGTGTCCGCCGCGCTGGCCTGGCAGCACCGCTGGGAAGGCTGCTCCACCATTAAACATGTGAAATGACTGGTGTGTGGATGACACGCTGGACCCGTCTGTCTGCGAGCCCAGACGGACATGTCCGGCCACTATCTGGCATCCCCGAGAGGGACTCCAAAGTTGGGGGCCTGCTCATAGGTGCCGGACAAAATTTGGATCTGGCCGGACCGTTGGGTGCTTGTCGGACAATTTTCGGTGTCCGGCCCCCAATGAACCTTTGGGGTGTTTTGGATGGTGCCAGTGGAGATGCTCTATCACCCCGACTTGCTCTTCTCGAGCGAGTGCAGTGAGCATGTGCTCATCATCGACGGTGAGAGCCTCAACATAGCGGCCTCGAGCTCTACGCCCGCTCCGACGACTCGCACCACGCGCTGGAGCAGGGCACTTCTACCGGCTCTAGAAGACGTACATGGATGTGAGGTTTTTCTCTTTTCTTGAAATCATCTGTTATTTAATCATTTCTAGTAACATTAATTTGATTAAAGTGGTCGAATACAAATGATGATTAGAATTTCAAAGATATTTACTCCACATACTCCAGAGCTCTAGGAGACACTTAGCTACTTTGAGGAGCGCCCACCTCCTGCTTGGTCGATTAAGCCCCCCTCCCCCTTCTCACAGGTCGGAGAGGATTGGAGGGATTTGAACTTGCAAGATAATTAATTCCTTTCTGTCCCTTTCAGTCCCCTTCAATCCCCATTAAATAGAACTAGAACGATAACTAACGCGTTGCAGTGAAAATCTTCTTGAGAACTATATCGTGTGAATGAAAGGATACAAAATGCATAAATCGCTAAGTTTCCTACATGAACATGCAAGATTATATTGATGACAATAGTTGAGGGATTAAATTTAGTCGACGTGAAGTGGTTGTGTGTTTGGCCAGAAATTTGATGTTGTATGTTGGTTGAAACCACAGATAAAATAAACTTAATGGGCCGGTGAAAAAAATGACGTTGATAGATTTCATGAAGATGTGCCATGCATTGGTAATTTATTAAATAGGTACATATAAAGAGCACGAAATTTCAAGTAGAAGTAAATAAGTTGTGTAAATATGGAGAACCAACCCTTGGTTGGATGGTTAGGAGGGTGGTTGTACCCCTAGCCCACCAGAGTTCAAACCCGGGGTTTGACATGGTGTTTCTCATATTAGGCGGAATATTCTTCAGTGGTAGGCGATGTTCCCGTCGATAGCGAGGCGTCTATGGTGACTTCGTCAATCTCAAGACCTGATCCACCGGCTCAGTATCTCGGAGGTGCTCATAGGGGTAGGGTGTGCGTGTGTGCGTTCATAGGGGTGAGTGTATGCACGTGTATGTGAGCGCCTGTGTTGTACTGTGTTTCGCAAAAAAAAAAGTTGTGTAAATATGTGACACGATGGTGTTATTTCATTATCTAAAGGTTGTTGTCAAATACTGGTTCTAAAATAATGGATGACATGGATATCTTACATGTAGCTAGAGATCATGTGGGCAATTGTATGACTAGAATAGTGGATTATGATGAATGTTAGCAGGATGAGGTGTACATTTTGGATGGTTGAAAGGATGATCAGGTGGACAATTAGATGGTTAGAAATATATGGTGTGGATAGCTTTCTGTCGAGATAGACTATCATAAATTCATGTTAGTGTGTTTTTTATAAGATATATAACATACCTCGCGTTGCGGATGGAATTTTGCTAAAAACAAATTGCAGTTGAGATCGTACATTTAACAACTAAAAATTGATAATGCGGAAATTTCTACGGCTAAACGAATTTAAAAATTTATAATGTGAATATCTTGCATGTATGCATAAAATGTAATTAATAAATGTGGGATGACATGGAAGAATGAATGGCTAAAGTACTGAATGATGTGAACATATTACATATAGAGATAGTCTATCATTAATATCTAAGAAAAAAATAAGTGAGCCATGTTCAATTGGTCAGGTAAGTGGATGTACAACCCAGCCACCCAGGTTCAAGTCCTCACATAGCATATTTGGGGTCTTATTATTTCAAAAAACAAATCGTTGTAGGGGCTTGCTCTACCGTATTCTTTTCAAAAAAAGTACCTAAGAAAAACTTCATAAGTTTAAAAGATAAAACATTTCCCTTAAATCCCTTACATAAAATGACTTATTAAATGTCACTTTAATATGTCAAAAAATCTTCAGTTTTTAAATATATTCATACTATTTGAGAAATTTGTGTTTGTATATTAAATAAAATACTTACCAACTAGTGAATAATAGTATGTACAATTAAAAAAATTGTGTTATGCAGAAATATGCTTATTTGAAAACCTCTATGTACTTCGTAACAAATATTCATGGTTGTCAAAA